>CM051239.1:191775903-192375903 GCA_027917425.1 Gastrophryne carolinensis | reverse complement strand
TTCTACTATCATAGTATTACTACAATAAATCAACAGTTCAAAACCCAGGTTGCTGTAAAACTCTTTTATTTACTGCCAAGCAGGAGTTTACACTAATGCAACCATCATAGATTCTTCAGCCAATGCTGTACCAAAGGGAGTTATGGCGGCCACCCTCCCCTGCTTTTATGAGGGTGCTGGCGCCGTCAAACCTTAAAACATAATTCACTTAAATCTCTATACAACTAAAACTTTTCTTATTCTCTATAAAAATAAAGTTTTTCTTAAACTCCTATACATGGTTATTACCAGGCAACATTATTAGCATAACAGTTCTGTTTCAAACTCTTTTCAAAGCAGCAGCACTTGTAAACAACTGAAAGGGTTAAACTTTGCCTGCACTAGGCCCAGGCTTCAGCCTCCAGCTTAAGGGGCATAGTAAGCAGGGTCAGGCAGCGACACAAGCTTCTCCTCTCTCCAGCGGCTCACACTATGGAACCTTGGTCCAACAGTCGGGCTGACCACGGTCACCCAAGCCATGTAAATGTTCTGGCCCATATGCATTTGGCGGTATATGTCCTGGAACTTATCCCAGTCCTCCTGGCTCAGGTCATGCAGGGAAACTCCCTCTGGCAAATACATTTTAATTCTGATTTTCTCCTCAACCCAGGAATCACGGACCTCCTCAACGTAAAGCACCCCCCCTTTGTCTAGGTAAGGGTACTCCATCCCAGTCTTGAGGGCACATTGGACATGGACCCAGCATTGGGCCTCAGACAGGCTGGACAACCGTGTAGGATCTCCCAACCCAGGCAGCACATATGGGTTCTCAGACTGCACTGTAAAGTGCTTGTATTGGGGCCCGGGGCGCAATGGACGAGGGCTAGCGGGGATTTCCACCTTCTGCGGGCTCGCGGTGTAACCCCGGTGGCTCCCAGGGACAGGGCTGGGACAATGGTCTCCCCATGGGCTAGGGTCAGTAGCAACAGTACCTTGTTGATGCACCACAGCGGTAGTGGCGGTGGCAGCAGCGGTGGACCTCCTCCTGGCAGACTCGGCCCACCCACGGATCCTCGTAGCTGTGCGGTAGCCCGAGCCTCTCCCCGCAGACGGCGGCGGCGTGACGAGGCTGGTGACCGTCAGCTCTGACTCTTCCTCTGAGGAGTCCAGCAGCAGGGCTTGCTCAAACTCGTCCTCCTCCGGGGCGGCAGTCTCTTCGTCGGCGGTGGCAGGCTTCACCTGCGTGGCAGCTTCCCGCATGATGACAGCAGCGTCAGCAACACACTCCTCCTCGGCGGTCTCAGCGACGGCAGCGACAGGCTCAGCAGCGACCTCAGCACTGACAGGCTCCGCGGCGGCAGGCTCAATGGCAGTCTCGACAGCTGACTCGGCGGCTCCGTCCTCCTCGACCGGCTCCACAACCTCCGGCTCAGCAGCAGGCTCTACGGCTCCCACAGTCTCGGGCAGAGGCAGCGACGGCGTCTTCCTTCCAGGTAGGCTCAGGCGCTTGCTCACCCCTCTCTCTCCGCGCAGGCATAAGGCAATCCCTCGGCCGACCCCCGACGGCATAATGGCTGTGCGGACGACTTCAGCAGGCTGGGCAGGGGCCTTCCAGAGCAGCCCGGGGATTGGGTTGCGGTGGAACTTTGCGGGGCCTGTGTTCTGCTCGACTAAGTCCCAAAAACTGTTGTGGCAGACAGGGCACTGGCGCAGTCCAGTCTTCAGGCCGATGATCTGCCCGCACTCTGGGCACAGCAGGTACAGTTCCTCCTGCCTGGCAGCAGCACACAAGGTGTAGGTGGGCAGCAGGCGGACACGCATCCCATTATCCACTATTAGGGCTGCACGCTCCAAGGTCTCCTCTTAGCTCAAGTCCTGGTGGCTCCCCACAGACATGAGGCTGGCATATTCCATCTCTCCCCACGAACAGCAGTAGCTGGTTGGAATGGTGGTGAGGCTTGTAGAATCACTGCTCTCCTCACCGAGCGGCCTCGTGGTGGGCTTTTTTATAGCCCCGTCCCCTCGTCTCCGCGCGGGAAAGTCTCTAGCACTTGAGGTGAAAAGGGCGCGAAACGCTGAGGGAAAGTGTCGGGAAAGCGCTGGCTGCACGCGTTCTGGGGAGCGAGGGGGATTTTTGGACCTAGGGTAGGGCATCCCATGTCGGTGCAGCATGTGTGGGTGGAGGTGCACTTACTGGTTCGAACGTCGCTTGGATCCAGAGATGACAACCATGGTTGAACTCAACTCGGCCTTAATTGGTTGGCTTCCTTCCATGGCAAACACAGCAAACAGTCAGTACAGCATGATCCACGGGTTACAACAGTCAATGGTAATGGTCACCTCCATGGCTGTCTCTTGGCTCCTCCACACTACATTTTACTGCATCCCCTCTTCAGAACTGAACTCAGTAGAACACACTAGAAGGGTGGGTCTCCTCCTTATGTAACCTTGGTATTGTTGCCTTCCCAAACACTGTTGCTAGTCCCAACCAATGGCAGGGTAGTGAATGTTGCCAATGCCATCTGGCTTAGTTTCTATTTACAAACTTAAAGAAGGATCCTAGACCATTAACCCTTTAAGTGCCAAGCATGTAACACCTACATGCTCGCTTGTCCGGGCCTTAAGTGCCAAGCCCGTAGATGTTACTTGCTTGAATTTCCCTGCAGCTAGTTAAAAAAAAAATGTAAAAAAATACTCACCCAACTCCTCTATGCCTCCGGCTGGGTCTCCTCTTTAATTTGGTGCCATTCGACCCCCCGTGGGGGCTCGGATGGCTCCTGGAGAAGCCCCGGGATAGCGCCCCCCCCCCCCCCCCTGCCTTGGGCGCAGCTGGCACTAACAGTAAAAAGAAAAAAAAAGACATTCTCATACCTGCGGTCGCGCCAAAGCTGGCTCCTGCACCCTGTTCTACAAGCCCTGCAAAGCTGGTCCCGGGCTGGTTATGCTGGGTAGGAGGGACCCCATGTCAATATTTTGTTGTTTTTTTAAGGGTTTTTAACCCTTAAAATTCCCAATAAAATTGGGTTTCCCATTTCAGGGAATATATGGTTTGTGGGGGGTATTCCACATGTAAAGGGTTGTTTTGGTAGAAAAAGTACAAGGTGCGCACTTTGTCTGCAGAGCTGAAAGTTTCAAGTAAAATTACCCTTACGCACATGCTTTACTTTGACAACTCTTTCCTTGACAGTAGCTATGCATGTTGGGTATTGTTCTGTTCAGGGGACCTTGCTTTTTCAGATTGGGCTTGTTTTTTCTTGTTTGCATATTTTTTTTTAGGAAAATATGAGTTTGATTCTGCTTTTTTATTCTTTTTAGTGAAACTCTGTGCTACCAAAGAATTCATTGAGGAATTACTTCCAGAAAACTGCACCCATGTTAACAAGCCTGGTACACCTAGAAAACTTGAGGCGTGTACTTCCAGAGAATATGTAGTTTGTGGGGGGTATTTCAAATGTAAAGGGTTGTTTTTCTTGAAAAACTGCAAGGTGCGCCTAGCGCTTAGCATATTTGTATTTTATCTGAAAATCTCCTAAAGCGCTGTTTCAGTTTGGGGGAGTCTCCTGGGCAGGAAAGGTTGTCCACCAATACATATGTGGTACCGCTGTAACTGGGAGAAATTAGGATTTCACACGCAATAAGATTTTATTGGCAAAATTTTATTACAAAAAACACTACAAATCTTTTTTTTTGCACATATTTCATCCCAAAATATTGAGAATGCACCTAAAAAAATGACAAAACAGACATTTCATGTTAAAGCCCAGTTTCTGCTGAAATAAAGAATATATAACTTCCCTGGGAAATCCCTGGAAATCCCTTCAAAAATCACAGTTGAACATGTGGAGCGCAAAATAGTGCAAAAGGGTCTGGCAACAGAGAATGATGAATGCTCCAGGTAGGCTGGCACTTAAAGGATTAAAGTACTGTTTAATCCATTTCTTAGACCATACTGCCATCATGTGGTTTCATGATGCAATAGGCCTAAGAACTGCATCCAACAGGTTTAACTACTCTAATTAATGGTTCCTATTCACTATCAGGGCCTACTCCACTGACAGGGCTCTAATGTTGCCTACTTTAAAGTGTTGCCCATGGTTTCCACCCGTCACATCTGTAGTGAAGCTGCCCTTATGAGAGGGATGTAATACCATACTGGTCATGGTTGACTATTTGACCAAACTTAGTCCATCTACCTGTTCTGCCCTTTAATATTTTCTCGGATTGGGGCTCCCAATTTACTGCTATGTTCTGGCCAGCCTTGTGCAAAAATCTTTGAATTGAACTTGCCGATTCCTCGGCATACCATCCACAAACGAATTGGCAAACATAGCATTACATAGAGAACATAGAGAAACAGAGAGTTAACCAGTCGCTGGAGCAATACCTCTGTTACGTTTCAGCTATTCAAAATGACTTGGTACAGCTTATTCCACTTGCAGAATTTGCCTATAACAACTCTCTGCATTCATCTACGGATATGTCTCCCTTTATGGCTAACTACGGTTTCAGCCCTAAGCTGTTGCCTGACTCTTGCTTGTCCTCAGACATTCCTGCTGCAGCTGCTCTTCATTCTCAGCTCTCTTGGACATTCATCAGCTCCTACAGAGTACTCTGCTTCATGCCCAGGAACAGTATAAGAAAACCGCTGATGCCCATCGTTCTCCAGCTCCCAGTTTCACAGTTGGGGACTCTCTCTCTTGCTTTCTACCAAACATGACAAAATGTCATTGTGCTTCGAAGAAGCTTGGTCCTAAATACATTGGACCATTCAAGATCAAGAGGTTGATCAATTAATTTGCTTTTGAGCTAGATCTCCCTCAACGTCTCAAGATTCACCCCGTTTTCCATGTGTCTCTCCTGAAAAAATATTCCTGGGAGCGCCTGAAAACCCCCATGAGGTTGGTCGACCCAAGGTCTCCTGTAAGAGGAATGTCAGAGATCCGGTGGCTCAATGGTGCGAGCGTGTGCATGGAAGAGAGCTGCAGAGGCACAGGAAATCTGCACTTCATTCTGACAGGTAATCTGCTAATTTCTCTTTTGCACCCTTTCATGTGGAAGACCAGATTGCACAGACAGTACGCCCTTGCAGCCATGCTTTGCTGTGTTGTTAGTGTACCTTGGATCTTGTCTTGAATCTGCTACTCTGGACTGATTTCTTATTTGATCTGGCTTGCTCATCGACACTGAACCTCTGCCTGTGACCCCGACTTTGGCCTGCTCCTCGTATATATGATCCTCTGCCTGCGACCCCGACTTCGGCCTGCATCTCATATATGAACCCCCCGACTGTGTACTTGACCTTGGTTTGTCTGACCATTTTCCTGTCTGCTGATTCGTTACTCCACCTCCTATTCCATGGTAGCATCCATCTTCTTGGGGAATGACCCTGGTAGTGTCTGCAGCGCAGTCTGACCCTCCTCATTGAACACCAGACCTGCCAGTAGACTCCAGTCCCTGAGGGTTGGTTTCTCACCTGAACAAAGGCCCTCCTCAAACCTGGGACTTCACCTTGTTTGCTGCTGTCAGGAATCCAGTCATCAGAATGGTGAGCATGCCAATACTGCCAGAGGGTGCTGGGGTCCTCATCCTTTTCCACCTCTATGTCCTCCAGCTCCTTGAGCTCTCATCTATCAGATAAGCCATCCAGTGTTGAGAACAGGGCCTAGGTGTGGTGCTCCTCCTCCTCAACCACTTCATCCAGCTCTGGGCTCAGCTGGACACGAGAGCATTGGGCTGGGTCCACGCACCAATGTAACATCACAGGACATCCTCCGGTACATGGAGCTCCAGTTAGTCAGCACCTCGTAGATCAGGCGATTTTGTGGTAGGCAATGCTGTCTTCGCAGTTCAGGAGAACGTTCCTTGCACAATACGAGTTAAAAGGTGGGCACAACTTGTGTGACATTTTTAGTATCTGCATAAGCCCACTAAAGCATTTTAGGAAGCTGCAGACGATGTACTACTGGCTGGTTGCTGCTGCTACTTGGGGCTGCACGTTCACTGCCAGAGCATCTCAGCAAGATAGTGTGCTGACTAGCAGATGTTGTACCCCTGTAAATAGCTGCCACTATGCTGGATATATGACATGCTACCACCATGCTGGTTTTGTGGCATGCTGCTACCGTGCTGGGTTCCTGGCATGTTGCCACCACGCTGGGTTTGTGCCATGCTGATATCCTCATCTATTTATGATAATGATGCTGCCTCATGACCTGGCTGCCACCTGCAGTCGACGACATAATCATTTATGCAGGATTCATTACCACTGCTCTGATTTGAGTGTCTGGGCATCCACTTGGCAAATGAAGTTCAATGTGGATAAGTGTAAATTGATGCACTTGGGGTCTAATAACCAGATGGCCACTTATGTCCTTGGGGGAGTAAAACTGAGAAGGATCTGGGGGTACTGGTACACCACATGCTAAATAACAGTATGCAATGCCAAACAACTGCTTCTAAGGCGACCAAGATATTATCATCTATTAAAAGAGGCATGGAATCACAAGACAGATATGTAATATTGCCGCTTTACAACTGGTGCACCCTCACCTGGAATATGCCGTCCAGTTCTGGGCACCTGTTAATAGAAAAGACGCCTTGATTTTGAAAAGAGTGCAGAGGAAAGCCATCGAACTGATAAGTGGAATAAAGGATCTTAGTTATAAAGAAAGATTACAGAATTAAATCTGTCTCGAGAGGAGATATTTGCGGGGGCACATGGTTAACTGGTTAAAAAATAGGAAAATATGGGGAAACATTTTTTCAACTAATATCTCCTAATAAAAGACAATGGGAAATTCCCTCCGTCTCGGAAAAAAAAAGATTCAATCTCTGGTGATGACAATCAATTTTTACCATAAGAACTATAAATCTGTGGAATAGCCACCCACAGCATCAACCGCTGACAACTTCAAAAAAGGATCGGATGCTTTTCTAGCAAAAAAAATCATTAACAGGTACTATTACCTGTTATCAGTTAAAATAAATACATAAAAAATACCCAACCCCTGTACCTTGGTTGACCCTGATGTCTTTTTTCAACTGTACTATGTAATTGTGTAACTATATGCCCTCTCCTTGAGCTGCCTGGTGCAGTGTTGCCCTTGCTCTACCTGAATGTGCCCCACACTGGCTCTCATGAGGAGTGCGTTGAGGCCTAGAGGTCTCCTCATTATCATTGTTATTGCTGGCCTCCTCATGATGCCTATCCCCCAACCTTCTTCGTCAGTAAAAACTGGCTGAGAGTAAGAGGCGAACCTTGCCAACAGCTCTCTGGGGCAGATGGTGTTGTAAAGGAGAGATGCACATTCAGGGCAGAAGAGGACCCTGAGCAATATGGCTGCCATTGCCATGGAATGGTAGTGACTGAGGAACCACTTGATGCATGTCTGCGTGAATGGCTTCTGCTAACTGTGGCGTCTGACGTCTGTGTCAACCAACACTGCTGGTTGGCTGGTCAACACATGTCCACTGTATGGTAAATGGAGCTTCACTGTGTTGCCACAACTGCTGCTGACAACACCACCAGCCCTTCTGGAGTTGCTTCTCCCCCTTGGGCTGGTAGCTTTGCCACTGCCACTCTCAGTGGACATATGACCAGACCCCTTACGACTTGCCATTGTGACTGCCACGGCGTGTTCTCTTAAATTATATTTCAACATAGCTGTAACTGGGGCCCCAAAAATCAGCAGTAATATTCAGTCCCACCAAAGAAAGTGAGTAGGCGGGTGAGTAGGAACTGTGCAATAACCAGATCCAATTATAAGGTTGAAGGTTTTGCTTAATTTTTTTCTTGTATTAAAGTGTTAATGCCCCCCCCCCCCAGAGACTGTGAGTAAAATGTATGTAGGTAAGTGATTAAGAACCAGGCAATACCCTAGCCAAGTTTAAAGCTAAAGGTTTGGCTTAAAAAAACTGTATTGTTTTTTTTCAGCCTTTAACATGAAATGTCTTGTTTGTAATTGAAATTATTTTGGGTAAAAAAATATATGTAAAAGCCCCATTGCACCCAATTACAATGGTTCCACGTCGATAGACACCTTTTCCTGTGCAGAAGACCTCCCCCACACTGAAGACACAGGCTGTGGTTTCTTCTGCAGGGGGGAGGGATAATAGCGAGTCACCCGCTTGCCAGCCCCTCCTGCACTGGTACTTACCTCCGATCCTGATGTCCCACACTGATATCACCACTGCTGCACTGACAGCTGGAAGTAATTGGTGGAAGCCAGGTGTGAGCTCAGGGGATCAGAGTCACCTGCCCCTGCACCCTATCTCCGACTGTCACTCCTGGCTTCTGATCTCACTCTTGCTGCCAACAGTGGTCATTTATACCCTGCAGAGTGAGATGATGTCATCTCACTCACGGTATAAAAGGCCCCTGCCCGGGATGGACGGCAAGATACCAGAAGCTGGCATGCGGGGCATAGAACAGGCTCTTCTGCACCCCCTTGGGCTTTGGGAATGCAGGTAATGGTGCAGGTGGTTATGACAAGTCACCTGCTTCTCCTGCCCTGTGAACTGGTATAGGGGTCTCAATGGCCTCTTACCAGTTCACAATGTGTGACATATAAAATAAAATCTATATTATTTTTATTTTCCGCCCATACTTACCTCTAATCAATTGCCGGTCTCCACAGACATTCAACTCTGTATCCCACATCAATCTGCCGCTGCTATCATTGAAAGTCGGAGAGATCGGACGAAGCTCTCCGGCTGTCACTGAACGGTCAGCTGAATCGCCACAGGGAGGGGCGATTTATACTGGGCGGGAGCTATGACATCACAGATCGCTCTCAGTATAAATGCCTCTCACTGCGGTGGTGGGCAGAGATGCCAGGAGCCTTGCTGGGGCTTTGGATGCTGCGGAGACTAGCGCGGGAAAGGGCCGAAGGATGAGGACATCGCTCGATGCAGGAACGGGGACAGGTAAGGTAAGCTTATTTTCTTTATTTTTTTTGTTAGCAAGTTCAACATTCTGGGGGAAATTTGTCAAACTGAACTTTCAAAAAGTTTGCTCATCTCTAAAGACAGAGTAAATATCGATGGCAGCATCCCCAACATCTCTGGGCTATGTGCACGCTCCTGCCGTCAGCTATTCAGATGGGAAGGGCAGAAGCACGCCCACTGCTGGTGATGCAGCCATTCGCGCTCCCAATTACCATAAACAGAGCCCGTTGCCAAGCATTAAATGTGCACTGCAGGTGGCTCTGGTTGTAAGCATCATAGGAACAGGGAAATGTGAGTTTTTCTGGGAAACCTGCGGGATTCAACACAGCGAGGCATGCAAAATCAGGATTCCCCTGGGGCAGGGGATAAAACCGAGGATAGTCAACATCCCGAGTTTTGTTCCAACAACTGTTTCTTGCTTCCCAGAGACTGTGAGTGAGAGGTAGGTGAATTAGCTGTGCAATACTCAGACCCAAATATAAGGTGGAGAGTTTGACTTAAAAAACTTTTTTTGATTACAAAATTGTTACTGGAGCCCCTCAGAACCAGTAAGATTATTATGGCCCACCAAAGAGTGTTTGACACGTAGGTGGGTAGGTCGGTGACCACCTAACATAAAAAAACCCCAACAACCAGTGGTAATATTGAGGGCCCCTAAAGACTAAAAGTGAGAGGTACATAAGTAAAACTGCAATACCCAAAACCAAGTATAGGGTTGAGGGTTTGGCTTACAATAAAACATTTTTTCTTATTATATTAAAGACGGATTTTATTGGGACCCAAATATAAGGTTGAGGGTTTGGCTTTAAAAAAAACAATACTGACTTTGTCACTTTGTCATTGTCACTTGCTGGCACCCAAACCCATGTGTAGTAGCCAAGGTAAATCATTTGAACAAAATTGTGGGAAACCAAATTTTTCCAAAGCGCAGCTTGAACCTGGTTTGAATTGTTTAGGTTAGCTCTGCTTGTAAGCATCTCTAGTCTGTGTCCCTGCTACACTTCTCTGGTCTTTTTTTTTTTTTAATCAAACCCCTGAGACTGGGGGACCCAACCATCATTCTGCCCAGTTAAACAGATAGGTAAGGGGCCAAGTTGATATCATTCTTGGGGTAGCGTATAAAGATTGTTTAGTTTTTTTGGAAACTAATTTCATTTCACTCAGGTATTAACCTTTTATTAGTAGTTAGATGTGGACCTATCTCCACCCATCTTGCATTTAACTGTGTGGGGCACATTGGTGTTTGTGTGTGCAAGGAATGTTAGTTGTTTCCAGCTTTGCTTGTCTACCTTTTCCTGCTTCTTCGTATATATGTCCATCTTTCAGTGCTAAAAAGGGGTGGTCATTAATAAATACAATCTAGGGGTTGAGCTACAGAAAAGGGTCTGGTTCTCAGCAGCAACCACTTAATTCAGCAGCTCACCAGAATGAAGCTTCTCTATGGCAGGTATGAAAACATGTTCTGGAAAATCTCTTTTAGCACTGTTAGAACATGTTTTTTTCAAATTATTATAAACGCTAGACATTTATAAATAAACTGTACACATGTACTAAAAATCTAAAAATATTTGATGTCCCTGCACATACAGCTGTATCTAAAATCTAAAAGGGATCTCTGTGGAACAGACATTGTTGTTTTACCTATCTAACAACCCCTCCCTTCGCCCCTGCTGTATCAGCAGCCCTCTCCTCCACCACTAGGAGGTGCCAAGAGAAAATATGCTCTGCAGCTTCTATCCCACTGATCCACAGAGACAGCAGGGCATAGGTTGGTATAACTCACTTTATAATGTAGAATGAACCTATAAGTAACTCATACAAATGGTGCATGTTTATTCTTTATACGCTTTTAACAGGTTTAAGAGTAAAAAAAAATATATATATATATTTAATTAAATATCAGATATGTTAGAACATGGTAGGACATATGGAGTCTGCATGTTTTTGTTAGCAAAAAGTTTTAGTTAAAAGTTCTGGGGGAAATTTGCCAAATTGAACTTTTAAAAAGTTTGCTTATCTCTAAAGATAACTGTTTCCTCCCCCACAGAGACTGTTAGTAAGGTAGATGAGTAAGATCTGTGCAATACTCAGACACAAGTATAAGGTTGAGAGTTTAGCTTCAATTTTTTTTTCTTGTATTAAATATTAAATATCTTAAAACATGGTAAGACATATGGAGTCTGCATGTGAATCTATTAGAGAGGAACTTCCAATGCTGAAGCTGTTTTAACTTGGATTACCCCCTCAAGCAAAATATACACATTTATTGCTCAACACAGACCACCTCTACAAAGGAAGTGTTTCATTAACCAAAAAGCAATGTGCAGAGAAACAAAGCATATACAGTTCTAATAATACTAGGTAAGGCAGAGGGGAATGGTATATCCTTTGAAGCTGGTACATCCTTTAAAGCTGCCGTGATCAGTAGTGTAGTTGGAGGCAGATGCTGAAACAACACTTGCAAGGCAGTTGACCACCAGGACAAGGTTTCCAGGAGGTTATAATCATTTTTTTATTTTTAAAGTGGAGCAAAACCAGACCTAGTTTCTATAAGCCTGTTATGCTTACCTCGCATCTTTCATGGGCAGTGGGTGGCCACACCCGTCATGACAGAATGGATGTGCACAGCCAGGAAATGCAGGGGGTGCCGCGCGAGTGTGGCTAGGATTCCATTCAGCTTCTCCAGTCGCACATTAATATGCACAGCCAGAAAAGTTA
Organism: Gastrophryne carolinensis; assembly: GCA_027917425.1. NCBI lineage: Eukaryota > Metazoa > Chordata > Amphibia > Anura > Microhylidae > Gastrophryne > Gastrophryne carolinensis. The sequence goes on along the minus strand of CM051239.1, from coordinate 192,364,260 downwards.
ATTGTGGGCATGCTGGAAAGGTACAAATAGTGGCCACTGGCTGAGTTTCATGAACCAGTGCATCCCAAATCAGGAGGCTCCAGGGGGATCGGACTAAAATCCAGGATAGTGAAAATCCCAGGTTTTCATCCACTTTATCAATTAATAGTAGTGTAATATATATTCCTAACACAAGATGTCAGCATGTGTGCATATTTAGAAAGTTAAAATACAAAACGTTATATTGCCTTATAGATTACCTTATAGATTACCTTATAGTGCAACACAGTATACTTGTGTTGCACTTGCATTGTCATAAACTTCTGTTGGTCTGTTCTAGCAATGAGTTGCTTTGAAAATGGTGTTTGTAATGTTTATCCAGTGCAGTGTGCAGCACATACAGTATACTGTATATTACCTAGCCCCTTGAAAAGAATGGGCAGCATTTTCCTATGCGCTGTGACTGCGTAAGTCACCGGTGTTAGGGGACTATGGACTTCATTTTAAAAAATCTGTTAATAAAAATATGGGTTTTTAGTGACCCAGGTGTTGTTAGGGGTGTAATCATTGTCAGAAGAAAAAACAGATCCGCATCCGCCGACTCCTGCTTCCGCCCGCTGTCTGGATTCGGGAGGAGCGGCACTGGCGCGTTGATAAAGTAAGGGTTTTTTTATTTGCAACCCCCCCATGCTGGCTCAGTGCCAAGGTAGGGTGGCAGGATGGGGGGGGGGGCATAATTGACTTTAAAAGAAAACCAGTTAATCAGAGGAGGTGATTCCTCCACAGAGATAGGTTTATGAGGATCAACATCCAGGATTTTCACAATCTTGAGTTTTGTTCCTCCCCCCAGGATAACCACGTAACCTCACCTTACCGCTCCTCATTCAGATTTACTAATCTAAACTTAGTAAAGGTGTATAGAGCTTGTGCCTCTGGCTGCTCTCCCATCCACCTGTACAAGTCTTTCAGAAATGCCTAGCACCGGTACGCACCTCATCCTGAGGGAAGCTAGGGATGTGGCTGCAGACCATGCATGCGCCTTTAGATCACCAGCGAGGTGAGTATACTAGGTGATCTAGGGCAATGGTCCTCAACTAGAGATGAGAGAGCAGGGGAGGTCAGCTGTGCAAGTTGGCTTCCCCCTGCACAGCACCTGCAACTGGACCGGAACGATGGAGGAGCTGGCGTGGGACTCTCCAGCACTGACAACTGTGGGGAAGGAGGTACGTATCAGTCGCTTACCTGCACACCGACTCCCCCATTGTTTTGGTCCGATAGCTGACTGCAGGTGCCAGATCAGAGCCATGGGGCTTGAATGAAGGTGGAGGTGAGTTTTCTCAGGAGCTAGCACCCTCACCCACTGGCCTAAGCCTGGTGAAGAAAGCCTGCCTCCCCACCCTCCATCCCAGAAGCCAGCACTCGCTGCCCCAGAAGCTGGGCAGAGGAAGCTGGCACCCCCACCTGCTGCTGAGGAAAGCCCGTCACTCAAGAAGTCAGGCAAAGGAAGCCTGTATCCCCAGTCCCGCCCCAGAAGGAGGCAAGAGGAAGCCTGTCATCTAGGACAGGTGAGGTAATTTTTTGAGTGAGATGAGAAAGTTTGATTTGGACAAACCCAAATTTCTTGGAGGAATCATCTCTATTCTCAACCTTTCATGCCGAGTACCCCCTCCCCTAGTGGCTGGTAGTTCCAACCAAGTACCCCCAGGAAAGTGGACCAACACCTGTGATTTTGACCACCCTGGGCTTTGGTCCGTTTCTCTGGGACATCCTGATTTGGGAAAATCACGCTATGTGAAACCCCCCAGATCGCACTCAAAATGCACCTTTTGATGGTCCCATGGCACGTTCACAGGTTCTCATCCAATCAGAGCTGTATGCAGTGCATAGTGCCGCAGCATGTTTCAGCCACGAGATGCTGGGGATGCGGCCACATAAGTAAAGCAAAAAATGCACCTAAAAAAGTATGCGCCCCCTCCCTTAACATGTACATGCAGACCTTGTCCATAAAAAAACTATATGCATTTAGGCAAATCTCGTAAATAAACATGACAGTTTAGACCAAAAATCCACTTCAAAGTGGATCCAAAGACAGCAGTAGTGCACCCAGGATTTGTTCCTAGTGGGGTCCAGTTGGAGTGGTAGGGGGCGTGGCCTGGAAGAGGTGTAGCACTTTGCGAGAAGCATCTCTGTAAACTCTGAAAACAAGGAGGGGAGAGAGGATAAAGTGCACATGCCATACACATAACTACTGGGGTAGCTAAATGAGCCAGCAAGACCGGAGCAAGCACCCGGCAAGGTCGGGCATCTGCCGAGGGCCCAAGGGAGGAGGGGGGGCCTACTGGTGCTGGTGGGAGGTGAGGCACAATGTCCCTGAGCGCAGGGGCGTAGCACTGACCTGGGCGCTGTGTTGTCCGGAGGCACCAGTTAGATGGCAGGGCAGTAGGAAGGGAAAGCCAGGCTGTTTGTGCGGTCGCTGTGGCCGCACAGGCAGAGATGCATCATCATTCTACTGCCTGTGTCTCCAGAGCTGTGAGGAAGAAGTGTGCAGTACTGCTAAGGTAGGGATGTCTGTCTATGTGTCTGTGTATGTCTGTATGTGTGTGTATGTTTGTGTCTGTCTGTGTGAGTGTGTGTCTGTGTGTGTGTGTGTGTGTGTGTGTGTGTGTGTCTGCGTGTGTGTGTCTGTCTGTGCATGTGTGTTTGTCTCTGTGTGTCTGCATGTGTGTGTCTGTCTCTGTGTCCGTGCCTGTGTGTCTCTCTCTCTGTGTCTGTGTATCTCTCTCTTTGTCTGTCTGTGCATGTGTGTGTGTGTTTGTCTGTATGTGTGTGTATGTTTGTGTCTGTCTGTATGTGTGTGTATGTTTGTGTCTGTCTGTATGTGTGTGTATGTTTGTGTCTGTCTGTATGTGTGTCTATGTTTGTGTCTGTCTGCATGTGTGTATATGTGTGTGTGTGTGTCTCTGTGTCTGTGTGTGTGTCTATGTTTGTGTGTCTGTCTGTGTATGTATGTGTGTGTGTGTGTGTGTCTCTGTGTATCTGCGTGTGTGTGTCTGTCTGTGCATGTGTGTGTGTGTGTGTGTCTCTGTGTATCTGATTTCAAGGCTAGCCGCTGGCGTTTCCCCAAATCGGGATACCCCACTGTGTGACACCTCCCCCAGGGCGCCCATAAAAACTCACCTCTCCCTGCTCCAACTGTGCATGCGCAGGCTCTAGTCCAATGAGAGCCACCTGCCAAGTGACATAGTCAAGGCAGACAGTTTTCATTAGATGAAAGCCCACACATGCACTGTTGAAACACGAGGTGAGTGAATAGCGTTGTTCTGGGGGTTTCACACAGCAAGGCATCCCAATAAGACTCCGGGCTGGCTGATTCCCTCTCTCTTGGGCATCTCAAACTGGGATGCCGCACTGTGTGAAAATGGAACAAAACCCATGTGGTCTGGCCATGGAATGGATGCTGGGCATCCCGAATCATGTGACTATGTCATTCAGCAGGAGCCTCTCGTTGTTGCTGATGGCAGTGCTGGGGATGCGGCAGTGCATTCTCCCCATTCTATCCCATGAGAACCATTTGACGAATGACATAGTCATGGGTGCAGCCATCTTGGTTCTGATGCACAGAGCAGCTCCCCCCCCCCCCACTCTGTGCACGTCCCCACCCACCTATACACTTGAATAGATGGACTAGCACGCACACAGAGCAGGACAGTCTGTGCACAGTCTGCGCGGCAGTCACAGGAGAACTCGGAACAGTGCACTGAGACCCTGTCGCCCAAGGGCCCACAAAACCCTAGAGTGTCAGGGCCCTGGTGCAAAAATTAAATGGAACCCTTTCAAGACTCATACAGTAACATTTCTGTCTTTGTCTGAATTTTAACTAAATTGAATGCGGCTAGGCAACTAAAGACCGAAACAGCAGAGACAAATAATACGTCCTTTCTTCCCCTGCACCCCCTCAAGTTATGCCCCTGGACCTGGAACTCCATAGTACCCTTGTAGACAGATCACAAAAGGAAAAGGTAGGTATCTACCTAATTTCAGATCACAAAAGAAAAAGGTAGGTATCTACCTAATTTCCGGCTCACAATTGGATGAAGGAGGGGGCGAGTTAGGTGCATCTTAGGTTCCAACAAGCAAAGACTTCTAGGTGAGGGAGAGGTCCTGGTCCACAGGGCGCTTAAAGAGTCCAGGGCCTGCTGATTCCCATCCGGAGATGCACATGCGATCTGAACTGCCATCTCTGGCTTCCCTCTGGCTGATGCACACACCCACACCAGGCATTTCTGGATGATTGAGCAGCCAAAGGGGAGCAGCCAGCTCAGGCTCCATTCAGCTTTACTAACCCACTTTTAAATCAGCTCTGTCAGAGTGTCTTAGTAACGCTGAATGAAGCACTGGTCACTGATTGGAGGAGAGCATGTGTCTGTGCCATGGGATCACTGACAATGTAAGAATTATTATATTGGGATGCCCCTCTAGAGATAGACAAAATCACAATGATAGTGAAAATCCTGGTGATTGTACACCTTTAACCCTCCCTCTTATGCCACCTGTGAGCCCAGTGCAGATACTTACCCATTTCTCATGGTGCTTTATCTGAAGCGGGACCTGGAAATTGTTGCACACTGGGCTAGGTGTATTTACAATTGCCTGCTTCACATTGCATTTTGGGTCAGCCTCTCAGTACTCAGGACCACCTGAAGAGCCTTATTGTCTCCCTTCTCTGCTGCTGATTGCCCCCAGGAACATGCTGCCCCATCTGCTCCTACAGTACTTTTCCCCTGCTACTGCTGATGAACCTTTTACTAGGTTAGGTCAGAGGCACAGGTCAGTTGCCAGGGGGATGAGTTAGGGGAGTGATAGAAGCCAGTGGCAGGGGGTGAATGGGCTAGGTGAGCAGTGGAGGACAGTGATGGGGTGGATGGGTTAAGTGATTGGTGGAGGACAGCAGCAGGGGGTGTAAGGGTTAGGTGAGTGTTAGAGGACAGCAGTAATAGGTTAAAGTGGACCAAATCCCACCATGGAGTCTATGAGACTCCAGGGCAGGCATCCAGAGGTGCATTGGGGTGCCCTGCTGTGCGAAACCCCCCAGGTCGCCTTAAAACTTACCTTTGTTTCCGGTCAAATGGTGCATGTGCGGGAAGCAGCCACATTCCCGCTAGCAGGGCGCATGCCTGCGCCAAACATTTGTAAATGACCGAAGAGGGCATGCTACCTGTTGAAGGGTAGTGGGGCTTGCCCCCACCAGCACGTTCGGATCTGCTCACATTAGAGCTCCTGGGCGAAGGGGCTTCAGTGCATGTGCTGTAGGACTGGGGGTGGCTAAGTGAGATTGGGCAACATGGGGGGTTTCACACAGCGGGGCATCCCCCATCAGGGAGCACGGGAGGGCAAAGATCAAAACCCAGGATAGTCAAAATCCTGGGCTTTGGTCCACTTTAAGAGGCAGTGGGAGGGGGAGTTAGGTGAGTGGTAGATGACAGTGCTAGGCGGTGGAGGGGTTAGGTGAGGGGTGAAGGACAGTGGCAGAAGGTGGAATGGTTAGGTGAGGTAAAGGACAACGACGGGGTGAAGGGGTTAGGTGAGCAGTAGAGGACAGCAGTAGGGAGTGGAGGGATGGTGGAAGGGTTAGGTAAATGATGGAGGACAGCGGCAGGGGTGAATGGTTTAGGTGAGTAGTAGAGGACAACTGCATGGGGTAAAGGGCAGCAGAAGGGGGTTGAGGGGTTAGGTGAGTGGTAGAGGACAGTGTCAGGGGGTGAAGGGGTTAGGTGAGCATTAGGGAATGGAAGGGTTAAGTAAGTAGTGAAGGACAGCAGCATGGGGTAGAGCGCTTTGGTGAGTGACAGCGGCAAGGGAGTGGTGGGCAGCAGAAGGTAGTTGAGGGGCTAGGTGAGTGGTAGAGGACAGAAACAGGGGTGAAGGGGTTATGTGAGTGGTAGAGGACAGCAGCAGGGGGTAAAGGGCAGCGGCAGGGGGTTAAGGGGTTAGTTGAGTGGTAGAGGACAGCGGCAGAGGGTGCAGGGGTTAGGTGAGCAGTAGAGGACAGGGGTAGGGGGTGGAGGGGTTAAGTTAGTGGTGGAGGACAGCACCATGGGGTGGAGGGGTTAGATGAGTGGTAGAGGACTACAGCAGGGGGTAGAGGGCAGCGGCAGGCGGTGGAGGGCTTAGATAAGTTATAGAGGACAGCAGCAGGGAGTGGAGGGGCTAGGTGATTGGTAGAGGGCAGCGGCAGGGGGTGGAGGGCTTAGATAAGTTATAGAGGACAGCAGCAGGGAGTGGAGGGGCTAGGTGATTGGTAGAGGGTAGTGGCAGGGGGTGGAGGGCTTAGATAAGTTATAGAGGACAGCAGCAGGGAGTGGAGGGGCTAGGTGATTGGTAGAGGGCAATGGCAGGGGGTGGAGGGCTTAGATAAGTTATAGAGGACAGCAGCAGGGAGTGAAGGGGCTAGGTGATTGGTAGAGGGCAGCGGCAGGGGGTGGAGGGCTTAGATAAGTTATAGAGGACAGCAGCAGGGAGTGGAGGGGCTAGGTGATTGGTAGAGGGCAGTGGCAGGGAGTGGAGGGCTTAGATAAGTTATAGAGGACAGCAGCAGGGATTGGAGGGGCCAGGTGATTGGTAGAGGGCAGTGGCAGGGGGTGGAGGGCTTAGATAAGTTATAGAGGACAGCAGCAGGGAGTGGAGGGCCTAGGTGATTGGTAGAGGGCAATGGCAGGGGGTGGAGGGCTTAGATAAGTTATAGAGGACAGCAGCAGGGATTGGAGGGGCTAGGTGATTGGTAAAGGGCAATGGCAGGGGGTGGAGGGCTTAGATAAGTTATAGAGGACAGCAGCAGGGAGTGGAGGGGCTAGGTGATTGGTAGAGGGCAATGGCAGGGGGTGGAGGGCTTAGATAAGTTATAGAGGACAGCAGCAGGGAGTGGAGGGGCTAGGTGATTGGTAGAGGGCAGCGGCAGGGGGTGGAGGGCTTAGATAAGTTATAGAGGACAGCAGCAGGGAGTGGAGGGGCTAGGTGATTGGTAGAGGGCAGCGGCAGGGGGTGGAGGGCTTAGATAAGTTACAGAGGACAGCAGCAGGGAGTGGAGGGGCTAGGTGATTGGTAGAGGGCAGTGGCAGGGGGTGGAGGGCTTAGATAAGTTATAGAGGACAGCAGCAGGGAGTGGAGGGGCTAGGTGATTGGTAGAGGGCAGTGGCAGGGGGTGGAGGGCTTAGATAAGTTATAGAGGACAGCAGCAGGGAGTGGAGGGGCTAGGTGATTGGTAGAGGGCAGTGGCAGGGGGTGGAGGGCTTAGAAAAGTTATAGAGGACAGCAGCAGGGAGTGGAGGGGCTAGGTGATTGGTAGAGGACAGCAGCAGGGGGTAAAGGGCAGTGGCAGAGGGTGGAATGCTTAGGTGAGCTGTGGAGGACAGCAGCAGGGGGAGGGGGTTTAGATGAGTGGTAGAAGACAGCGGCAGAGGATAAAGGACATGGAATGCGGTGGATGACATTGCAGGGGGTAGATGAGATTTGCAGAGGTGTAGTGGACACAGTAGGGGGTAGATGGGAGTGGCAGGGGGTATCACATAGCAGATCATCCTAAATCAGATAGGGATAGTCAAAATCGCAGGATTTGGTCCATCTCAAAGTCAAAGTGGAGAAATAGGGATACGGCTACCCGTGGCCACATTTGAACAGCACAGGATCACGCAATTAGGTAAGTATGTGACCGCATTAGGCCTTAATGTCAAAGTAGATCTCAGGCCATATTTCTTATTCTCATCCCCGATCGGCATAATAAGTGATGGCGATATTGTATGTGGTGGGGCAGTCTACCCTTGCAATAGAGACTTGTAGTATCCCTGTATTTATATAGCCCCTTTTTTAACCCTGATGGGATCAGATGTTGCCATTGTAAATAAATGTTCATAGACATTTCTTTTTTTGGCATTATGTTTAGAAGTGTCTTTTCTGCAGTGGATTGTATATCCAGAGTGTGAACTTGGTGCTATACACTGATGCTTGGCAGCTTTCCAAGTCGATTGTGTACATATGATGTATATTTATTTTTGTATGTTTGTTACATTTGTCTTGTTGCACATGTGACACACTGCTGCATAATCAGGTGTTATTTCTTTGTTTAAAGCCTAAATACAATTCATGTGTTACATATTTTCATGCCTATGGTGTGCATCTGTGATCCCCTTTTTAATATATAAATAATATATATATATATATATATATATATATATATATATATATATATGTATATATATATAAATATATTGTGGTTCTCCAGGATGCAGAAAGTATATCAAACCATTGGGAGTGCATGACACAAATTATATTTAAAAAAAAATTGTAAAAACATATTTTTTGACAAAAAAAAACACTCCGTTTGTCCTTCGGGGGGGGGGGGGGGGGAAGGGTTCCAGACCTGGGGACCCCCTTAGGTCGACCCTGAAAGGACAGGCACATGCATTTGCACACAGAGGCAAACATGCACACGCACAAAGGGGAACACATGCACACACAGCAGCACACATGCACACACAGGGGCACACATAGACACATGCACACAGGGGCACACATAGACACATGCACACAGGGGCACACATAGACACATGCACACAGGGGCACACATAGACACATGCACACAGGGGCACACATAGACACATGCACTATACACAGGGGCACACATTCACATACACATAGGGGCACACAGACACATACACTCAGGGGCACACATACATATACACACAGGGGTACACATAGATACATGCACTATACACAGGGGCACACATGCATATACACACAGGGGCACACATGCATATACACACAGGGGCACACGTGCATATACACACAGGGGCACACATAGACTTATGCACACAGGGGCACACATAGACACATGCACTATACACAGGGGCACACATTCACATACACATAGGGGCACACAGACGCATACACTCAGGGGCACACATACATATACACACAGGGGTACACATAGATACATGCACTATACACAGGGGCACACATGCATATACACACAGGGGCACACATGCATATACACACAGGGGCACACGTGCATATACACACAGGGGCACACATAGACTTATGCACACAGGGGCACACATAGACACATGCACTATACACAGGGGCACACATTCACATACACATAGGGGCACACAGACGCATACACTCAGGGGCACACATACATATACACACAGGGGTACACATAGATACATGCACTATACACAGGGGCACACATGCATATACACACAGGGGCACACGTGCATATACACACAGGGGCACATGTGCATATACACACAGGGGCACACATGCATATACACACAGGGGCACACGTGCATATACACACAGGGGCACACATGCATATACACACAGGGGCACACATGCATATACACACAGGGGCACACATGCATATACACACAGGGGCACACATAGACACATGCATATACACACAGGGGCACACATAGACACATGCATATACACACAGGGGCACACATAGACACATGCACTATACACAGGGGCACACATGCATATACACAGAGGGGCACACATGCATATACACACAGGGGCACACAGGGGCACACATGCATATACACACAGGGGCACACATGCATATACACACAGGGGCACACACAGACACATGCACACAGGGGCACACATAGACACATGCACTATACACAGGGGCACACATGCATATACACACAGGGGCGCACATACACATAGGGGCACACATGCACACACAGACACATGCACACAGGGGCACACATGCACACACAGACGCATGCACACAGGGGCACACATAGACACATGCACATACACACAGGGGCACACATGCACACATAGACACATGAACATAGGGGCACACATAGACACATGCACTATACACAGGGGCACACGTGCACACACAGACACATGCACACAGGGGCACACATAGACACATACACATACACACAAGGGCACACACAGACACATACACACAGGGGCACACATGCACACATAGACACATGAACATAGGGGCACACATAGACACATGCACTATACACAGGGGCACACATGCACATACACACAGGGGCACACATGCACACACAGACACATGCACACAGGGGCACACATAGACACATGCACATACACACAGGGGTACACATGCACATACACACAGGGGCACACGTGCACACACAGATGCATGCACACAGGGGCACACATAGACACATGCACATACACACAGGGGTACACATGCACATACACACAGGGGCACACATGCACACACAGATGCATGCACACAGGGGCACACATAGACACATGCACACAGGGGCACACATGCACATACACACAGGGGCACACACAGACACATACACACAGGGGCACACATGCACACACAGACGCATGCACACAGGGGCACACATAGGCACATGCACTATACACAGGGGCACACATGCACACACAGACGCATGCACACAGGGGCACACATAGGCACATGCACTATACACAGGGGCACACATGCACACACAGGCACATGCACACAGGGGCACACATAGACACATGCACTCTACACAGGGGCACACATGCACATACACACAGGGGCACACATAGACACACAGACACATGCACACATCGGCACACGTAGACACATGCACTATACACAGGGGCACGCATGCACACACAGACACATGCACACAGGGGCACACATAGACACATGCACTCTACACAGGGGCACACATGCACATACACACAGGGGTACACATGCACATGCACACAGGGGCACACATAGACACACAGACACATGCACACAGGGGCACACATAGACACATGCACTATACACAGGGGCACACATGCACATACACACAGGGGTACACATGCACATACACACAGGGGTACACATGCACATGCACACAGGGGCACACATAGACACACAGACACATGCACACAGGGGCACACATAGACACATGCACTATATACAGGGGCACACATGCATATACACACAGACACCAGAACACGCACACACACACAGGTGCCTGCATATATGTGTAGTCTGGAAGTGCAGGAAGTAGGAGCAGGGTGGGCAGTGTAGGGAGGATGAGGAGGGCGGGCAGAGCAGGGCCCTCACAGTGTGCCAGAGAGAAAAATTAGGAAGGACTCCATAGCATTCCCCTTCAGCTTGCACCACATACCACCTGTGGTACGCATACTGCAGGTTGAGAACCACTGATCTAGAAGATCCATAATTGGGATAGGGAAAAGGAAGGCCATTGTTCTTATTTAAAGCAAAACAAATCCCGCTACTCACTCACCTCTGGTTCCAATGGCCCATGCACAGGTTCCTGTCCAATGAGAGCTGTCTGTCATGACTAGGTCATCCGACCTAAAAACGAATACCTGTTGGTGGTTTTGGGGGATGGGGGGGGTGAGAATAGGAAACACTGGGCTAGATGAATGAATGACCCTTCCAGTTTGGAAATAACTGTGTGCTGTGGACAGATGAATAATATTTTACTTGCAAGTTTCTAGCCAATGCAAACTCTTGATATTCTTTTCTTGGCTCACAAAGCTGCAGCTGCATTTCCACTAAAATTAATATAATGTTGTCATCTGGAAAGCCGCATTGCCTATTGTTTGTTTTTGTTTTCTAGCCATTAAGCATTTCACTGACCAAATCTTTGGACAGCATCAGAATTTGTCGTGGAAACCTCTGAGCAATTATGCAAGTCCCAGAAACATCAGATAGTAAATTTTGCTAACATTGAGAACTCTATAACCTGAGGCTGGGAAAGAGATTTTCCATATCAAGCTGCATTTTTTTACCAATATCATTTTAAGTAAAAAAAAAAATAGGTTCATATCAAAGAATTCTTTAACATTGGGGAATATTTACACTAAACAAAGATGCACATGTAAGGAAGGTAATAAAAACAGTTTCTCATATATTTCTGTTCTCCTAGGATAATTAATAAAGTAAGCTAACTGCCAATGATGTTATTGTTATTTTATATTTACCAGCAATCCCGAGTGATAAGCACAGCCGAGCATCCAAATCAGGATGCCCTGTCAGAGAGCAACAACACCCAAAAAAAGTGTCTTGAGTGTTGTTCCTCTTAGAAAAAACCCAATTTTTATCCAACACAAAACAATCTACAATACAAAGATTTGTTGTGGAGACATTTTCTAGATAAGGTGCAAAAGATTTCTACTAAGTGCAAGACATGTTTCACAAATGTTTGTGCAATAGAGTCACTAAAGTGGACCAAAAGAAATTTAAACGAGACCTAGAGTCTAAAACCCTCTTCCCCAGAGGCCTGGGAAGGCCTGCTGCATAAGATCCCTCACACCCCCAAGAATCGTGAATTTCTTACCTGGCTCCATGATCCCAAAGCGCATGCACAGGTCCCCACTGCACGGCAATGAGCACAGCGGCCCTGACACAGCATATGTGAACTTGCTTCTCTGTGCCAACCACAATCTAGCCCTTGCTACTCTTGCTGAAATATAATTCTTCATATGTTTGCTTGTTGTATATATGATAATAAAGTATTCTGATTCTGGATTCTGAGCAGAGAGTGTACGGTAAGCACCGAGCCTTGTGCCCTGTTTGGCAATCCCAAGTGTACAGTACATTCAAGATAATTTCGGAACACTTTAGTTTTCATTAAGCCATCCTGTGAATAGTATAAACCCTTTACCCAAACAGCTTTCTTTTATCACTAGGTATAACACTAATCACAGCTCTCCAAAGGTAAATATATTTTCTTGCAATTAGTCCAACTACAGCAAAGGCCAAAATTTAAATAATTAAGATACATTTAAAAATGTTAAAAATTCCTGCCCAAAAATGTGTCATACACAGACTGTTATTCATAATCCAACGGTGCAGATCTTACCTGATAGCTGGATCCCTGGCATGCATTGTATGCCCAATCGTGCGCCTCTTTCTGTGTCCTCCCCACCATCATCACAGAGGGCTTGCACACCCCCCTCCATTCACTGCAATAAAAGGGGCATGTTAGGTCTTTACACATCCCTTGCCGTGAATGGAGGGCGCGCCATCTATCAGTGACTAATGTGGCGTCTTTGCGGCAGAGAGCACTGGAAGAGATACACAATCAGATGTGCAGTGTGGGACGTGGATCCAGTAATTATATCTGCAGCATTGGATTATGAGTGTCTGCGTGGGACACATGGGGGTCGATTGAGAACCAGGTGAGAATTCTCACTCCTTTTTTAGGAGAGAAAATTGCCATTTACTTTTATTGTCTACCTTTGGACTGATTCAAAAACCACGGTGTTTATTCAGCCCCAAGGTAGACAATGAAAGTGAATGGTACTTTTCTCTCCTAAAAAAAAAGAAGAATTCTCACCTGGCTCGAGCCCATGGTGAGTATAGCATTTTTTTATTTTTGGCTGAAATTTGTCTTTAATAGGGACGGGCGAAAAATATTAATAAAATATTATTTTTATTTCCATCCCCCCCCCCACCCTTTTTTTGTCCTCAATCCACTCCACTTTTGCAGAGTCCTCCACTTGCCTCTCCTTCAAATCAGAAAGGCCATCTCAGCCATGCTCTGTGATGACACTCCAGCTGGGATTCCATGGGCCATCCTCCTGCCCCTGCCCCAGTTGGGGTTCCCAGATGCCCAACAACTAGAACATGAAGACTTGGACATCGGACCATCGTAGGACATATACAATGAGAATGAGATGAGGATGAGACCCAAGTGTTGACTGCTGTGGCTTTCTGCAATGTGGAGGCTGAGAAGGAGGGTAGCAGAGAATAGTGGGTGGACAACAATCCAAGGGGTGATGACAAAGTTCTTAGGCCCAACCTGGACTGAAGGCAATCAGATTTCCATGTAAGTGTTGGTGGCCACCCAGCCCCAGGAAGAGGCAGAAGGGTGCAAATCATTAGCGGTCAGCCCCTTTCTGCTACTGCCCACCACACCCAGGGACTGAGCACTGAAAAAGCTGTCTCAAAGGCTCTCACCAGACCTCAACAGTGGACAACCCGGGGCAAGAATAAGCACCCCAGGAGCAGCTGCCCGCTTTCCCTGTGCTCTATTCCTGATATGCATGTAAATATGTAGACCTGAGTCCAGTGTGAGTGGTGTGTGAATGGCTGTCTATGTTGTCAGTTAGGATGCCATAAGTGGAGCTCGGTGTCTGTGGCACCTTACTCTAATGAGCAACCTGTCATGTCTTCTTGTTGTTGTTGTTGTTTAAATGCAAAAAAAAAACCTAGTAGCGGCCTTGGGCCAAGCTGGGTTGAGGAACATCCGCAGACCAACAGCACTTCACCACCAATGTGAGCCTCCATTAGGGACATTTGTGCTGTGCTTCTGTACGCCACCAATATGGTCATCAGCGCTAGCTTTTGCCTGCTAGAAAAAAACACCTCATGCTATGACGAAGAATGTAATATTGCCACAGGAGGAAGCAGAGGAGGAAGAGGGAGGCACATTTACATAGGTGTCACGGAGTCCACGCGTGGCTTACAGGGTGGGTTGCTGGACTGACAGCGGCCAGCCAAGGGGCAGCTTTGGAGGTATAGCACATGCATAGGTGGATCTTAACTAACTTGGGATGAGCACCAAAGATAAGACAGAAGGTATATACAACTGAAGATTTGTTACTAAACCCAACTGTGGAGGAGAAATGGCATAAATAAGCAATATGGAACATTTAGACTGGAACTTCAGCACTGCTGCCAGGATCTGCAAACAAACCCCATCATTTATACACTCAGAATATAAATTATGATACATTATGATACACTACATTTATGCAAATGACCTTGAAAAAAACATGTGAAACTTAACACTAGTCCATAGGTACTGCGCAGCACAAAACGAAGAAACAAATGGGGATAAAAAAAACAACAACAAATAGAAAGTCCTACGTTGGAGGGGCCCCTTAATATCCTGAAAACATATAATTCACTTCCACAAGATTTGTGATTCACTGTTATTGTGATAAGTCATCAAGTTTTTAGTATTTCTCCTTCAGTAAGCACTGTCAATTTAGGATCCAGGCTCTCTTTTAACATTAGCAGTGTTGTCCCCAGTACTGGACAGGTAATGATGAAGACTCTTCTAGTTTCCCCAACAACAAAACTGGTTGTGTGAAGGAAAACAGATGTATGAACTTGGTTACTAAACTGTTGGCAGTCTATAAGCAATAGAATGTTGCAATACTTTCTTAATCGTGCATTTCTGTGAGTCACTGTATTGTATAGGCAGCCACCCGGGATGATATGGCTGCAGTGGACACAAACAGGCCCCGGAACACGCTGACGTCTGAAGTCTCTTCGCTGTCTGCATCCAAGTTACCTCAACACAGCAACTGGCAGAGATCACAAGCTGACTGTCTCTTCCACCAGTTATTCACATGGAGCTCCTCTCTTCATGCAGCAGATTCGGCCCAAGAGAACAGCAGCTGTGACACAGCTCTCTCTCCTTCTAACCCCCAGGGCAAGAGAGCTTCCAGGAGATTCTCTCCCTCTTTCCTCATGACCTGTGTAGTTCACAAGAGTTCTTGCTTCCTCATCCAGTCAGCACCTGCACAACCATTTTGAGTCCAGCCATAGGGTAAACAATTAGGTAAAAAGCACACCAAAAAGTATCTACATGCAGAGCAATCACAAGTTATCAACTGTGGGTGCAAGCGCCCCAAGGTACTCCACCACAATGTACCTCAATTATAACAGTAGTACAAAGAGTTGGGAAAAATGCACACCAAACCAAATCTTTTTATAATGCAAAAAGAGTGTATTAGTACATATAAGAAAATTATTACATGAATCAGTGCTGTACAGCATAGTGCAATATGGTAAACAGGTACAACTATGATATGTAACACCAGGGTATACAACCCACAAAAAGGATATATAGAGGGCGAAGTCCCTGTGTGGTCATGCATCCATCGTCAGGATAGTCCTGGCACCTCAGGAATAATAAAAAATATATAGTGGTAGTATCAATAACTCTAACTGTATCTATAGAGAACACTAAAGTAAGGTAAAAAATTACCATGTAAATCTAAGAGGTGCTTTAAAGGCGTTCCTGACAATTGGTGCGACCATGCATTTGAGTAATGTGAAACACAGGTTAAGGATAATAATCTTGACAGCGTGAGAGCACATTATCTGACCTCAATGCTCTGGTCAGTTCTAGCAACATACATCACTCCAGGGACAACCTCATGCAACATATGGTTTACAATAAAGCAATAATCATGACGTGCCACATCATAGTAAAAGTAAACAATTGGTAAAATAAAAGTACACTTAGATTACCAGGCAGTTAAGTATGAAAGGTGATCGCTAAGTTTCAAGCACACGGCTCCTTTATCAAGGCAGCCATCTGAAACTCATCTGTCAGGGTGAAAGACCAATTACCGGCTAGGAGCAGATAGATGAGTGGTTGTTGCCGCTGAAGCTAAACCCCGGCAAGTTGGTGTGCGACAAAGGGCAGAACCTAGTAACAGCCTTGGGCCGAGCTGGGTTGAGGCACATCCATTGGCTGGTGCATGTTCTCAACTTAGTGGTGTAAAGCTTCTTGGCCCATTATCCAGACATGCCGAAGCTGCTGCATAAAGTGCGTGCCAGTTGCACTTTGGGCATTCACCTGCTCACCTATCTGCACCATAGAGGAACTTTGGCCTTCCCATTGCCTCATAGGTGGAATTCCACTTTACATACTGTATGTTTGAGAGGGTGTGTGAGCCACAGCAGCAACGGGAAATATGTTCTGATAGGACACCTGCCACACAGTAGTCCAGCACTTCCAAGGCATAGGGGGAAGCTCAAACCAGACTTGGATCCCACAGGACCTGTCTGTGCCAGCACCTGAGCGAGCAGTGTTGGCTACTTCCATCTCTTCCACCTAGCGGGCAGAAAACACATGGACTGGTGAAAGGTATAGAATATTTTTTATGCATAATGAAACATCAAAAGGTTAAGGGTGATTTGTTTCTTCTCTAGTGTGGCAGCCTTGTCGCCCTTTAATGTACAGACGAATGAAGACTCCTTTAAGAAAAGGAGGCAACACAGCGATCGAGAGCTGAGGCAGCACATGCGGATGTTTCAGCAAATATGATGAAGAAAAGGACCTCTCATAAGAAACATTGCAATAACATGGGACCAAGCAAACCAATTCCTCAGCATAGGAGAAACTCCTTTGGCTGCAGGATACAACATGGTTGGAAAGAAGGCAGTGGCTCAATAATATAAGGGAAAAGATCTGTTTTAGATCCAGTACCAGTCATCCCTTCTCTCTACCTTATTAAGTATGATGGGTTTGACTGTGTTTATGGACTAGAACTCCACAAGGAGAAAGGGTGTCTGCACTGGAAGTACTTCCAGACAGAGTTGCTTCATCCTGAAAAATCAATGTCCCTTCAATGATTGGTAAAGCTTTGGAACATATGGTTGAAATGGAAGGTTCCAAAGATGAATGGCAAGGGATGGTTTAGCAGCACCATTTATGAACATATGGTTGTCACGCTGTGTTACTCACCTGGTCCTCATTTCAGCAATGTCCTCGAGCGGCGCATTGAGCCAACCGTTACATGACTGATGCATCAGCTGCAGGTGCAGGCTCAAACAATGCCAGCTCGAGCGGGGGCCGCACTCTGCTGCTTCCCTCTACATCCCCAGGTCCAGTTAACTTGTAAACAAAGAATAATTGGGCTGCCAGCACAGTCCCAAAAGCCTTTATCAGAAAGAGCCGCACCCAGCAATTTAAGAATTATATACCATGCCTTTATTGGAATACATACATTTGACAATACCAACAATTATTAAAAAAGGTGTTTGGGAAAAGGACCTTAAAAATATGGCTCTAATACATAAAGCATAATTTCCATAATATATTATAAAAAGAGAGCAGTCAAAGTGCTATAGTGAACAAAAAAATCTCTGGTTCTGCAAAAAATGTAAAATGTGCACTGTAAAGTGCCAATAGTGCTATCTCAAAGTGCAGCTGGGTAAATAAAGTGACAAGCACTATACATAAAACAGTGCCATTCAATGTGCAAAATATGACTGCTGAAGGTAAGATTAAGAAAGTATCACCAAGTTAGTATAGAAGTCGAGCCAGGTTCCCTCACCGAACAACCCTCAGACCATCGACGCGTTGCGTGCGGGTATGCCCAGCACTTCGTCAGTGCATGTTGGGGGCTTCCTCCACATCCCTTCTTATAGTGTGCTGGATACAATAATGTAAGCTGGAGCGCAAATAAAAGAGGTGTCGGTTTGCTCCCCTGCAGTAGGAACCGCCGCTCGCACACAGCGGCGTCTAAAGCACACTGAAGAGGAGTGGGAGGAATCAATAATATAACAAAAATATGTTAAAAAACAGATAATGACAATAGTTATCCAAACACAGGCTATTAATACAACATGTTATAAACAATAGTATTGTTAATGTCAATGAGACACTGCTTACATACAATTCTGACAAGTTGTCACTGTAATAAGAGGCGATGAGTAAATGATGGTTACCATAAATACCAGTGTATAATTATATGACAATATTTTCTGTACACCTAGGAAAGACTTTCCAATCACTAATTGCCCTAACCTGCCTGAGCCATATCTGATTTTTATGGTTGTGATATGCCATTTGTTGTTCTGTCTTATAATGAATCCCCAATAGATTTGCCTAATTAATTGAGATTAATTGAGATTAAATTAATTTTATACTAAATTAAAAATATTTTTACCCACGTTACCCCTCTGTACCCCACGTTGCTGATCTCAGAATTCTTGACCCTGCCTCTGCCAGCTCCCATCGGTATCTCACTTCTTCTACAGTTCTGACCTCCGGCCTGTCCATTGACCCTAACTCTGGATATCCCTCTGCATTTATGAGTTGGACTGACTTCCCAAATATGACCCTTGCATCATCCGATCTCCCGTGAACCCCAGTTATGCTCACCCACCTGCAGGCCCAGCCACAGCTGATATTGTTTGCGCATTGTAAGACCACAAGAACCGGTGAGGCCTGCTTGCGGCCCTGTAAGCTTGTCTAGACATAGAGATAGTGGTGAAGATTGGATGTTATCAACTAACCCGGACTAATCTGGAGAATTTAAAGAAGGGCTTCATCCTTTTCATCCATTTCCCCTGTAGGAGAGGGTTTCTTCTTTGTCAAGGTGAAAAATGATTGATTATCAAGGTCTTAAAAAAATCACTGTCAAAAACAAATGCCCTTTGCCTCTCATCCAAGACCGCTTTAACCAAGTAATTGGTGCCCAAATCTGTCTGAAATTAGACCTTAGAGGAGCGTATAATCTCATTTGCATCTGCCAAGGTGATGAGTAGAAAACAGTCTTTAACCTAAAAGACGGGCACTGTGAGTACCTGGTGATCTGCTTCGGGTTATGTAATGCCCCTGTGGTCTTTCAGGACTTTGTTAATTATGTTTTTCCTGAGTTTCTGGAGCGATTTGTGGTGGTTAATTTGGATGGCATCCTGATAGTCTCTCAGGTCGAGTTCTGAGCATCATCATCACGTGAAAGTGGTGAAGAATTATCTCTACGCCAGGTTGTCCAAAATGTGTTTACAAGGTCACCGAAGTCCCCTTCCTGATGTATGTAGTCTCTATCCAGGGCCTGGTTATGGATCCTGCTAAAGTTTCCGCAGTCCTAAAGTGGGTCCAACCCCGAACCTTAAAAGCACGACAGAGATTCTGGGGATTTGCTCATTTCTATAGGTGGGTTTTTGTCCATTGTTCTACACTTACGAAACTTACCCGAAAAGGTGCCATTCAGGAGAAGTGTCCCTCTCCTTTCACACCCTGAAAGAGGCCTTTACATCTGCTCCAGTGTTCATTTACCCCAATATAAGTCGTCCATGCATTTTTGAAGTCGATGCTTCTGAACTTGGCGTAGGGACTGTCCAAGCGTTTACCTGTCCACACTCCAAAATCCAAACATCATTGTGGAAACACAGACAGGGGCTCGCGCATCATATGCCTTGTGGCGGCATATTGTGGGTCACGGGATTTACAACCTTTCTTTAATGCACTTATGCATCAAAAAGTGTGTGAATGCATATTCTTTTCATGTTTTTAGTGTATTTTCAAGATACTGGTGCGTTGTTTTGAATGTATTAGTGTTTGCATAAGTAAGTTTTAGCATTTTCGAGCTGAAGTCTACTGCATGTTTTCCCTGTGTTGTCTACGCATTTTAGTGTAAGTGATTAGTACGGGCTTGAACATGATTCACAGCCCTGATTAGGCTTGATTACCCCTTCTGTATGTGCAAATTAAACGGCCTGTTTTACGCTCCACTAACAGGCTCATTTTCCTGGTGGGAGTGCAATAGCGTGGTGCGCAAGATCGTTTGGTGATCGAGTGCTCTGATGAAGTGCTGTCAGGATATGAGCTCCAGCAATGCCGCTGCCTGCTGTGCATGTACCTATCGGAGCTTCAGTTGCATCGGCCGCCTGCAGATGTCGATCGTATGCATGACGTTGAGCTATTTGAGCTGACCCGACTGTGTTTTTTTTCAGAAACTGTATTGTGAGTTGCGTCCATGGATGGCTTCTGCCACAAGCAAGAGGCATGCAATAGCGGGCATGACCAAATTGGTTGGCTGCCTTCAATTTTTGACAAATAGCTCATTCCAGAGGCTGGGTGCCCTCTCTGTGGGCATGTCCCAGCCTACGCGCATCCTCACTTTCAATAAATATCCTGACGGCATGGCTACCTTGGTGGACAATATATATATATGATTCCCTAACACCATGATAGCCTGGAATGTGCATCTCCCCTTGTTCCCTGAAGCTGATTCAATCTAAAGTAAGCCAATGTTAATGTTCACATCTCGCCTAACACTATCTGTCAAGGCACTTTTTCTTATCATCCAAAGAAGGCAGCCTAACCAGTGATTGTCCCATTTTGCTTAGCATCGGTTCAGTCAGTGTAGGTGTGCTTGAATGCTGCTCAGCTTGTGTCCTTTGTGCAGGAAATGTAAGATGGGTCATTCCATCAATGTACAATGTGTTGCAGGTCCTGACATACAGTCCCTAGGTGTTCTGGCTGGGTTTCCAGGGTCCACCCATGATGTCTACATTCTGAGAAGTCTATTTGCTGGTTTTGAGTCTGCCGAGCTGTCTGGTGGGTGGCTACTTGGTAACTGTTGTCATTATTACTCCTTCAACCCCTCTTTCTATGTATTTAGTGAGATTAAACTGAATTAGAAAATCACTTGTTTGTTTTGTTTATTTTTGTCACAAAACTCTAACATACTACTATATTTTAAACATTGTTGGTCCATTTTCTTAGGATAATGAGATTTCAAGACAAAAACACAACAAAAACAATCCTACAAAATGTGTTTTTCTTTATTGCTAGGGTGGCTGGCCTGCAACATCTGATGGGTCTCTGCTTTCTCGGAGTGTCACACGGGTTGTCATTTAGCAGCAGCAACGGTGCTATCAGTGTCTCAATGTGCCAGTTGTTGTACTGTTGCTCCCCACCATTGCTTGGAGGTCATGGTGGAGCAGCATTATGTGTCTCTCCATTGTTTGGCGGAACCGGGCACTGCATTTGTTCGCTAATCCACTGAAGCTGTACTTGGCCTTATTACATGTGTTGTGCTTAATGTGGGTGATGGGAAATCCATGGCAGCAGAGCTGGTCCATGGAAGTGATGGTTGCAACTGCTTATCACACTCCAGCTGTTGATCATGCTGGAGCTGTGGACCCAGCTGCTGCTGCAGAGAGAGTGGGGGAGTAAGATGATGCTGCTGCAGATGGATTTGTACATCCAGCTGCTACTGCAGAGGGAGTGGGGGAGGCAGTTGCTGCTGCTGATGGATTTGTGGATCCAGCTACTGCTGCTGAGGGAGTGGGGGAGGCAGCTGATGCTGCAATGGCAGCTGGGGAAGCAGATGTTGTGTCTGAGGGTGCTGGGGAGGCAAATTCTGCTGTAGAGGGTGCTGATGCTCCTGTTGTTGTTGAGGCAGATGCTGTGAATTGTCCTTCTCAACATCCTGTATGGCAGGCAGTAGCAGGGTTTTCTGTAGGGCCAGACAAATCAATTAGCTATCTACTGTTTGCCACACACACAATACACAACAACTCTTTTGTTTATTTGTCTATTTTTTTCCTCACAGTATATATCATGTCTGCAAACTTGATTCAGATCCTTTATCTCTGGACTGGCACTATTAACCTGCCTGGTGATGGCGCCCCACAGGTTGGACTTGGCAGCTTTGGGTGTCAGGTACATTGGGAGAGTGGGTCAGAGGGGGCTGCGCAGTCTTGGCCTAGGCCTTTGCCTGTCACTGCTCTGGCTTGGCCTTGCACTTGCCATATAGGACATTTTTTTTTGCTAACATCTACAATCACAGCTGTGTGTAAAATAATGCAATTCTCTTATATAGTCAGAGTACAGGTGGAGGATCATGCCCACCCAGAGGCGACAAGGCTGTCCAATGCTGAAAAGACCTGGGGAATGTCCTCACCCTCCTCTGCAGGTGAGCCATAAGCTGACCTGGACTAACCTGCAGATGAGGATGCACAAATGTTGGGCAGAGAGGCAGATGATCTTGGGCATAATGGGCAAGGACCGCCACCAATCCTGCAGCACCAAGAAGAAGGGAGGTAATGTGCCACACACAACACAACCCATTTCACAGCCCCATCATTTACTAACAGAGATTTATTTTCACCTATAGACTCTGACCCCGAGGTGTGGCAGGTTCTATTTAAAAGGGTGGCTCCTCAACCCTGACAATCCCACCAGCCTAGTAAGTTCTAAGACAAGTATTTAATAACATGCATTCTTCAACATGTTTGCTGGAAGCTGAGGCTAGACACTAATTGTTTGTTTTTTGCATTTAGAGGGTACAGAGATGATGCTCAGCAACAGCTATAAGTACATAGGCTGGTGGGGGAGATTGTGGACCTGGCAATGGCCATGGGGAGTCACCCACCTTAATAAACTGTGAGCCTACCACATTATTTTTAAGCTCCCCCAGCTCATTTCCGAAGTAAACTAGTAGGACCTCGCTGGGCAGTGACACATTTTGCAGTACGGGACGTCTGCACCATATATACGAAACTGTCCATTGTGTAAGCTGCGAAAGCTGTATGCGCAATGCTCTCGCATGCTTAGCCAGCAAACAGCAGCCCGAGGGTGACTCTGAATCATGTGCACGTACATGCACAGACAATTACGTGTAACGAATGGGCTTATGCACTAAAACTATTTATAAACCAGAAGGCTGTGAATCGCCCTCTAATCGAGGGGTCCAATTTATTTCTGTTTTGGAGCGAGTTCTGTTCTTGTTTGGGAATTAAAATCTCATTGTCTTCGGCCTATTACCCCCAATCCAACGGGCAGACTGAAAAAAGTCATTAGAACAGTACTTGCGCTGCTATGTATAAGACTGCCAAGACAAGTGGTCTGAATATATTGATTTTGCTGAATTTGCGCTAAACATAGCACTAGTGAATTGACAAAATTTTCACCGTTCTGTAATTTTGGTAAGAATCCTGAAGCTGCTTTGCTTTCTGGCCCTTCCTCTAATCTACCATTCTTGGAGGAATGGCTTCAAGAAAACAAGCCAATATCTGGGCCAAGGTCCAGGGAAATTTAGGAGAAGCTATTAGGAATTATAACACCTTTGCTGATCATCACAGATCTATTGAGAGTCAGGGTTGGCCAAATGGAGCTGCAGGGGGGGTGAATGCTCCTGGGAGGACAACAGATCGTGATGGAGCTTCGAGATGCGGGTAAGCCTTGTGAAAGTGAAGCAACCAACCCACATGGCCAGGAGTCTATTGATAGCACTAGTGTTCGCTGGACCCCCCCCCCCCCCCGCAAAGGAAGTCAGACTGAGCTGTAGGTGCGTAGATGCCACCAGGGTCAGGCACCAGATGGTCAGAAGCCCCCAAAACAACGAGGCACAGTACAAAAGGATGAGGCAAAGGCATAGTCAGACAGGCAGGTAGTCAGAGCTGGCAGCATAGGTTCTGAATGGTGGCCAGCTGATCGGTCAGGGCTGGCAGAAAAGGTTCATAGTAGTCAACTAGCAGAAGGTCAGGGCAGGCAGCAAAGGTTTGGTGGTCAATAAATAAGAAGTGAAGCAGAACACAGAAACCAGATCCAGGACTAGCTCGCAAGACAGCAAAGATTGCAGTCACACCTTCTAAGACGGTTGGTGCCAGGAGGCACTTTCCGGTTCCGGGGGCGGCACTTCTGATTCTGGCGATGTTGCTTCCAGTTCCAGGTCCAAGGGATGGGATGTATGCAGAGATGCCAATGCTCGCACTGATGATCCAGGACTGTGCCCCTTATGGCCACAGATAGATTCCTGACATTGAGCCACTATGTCAAGTAGGGGAATTGGTTTGGGTCACCATCCAGAATAATGCCCTGCGCCAACCCTCGTCTATTAAGGTTCCTAATGCCTTTCATGTGTCATTACTAGAACCTGCTGGCAATATTCAGGTGTCTACTTTGTCCCCTATATTAGTGGAGAATGAACCTGAATATAAGGTCAGAAAAGATTCTGGACTTTAGATGGGTGTGTAACTCCTTACAGTATTTAATAGTTAGGAAGGGTTTTGGTCCAAAGGAGATATGATAGGTAGCAGCCAGAGATGTGCATGCAGATGACTTGGTCAGGAAGTTCTATCGTGACAACAAGGATAGGCCTAGTTAGCGTCCTGAGGCCCCTCCTGAAGGGGGGGTAGTGTCATGCTGTCTCCCTCACCTAGTCCTTGCATCATCTATGTACTCAGGCGGCTCGCTGAGCTGACACGTCAGCTACAAGTGCCAGCTTGAGCAACACTGGCTCAAGCAACGCTGCACTCTGCCTCCTCCCTTCGCATATCTGGCTCTAGTCAGCATGTATGCACTCGTAAACACAATGTTTATGCCCTCTGGTGGCGCTACAAGCAGTGCAGCCACCGGAGGCTGATTCAAATGGGTTTATATACAATATAATATATATATAACTATACATGTATCAGCTTAGATGACGATAAAGATGGAGATTTTTGCATTATGCCTGACTCTAATGATTCTCCTCCAGTGGAAAGAGAGCCAGGAGAGGTTGTGGGCAGTCTAGGTAGGAAGCAAGTGGAATATGCCTAAGAAGATGGCTCAAAAAGGACTGGCATGATAATTCATCAAGTGGAATCCAAACCTTCAGTGACCTCCTAAGTGACGTTCGTGAACTTTGCCAAAGTTGTGGAGCTACCATGTGTAATAAGTAGAAGAATTCAAATGCTGGGTGGGCTGGTTGAGATCTTATAATGTGCAACACACAGTAGCTGTGCTTGTATATCGATGTGTATGAGGACTAGGAAGACCTTTTCAATTAAGTGGTGTTTAAGGCTTTGTATCCTCTCCTCTGATAATATTCTTCTGAGCTGGTCTCATATTTTTAGAACTCCTTCTCAGTCAGAATAATTGAAAAGTATACCTCTAACCAACATAAACATATATGCTACTCTGCTCTGAGTACTCACCGCCGTGGCCCATGGGTTCTTGGACCTGCCCAGGGCCCCTGAGGTTAAACTTTATCCTGTAGTTCCTCTGGATTTCCTGTGCTTCCTGTGCTGGACCAGTCACAAAGGGGACATAGCCTAACAACTATTTACAATTTTTTTTTATTTGTGAAGCAACTATTTTAATTAGGCTTTCACATGAAGATAAAACAAAAAAGTGCTTTTTAAAAGGTTGTATTAAAAGCCGCTGTTCATGCATGAGAACAGCACACAGGAGAGTAGCAAGCCAGCTGCAACTCTCTCTATCTAATGCAGAGCAGCATGACGGCCTTTTATATGGCCGTTAAATATGGTAAATCAGCTTTCTGGGTTAGGGCCAAGTGATGAATGTGCACACGGATTTTATTTTGCGATCTGTGCTTGGGTTTGGGGACCCGAACTCGTGTTCATCCAACCCTAGCCTTTAAGCTCTCTACTTTTAAAGTTCACTTGGGATGTGACACTAATTCAAAAGCACTTCTAAAGCTTCTAAGCCTCCTAGAAAGCAATGCACCATTTTTCCAGTGAATCAGCTGTTAGAGGGCTCTGAAAGCTCCAAGAAAGGTCAAAAGGGAGTAAACCTATACTGTATTATACCAACGTAATTTGTACTAAAAATATACAAATCCTTAAGGAAATTGTCATGGAGGGCCCCTTCCTTTAAAATATAAAATACGCCTATAGCCCAACTTAACATCCTGAGATCCTCCAAATGAACTGCGCACATCCATACTACTTTGCTTTTTTATTACTATACAAATGTCTAAAGCGACCCCCTGGCTCACCCCTACAGTGAAATCTAAGAAACTTTTTGTATGCCCATGTTGCTCGGCCATATACCTATACCGCCATGTGCTGGCTATACCAGTACCAAAAGGCATCATGTAACCCAACAAAACCATCCTCTGCATTCTACACTGTAATGTTTGATTACTCTTGAGCCATTTTTTACTATTTGGACCACAACCTACTGCAAAAATGGTAATATGTATTTCATTTTTTTTTAACCGTGTCATCAAGTACCCAAAACAGGCCATGTTTTGTGGATATCCAATCAGATACACAGACGAACTAATTAGAGCTTCAGCTGTACTACACAGCTGCCCGAGTGGAGATCCACAAAACATGATCTGTTAGGGGTACTTTAGGACAGGGTTGAGAGACTGATCTACACTATATGGTTCCCTCCATATCTTCAAAAGCCTACCATGAAACCTTTGGCATACTTATATTTTTAGTACCCCCTTGCATAGTAATATATCACCATATTTCTTCCAAAGATGTAGACACGCTTTTAATAAGGGAGGGACTGGTAAGAGGGTTTGGCTGCAAATAATTTGACAATACTATCCTTTGTACCACATGGTGCAAACCCCCTAATGGTTGTGATGAATTTACAATTTACAACAAAAAAGTTACCAATTCTGAAGTGGCCAAAAACTGTTGCATATCTGTATTTCATAAAATCCTACTTGCCATGGGTGCTATACTGGGGGTCATGCTAATAAATTGATGATGCCAGTGTAACTTGCAGCACTCTATTGGCTCTGCTAAAGAATTCACCATTTTTTTCTACATAGCCCATGGGGTACTATTGTTTCCAAACATCCTTAACTCATAGGAAAGGGGATGGACCTTACCTGTAAAAATGCCCCATCACAGGTACAGGTAATTTTGGGGTAAAAAAGGTATAGAAATCATTTGTGTTGTACTTTGTGTCTAAACACTAAACAACTCACCAAGATGAAGGTTGCAATCCACACTATGTTGGCGGTCATGCTAAATATTTGGTGAAGCCAGTGTGACTTTTGGTGTGCATTGTGGTGTGGATTTTATCCCTTTTTTCCCCAAGATGACCTGTACCTGTAATGGGGCATTTTTACAGGTTAGATGCATCATTTTTCCAATAAGGTAATGCTATTTGTTTTTAAGTTTGGAAACAACAGAAATCTATGAGCTATGCAGAAATTGTTAAAATCTTTAGCGTAGTCCAGAGGGCGCTGTTATTTCCAAACTTTATAAATATATCCTTAGATCACTGGAAAAATTGTTTTTGTGCGTTTTCACTAACAAGCTCACCAGGATGCAGGTTGCAATCCACACCGCGCACTGCAATGCACACCGCAAGTCACACTGGCTTCACCAAATAATTAGCATGAACTCCATTAACTGTGGAGGAAACCGTTCAAGTCCGTTCAGTAGACTGTCAAGTACAGAATTAGGGGGGGCGTGGCCGTGGCATGGTGGCGTGAGGATGCTCATAGTGAGGGCTCCTGTCTATCCCCAGCCTTAAAGCGTATTCTCGGGGCGAAATCCCCTAACAAATCCCCCTCATTTATGGGGAAACGTGGAGGACAGAAGAAAGGTTCTCGTGTAGAGGATAAACAAGCCAATACCCGCTTTCTAAGAGCGGGAGGACCGGGGAGCACGCGCCGTTCCAAGATGGCGCTGCAGCGTTCGGAGAACGGAGGGAGAGACGAGCAGCTGACAGCTGCGAAGCCGGCGGAGAGGATGCCGGTGGTGAGTGATCGGGTGCGGGCGGAGGAGGGAGCCGATCTTCCCCTGCAGTGCCATCAGCGGGGCCGGCACCAGCATGTGTCATCTGAGCGGGCGGGGAGCAGAGGAGAGGACCCCGCCGCTCGCGGCAACAAGTCGGCGGAGAGGCAGCGGCCGGAGGACGATCGGGTGGGGGCGGAGGAGGGAGCTGATCTCCCCCCGCAGTGCCAAAAGCGGGGCCGGCACGAGCAAGTGTCAGCCGAGCGGGCGGGGAGCAGAGGAGAAGACCCCGCCGCTCGCAGCAAGATGGCGGCTGCTCAAACAGAATGGAGGAGCGGGAGGAAGCTGGCAGCGGAGGTGCCGCATGATGACTCGTTCTCGGAGGTACAGTGGGAGGCGGGTGGGCGCTCCCTGAGTAGCATCTCCAGACGGGTCATTCAACTACCCGACTCTGCTTCGACCCAGAGAGAAGGGATGGGGAGCAGATTCTTGGGGCTCGAGGGGGGGTAGCCCCCAGTCCTCATGTGGGATGCCAGGCTCGGCACTCTCCACGGAACCCGGGACATGCGGTGGCCTCTGAGCCACAGTTTCTTTACCCCACGTAGGCCCGCGCGCCTGGGCGAATTCGGCCTAAGGCAGATGTTTTTTCTCATTTTTTCCTATATTTCTTTCTGCTCTTTACACATTCCCCCTCCCTTAATCTTTGCTCCTCCATCATAACCCATCCTCTCTCGGGTCTTAGGCGGCCTGATTCATACCTCGTTCCCCCCCCCCACCTCTTGGCCGGGCGGCCAGACTCCTTTTACCCTTGAGGGTGAACTGGTCCCCTGCCTTCAACTATTGTGGTTTCAGACCGCCCTCCATGGAGTTGTCGCGTGTGGTCCGGGTCGTGCGCGGGGGACACAATGGACCTCAAGATCATCTCCCTAAACGCTACGGGCCTCAACGTCCCAGAGAAGCGGAGAGTATGCCTGAATTTATTTTGGAAAAAAAGGGCGCAAATAGTATTTGTGCAGGAAATGCACTTTCGGAAGGGGAGAGCCCCAAAGCTCTCAGACAAGCGCTTCCCTGTGGGATGGCATGCCTACTCACCTGATTCAAAATCCAGGAGAGTTAGTATCCTGATCGCGGCCAATCTCCCATGGACCTTGTTAGACAACATGCTTGACGAGAAAGGTTGTTTCATCTTTGTCAAAGGAAAGGTGGGTAACCAAGTATTCACCTTTGCTAATATCTATGCCCCCAATTCGGACCAGATCCACTTTATTGAGCTTACCCTGGACACTCTCCAGACGTTTTCGGAGGGCGTCTTGATTTTTGGCGGGGACCTCAACGTGGCCCTGGACCCATGGCTAGATGCCTCCAGGAGGGCCTCTCACCTATCGTTCTCGGCTCTTAAAAAACTTAAAAACTCCCTTTGACTCTCTCAACTTATGGACCCGTGGCGTCTACAGAATCCTCGAGGTCGAGACTATACCTTCTGCTCGGCGCCTTACGACTCCTACTCAAGGATAGATTACCTCTTCTTAGAACACAGATACCTGCAGATTTTACAGAAAGCGGAGATCGACCCCATCTTGATCTCGGATCATGCCCTGATTTCACTGTCCGTGAAACTCCCTGAGCGGTTGACCAGGCCGAGTACCTGGGTGTTCAATGAGTCACTACTTCAGGATCAGATCCTGAAAGAGGAGGTTAGGAAAGAACTAAAGACATACTTTGAAATCAACGCCAACCCGGAGACATCTCCCCTAAATCTATGGGCAGCGCACAAATGCTACATCAGGGGTACATCAGAGAGAAAATGACTGTAGAATTAGTACATCGCTCGATTAGACTTGGAGCACAAAAAAACAGCGAGCAGAGGGGACTAGACAGGAGTTGGCAGTGGCCCGTGAAAAACTAAGAGACCTCTTGCTAACCAAAGCGAAGGTTTCGCTCTTAAAGGCTCCATTTAAGAATACGGGAACAAATGCAGCCGCATGCTAGCTTGGGCAATCAGAGAGCAGAGGGCTAGCAATTTTGTGCCTCAGATACTAGGGAGTGGAGGCCGATTGCTCTCTAAACCGGCAGACATGGAGTCTTCAGGGACTTCTACTGCAAGCTTTACAACCTGGGGCGGGAGAGGGGGGCCGGTCAAGCAGATTACGGGAGGCCCAGAGGTATGTTTCGGAATCAGGCTTACCCACTTTGAGCCGAGAGGTGGTGGAGGCCATGGAGGAACCCATAACAGCACAGGAGTGGTTGTAGGCAATAAAGTCATCCCAAATGGGAATGTCCCGGGCCCTGACAAATTTACATTATCCTACTACAAATGGATGGAGGATATCCTGACCCCCAGAGCAGTTGCGGCCTTTAACTCTATATCTCCTGAGCAGGCTTTTCCAGTAGACATGCTGAGGGCACAGATAGCGATAATACCTAA
Source organism: Gastrophryne carolinensis (assembly GCA_027917425.1). Lineage (NCBI taxonomy): Eukaryota > Metazoa > Chordata > Amphibia > Anura > Microhylidae > Gastrophryne > Gastrophryne carolinensis. The sequence continues at coordinate 192,333,865 of CM051239.1, read as the reverse complement.
GCAGGGACGGGACCCACTGCTCTGTTCCAACTACAGACCGATATCATTGCTAAATGTGGACCTCAAGATTTTCACGAAAATCCTGGCGACCAGACTCCTACCATACTTGGGCAACCTCATAGGTTTGGACCAGGTGGGGTTCACCCCTGGTAGAGAGGCAAGGGACAATGTAACCAGAATCCTTGACTTGATTCACCTGACACATGAGAACGGGATTCCCGCCATAATGCTCTCTACAGACGCTGAGAAAGCATTCAATAGGGTCCCGCTATCCCCGATCATATTCATTCTGACGTTGGAACCCTTCCTCAGGAAGGTTAGGGCAAATCCAGACATTAAGGGGCTGACGGGAGGAGGTAAGGAACACAAAGTAGCGGCTTTTGCCGATTACCTACTTTTTTGCATTACACAACCAGTGACGACTATCCCTAATCTTCTGAGAGAAATGAGAGAGTATACGGATCTATCAAATTTTAAAATCAATTTGCAGAAGTCCGAAGCACTCAATGTCTCTCTCTCGCAGCGACACATGGACAACATGCAAGCCAACTTCCCTTTCCGATGGGCATCCGGAGCGATCAAATATCTGGGAGTACAGATAACGCCCCAGCTCAAAGATTTGTTTGCCAGAAACTTCCCGCCCCTTCTAAGCACCATTAAGCGAGACCTCCATACATGAAAGGACAAGACCTGGTTTGGTAGGTGCAACATGCTGAAGATGAATGTCTTGCCGCGGCTGCTCTATCCTATTCAGGTACTACCCATCCACCTACCCTCTGCCTTCCTGAGGGATATTCGTTCTGAATTCATATGAATTCATATGAGGGGGGCAGGAGCCAGAGAATCTCCCAACAAACACTGATGATGCCGAGGACAAGGGGGGGGGGGTAGGACCTCCTGATATAGAATGTATTATGTAGCAGCACACCTAAACAGGATCGTGGACTGGAGCCGTCATAAGAGCAGCAAACGCTGGGTTCAACTGGAGCAATCGTGGGCCCCGGTTCCACTTGCGGGCCTCCCTTGGTCCCCGGGAGAACTACCAAGCATGCTCAGATCTCACCCTACAATAGGCCCGACGCTCAGGGTATGGGCAAGACATATGATGAAAGAGTACATAGCCCAGATGCCCTCCCCACTTCGCCCAACCACGGGGCACTGGACTTCATACCGAACCGGCTTAATGCAGGTTTTGCGAGATGGCAGGTGCCAGGTCGAGGAGTCACCTGCGAGTTCCTTGGTAGCTCTGGCTGGAAGTCCCTGCAGGACATTACAGGTGTCGCACTTTTTGTCGAGCCTACCCCCGCCCGAGGAATTCGAGTTGACTCCATTCGAGCGTTTATGTGCGACAAATGAAACAAGTAGGGGTACATTATACACAATATACAAAATGCTGGTGGATCCAGGAGGGAACCATATACCAAGCTTCATTACAGCATGGGAAACGGAGCTCCGGGTCACATTTGCTCCAACTCAAGTAAAGAAAATGTTGGAGTTAGCACAGCGGGCCTCAATAAGTAACCAGTACCAGGAGGCGGGTTACAAAATACTTAGTCGATGGTACAGATCGCCACAGACGCTACACCGGTTCTTCCCATCAGTGCCGTCCCAATGTTGGCGATGCGAGGGTGCCCCGGGCTCCCTCTCGCACATTTTTTGGGGATGCGCAAAAATAAGAGGCTTCTGGGAGGAGATTGTAAAGTGGATCCAGAAGATAACAGGAGAGCCCATAGAGCTCTCCCCGGAGGTCCTCCTGCTGCATTCCACCAAAAGCTTGGTAGGAAAATACAGGAAATCTTTGACAATTCACTTGGTGAACGCTGCCAGAGCATGTATCCCCGCCAGATGGAAATCAACTACCCTGCCAACCGTTGGCTCATAGATTAGGAGGGTGGAGGACATCAGACGAATGGAGGACCTAACAGCCCTCTTTCAGCGCACAAAAGAGAAACACAGACTCCGATGGATGCCGTGGTCCCTTTTCATGGAGTCGGTTGAGGACAAGACCCTGCGGGACAAGACCTGAGCGGGCTGGGAGAGATCTGGGGATCGATGTGGGTCAGGAGTGCACGTCCCGGCCCGGGTGATGCGGTCCCCTGCCCGTTGCGGCTCCCTTCCGCCACCTGTTCGAGGGCAACTTGGTTCCCCCCCCCCGCCTCCCCCCTGGCTCTACCCCCGTCTGGGCCCCCTTCGGGGACGTGGACGCAGGTGCACTACGTGGGGGTGTGGATGGGGGAACACGGGGGCTTTTGTCCCCCTCGGCCGGGGGGGTTGCCGGGGGGTCGGAACGTGGGGCTGATCTCGGTCCCCCGGCTGCCGTGCCTTCCCTTCCTTGCCATCCTCCGTCCAACCCTCTTTTTCACGCCTATCTCTTTACCTAATCCTCGCTTTTCCTTCATCCTCATTTTCCCACAAAACTTTTCCGCCCCCCTTCTCTTCCCCTGTTCAATATAGTAAAAATTGAGGGCGGGGAGCGGTGAGTCATAAAAGGCCTTGCACATAGCGTACTTGTTAAAAGCGGTGATAAAGAATCTAAATGTTATATTGTATCTACTATACTCAGGAGTTATGTCTGATTTGTCTAATGTGATAACTGTGACCTGTCTTATTGTTCTTGCTCTTATCAATAAAGATTTATTGTAAAAAAAAAAAGTACAGAATTAAAGACATTAATGAGGGAAACAAAACAAAAACATATTATCTCTCACTTGATACTATTTATTATAATTGTTAAATATACTGTATTTTACCAACAGAGTCCAGCCTGAAGTACAAAGTAATAAAACTTGGAAAATAGGATGCAGTATTTTAGACTAACGGTATCATTCATCTCATGCGTATACGCATGTGCTAGTTTCTGCAGCACAATAAGTGCAATATAAAAAGTGAAAAGAACTTGCAAAAATAGCCAGGTATTCAACTTTCACAATCAGTTTACTAGTAATATGCCTCTTTCAAATATTTTTCGACACAAACCTGTGGCTTGTAGTGGTCAACATGAAAAAGCCAAGTAAAGTGCGGCAAATAAAAGTCACTTTTCCAAGTGGATGTGTTATAGAATATTCTTATGCCACTGACCCAGTGCCAGTGACCCTCATTATGCTCTTTTGTCTTTTTGCTCTTTCTTGGTCCTGGTAATCTTCTTTGAGATGCCAGAAGGAGGGTTGGGGTTTTTCTGGCTTGCTCTTGGTGGCCCACTACGACTTGTTCGACCGACATTCTTACTCTTCTCATGTGCTGTCTTCACTTGTTGCTCTTGTAATGTCTGCTCCCACCTCTTTAAAAAAGATCAAGATAAAGCCATATCACTTGCCAGCAAGGATAAATTGGTATTTCTAGAACACAATATTTGTTACAATATTTGTTATAGTGCAAAAATGTGCCTCCCATAAAGTAATAAACGATTGCCTGGCCTTCTTTTGTGTTTCCTTAAAGTGGACTAATTCCCTGGTTTTGGTCCTTGCCCCCACGATCTGACAATGTTGCACTGCTGAAAAACAATACACTAACAGACTTGGCAAGTAAATTAATTATGAGATAAATGATCCAATTTATATAAAAGTATAAACATGTTTGAGTTTTTACTAAAATAAAAAGATATATAAAGTGCCAGTGCTAATAATAAACAAACATTAAAATAACAATATCCAAACAGCTAGCTATCCTGTGAGTGAATCAAGATCTTAATACATAAAGTGCTAGTGCAATTATAACAAACTACAAACAAAGCACTATGCAAGCAGTGTAACATATATAAAAGTAAGGAAAAATATAATCAAAAATAGGGGTCCGAACCGTGCAGGGCAGCAATCCTGCAACACCCACACGACCTTGGCTACCACGCCACTTCCAAGGGTGAGGTCAGTAATTTTTGGGTGCAGGTGACACTGAATGACACTCATTGAAACAAATGAAGACAAATGCATTTTGGTACAGGACTTAGGAGCTGTGCGGTGAGACCTTCTCAGATTTAAAATGGAAAACCGCAGACAATGATTGATTATAAACATATCCCCAGACACTAACATGAGATAACAAGATAGCACTCTTAGGGGTTTATTTAAGAAGCGCTAGTGTTACATAGTGCCAGATGAGCATCAGGTGACTGTCAGGTCCCAGTGCAAAAGGTGTATTTATTAAGTAATACATCCAGAGCACCTCTGATAGTGCCAGGTAGTGTCACATCTATCAAAAGCACTGGCAAGTATATGAGTGCCATGCTGTGTTCCCTACAGTGCCACATAAGGCCAGGCGCTCACCATGCACTGTGTGGCCATATCCCATAGATTTTTTATTTGAGCCGGTGCATGTGCCATGGGATCCCTGGGCTGTTTGGAATTGTTTTGTATGCATTTTTTGCACTTTTGGGTTGAGCTGCAAACTTGCAATTTGGGCCATGCAAAACCTGTGATATGTCATTCAAGTATCCCAAATGAAATTCCTGGTGCAATATGCTGCCATCCCCCAAAAATACAAAACCGAGGATTGCAACAGGAGCTGTACGCCTGTTTCCCCCTTTTTACAGTGCTGTGTGATGTGGGCTCAGTGTGATGTGGGCGCTGCATGTTTGCAGTATTAAACAAACTGCAATTCCGGCGCTCCCGGGCAGCGCTAGCACCTGGCCAGGTGCAAGTGCAGAGAGCATCTCACAAGAGACGCTCATCTTGTGCCCACAAGAAATTAGAATAAATAAATAATAATAATAAAGGCTGTCTGTTATCTCTTTGCCTGGAATGTTCCTTTAAGAATGGAAATAGTTACCACAGGCATATGTAAAACAGTGCTGGACTTGCTTTAATGGAAAATATTTTGGTGGGGGGGCATAGATAGCCATTGTATGCTTGCGCACACATAAATCTTAGTTCTCCACATATAACCCATCCATGCACTTAGTGTACAAATGCCTGGAGCGGTGGGCTGCCCTAATTACGGCGTTCGGGGAGCAGTTGGGGGGATAGGTGCCTTTGCTCAAGAGCACATAAGTCCAATGGCCGGGAATGTAACCTGCCACTCTTTGGTCATAAAGCTGCTTCCTTAAATTTAGGCCACCACTTTTGTCAAATATCAGATGTAGTTATCACATGATGCACTTGGTTGTTGGGCTTTTGGGGAGTTTGCCTTGTATAGGTTTAATTTCCCTTGGCTTTTTTACAGAAGACATTCATAATGGATGGTGGCAGGATAAATAGAGGGCATTAGTTGTGATACAGCGCCATGGAATATGACGGCACTTTATAAATAAACAATAACAATATAATCATGAAGTGTTTTTCACACTGAAATGCATGTGAGTAACTACTGAAGGGCTCCACCACCATATCCCCCTATTTATTTCAAAACACTCACCAATTTGCATATGTCACCTATAACAAATATAACAAATATTCAGTGGTCAGTGGAATATATGTAGCTGGCTGACATAGAGGGTAAGTGATTTATACTGGAGGTATGTACAAAGCTTATGTGGGTATTTTTTTTTTTTTTTTTATACTGACTTACAGGAAATGGAGCACATTTACATGTTCAAAGAAATAGTCTACTTTGGTGGAGTTTCACATCAGACAACATATTTAATGTGCCATCACTGGCTAAGGCTTCTGGGCTCCCCTACTGCTCACCTAATGTTTTCACCAGGGCCCTGTTACACAGCAGACCAACAGTCAAAAATGACTTAAACCTGAACAAACACAACAGACAGTGCTCATATGCATCCCTCCCCATGGCAATTTAGATTGCTGCACATAAAAATTAATTTACCCTTTTCTAACTCCTGATGTGGTAAAACAAAATGGTGGCTCATGTATCTGCAGGCCACCTGCAAACAGGAAGTGCTGCTGGTTTTCCTGTTGCTGTGCATTGTCAGTTATGTCAGCTGAATCCAGGCAGCAGCATGGCTGAGATGCTGGGAGAGGAACTCCAAAATGGCCGATGAGGCATTTCAGCTTTGAGTGGATGCAGGAGCAAGTGTAAGTGCTGACAATGCTTCAGTATCATGCATGCAGATGGGGAAAGGAGTTTTCTTTTTCATCTGAGCCAGGCTGTTTGTTCAGTTTAAGTCACTGCAAGGTACTATTATTCTCCAAGTCCTGACTGGCCATGTTGTATTCCTCCACACTAGGGTTACCATCAGGAATTCCTTGACCCCCATACTGCCACAATATCTGCCCTCCCCCTCACATCATGCTGCCTAAAAATCTGTAATATGATCACTGGGCCCTATGGTAGCCACACCCACTCATCCAGCAAATATTGGGCACAGCCATAACTCACATTTTATGGGGGCATCCCAGATTATAAAGCCTATAATGTTTGGAACCCCCATAACCTATACTGTGATGGCCCCATTGCAGCTACGCGTGAGCATGCCCAAAGGATGAGGCCCAGCCATTACATGTAGGTTATGGGAGACCCAGACCATGCACCTTACAGTATAGCGTCTGGGCACCAGGTAATCTATAATGTTAACATCAGGCTCTATAGACCATTGGTAGCCACACACAATCTTCCTGTAAACACTGGGCATCAAATATAGGTTATGGGGAACCCCAGACCAAACAGTCTGTAGGGGCTGGAGCCCCCATAACCCTTGTGATGACTGGGTCACATTACAGCCATACATGATCATGGCCAAAGCATGGGCTCCAACCATAACATACGTTACAGGGGCTCAGACTCCAAAGCCTCCTCCCTATAACCTATAATGTGCCGACTGATGGATGATAGACACAGCTGCCATGGGGCCCAGTTATCATATAGATCAGTGATGGCAAACCTTTTAGAGACCTAGGCCTCGATTCAATAAAGGTAGAAAAAAATTCTCATGGTAGTAAAAGATTCAATTCATGAGAAAAAAGCCTGAGAATTTCACTGTTGCTGAATCACCAGCTAAGAAAACAATGAAAGTCAATGGCACATTTTTACTCCTAAGAAAAGTAGAGAACTGTTTACTCCTTTCTACACTGTAGTAAAAGCTGCCATTGACTTTCATTGTCTTTTTATCTAGTGATTCATTAACAGTGACATTCTCAGGCTTTTTTCTCTTGAATTGAATTTTTTACTACCATGAGAATTTTTTCTACCTTTATTGAATCGAGGCCCAAGTGCCCAAACCGAAACCCAAACTCCACTTATTTATTGCAAAGTGCAAACACTGCAGTTAAACCTGAATACTGAATATTTCGTTAAACTGGAGTAATGCCAAACTAAAAAGTGTTTTTTTGGGCACAGGGGGCATGTATTTTGTGACAAATGGGTGTTGATCTGGTTTAGAGAAGTGGTGGGGATACAGGATTCAATACCTGAATTGAATATACAGAGGTTCCTGTGGGTCTCATTCAATCAGCCCTGTATGACATGCATATTAAAGTGGAACAAACAACAGGATTTTTAGTATCCCGGGTTTTGTTCCTTATCCCTGGGGCCAAATTGGGATGCCCCACTATGTAAAATCCCCCAGTTCTCCCATAAAAATGTACATACATGGGTTCTCACCTATTCGGCACTATTTGCTATGCATATTAATGCTCGGCACCAGAGGTGCCCTTCCGCCGCCAGCTTATCTGAATGTCTGAGTGTAGGAGCGCGCCTCAGCCCAGAGATGTTGGGGATGTGGCTGATAATATTTACACTACCTACGGAGGGGCATCCAGATTTTGGATGCCCCAGGGGAAAAACAGCAGCTCAGGTTTTTGTTTTGAATTGGCATACAGCTCTCTTTACACAAAGAGACCTGGCATAGAGAAAGGGAAGCAGCCACTTCCTGCAGTTTGGGGCGCACTCCCGCCCCCAGCCTATCTGAATAGCTGGGTGTGGTAGTGGGCACATCTGCAGGGATGCCAGGGATGTGACCACGGCCTGCAGCGAGGGACTGGCATAAAGGTAAGAAGTTTGCGGGCCATCAAGGGGGTTCACTCTGTGGGCTATCCTGAATCAGGGCACCTAGTCGTCCAGCACTGGAGTCTGTTATCTGAATGGCTGGGTACAGGAGTGCCAGGGATATGACCGGCGTTGTCCACCATAAGAGCTGCCGGCAAAGGTGAGTTTGTGCTGGTGACACCCAAGGTATCAGACAGCTGGGCATCCCGATTTAGGATGCGTCAAGGGAAGGCCAACAGCCGGCCTCGGAGTATTAAACACTCCAGGGGTGGCCTTCCCCTGGGGCATCCCAAGTCAGGATGCTACGCTATGGGTTTTGTTCTACTTTTACTGGGGAGGATAGAAGGTGAGGTAATGGCCTGAGAGTTCCCCCACCACATTACCACATGAATCCCTCACCATGGAGGATGGGAGGAAGGCAACAACGTGCACAATGGAGGGATGGAAGACACAGGCAGAGGGGGGGACGCGGCTGACACAACAGCCAGCCTGTAGAGGAGGGGGCGGCTGCGGCTCCGGGACAGCGCAACAACACAGAGGAGGAGGTGCGTATAGATAATGTTCTTTTAAATTATCATACCATATCAACTTCAATCAATATAAAGAATGCGGCATGGATACATTACCTTAAATCTTTTGTTTAACTGGTCCTTCCATTTTTCTACCACACAACCATCAAGAAGCATCATTCTAAGGGAAAATAATTTTGGATATTAAATATTGCAAACACACACAAATGTGTATATATATATATATATATATATATATATATATATATATATATATTTATTTATACTGTATATAGGCATGCTTATGGTACAGTATAGTCTTGTGTGCTTTATATTTTAAAAACACTAGCCCCTAACTAAATCCCTTTTACATTTCATATACTTCCTATACAAATATATTGGGTCTTATTAAAGAAGTGCTCCAGTTAGTGCCATTTAGCTGGCATAGTGCCAGTTTTGGAGCGCCAACATCTTTCGGCTCAGATGTGCTGTAGAGTGTATCCCCTTTTGCAGTCACATCACCAACATGCCAGTAGATTATGTTGGTATCATGGTATTAGTTTATTCATATCCACATATGCACATTCCATTTTCTAAAAAATATATAAAAAAATATATATATTGCTCAGTGTGGGAAGGACGGCTGCTGCTGTCCCATATGTGCCACGTGTCTACCTTAGCAGCGGGCAGTACCCTCTGCCATGACTAAGTCCAATATGGGGGGTGAGGGGCATGTCTTATGGCCTGCACCACTAATAATGGCCCTGACCCATCTGTAGAAAATAGGGTGGCTGGGATAAAGACACCCCCAATGACCTTGGTGCCCAGGCCGGTCACCCTGTTCACCCTCTCCTAAAAACAGTCCCACATATACATACAGGCTTTTGCCTCAAGGAAGACAGAAACCGCCTGATAATTGGGGGACCTTCACTGTTTAGCTTATCATTTATTTGTCATCTCCAATGGGATATGGAGTCAGTGTCACTGGAAAAGTGGCACAAGGTGTGGATGTCTGGTAGGAAGGAATAGTAGGCAAAAGTGGTCTGATATGGACTTCTGGTGGGGACATCCAGTGTAGTTAGGTATATGGGGGATGCAGGAGAGGGATTTGGTAGGAATGGGTAGTAGGCATTTGTGGTCTAATATGGAATTACTGGTGGAAGCATCCATAGTGGTTGTGTCTACGGAGGATGCAGCAGAGGCATCTGGTATGATATGGAATTTCTGTTGGGAGCATCTAATGTGGTTGTGTAAATGGAGGGTGCAGCAGAGGGATTTGAGAGAGAGTTGTTGGTGAAGGGAACTGACAAAAAGTGTTTGTGGATTAGAGGAAGAAGATGGTGAGGAGGATTTGAAGTGCACCTATACTCAGAGGAAAGTTTATGTCATTGCTTTCCATCCCCAGGCCAATGCCCCCAAACAGACTTAGAGGCCGATTCATTAATAGCGCCAGGTAGCGACAGATGAGCGAATGTAGCGTGATTTTTTCAGCGCCAGCCAGTATTCGCTGTGCTTGGCCGGCATTAGCTTGATGACAGCGACTCAGTCGGTGTGCGGTAATGTTGAATACGGGCTGGGGGGTCGCTGTTTCACAGGTCCAGCGTTGTATGTGAGCGCCTGACAACGAATGGCCAGAGCGAAGCTTCATATTCATCAACAAAACACGCTCCGAATGTGCTGTCGCTGTCCATTCCTTGTTTAAACCCCAGAGCGCTGGCGGCGATGTGTATTAACTAGTTTTTAACCCCTAAACAACCATATTTTTTGAATGTAACATTATAAATATTTTTAGAATCATTTTGTAATATGAATACATTAATCTCAGACCTGTTAGATCAATTCTGCACATATTTTTTTAATTTTTTTTTTTTTTGACTTAAAAATAAATCCTAACATTGCAGAAGTGGTGTCCGATTTTTTGACATTAAAAAAATAAAAAATAAATTAATACCAATTAATTATGAATAATTATAGATTGCTCCATTGAAATGCATTGGACATCGCCAGGGAGCGACAGCTCATACCTGGCGCTGTGAGGGAATTTGCCGCGGCGCTGTTCGGTCCAGGCGGCTTCATGATGAATGCCGCGCTAGCCGTCGCTCTCGCCGGCGCTAGCCTCATTTTGCTTGATAAATGCGTCATTGTGACCACCGCCGGGCGTACTTGAGTCGGTAGTCGCCGTTAGCTGCCGCTACCTGGCGCTCGTCAGACACTACCTGGCGCTATCGCTTGATGAATAAGGGCCTTAGTTTTTACTAAAATTGTTGCCCAATATTGATAAATGATTTTGGAGCACAAAATATACATTTTAAAAAAATTACATTAAAAGCAGAGGTGTGTAAGTGCCCATGGATTTTAGTGCACTGGTTTTCCTACCACTTTTGTTGCATTGGAGAATTAACATGCCAACACACCACAAGCAGGCATGCTTAAAGGGATCTAATATACTGTTTTACAAATGGTGGAAGTTTGTGCTCAAGCAGGTCCCCAGTTTTAATATGGGCTGCAATAGGAACAATCAGGCAACGGATGATGGTGACCTGCACAATTAAGGAGGTAAAACATTGTCTGGGGTATTATTCCTTTTGGATCTCATGTGAGCCATCCATCCTTACCGGTTCTATAACTTCTCTTTTTTATCTCTCACATTCTTTCTGTTTTGCTTTCACTTCAATATTCCCCATGCTGCTCTATATTTGCTCCTTAGCCCTCTGTTTTACAGGCCCTGCATTGAACTCCATTGCAATGCATTTGAATATTGTACAAAAATGCCCAAATAAGAATTGTGCTACACATAAAAGTGAGTCCTGTGCCAAGCTGTGCTTGCCAGGAACAGTTTTGTAAAAGGTGTTTAATAACATGAAAGAACAGCTTACCTTGAACGCCACTGGTAACACATGATGAGCACATCCTGATTAGGAAATAGCTGTGGACACTGGCAGGAAGAGTTGGTAATTAGAGGAACCAGGGATCTGGGCACTATTGCTGATGACTTCAGTGTTTCTTTAACTTCAACCACTGTGGTGATTTCATTGCAGTTGCTTCTTGTGACACTTTTAACTTTCGCATGGATTACTTTCAAAATAAAGCAAATAACCAAATGCAATTCAGGTGTTTTTTTTCTCATTTTACGTTGGTGAAATTGCAGAACTAGCACTTTAAGCTAAAAACAGAACATTTGTGTACGGCAAGGAAATTAAAAAGGAAAATTGTATGGCAGAACAGGTCTTAGTTTACAAAAATGTCAGATCAAAGGCAGGGCTCTCTATAAGTTTTGCCTCACGTAGATTTAAAGTTATGCTCAACTCTACATATTTTTGCTGTACATTAACACATTAACAAAACTAGCCTCTAGGACAGGGATTCCCAATGTTTATTCAGGAAGAACTATTTGAAAATAATCTTAAGTACCACCATGTCATCACCAATATCCTAGGAGTGTAACAGACCTCTTAAAAAAAAAGGTTTTATTGCATGTGCTTAATGTGGGTCAGTGGCCAAAGCTCTTTGGACAGCAATGCTATTATTTCAAGGTGTTCCATGCCTGCAGTTAATTGACTTGTTGGCCACTTGGCTAAATAAACTGGATCGAATTTCGATTTCAAAATGAGCCATTTTGGCTCAGGGATCCAGGTTGAGTGGTGAGCTATTCCTACAGTCTCTGCTATCAGGGCTCTGCTTGAGACAAAGTGACATTTGCTTTTGCTTTGAAAATGTGATTTGGGCAGCGCTACTCTTATTCACACAGAGAGAAACATAGAATGCTGTAAATGATTGTTCCTCTAAAGCCCACAAATAAGCCACACCTACCACACCCTTCATCCTGTATACTGGTCCATGTCCCACCTTAAGGCCCCACAAAAATGTACACTCGGTGCCTCTTACTGTAGCAGTAGTTTGCAGTACTACATGTCCCCTCACTTTTTCCTACTGGGGGCCTTGAGTATTACCAAATGATGGCTTGAGTACCAACACTGCAACACCACTGATTAGGAAACCCTGCTTTAGGATAATAACTTGGTGTTCCGATGCCCAGTGGAGAGCACCATAAAATGTTGTTAGAATCCGGCGCACATGACTGCACAGGTACAAAGTTAGATCTGTGTAATCCCTGCACGTTCTGCTATAGCTGAACATGCGCAGAATATTACTATTCATGTACGTGCCTGAAATACATGGGGTAGTGCATGTTCACGGAGTAATGATCAGGTGCCGCTCACGCTGTGCATGTCCTAATCTTGTCAGCTGCGTGTGTGCACCAGTGCATTCATGAGGAAGTCTTAAGCGGCAATATGGTGCCAGAAGATTTCTATGAGCATCTAAAGTGCCTCTTGTTCCTGGAATCTGCCTTTCATTGTTCATTTTTCATGTTCAACCCAACTTTCCCTTTGGACCTTTACTTTTGAATAACCCCCAGATTGATTATCTCCTTACAACCTTGGACTTTAAATCTCTGTTTTTGGATTTGCACCTTTGCTTAACACGGAGCAAAACCCAGGAATTTAAATTTCCCAGGCTTTGTTCTGTGCACTCTGTGGGGAGTGTGCGCTGTCGCAACCCTGCTGTGCACATGCTCCCATCTCAACCTATCTTAATGGCTGGGGCCAAGTGCCCGCACAATGCTGGGGTGCAGGGGATGCGGCAGTGCTCCTCAATTAAAACAATGAGAGCCTCCTGCCGAATAATGTAGTCATTGGACAAGAGCCTGGAAAGGTGAGTTTTTAGGGCGAACTGGGGGGGGGGGTGCATGCAGGGAGGCAACTTGATGCAGGATGCCTCAGAGAAAAGCCAGAGGCTGGGAGGCTGGTCATGGAATCTTTTAGATTCCAAGTCAGCCACTGGTGGGTTTTGTTCTGATTTATAACTATCTGACCTTGGCTTCTGGGTAGTTGGTTTCAGGGCACTCCATTCCAGGCAGTTGTAACCCGGTCCCTTAGCAACTGATACTCATGCTTTAAAAAAGTGGAGTTTCTATGTCATTAAAGTGGTAGTGAACTTTTGCTGTAGTAAAAAGTGCCATTGTTTTCCTATCTGGTGAGCAGTGAAATTCTCATACTTTTTTCTCATGACATTTTTTTTAAGCTCTTCACAAATCAAGGCCATAGTCCCTTAGATATTTAAGTGGCCATAGGCTGACCCTATGGGGAGGGCAATAGCACATTCCACTAATGCACTGGAGACATTGGAAAATCCAGGCTAGTTTGCCTCTCTCTGCAAATCAACAAGGGAGTCTGCTTCCACACTGGAAGTAGGATGTGTACCGAAGCCAGCTAGGGGATGCAGCCTCAGGGCTGACAGTGCAGGAACAAAAGGGAGTAAATCAGTATGGCTGCTAAGGATCGGGGCAGTGGGCAGCCAGGTAAGTATAGGCCTTTTATGTATTTGTCTATAGTTGCACTTCTTGCAAGTGTTTTATTCTAAAGCTGGAGAGTATAAATTTAGTCATTTAAACAAATGTGTAAAAAGTTAACTAACTTAAATAAACCACTTTTCTAAAGGTCATGATGGAATTTATTTCTGCTGCATTGTGAATCAATATACTTACAGGGGTTCCCAACCCATAGTGCGATCCTATCAGGTGGTACTTGGCAGTGATACAGACTGACCAGTACTCTAGCCTGATCTACTGCCATATATGTTTTACCCAAGACTGATTTATGGTACATCATTAAGACAAAACTGATCTAAAAGTTGATCAAAACTATTGATGTGAGTCTTTGTTCATTTCATGCACATTAAATGGCTGTTTTGTGCACAGTTTTAGTTCACTGTCAACCCATACACACCACCAAGGTGGTACTTGAGTCATTTAGAAAATGTAAAGTGGTACTGTATTTGATAGAAAAATGGTTAGGAATCCCTGTTCTATGAGGTTCTGAATAAAACATGCACACTTCCTGTACAGAAGGCCGACTGCGCTTTAGTCACATAGAGCCTTATTTAAAAGCGTCAGCGCCACATAGCACCACTTTTTTGGCCTCAGCAGCACTCAGCCTCTTACTTAAGAAAGAAAAAAACAGCAGCACATGTGTGGCCATCAGCTAGCATTTTATTCAACACTAGTGCTGAAAAGGTTGCAACATTTTTCAGTGGTCAACATCCCATAGAGCACAATGGGCAGAACTGGATTAAAGTGTTTAATGCTTAGAATTAATATTACACACTTTTATTTGTACAGAACTTGCACTGGGACTCAGCAAATTTTCATGGCCTCTTTTGCTTGACAATGGGTAATTTGGACTCCAACAACTAAAATGCATCCTAAACGCACTGTAAAGTTTGTCCCCAGCAGTGATTTCTTGTAAATGTAAATGATGAACTAACTAGCGCTGTAATAATTGGCTGGTGGGTCCAACAGATGCTGACATAGACCCATCAACACCTAGAACTATATTTAAGAAGCATTAACGCCACACAGCACCACTTTTTTGGCCTCAGTGGCACTCAGCACTTATAAAAGAAAAAAATTTGGAAAATTAGGTGCCAGCTAGCATCTTATTTGACACTAGCACTGAAAATAATGCAGCACTGGGGTCTCTGGTTGAAGCAGTGTTGTAGCTCAAGATCCCATAGAGCACAATGGGCTGTAGGGTTTAATGCTTTTAATTAATGTTAATAAACATATAATACACAGAGCAATAAGTATGTTTCTAATACAAAAACTATAATAAAGAAGATTGTAACATTTTAAAATTAGTCCAAGGTGTGATGGTAAAAAGTTCAGCTCTTCCACTAAATAGGTGAATAAATTGTTACTTTATCTTCTATGCCAGTGCTGAGTAATCACGCAAGTGCCCACCACCTATTTTATTTACCCTTACCAGATAAATAAATCGATTAGGCCGTGCAATTTGGTATCTCAATCTGCCCTTGATGTTTTTCTTCCAAATCTTCTGCTGAAGAAATGGCCTATTGGCCCTTCAAAGATATATGCTCCTCAATATTTGCATAATTTTAACTTCCAAAGATTGGTTGTCGGGCATATATATAGAAGAAAAGATAGGCTAATAGCGTAATATTGCTTTTAATTCAAACTTGGTTAAAAGTTAGATTTAAAATGCGCACTCACATTTCATAAAATCAATATAAGCATTGGTTTAGCAGGCAAGGATCTCACCGCTTTATCTCCTACACCGCGGCCGCCGGTGTCCCAAGAATGGTACTGGGTATGGGTATGCGGGTCCTCCTAGATAACAAATGCTGGGTGCTGTAATGGATGTCCGCCCTGCCGCCTAGGTCGACGCGTTTCGTTGCGGGATTTGCAACTTTTTCTAAGACTGTCTTAGAAAAAGTTGCAAATCCCGCAACGAAACGCGTCGACCTAGGCGGCAGGGCGGACATCCATTACAGCACCCAGCATTTGTTAGGTGGTGGGCACTTGCGTGATTACTCAGCACTGGCATAGAAGATAAAGTAACAATTTATTCACCTATTTAGTGGAAGAGCTGAACTTTTTACCATCACACCTTGGACTAATTTTAAAATGTTACAATCTTCTTTATTATAGTTTTTGTATTAGAAACATACTTATTGCTCTGTGTATTATATGTTTATTAGTCTTTTAGAATTTGCTGGAATAGTGAAGTTCTATACACGTTGAGCATCTAATAATATATTTGTGTCAAGATAAATTACTAAAAACTGCCAAAAGAAACCATTAGCGCGGGTTAACATACATTTTTTTAATTAATTTTAAACATATTTTTCTACAGAACTTGTACACCAGACCTAGATGGGTCAAATGTATTTTGGAGTGTTATTAAAATTGATTTGAATGGCTTCTTTTGCTTAACAATGTATAATGTGGACACAAAAATGCAACTTAAACGCACTGTAAAGATTCTCCCCGTATTGTCCCTAGCAGTGATTTCTTGTAACTGTAATGAAAAAATGCTGACCAGCACCGACAAAAATACAGTGCCAGAGATTTCAAGGAGCAAAAAAATCATAATTCAGCATAAATATGCTGGGGAGCACCTTAAAAGTGGCAGTACAAAGTGGCGCTCATTGGCGCTGGGAAAACCAACCAGCGGGTCCAACAGATGCTGACATAGGCCGGCCAATACCTAAGTGCAACTATTGAAGCTAATTACTAGTGTTCTTCCAATGTAGTCCACAGCACAGCGCCAGGTAAGAGGGGAATGCTGGCTCTCTGAAGCTGGTGCTATAACCACAAAAATGATGCTAAAAGGTGCATATGATAAATAAGCCCATATTGTCTTGAAGCCAAATAATACTTACCATAGCTGTAGTTTTTGGCCAAGTACATGTGTAGGGTAGGTTTAACTGTTTTACATTTACAATAATCTGTAAGAAAGAAAATATGGGCAGTCACATAATAGACAATGTATCCTCTACTTGGTAGAAAAAATATTTTAGTAAAGAGCAGATGGTGGACACACGGTAGAGGACAGTAACTAAAGGTAATATAAAATAATGAAAACTAAAACCTGAGGCAGAAACCAGTAGAGAAGGCCAAAGGGCCAAAGACATACCAATATGGGAAGTACAAAATCAAATTAGTACAGTGTTCAGAAGGCCATGGGCCTAAACGAGTTTGAAACAGTATGACTGTGAAGGATCTCATTCATCCAGGTCATGATATATTTGTAGAAAAATAATAAAGGCACCTGAACTTGCTGTCTTTTTATCCAAGAAAATAAAACAGAAAGTCCCGTTTGCCTTCATTTAGCTCAAAGCATATACAACACAGAAAAAGTGCTACAGCAGGAAAATGCAATTGTTATACTATTGCGTCGGGCTGCGTTTGACTCTGTCCTAAACTGTTTTTCATTTTTAAAATGAAGAGATGGCTGAGATATCGAGGCTTATGGGTTCACCTCATGATTTCCACTCTGAAGCATGTGGCAGTGGCTCTTGGATCTGTGATGCTGCATAATAATCAGAATCATGGGTGGGGCTTGTAAGATTCCCAGAACACACCCTGGCTGTGCTTCTCCCGTCTCCCTGTGTTGCTAGGTGATATTCAAGCCTAGACCAGCACTCCCAGACACACATGTCCCAAATGTGCATGCGTGCACTTCCATGTCTGCACCCCAAAGATTCATGCACACACTTCCAATGTGCATGCATGTGTGCCCTCGCAAAGTGCATGTGCACACTCCCAAATGTTTAGGCGGACACCCTCAAATGCGCAAGCGTACATTCCCCAAGTGCATGTGCGCACCTCCAAATGTTCATGCCGGGACTCCCAAATGCACTTGCACGCACTTCTAAATGTGCATGCCCAAACTCTCAAAGTGTATGTGGTACAAAGTGCAAAGCCTAGGTGGACTGCCTGGCTGTGACATGATGCTGGGATTTGTCCCTCAGTGGCAGGGGCCCCCCTGCGGCAGAGCCCTCACAGTGCAGCAGGCAGGGGTTACAATTATTTTCCCCCTCCAACGTGGTGTAGGTGAGGGAGGGGGAGCAGGTGACAAAGCCCCTTTGGATCCCGGGCACCAGGCTTGTGGGGCCTGTGTTCCTTCTTCCCCCTGTCGTAGTTAGAGGGGAGGACATCAGGCGCAGCAGCATCATACTGTGCATCTTCCCAACGTGGGGAGTTCTATGTTGGGGGGGTGAAGCATCGGGCGCCAAGAGCGTCATTCCCAGCTACTCATGATAAGTAGATCAGCAGAGCTGGCTGGGGGCAGTGGCAGCGTTGTGCTGGAGGTTGTCAGTGCTCTGTACTGAAACACAATGAGGAAGAAGGAGGAGGAGGGGGCGGAACGGGAGGATGGGGAACCTAATTATGGTCATAGGGGACCAGCAATTTCTTGCTTCAGTGCACACCAACACAACTAGAGCATGTGTTTGGCTAGCAGAAAAAAGTCAGTGTAATGCTTTGAATATTTTGTGATGTGCAATTGTATAACATCACATAATATATATTTGGTGAAAGCTTTCATGAAAGCCTGGTTGATAATGGTGTGGCAAATGACATAGTCACGGTGCGTTATTATGGGGGCGAACTGGGGAGTTTCACACAGCAAAACTGGATGCCCCTGCGGCACAGGACAAGACTTGGTATAGTCAAAATCTAACGGGCAGGCTGATTCATTACTAACGCCAGGTAGCGACAGATGAGCGTCTGTAGCGAGGATTTCGGAGCGACCGATAGTAGTCGCTGTGCTCGGTCATGGATCTTTGTCTCGGAGCGCCTCAGTCGCTGGCTGGCATTGATGAATATGTTGTGTGAGTAGCAGTACTACGCTGCATGGGAGCGAACGGTAGCACCAGCTCAGTGCGACCGACTCACATCACATTCATAAAAAAAACAGCCTCACATAGCGCCAGCGCTCAAAATCAGGTGGTTGTAGCCCATAGCGCCAGAAGCTGTGTGTTTAAAGTCTGTTTTTGAACATGTATCCACTAGTAACAAAGCGAAAACATATGGAATTAAATTGTTATTACATTGTAACATGAACACTTTAATACCAGACATGAAAGGACAATTCTGCATAAAAATATTATTAATCAAAGAAGTTTTCAAAAATGTAATTTTCTAGGATACATGTCAGAAAGTTTTGAGATTTTATTAAATAAAAAATAAAAATTGGGATCAGGATTTAAGGATTGTCCATAGAAATGTATGGGAGAGCGCCAGGTAGCCACATGTAAGATGTGGCGCTCTGCAAGGCTGAACGCCGGCGCTGTACTCTGAGCCTGGGATAATGATGAATCGTACGCTACACAGTGTCGTTCCAGTCGCTCACCAGATTCGGCTTCATAAATGTGTAATTGCGTGCCGTGTCCGGCGTTCATCTGACACAACCTGACGCTTTCAAGGCACTGCCTGGCGCTAGAGCTTCATGAATAAGGCCCTAAGACATTTAAACCGGACCTTCACCATGATTTAATG
Organism: Gastrophryne carolinensis; assembly: GCA_027917425.1. Lineage (NCBI taxonomy): Eukaryota > Metazoa > Chordata > Amphibia > Anura > Microhylidae > Gastrophryne > Gastrophryne carolinensis. The sequence goes on along the minus strand of CM051239.1, from coordinate 192,314,620 downwards.
AAAAGCCCAAACTCTTAAAAAACGATTCCGCAGCATCTAAAATTAATATATTTTAAGTTTTTAGTCAGTAACTTATTATTCTTTCCCCCACTGGGCTGCAACTCTGTTCAGGAATTTAGGATACGGGCACCGCCATCTTGACTCAGAAGCATCACACTTGCTGAGGAGAGCAGAGTTGGGGTCAGGTAACGGTCAGCAATCCCAGAATGCAGAGCAGCACAGGAGGCACTTCCTGTTTGCAGGCTGCCTGATACGATGGCGGCTTCCATAAGCCGCCATCTTGGATGTTTAAAGGCTCATAATATGCAGTAGATGCAGGTAGGAGGATTTTTAATGTGGACAATCTGTATGTATAGGGTTTGGGAAACATATAAGATAGACTCTTATTCAGAGTGAAGGTCCGCTTTAACCTGAAGCATGGTTAGAAAGCAATGACTCCGCAATGTCAATCTATTTTTGTTTTCGAATCGAAGCATTTTGTAATCTTAACAGGTTGTGATATAAATGATGTTTCTACAAAGCCAGGGAACATGATTAAACATAGGAGCCAGTTTGCATTGACCATATTTGACACGCCTCAATGTGGTAGAAATTATGATAAATAATACTGTATAAAAAAAAAACACAGACTTTACCCATGTTTAAACTTTTGCAGTGATTCATTCTTGGTCTTTCTGGGACTATGACATCTTGTGTAAACTCCATCCACTTTATATCTAAAAAGAACAAGCTGTAAGTTGCCAATAAAAATATCTGCACTATGCCAAACACACCAGGAGTAACTTGAGTCTTTAAATACACCTCTTGAACTGGACAGGAAGATTTCTCCACATCTGCAGTATAAATACCTTTAGATGTCTAAAATAAATCTTTCATATGAACCTGTGTTTTTGATGGCCGGATTACATTATTGTTTTAATGACACTTTTATTTTAATAAAGTTGCACAACTATATAAATGAACCCATTACATGGTGTGTAATAACTTGGTCAAGTCAATTTCACGTCCAAACCAAATAAAAAAAAGTCATGGTCCAAAAGTGTTTTCTTTTTAGATCTTCCAGTAATTTAAACAGGTGCTAAAGTAATTTCCTCTCATTAACAAACCCCTGACACTTTCCAGAAATAGAGCTTTTAGAATTTGTAGAGGGTAAAAATATATTACAAGCCTTTGTACTAGCTTTATTATAAGCTGTATATTAAGAAGAATAGCCCCTAAAGTTCCACATCCAGACCTGTCTTTGTTTTCTTAAAGGGACCGTCCAGGCAAAGTTCACCTGATGCCTGTCCCATCTGCCTCTACTTCATTTCATGCAGTGCAGGGTAGATGCCATCGTGGGACTCCAGCATTTCCCCTCCTTTCAAATGTATTCCTCCTGGACCATGCAAAAAAGTGGTCTAACAGCCAAATCTCTGGTGCTCTTAAAGCAAGTGAACATGGCAAGGTGCAACTGGCCTTGACCACAGCAGAGCCTGCTGAGGACTCATAAAGCTGTACCATGGCACACCCTTCCCAGCTCAGTGACAAACCCCAAATATGGAGCAAAGAAAACAGCTTCAATAATGAATACTTACACTATTTACCTAAAAGCTAAGATTTTGAGATGTTTCCCATGGGATAAAGTTACAGGAACTTTAAAGTCCCTGTCCAGACACACACTAGTTTCCTCCCACCTTATCCTATGGGAGAACAGTGTGAAATAAGCCATTTCAAAGTATATGTATATACCGTATGTATTTCTGAAGAAATGGAATTGAGAGGAGGTGAAACTCTAGAGCCCTGCTAAGGCTTCTAACCAGAGCTGGGGGGAGTGGTTGGATATTCAGCCAGAGGTCAGGTGGCCGACTTAAGAGAGAGCCATTTTCCAAACAGACAGGGCGTTTGTGATGTTTTAGACCTAGCCCCACCCCTTGATTGAGGGGAGGACAACTGTTTTAATTGCCCAGGTGTGTATGGGCGTCAAGGGGGTGACATGGGAACCGGTGGACCAGAAGTGACGTCACTGCTAGAAAGGAAGTGACATCACCACCACGTGTGGGAGGCGAAAGTGCCAAAAAGGCGGAAAACTGCGGCTTGGGACGCCGCACCCTGCCATTTGCCCGCAGACCACAGACCAAGCAGGTGGCCTATGGGGTCTGGCTGCCGCCCATGTATATCACTCTATGAATGAGGCTGCAAGGGGAACCAGGGACTGCCCTGGCCACTAAAGTGAGTAAACACCGGAGAATTATAATTTATAAAAACTAGGGGGCAAAGAGAAAGTGGGGAGGTTAATTGTAGACTGGGGCCTAACTTTATCATAATGGATTATTAATACCTGAATATACACTTATAGGTAGATATCCAAAAAGGAAGGAGTCATTAACTTTGTGTAATTATAAAAACAAAGAAAATATGGGCCAGACCTTTCAGATAGGAGCCATGATAATTGGGGACTTATAATATGAATATAAAATTACTTAAAGGATCACTATCGCAAAATTGTGTAACATTAAAAAATCATATAAACACAACGCCTAAAGAGAGTAGGGGTCACTTTTACACCTGGACGGAATAAAACACATACCAAGCTTGTGGTTTTCTTCTCCTGGTCTGAATAGAATCCAGGGGTGACAGGTTTAGTGTATCAGGGGTGACAGAAGCAGTCACCCCTGATTTCCTCTTCCTTTCATTAAAATAAAAAAAACTGGCTGGATATTTCTTGATGCCAGATGTATAGGTAACCCCTCCCCCCACCATCCAGCATATTTATATGGATTTTTATCATTGGGATAGTGTTCCTTTAAGTAGAGATAACTTGATTTAGGGCAAAATATAAATGAAGAATGAGGTAGAAATAAGGTTACTTTATAATCTTATATTAATCAGATGGATGGTCCCTCCTACATTACACATCCAGTATTAAGAGGCTTCTGTATATATGAAACAAGTGAGTAAAAAGAATCTACCTCCTCCCCCCTAGACACTTGTTCCTCTGTGGTTTCCCCTATCACTAACTGCTTGAGTTGTGTTGTCCCATCTATTTCATCAGATATCTAGAGAGCTTTGAAATAACATTTACTGAGTTTTTTGTGGATCCGTCATAAATCTCGTATGTGAGTGAAATGTGTTGGATTAAACACAAAGGAACTGTGGATGTATCAGTTATGATAGAAGATTTTTAATGATTAAATATAGATTTTTTAACAGGAGATTTTATATTACTTGGTCATATATTGCCACAAAAGGATAATGTATAGCTAAGTGGGAAAATAATAAGAGGGGGATAAATCCCTAATGTAGGAGTGTTGTTTTTGGTAATATTACCGGTAGTTATAAGTTACTACAGGTCAAGGGGTACATTAAGCATGCTTTATCCTACAAACCAAGGACATGCCACTGTATATGTCAGATTTTTCCCACCTTCCTACTTCCACAGCGTGGGAGCAAATGGGCCCTTTCAAGTCTCTACACTACACTACTTAACTCCATGCAGGCAAAGTGCACATACTGAGCTTTGCCTGGGCTACACTGCAGTTCATTTAAAGTGCCAAATACTTATCGCTGCATTCCAGTCCATTGCCAGTGGCATCACCATACCTCTATCCTCACCAGCATCCAATACAGCCACCTTACTCTGCCTTTGTGTCCCCTGACTGCCCCTGCCAATGCCGGGCTCCTGCTTCCTTTGCTGATGCCGGGTTTCTCCTGCTGCCCCCACCTCTGCTGGGATCCTCCTGCTGCCACAGATGTTGGGATCCTACAGATGCCACAAACATGAAAGTCAGGAAACAGGAAAAATACAGGAGTAAGCATGGCGGTCTATAGTGTCGCAGAGACACAGACTTCATTACACATAAAATTCGCTGGAAACCCGCAGTGTGAAAAAAGCCCTATGCTTGCATGACTAAAGAAAAGAAGGGACGGGGACAAGAATGGCTGTAACAAAATAGCTGACACCCGCTAAACCAATAATGTTTAAACTCCGTTTTTAACCTGTCCACATAAACTGTCAAGTCTACAAATGCCAGTCCAAGTGCAGTACTAATAACCAAGATTGCATTGAGAGCAAACCATTACCCTGCAGCTTGGGCTGCTGCTGCTCCCACCTCCTGACCTATATGGGGTATATTCTAGGTCTGCTCTCAGAAGAGCTCCAGGCTTTAAATGTGCATTTGCATTTAACATTATTTTCCACCCTCTGTTGATTCCCAAATTTCTCCTTAAACAGTTATCCTGGCCAAATGCAATGGACATCAAATTTACTATAAATTGAATATAATTGAATTGAAGTCTAATGTAAGTAAAAATGACTCTATATAATAACACAATCATTTATTGTGTGCAGTGCCAAACCAACCCCGTGTTTATTGTAAACCCATACCCTCTAGAAAATGTAAAAACACTGTTTTACAACTGTTAGTTCTGTCTTCATTAGCAAGAGCAGCTTCACACAGTGCAGAGTGTATATTACTATTGTAATATAAATGTGAGCTCTAAACTCAAATATAGAGCTCATTTCTGCTGTTATTTTACATATACTTGCAGCACACCAAACCAAATCACAAAGAGCTACTGAAAGTAAATGGAGAACCTGTGTTTCCAAAAGCAGACACATTTCAATTTAAATAAAAAAGAAGCAAAAGGAAGACAAAAGAAGAAAAAAGGTGACTTTGCTGCAACATTGAAAAGTATAACTGTAAACATTCTCCTATACATCACAGAGGTCATTAGGAAGGACAAAACAAGTGCTGGGACAATGGAGACCTCATTTAGGGGGTGAAGGGACAAATAAACTGGCATAAAGAGAACATGTCATTATTACCTTCAGGGACATCGGTAACAATGGCTTCTGGGGCAATGCATACCCCACGATCATATACAGGCAGATCATCACACGCTAGGTTTTCTGGCCAGCTGTGGTTATACCTCTTCATAATGGGCTCACAGCCATCCTTGGCTCTTTGGCACACAGACTTGCATGGTTTAATCGGGTCATGGAGAAATTCCAATGTGCAGATAGGTGCATACATGGCACACAAGAAAAAGCCAAGTACAGGACTGCAGTTGATCTCCACCAGTTCTTGGTATTGTTCAATGGCCAGGATGGCATTCTCCTGAGTGCTGTGGTGCAAATGATTGGGCATTCTGGTAATATTCCAAGGCATGTCTTTACACATTGGGATCCTGACAGTTTCACAGGGGGCTGAATGCACAGCCATCTCCATCATCAGGGCAATAAGAACAGCTGGGACCAGCAGCATGTTTGCTCTGGATCTTCTGCTTCTTTAAAGGATAAAGTCTTCTCTAGTTCTTGGATGAAGGATTGACCCAGTCAGTTGTGGCAGTCAGAAACTCACTGGCAACTTGATGAGAACATTAAAACAAGCAGTGCCAGACTATTTCTTATACAGATATCTCAGCAACAGATTACAGGCTGAGAACTTTCTTTCCTCCTGCTTCCCAGACTCAGCTACAGATAAGCGCAGACATTGTTTAGCCACCTTTATAGTACTGCCACATGTGACGTGCATCAATTCTATTTTTTAGATGGCTGTATCATTTTTTTCCTTCTTGGCAGAAACAGTTGCATCATCCCATTCATTAAGTCCCTGAGGGACGTCATTGCATTTTAGGTCAATTTCTAAGTTCTCTCCATCCAGCCTTCTTTTCTTCTGCAATTGAAAATAGAAGCTACACCCACTTGTCCCAAATTTGCAGGTCTTACAGGAGTAAGGCTAAGAAAAATAAAATCACCCTATAATAGAAGAGCTCTCCTCCCTCTGATCATTTTACAAGAAGCACATGTGAATTGTGTGCATTTTTAAAATTGTCCACAAGAGGGCCTCACATAGGTCTATCACTGTCTACCTAATCCTGTGATGCAGTACACACAGGGAATTTTCCTACGCAGATAACATAGCCAGAGAGTGTACAATGGATTCTTATAGGGATTTTAAATAGCTTTATAAAGGTAAATTGTCGCTTTTCTTTTACAAAATCGTGAACAAACAAGTTTTGTTTTTATTGTAATGCAATTTGTAATGTAACAAAGGGGGGGTGGCAGCCGCTCAGACCATTTCATAACTAACCTGGGAGGTGCACGTTAGCAGGGCAATTAGGATACAAAAGTCTTAAAGGAGCCACAGCACTCAACCCTGTTAGCTTGCAGGTCAGCCTATAATCTGTCTCTAAACTTGGTTAAAAACAGAGGACTCGGTCACACACATCTGCAGAAGTATGCTTAAGCTGCACCACTACGCCAAGGTGCCTCTGTGGGGTGCAGCCCTAACTCTAATCTCTGAGAGCCCATTTGAGAGCCCATTTGGGACATACAGTGCAATAGATAAATTGGGAGCAGGCTTACCTGAGGTTGCCCTAAACCTCTCAAGTGCAAGCGATGGGGTGGTTTTATTGTAATGTAAACCAATTTTACTTAGAAATTAGTTGTACCATTTTAGCCATCAATGTAAGCAGGAAATCCAAGGTTAAAGTAGACCAAAACCCAGGATTTTGACTATCCTGGGTTTTGGTTCTTTCCCTTGGGGGGCTGCGTGAAACCCCCCAGATCGCTGAAGCCAACTAACCTCTTCCCATTCCTATGGCGCATGAGTGGCCGCTCGTCCAATCAGCATGTTTTGAGGGAGCATGCCCACAACTGCCTGGCGCAGGCACGCGCACTGCTAGAGGGACAGCGGGGCTCGCACATGCGCCGCTGGGGACCGGGAAACAAGGTAAATGTATGGGGCGACACCGCGGGCATCTCGATTTTGGATGCCCCAGGGAGAGGGAATCGATCGGCCCAGGTATCATTATCCAGGGGTTCCATGAAGTTAGTGAAAAGGTTATCATGACAAATGTTTGCGCTCAAGTTATTGATGTGCACCAAGGGTCTGTTGTCAACTTCGACCTAAATTCTAATGGCTTTCTTGGTTATGGGACCAATCTGCAATGTATTGGTCAAACTGCTAGATTTTGGAGGAATGGTATCACAATGAATGTTGTGGTAAAATGTTGCCTGTACATGCTGTGTAATATGGAAGAACATTTTTGATATGAAGATCAAGAGCCTAAACACACAAGTTGTGGGTAAAATGGAAAACAACCTGAAATATATCAATATGTATTATAATGTATAACATGTGCACTTAAGCACATTCTTTCTTGATCTGATTTTTTTAGTGTCAGTATTAAATTGATCCTGTCTGATGACACACTATATTTTACTACCACTGTTAATGTCTATTTCTATGTGATAGGTAGGTAGTTTAGTAAGAACTGTCCAAAACCAGAACCAGAAAATCATGGGCCTTCTTCCTCTTTAAATCGGAACAAAGCCCCAAAAAATGACTTCATTGGATGTTTTTTCCCTGGTGTGACATCCTGATTTGGGATGCCCTGGAAACTCACCTGGCAGGTAGGTGGAAAAATATGTAGGTACATGGGTTAGTAGATAGGTGGGCAGGTAAGGAAGTGAGTAGATAAGTAGGTGGGTGGCACAGTAAGAAGATAGATAGGTAGGTTAGCAAGTAGGTAGGTATGTGGGTCGACACGTTGGTAGGTAGGTGGGTGAGTCAGTAGGCAGGTAGGTAGGTAGGTAGGTAGGTGGGCAGTGGATAGGTGAATAGGTGTGCAGGTCAGTGGGTCAGTAAGCAGGTAGGTGGGTGTGTCAGTAGATGCGTTTGTAGGTAGGTGGGATAGGTGGACAGGTAGGTAGTCGGGTGGGTCAAGAGCAACACAAGGCACTATTTTTATTAATATTATATCATAGTTGTTTAGTGCATATAGACAGTACAGCAGCAGCCTGGACTTACTCAGAGTGACATTACTGCGCAGCTGGAGAATCCTGTGTGTTGGTCCTCCTGCTGACTCGATACTTCCTGCCATTCAACCCCACCTCTCTGCAGCCAGCACACACTTCCTCTGCCTCCACCCGACCCTCATTGTCCCCACTGGCTTCACTGTCGCCACCTCTGTCCACTCACTGCAGCCAGCACACCCCCCTTCTCAGATTCACACCACCCGGCCACAGGGGGAGAAACAAGCTCTGAAGCTTTTCATTCCACCCTGTGGCTACCTTGGTTGCAGATTTTCAAAAACAAACCAAGGCTTGCCCTTGCGAGTGGGGGGCCCCCACCACCTCTGATAGCTTAATTGCTGGCCTGCAACCTGTCAGACTGCAAAACCTGGACCAGACCATAAGGATGGTGGTGGCCTATTTTGCAGTGTTGGAGGCCTCATAATCTGGCCCTGCCTGCATTCTAAGTACTGTCTAATTTGGGATGTTATGAAATCTTTCCACTGGGCATCCTCCCACCTTGGCTCTCCACCAGAAGCTGCATATGTCTAACTTTGAGATTACCTTAGGACACACCAGTATTGAGATAGCATCAGTTGGACATTTCCACATCTAACTTCTCATCCATATCGATAACGGATCAGCAGCCTTGTTAGCTGATGCAGGCCAATACTTAAACTGGACCAACACTCATTTTACAAATAAATGTTTGTTTGTCTGCTGGGGGGGGGGTTCTCAAATGCTGGGGTCTCCCCCTCAATAAACTCCCTGCAAACCACCCATCTTCTGTACAATGCGTGTTTGTCCGGTTTGACCTGAAGGGTCCCCTTTTCTGCATCACAGAGTCTACAGTTTGCAAATGCATCTGCCCTTTCACTCCCATCACAATCCTGTGTTAATATCACACCCATAATCGTCAGACAACATCAGTTTGCAACCCAAAATGTTTGTGGAAGTCAGCCCGGGCCAAAATGGGGGCAGAAGCCAATTTTGTTTTGGCTTTTGCCCCCATTTTGATTGTGGCTGGTGCACAATCACAATCCCACCAAAAAAGTGAACTCTGTTCCCAACTGCAATCTGAAACCAAGCAATTCTCACCAATTTTATTGGATGTGATTTGCTATATTCAGACGACCAGGGCACATCTGCTTGTGGAATTGAGGAATCGAGGTCACAACAAGGGTGAGTACCTTCTTTTTATGTAGCTTCACTTCCAACATTGCATACTCCCCTACCAGTGCCTTCCAGGGAAATCTAATACTTAGTCGTCCTTTGGGATGCCTCATGGAGGTGGCTGCCACTCTGGGGCCAGATAGTTTAACAGTCTGCAGTGGGAGTGAAGCCTATGCAGAGTCAGCCCACCCTCTCATTCAGGGGCCTCTGGTGAACCCACTTCCCTTGATGAGATCTGGCCAAGGCCACCCTCTGTAGTCACAGATATTTGATGCCTGGCAGTAGCTCTATCATCCATCTCAAGACATTCCTCACTTGAGATCTACAAAAGTGACAGTTCTGTTCCATCGTGCTTGGGTAACTGTGCTGTGACAATTTCTGTGTAGATGGCCCTGTGCCATCACACAGGGTGACACCCTTGGAAGGCATTTTAGGGGTGCCATGCAGTGCCATGTTAAGGGCTAAGCATAAAAATTGTAGGGTGCTCATTGTTGTCTACTGTTTGCATTGCCAATTATCACCACAGCAACATGGCTGCCTACATAATTGAGGACACACTCTGTAACCATCGGTTAGGGGTAGTTCTAGGCTACGAAAAGATGGATGCTGAACATTTTACAGTTCTATGGAAAGTAAAGGTATCATATGTATGTGTGTGTATGAGAGAGATTTGGGGTGGGGGAGATTTACCTTTTATGAGTCTGATACTATTATATAAAAGGTTAATATATTCAATCAACTACTATAGTGTGATTAAGGGATGATAGGACTGGAGGCATTAACCCTTCATGACACATGATACGTGTCTGTGAGTAAAGTTTTTTTTTACTCATTATTACTTTGCATTATTATTAATTGTAATATTTATACTTTAAAGTCTATAGTAACCACCCTTCATCCTGACCCCTTCCCCCAGCAATGAGACAGAAAAATTTCCTATACTCCAGAATCCAGCTGCTTGTCTACACAGTTGTGTTATTTTTTTTTTCTGAAAGCTGAACCGGGATTTAGCACTTTATGTGGCTGCTCTGTGTGTGGCTTTGGGTGAGGCAATATAAAAAATACACCTATATGTCTGCCTGCAGGCTTAGTCTCATTCAGTCCTGTTAGATGCTAAAGTCCAGTTTTAGTGCTGTAGGCTCTGCTCTGGTGCTGATAGCGCATTGCCCATCCCATAAGGGGTAAGGCTACCTGGTTTATCTGCTGGGGGGGGGGGAATCACATGAGCATCCACAGGTATGTGTTTGCATGTGTTGGGGGAGGGGAAACCTTTCCGAAAATGCCACTAAACCAAAGGCCTGTCCCTCCTGTGCCGTTCTGTCTATTCTGGCTTTGAGACAATTTTCTTGTGTTTGTAACATGCACAATGGCCCATATTTATATTTCCATCGAGAGGATAAATTTGACACAAATTAGTCCTATATGGTACAGAGAGGGTATATAGGGTTGAATCATACAGTATATAAAAAACAATACACAATGTGTTTCCTACTATAATTGAACAAGTCCTGCCCTCCAAATGTATTTCTTATTGTTCTGGTCACTGATAAACACCCCCATAATCACACATCCTTCATTTCACCAAATTATGGCCTAGATCAGTGACTACCCCATCACTGCTGCCTATACCACAATCTATCAATCTGTGCCTCAATCCTCCTCCTCTTTCAATCTGTGCCCCTAGAGCAGTGGTGGCGAACCTACGCCATGCTTGCCAGGGGCGGCACCTAGAGCCGTCTCTGTGGGCACATGATTTACTCCCACTGGCAGGCGTTTTGATTGGGATCAGTAGTTTTAAAAAGCAGTGTCAAGAGGGTGTGGGAGGGTGTGATAGGGTGGAGGGAAACCAGTAGCGCTGGTCTTGCTTTACTGGTGATCCTGAAGGCACGGCCATTGGTTACAGTTTCTCACCCATTGCTCGCCCTACTGTGACATGCAATCACATGGCAAGAAGAGAATAGAGGGAGAGGAACTGTAATCAATGGTTGAGTCACAAGAGTAATCATTAAGGTTAGACCAGCACTACTCCACAGAATGAACACCGCCACCCTCCCTTCCAATGCTGCTTTTTTAAAGAGGGCCAAAACATGGACCAGAGTATAAAAGATAAGTCATGGTTAAACCGTCCCTTAGGGAGCATCCCAAATCAAGAAGCACCAGAGCGTGAGACCTCTCTATGATTATCTCTGTAAGGGCACTTTTAGAGGAATACCTGCGTAGATGTTATAAGGCACTCTATTGATATTCAGGGTCACCCCTATTGGTAATCCAAAGACCGTGCACAGTCACAGCAGCTGTAATCCACAGATCCTTGTAATCCAAGGTCACGGTCACAATCCTTGTAATCCAACAGGTATATGTCATAGTTGGCAGAATACTTAACTTCACAGAATATTAACTTTCTCAGTAATGGCACAGTTCACAGTTAATCACAGTAGAATAGAGCCTATTCCCCCTCACTCACAGTCCACACGATAAACCCGGACATCACCATTACGGTGGCGGATCTCCACTCGATCTTCAAGACCCAGCGGCCTAGGGACCATTCGGACCACATGCAGCTGCATGCATGAGTTCATTCCACACTGGTGGTCAGCTCGGCCTGCCACAGGACCGAATCTTTAGCTTCAGACAAATGTCATCTTCCTCCCAGTCCCGGCAATAAATTCCTATCTTCCTCATCACCTCAATAGGAACATAGGTATATTCCCAGCCAAACTGCATAAATATAAGGTTGATGCAGAGCCTCCCCTATATTGTCTCGTTTTTGTCTCTCTGTGTGAGCTTTACACATGGCTTTCGTTCAGTGCACGAGCATTCGCATGATTCAGAGCCTCCATCGGGAGCGCGTCATAATATTCCCATAGTTGCGTAAGCCTACGAGAACGCTGTGAAGACGCCTCTCATGGCCATTTCACAGACGATGCTCTCGTATTTGTTGAAGCTAAACTTTTGTCTTGTTGCATTTTTCATGCATTTTTCAATGTACCTTGCAACGAAATGTGTGAGTCTCCAACAAGATCCTTATCATTCCCATCGAGAAGTGCTGTTAGTAGCTTAATCTTTGGCCCAAATCTCACAAATGTATTCTTGTTTGTGTAATTTATGCGCAGTGGCTTAGAAAGTTTCTCATCCCCTGTCCCTGCCCATAGCCCATAACTTACTGATTGATGTGCCAACTCTATTCTCACTTATCATGGCATGTTTGCCATGCATTCTTCTATGACCTTAATGTATACCTCAACCCCTGAAACATCTTCTTCTATGACCCTAATGCTTACCTTAACCCCATGAAACATCTTCTTCTCTTCTTCTATGACCTTAGTGCTTAACTTAACCCCATGAAGCATCTTCTTCTATTCTTCTTTCCTCGCTTGTTACACAATCTCCACAGTACAGTGATACAGTAATGAAATAAAAGACACTTTTTTTTGTAATATAAAATTGTTTTATATAAAAAATAAAAGAATAAGAAAATGTAAAATATTGAAAATATAAAAAATTGTCTAACATTTTTAACTATATACAAAAGATGGTGGCGGGTCCTCATAGATTTATTGCGGTTGGCTCCCCATGGCTGCCGCAATTTCTGCTATATCCCCCACCAGCCCATGCACAGCATCTTCCAATTCTTCCAGACGCTGCTGTGTCAGTTGTGTGTGCTCTGTAAATGAAAAAATATTGACATTTAGATAGTATACACTCTGCTTCCGGACAACCTGTTGAAGAAGCCATGTTAGTAGTCACTGAGGCTGGACTGCTGGGGTGGCAGGGCGTGGGAGCCACTCTCCTTACGGGGACCTGCCACACATCTGCCTCAGAAAACAAAAGAATTTGTTAGTGAATCTGTTACATGTGTTTTGAGCCTTCTCTTTTCTGTGTTTGACATCACACACCTTCATCTTCTGCCTGGGGTTGGCTTTCAGCTCCTCCTCCATCCCCTCGGTCCTCACCCGCAGCCACATCTAGAATGAAAATTTACACAATTACACATTACACCACATATGTGTGTGTTTGTATTTGTTGGATTCCTGAGTGTGTGTGTTTGTGTGTGATGTTTATACCTGAGTCCTCCTGTGGTTTTTGCCTCCTCTTCTGACTCCCAGCCCAACATTTGTTCTTCCTCCTCTGCAAGTTGCTGCAGGTGAGAATGGTGCCAACCTGCAGAGGAGCCAGAGGTCGTTGGCACTTCTAGGCCACCACCTTCACCTTCCCCAGATTTTTGTAGCCATGGCCGGACTCGTCGCCTCCGGGTGGGACGCACTCTAGTGCGGTATTCCGACTATTACACTATAAAAGAATAGCATTGTTATAAACACAGCCCTTCCTAATGTTATTGCAGTAGTCAATGTCAATGTATATTCCAAGCTTGTCACTTACTTGGCAAGTTTTTTTTTTTTTAATTTCCGCACCCAGGGCCTCTTCCTCCGTTTCAGGTCCGACCACTGCTGCATTGGGTGCTGAAGGTGAAGGTGGTGTCCGTCTCCTCCTCCAGGACTGCCACAATGTCCATGGCCAAGGACCTCTTCGCTTAAATGTTGGGCTGGAAGTTGAATTTAAAAGTCATCATCATCTACAAAACCCCAAAATTATATATATAGGGTTTATAAAACTTCATCAAATACATTTAAATAATAAGTCTAGCAGGTTATACCACAAAAGCCCTTTTTTTCCACATTAAACAACTTCTACAGCCTTGTTCATCTGATTATTGTGTGGTCTGGTTATCACCTGGGATGCCCCCAGGTATGGTATTCCCTAGAGATGAGCGAACTTTTGAAAAATTCGATTCGACTGATTCGCCGAATTTTCCGACAAAAATCGTTTCGACCCGAATAAATTCGTGACGAATCGCTATTAAAAACGGCTATTTCTGAGCCTCCTACAGCCTCAATAGGGTTGTAAACCATTCAGCCTTGCTGTAACACGCACAGGATGCGTGCTGGGTTTGTTAAATAATACTTTGAAGAAATATCACATGCAGATCAGAGGCATCGCTAATAGAATCGCAGAGCGGCACAATTGCAGAGAGTTGAAGTGGCATCACTATGAGGGGCAGAAGGAGCCCAAATATACACTGGAGTTGGCCTCAGGAGCCCAAAAATTGGATGAATCACACCCTGGAGTTGGCAGAAGTTGGCAGCAGCAGCAGGAGCCCAAATATACACTGGAGTTGGCTTCAGGAGCCCAAAAATTGGATGAATCACACCCTGGAGTTGGCAGAAGTTGGCAGCAGCAGGAGCAGGAGCCCAAATATACACTGGAGTTGGCCTCAGGAGCCCAAAAATTGGATGAATCACACCCTGGAGTTGGCAGAAGTTGGCAGCAGCAGCAGCAGGAGCCCAAATATACACTGGAGTTGGCCTCAGGAGCCCAAAAATTGGATGAATCACACCCTGGAGTTGGCAGAAGTTGGCAGCAGCAGCAGCAGGAGCCCAAATATACACTGGAGTTGGCCTCAGGAGCCCAAAAATTGGATGAATCACACCCTGGAGTTGGCAGGAGTTGACAGTAGTAGCAGCAGGAGCCCAAATATACACTGGAGTTGGCTTCAGGAGCCCAAAAATTGGATGAATCACACCCTGGAGTTGGCAGAAGTTGGCAGCAGCAGCAGCAGGAGCCCAAATATACACTGGAGTTGGCCTCAGGAGCCCAAAAATTGGATGAATCACACCCTGGAGTTGGCAGAAGTTGGCAGTAGTAGCAGCAGGAGCCCAAATATACACTGGAGTTGGCTTCAGGAGCCCAAAAATTGGATGAATCACACCCTGGAGTTGGCAGAAGTTGGCAGCAGCAGCAGCAGCAGGAGCCCAAATATACACTGGAGTTGGCTTCAGGAGCCCAAAAATTGGATGAATCACACCCTGGAGTTGGCAGAAGTTGGCAGCAGCAGGAGCAGGAGCCCAAATATACACTGGAGTTGGCCTCAGGAGCCCAAAAATTGGATGAATCACACCCTGGAGTTGGCAGAAGTTGGCAGCAGCAGCAGCAGGAGCCCAAATATACACTGGAGTTGGCCTCAGGAGCCCAAAAATTGGATGAATCACACCCTGGAGTTGGCAGGAGTTGACAGTAGTAGCAGCAGGAGCCCAAATATACACTGGAGTTGGCTTCAGGAGCCCAAAAATTGGATGAATCACACCCTGGAGTTGGCAGAAGTTGGCAGCAGCAGCAGCAGGAGCCCAAATATACACTGGAGTTGGCCTCAGGAGCCCAAAAATTGGATGAATCACACCCTGGAGTTGGCAGAAGTTGGCAGTAGTAGCAGCAGGAGCCCAAATATACACTGGAGTTGGCTTCAGGAGCCCAAAAATTGGATGAATCACACCCTGGAGTTGGCAGAAGTTGGCAGTAGCAGCAGCAGGAGCCCAAATATACACTGGAGTTGGCCTCAGGAGCCCAAAAATTGGATGAATCACACCCTGGAGTTGGCAGAAGTTGGCAGTAGTAGCAGCAGGAGCCCAAATATACACTGGAGTTGGCTTCAGGAGCCCAAAAATTGGATGAATCACACCCTGGAGTTGGCAGAAGTTGGCAGTAGCAGCAGCAGGAGCCCAAATATACACTGGAGTTGGCTTCAGGAGCCCAAAAATTGGATGAATCACACCCTGGAGTTGGCAGGAGTTGACAGTAGCAGCAGCAGGAGCCCAAATATACACTGGAGTTGGCTTCAGGAGCCCAAAAATTGGATGAATCACACCCTGGAGTTGGCAGAAGTTGGCAGCAGCAGCAGCAGCAGGAGCCCAAATATACACTGGAGTTGGCTTCAGGAGCCCAAAAATTGGATGAATCACACCCTGGAGTTGGCAGGAGTTGACAGTAGCAGCAGCAGGAGCCCAAATATACACTGGAGTTGGCCTCAGGAGCCCAAAAATTGGATGAATCACACCCTGGAGTTGGCAGAAGTTGGCAGCAGCAGCAGCAGGAGCCCAAATATACACTGGAGTTGGCTTCAGGAGCCCAAAAATTGGATGAATCACACCCTGGAGTTGGCAGAAGTTGGCAGTAGCAGCAGCAGGAGCCCAAATATACACTGGAGTTGGCCTCAGGAGCCCAAAAATTGGATGAATCACACCCTGGAGTTGGCAGAAGTTGGCAGTAGTAGCAGCAGGAGCCCAAATATACACTGGAGTTGGCTTCAGGAGCCCAAAAATTGGATGAATCACACCCTGGAGTTGGCAGAAGTTGGCAGTAGCAGCAGCAGGAGCCCAAATATACACTGGAGTTGGCTTCAGGAGCCCAAAAATTGGATGAATCACACCCTGGAGTTGGCAGGAGTTGACAGTAGCAGCAGCAGGAGCCCAAATATACACTGGAGTTGGCTTCAGGAGCCCAAAAATTGGATGAATCACACCCTGGAGTTGGCAGAAGTTGGCAGCAGCAGCAGCAGCAGGAGCCCAAATATACACTGGAGTTGGCTTCAGGAGCCCAAAAATTGGATGAATCACACCCTGGAGTTGGCAGGAGTTGACAGTAGCAGCAGGAGGAGCCCAAATATACACTGGAGTTGGCCTCAGGAGCCCAAAAATTGGATGAATCACACCCTGGAGTTGGCAGGAGTTGACAGTAGCAGCAGCAGGAGCCCAAATATACACTGGAGTTGGCTTCAGGAGCCCAAAAATTGGATGAATCACACCCTGGAGTTGGCAGAAGTTGGCAGCAGCAGCAGCAGCAGGAGCCCAAATATACACTGGAGTTGGCTTCAGGAGCCCAAAAATTGGATGAATCACACCCTGGAGTTGGCAGAAGTTGGCAGCAGCAGCAGCAGCAGGAGCCCAAATATACACTGGAGTTGGCTTCAGGAGCCCAAAAATTGGATGAATCACACCCTGGAGTTGGCAGAAGTTGGCAGTAGCAGCAGCAGGAGCCCAAATATACACTGGAGTTGGCTTCAGGAGCCCAAAAATTGGATGAATCACACCCTGGAGTTGGCAGGAGTTGACAGTAGCAGCAGCAGGAGCCCAAATATACACTGGAGTTGGCTTCAGGAGCCCAAAAATTGGATGAATCACACCCTGGAGTTGGCAGAAGTTGGCAGCAGCAGCAGCAGCAGGAGCCCAAATATACACTGGAGTTGGCTTCAGGAGCCCAAAAATTGGATGAATCACACCCTGGAGTTGGCAGGAGTTGACAGTAGCAGCAGCAGGAGCCCAAATATACACTGGAGTTGGCTTCAGGAGCCCAAAAATTGGATGAATCACACCCTGGAGTTGGCAGAAGTTGGCAGTAGCAGCAGCAGGAGCCCAAATATACACTGGAGTTGGCTTCAGGAGCCCAAAAATTGGATGAATCACACCCTGGAGTTGGCAGGAGTTGACAGTAGCAGCAGCAGGAGCCCAAATATACACTGGAGTTGGCTTCAGGAGCCCAAAAATTGGATGAATCACACCCTGGAGTTGGCAGAAGTTGGCAGTAGTAGCAGCAGGAGCCCAAATATACACTGGAGTTGGCTTCAGGAGCCCAAAAATTGGATGAATCACACCCTGGAGTTGGCAGGAGTTGACAGTAGCAGCAGCAGGAGCCCAAATATACACTGGAGTTGGCTTCAGGAGCCCAAAAATTGGATGAATCACACCCTGGAGTTGGCAGAAGTTGGCAGTAGCAGCAGCAGGAGCCCAAATATACACTGGAGTTGGCTTCAGGAGCCCAAAAATTGGATGAATCACACCCTGGAGTTGGCAGAAGTTGGCAGTAGCAGCAGCAGGAGCCCAAAAAATGGCCTAAAGACATAAATATGTTTTGCACCATTTGTAAAGTGTAAAACGTGGCACCATGCTGAATCTAGTCGCATGCATCAGGCATTGGTGGGTGGAAATCCTGGCTGATCCATCCCTGATTCATTTTGACAAAGGTGAGTCTCTCCACATTTTTAGTTGACAGACGAGTTCTCCTCGCCGTAACTATGGCCCCCGCCGCACTAAACACCCGCTCAGATGGCACGCTACTTGCCGGGCAGGACAGCTTTTCCAGGGCAAACTCTGCTAGTTGCGGCCACAAATCAAGTTTGGCTGCCCAGAAGTCCAGCGGATCCTCAAGGTGTGTTGGCATGGTCATGTCAAAGTATGACATGACCTGCTGGTTCAGGTCCTGCTCCAGGTCTTCCTGCTGCTCATGAGTAGCCTCACTATGCGGGTGTAGAAAGCTACTCATTAGCGACTGAAGACTGAGGCTGCTGCTGCTGATGGAGCTTCTGCTGCTGCTGCTGCCAACCCCCCCAGCGGCCATGGCAGTGGAAGGTGAGCGCAGAGGTCCCCTCGAGTCAGACCTGCGAGAGTATGGACCATGGCGCAGATAGGCATCGGCCAACTGCCTACGTAGAATGTCTTTGTAGTAGTTGAGTTTGTCCTCCCTCTCGGTGGGTTTAAAAAATGCCCCCATTTTGTGCCGGAAGCGAGGGTCCAATAAGGTGGACAGCCAGAAGTCATCCCGCCGACAGATGGAAACAATTCTGGGGTCACTACGCAAGCATGTGAGCATGCTTCGTGCCATTTGCGCAAGTGACTCGGATGGACTACCTGTCTCCATCTCCACTGCATACTGCCACGGTGTGCCCGGGTCCTCTGTCTCTCCTTCCTCAAAAACCTCTAGCTCCTCTGGCTGCTCCTGCTCCTCCTCTCCTGTCCGCTGACTAGATAAACCAGCCATTTCGCCAAGCCTAAACTGTGTTTCGCTGGGCAACTCCTCCTCCTCCTCTTCCTCCTCCTCCTCCTCCAGTTCAGCTCCAACGGGGTTCATGTGGCCGTAAGATGTAAACGCCATGTCTCCAGTGCCCTGACCAGCCATGGTTTCCAACATGTGCTGTAGTACATGAAGCAGTGGAATCACGTCGTTCATCCCGTAATCCTGCCGACTGACAAATAAAGTGGCTTCCTCAAAGGGCCTGAGCAAACGGCAGGTGTCACGTATGAGCTGCCACTGGTTGACATTGAAGTTACACAGGGGAGTCCCCCTATCTGCTTGGATCATCAGGAAATCCGTGATGGCTTTTCTCTGTTCATATAATCGGTCCAACATGTGAAGGGTGGAATTCCAACGGGTGGAAACATCGCAAATCAGACTATGTTGGGGGATACCATTCTGACGCTGTAGCTCAAGAAGGGTGTGTTTGGCGGTGTAGGAGTGGCTGAAGTGCATGCAAAGTTTCCGTGAAGTTGTTAGGATGTCCTGCAGATGGGGGGAACACTTCAGAAACCGCTTGACAACCAGATTGAAGACGTGAGCCATGCAGGGGGCATGGGTCAGGCTTCCTTGGCGCAGCGCAGACAAAATGTTCTTCCCATTGTCGGTAACCATGATTCCCATTTTAAGTTTTCTCGGAGTAAGCCATGTTTGGATTTCCTGATGAATACATTTAAGCAGTTCCTCCCCTGTGTGACTCCGTTTGCCAAGACAAACCATGTGAAGCACTGCGTGACACCTCCGTGCCCTGCACACATGGTAGACTGGAGGGGCACTGAGACTTGAGCCTACAGTGGAGGGTGAGGAGATGGCGGAGGATGAGGAGGCCGAGTCGCACGGTGTCACAGGCCCAATGGGCAGAGAGCGCGGAGGCCGAAGCGGCGTGACCTGTCCAAGTTGCTGCTGCAAAGGGACCACATTCACCCAGTGGGCCGTAAACGACATGTACTGCCCCTGACCGTAGTTACAGCTCCAGATGTCGGCGCTGCCATGTATTTTGCTACACACCGACAGGCTCAAGGACTGGCCCACCTTCTGTTCAACAAAAGTGTGCAGCGCTGGTACTGCCTTCTTGGCAAAGAAATGACGGCTTGGGACTCTCCACCTCGGCTCGGCACAAGCCATCAGTTCTCTGAAAGGTGCAGATTCCACCACCTGAAAAGGGAGCGACTGCAGCACCAGCAACTTGGACAGGAGCACATTCAGCTTCTGCCCCGTCGGATGAGTGGGCGCATACTGCTGTCTCTTGGACATGGCTTCGCTGATGGATTGCTGGCGGGATGCATGACTTGGAGGAGGAGGAGGAGGAGCAGGAGCGACAGAGGATGGGTGTGACGCACAGCTGCCTTCGGCTGAGGTGCTGGAGCCTTGGCTGGCAGAAATTGGGAGCTCACTTGGTGAGGAAGCAGACTGGACCACCCCTTGGGAGCCTCGGTTCTCCCAGGTCGTTTTATGGTGACGCATCATATGTTGACGCAGGGCCGTGGTGCCAACATTTGGACCCTGGCCACGCTTCACCTTTTGCCTACATATCTTGCATGTGGCCATGTTACCCTCCTGCGGATGCCTCAGGAAAAACTGCCACACTGCCGAGTAGCTACTTTTCCCACCCCCTGGCCTCACTGATTCACTGCTGCTGTTGCCAACTCCAGGAACCCCTGCTCCACTACCTCCCGATAAGGTAGACTGCCGCACAGCAGGTGCTCTACCCCGGCCCCGGCCCCGGCCGGCTCCAGCCTTTGGAATTGTGCCCCCATGCTGACTGCTACCACCTTGCTGCCTCAGCTGCTGACTCCGGGGCAACCTGCGCCCCTCTTCTCCTGATGATGACGATGAAGCCCCTTCATCACCCGGCTCCCAAGTGCGATCGGCTTCATCGTCATCATCATCATCATCACCGGGTTGTGGCTGTACGTCACTGATGTTCGTGGATTCGTCAACAGTGTCTGGCGCAGGAGCTGGAACGCTCGCAGCACCCACGACACTGTCCACATCACTATTTGTCTGCCTAGCTAAAGAAGCCACCTCCATTTCTTGGCTGGGCAGTAGCTGCTGACTGTCCTCCTGTATCTGATCGTCCTCCTCACTAAAGAGTGGAGCTGAACCCAAAGCATAGGATACGTCGCTGGGGGAGGGAACGGCGTAGGACAGAGGCAATGGGAGGACAGGGACTGCTCTCGGGGCATGCCAACTCAGGGTTGTGTCAGAGGAACCTACCGACCCTAGACTGGGGGTCTCAGATGTAAGTTGTGATGATGTTGTTGATGAGCGCGTCAGCCAATCTACCACGGCAGATGCGTTACTGGTGGAGACCCGACCGCTAGCAGATACTGGCAGATTAGGTCTCTCAGCGTGACTCCTGCTGCTACTGGCCCCCAGTCTGATGCGAGCTCTGCCTGCGGAATCTTGGCCTCTGCCACTCCTCTTTTCACTTCCAGGCACTTGTCTGCCCGACATAGTCTAACTGGCGTGGTAGTAGGTGATATTTTAAGAACCCCCAGGCAGCAGTGGGTCTATATATAACAGAATATAATGCACACCAAAAGTGAGCAGTAACACTCAGCCTCCAACAGGCCTGCTTAGTGTAAATAAGAGAGCTGCTTAGTGTAAATAAAGAGGGGTATGCTATGTTACAGAATGGGATGCCTCAACAGAAGTGCACCTGGCAGGCAGCAGTAAGCCTATGCCCAGCAAAAGTGTCTTATAATATAAATATAATAAGAGCAAATGCTTATATGGTCTTAAACAGAGGCTGCTTTAGTCACAGAATGGGATGCCCTGGGCAGGAATGGACCTGGCAGGGTCCAGTAGGGCTTTGGCCAGCAAAAGTGTCTTTATCAGGCTAATTTCAAATATGATAAGAGCAAATGCTTATATGGTCTTAAACAGAGGCTGCTGTAGTCACAGAATGGGATGCCCCGGGCAGGAATCGACCTGGCAGGGTCCAGTAGGGCTTTGGCCAGCAAAAGTGTCTTTATCAGGCCTGATTTCTATGAGAATAAGTGCAAATGTTTATTATGCTATTAAATAGAGGCTGCTTTAGTCACAGAATGGGATGCCAGTGCCACAAAAACCAGAGAGCATGCACAGCAAAAGTGTCTTTATCAGGCCTGATTTCTATGAGAATAAGTGCAAATGTTTATTATGCTATTAAATAGAGGCTGCTTTAGTCACAGAATGGGATGCCAGTGCCACAAAAACCAGAGAGCATGCACAGCAAAAGTGTCTTTATCAGGCCTGATTTCTATGAGAATAAGTGCAAATGTTTATTATGCTATTAAATAGAGGCTGCTTTAGTCACAGAATGGGATGCCAGTGCCACAAAAACCAGAGAGCATGCACAGCAAAAGTGTCTTTATCAGGCCTGATTTCTATGAGAATAAGTGCAAATGTTTATTATGCTATTAAATAGAGGCTGCTTTAGTCACGGAATGGGATGCCAGTGCCACAAAAACCAGAGAGCATGCACAGCAAAAGTGTCTTTATCAGGCCTGATTTCTATGAGAATAAGTGCAAATGTTTATTATGCTATTAAATAGAGGCTGCTTTAGTCACGGAATGGGATGCCAGTGCCACAAAAACCAGAGAGCATGCACAGCAAAAGTGTCTTTATCAGGCCTGATTTCTATGAGAATAAGTGCAAATGTTTATTATGCTATTAAATAGAGGCTGCTTTAGTCACGGAATGGGATGCCAGTGCCACAAAAACCAGAGAGCATGCACAGCAAAAGTGTCTTTATCAGGCCTGATTTCTATGAGAATAAGTGCAAATGTTTATTATGCTATTAAATAGAGGCTGCTTTAGTCACAGAATGGGATGCCAGTGCCACAAAAACCAGAGAGCATGCACAGCAAAAGTGTCTTTATCAGGCCTGATTTCTATGAGAATAAGTGCAAATGTTTATTATGCTATTAAATAGAGGCTGCTTTAGTCACGGAATGGGATGCCAGTGCCACAAAAACCAGAGAGCATGCACAGCAAAAGTGTCTTTATCAGGCCTGATTTCTATGAGAATAAGTGCAAATGTTTATTATGCTATTAAATAGAGGCTGCTTTAGTCACAGAATGGGATGCCAGTGCCACAAAAACCAGAGAGCATGCACAGCAAAAGTGTCTTTATCAGGCCTGATTTCTATGAGAATAAGTGCAAATGTTTATTATGCTATTAAATAGAGGCTGCTTTAGTCACGGAATGGGATGCCAGTGCCACAAAAACCAGAGAGCATGCACAGCAAAAGTGTCTTTATCAGGCCTGATTTCTATGAGAATAAGTGCAAATGTTTATTATGCTATTAAATAGAGGCTGCTTTAGTCACGGAATGGGATGCCAGTGCCACAAAAACCAGAGAGCATGCACAGCAAAAGTGTCTTTATCAGGCCTGATTTCTATGAGAATAAGTGCAAATGTTTATTATGCTATTAAATAGAGGCTGCTTTAGTCACGGAATGGGATGCCAGTGCCACAAAAACCAGAGAGCATGCACAGCAAAAGTGTCTTTATCAGGCCTGATTTCTATGAGAATAAGTGCAAATGTTTATTATGCTATTAAATAGAGGCTGCTTTAGTCACGGAATGGGATGCCAGTGCCACAAAAACCAGAGAGCATGCACAGCAAAAGTGTCTTTATCAGGCCTGATTTCTATGAGAATAAGTGCAAATGTTTATTATGCTATTAAATAGAGGCTGCTTTAGTCACAGAATGGGATGCCAGTGCCACAAAAACCAGAGAGCATGCACAGCAAAAGTGTCTTTATCAGGCCTGATTTCTATGAGAATAAGTGCAAATGTTTATTGTGCTATTAAATAGAGGCTGCTTTAGTCACAGAATGGGATGCCAGTGCCACAAAAACCAGAGAGCATGCACAGCAAAAGTGTCTTTATCAGGCCTGATTTCTATGAGAATAAGTGCAAATGTTTATTGTGCTATTAAATAGAGGCTGCTTTAGTCACAGAATGGGATGCCAGTGCCACAAAAACCAGAGAGCATGCACAGCAAAAGTGTCTTTATCAGGCCTGATTTCTATGAGAATAAGTGCAAATGTTTATTGTGCTATTAAATAGAGGCTGCTTTAGTCACAGAATGGGATGCCAGTGCCACAAAAACCAGAGAGCATGCACAGCAAAAGTGTCTTTATCAGGCCTGATTTCTATGAGAATAAGTGCAAATGTTTATTGTGCTATTAAATAGAGGCTGCTTTAGTCACAGAATGGGATGCCAGTGCCACAAAAACCAGAGAGCATGCACAGCAAAAGTGTCTTTATCAGGCCTGATTTCTATGAGAATAAGTGCAAATGTTTATTGTGCTATTAAATAGAGGCTGCTTTAGTCACAGAATGGGATGCCAGTGCCACAAAAACCAGAGAGCATGCACAGCAAAAGTGTCTTTATCAGGCCTGATTTCTATGAGAATAAGTGCAAATGTTTATTGTGCTATTAAATAGAGGCTGCTTTAGTCACAGAATGGGATGCCAGTGCCACAAAAACCAGAGAGCATGCACAGCAAAAGTGTCTTTATCAGGCCTGATTTCTATGAGAATAAGTGCAAATGTTTATTATGCTATTAAATAGAGGCTGCTTTAGTCACAGAATGGGATGCCAGTGCCACAAAAACCAGAGAGCATGCACAGCAAAAGTGTCTTTATCAGGCCTGATTTCTATGAGAATAAGTGCAAATGTTTATTATGCTATTAAATAGAGGCTGCTTTAGTCACAGAATGGGATGCCAGTGCCACAAAAACCAGAGAGCATGCACAGCAAAAGTGTCTTTATCAGGCCTGATTTCTATGAGAATAAGTGCAAATGTTTATTGTGCTATTAAATAGAGGCTGCTTTAGTCACAGAATGGGATGCCAGTGCCACAAAAACCAGAGAGCATGCACAGCAAAAGTGTCTTTATCAGGCCTGATTTCTATGAGAATAAGTGCAAATGTTTATTGTGCTATTAAATAGAGGCTGCTTTAGTCACAGAATGGGATGCCAGTGCCACAAAAACCAGAGAGCATGCACAGCAAAAGTGTCTTTATCAGGCCTGATTTCTATGAGAATAAGTGCAAATGTTTATTATGCTATTAAATAGAGGCTGCTTTAGTCACAGAATGGGATGCCAGTGCCACAAAAACCAGAGAGCATGCACAGCAAAAGTGTCTTTATCAGGCCTGATTTCTATGAGAATAAGTGCAAATGTTTATTATGCTATTAAATAGAGGCTGCTTTAGTCACAGAATGGGATGCCAGTGCCACAAAAACCAGAGAGCATGCACAGCAAAAGTGTCTTTATCAGGCCTGATTTCTATGAGAATAAGTGCAAATGTTTATTATGCTATTAAATAGAGGCTGCTTTAGTCACAGAATGGGATGCCAGTGCCACAAAAACCAGAGAGCATGCACAGCAAAAGTGTCTTTATCAGGCCTGATTTCTATGAGAATAAGTGCAAATGTTTATTGTGCTATTAAATAGAGGCTGCTTTAGTCACAGAATGGGATGCCAGTGCCACAAAAACCAGAGAGCATGCACAGCAAAAGTGTCTTTATCAGGCCTGATTTCTATGAGAATAAGTGCAAATGTTTATTATGCTATTAAATAGAGGCTGCTTTAGTCACAGAATGGGATGCCAGTGCCACAAAAACCAGAGAGCATGCACAGCAAAAGTGTCTTTATCAGGCCTGATTTCTATGAGAATAAGTGCAAATGTTTATTGTGCTATTAAATAGAGGCTGCTTTAGTCACAGAATGGGATGCCAGTGCCACAAAAACCAGAGAGCATGCACAGCAAAAGTGTCTTTATCAGGCCTGATTTCTATGAGAATAAGTGCAAATGTTTATTATGCTATTAAATAGAGGCTGCTTTAGTCACAGAATGGGATGCCAGTGCCACAAAAACCAGAGAGCATGCACAGCAAAAGTGTCTTTATCAGGCCTGATTTCTATGAGAATAAGTGCAAATGTTTATTATGCTATTAAATAGAGGCTGCTTTAGTCACAGAATGGGATGCCAGTGCCACAAAAACCAGAGAGCATGCACAGCAAAAGTGTCTTTATCAGGCCTGATTTCTATGAGAATAAGTGCAAATGTTTATTGTGCTATTAAATAGAGGCTGCTTTAGTCACAGAATGGGATGCCAGTGCCACAAAAACCAGAGAGCATGCACAGCAAAAGTGTCTTTATCAGGCCTGATTTCTATGAGAATAAGTGCAAATGTTTATTGTGCTATTAAATAGAGGCTGCTTTAGTCACAGAATGGGATGCCAGTGCCACAAAAACCAGAGAGCATGCACAGCAAAAGTGTCTTTATCAGGCCTGATTTCTATGAGAATAAGTGCAAATGTTTATTGTGCTATTAAATAGAGGCTGCTTTAGTCACAGAATGGGATGCCAGTGCCACAAAAACCAGAGAGCATGCACAGCAAAAGTGTCTTTATCAGGCCTGATTTCTATGAGAATAAGTGCAAATGTTTATTGTGCTATTAAATAGAGGCTGCTTTAGTCACAGAATGGGATGCCAGTGCCACAAAAACCAGAGAGCATGCACAGCAAAAGTGTCTTTATCAGGCCTGATTTCTATGAGAATAAGTGCAAATGTTTATTATGCTATTAAATAGAGGCTGCTTTAGTCACAGAATGGGATGCCAGTGCCACAAAAACCAGAGAGCATGCACAGCAAAAGTGTCTTTATCAGGCCTGATTTCTATGAGAATAAGTGCAAATGTTTATTGTGCTATTAAATAGAGGCTGCTTTAGTCACAGAATGGGATGCCAGTGCCACAAAAACCAGAGAGCATGCACAGCAAAAGTGTCTTTATCAGGCCTGATTTCTATGAGAATAAGTGCAAATGTTTATTGTGCTATTAAATAGAGGCTGCTTTAGTCACAGAATGGGATGCCAGTGCCACAAAAACCAGAGAGCATGCACAGCAAAAGTGTCTTTATCAGGCCTGATTTCTATGAGAATAAGTGCAAATGTTTATTGTGCTATTAAATAGAGGCTGCTTTAGTCACAGAATGGGATGCCAGTGCCACAAAAACCAGAGAGCATGCACAGCAAAAGTGTCTTTATCAGGCCTGATTTCTATGAGAATAAGTGCAAATGTTTATTGTGCTATTAAATAGAGGCTGCTTTAGTCACAGAATGGGATGCCAGTGCCACAAAAACCAGAGAGCATGCACAGCAAAAGTGTCTTTATCAGGCCTGATTTCTATGAGAATAAGTGCAAATGTTTATTGTGCTATTAAATAGAGGCTGCTTTAGTCACAGAATGGGATGCCAGTGCCACAAAAACCAGAGAGCATGCACAGCAAAAGTGTCTTTATCAGGCCTGATTTCTATGAGAATAAGTGCAAATGTTTATTGTGCTATTAAATAGAGGCTGCTTTAGTCACAGAATGGGATGCCAGTGCCACAAAAACCAGAGAGCATGCACAGCAAAAGTGTCTTTATCAGGCCTGATTTCTATGACAATAAGTGCAAATGTTTATTATGCTATTAAATAGAGGCTGCTTTAGTCACAGAATGGGATGCCAGTGCCACAAAAACCAGAGAGCATGCACAGCAAAAGTGTCTTTATCAGGCCTGATTTCTATGAGAATAAGTGCAAATGTTTATTATGCTATTAAATAGAGGCTGCTTTAGTCACAGAATGGGATGCCAGTGCCACAAAAACCAGAGAGCATGCACAGCAAAAGTGTCTTTATCAGGCCTGATTTCTATGAGAATAAGTGCAAATGTTTATTGTGCTATTAAATAGAGGCTGCTTTAGTCACAGAATGGGATGCCAGTGCCACAAAAACCAGAGAGCATGCACAGCAAAAGTGTCTTTATCAGGCCTGATTTCTATGAGAATAAGTGCAAATGTTTATTGTGCTATTAAATAGAGGCTGCTTTAGTCACAGAATGGGATGCCAGTGCCACAAAAACCAGAGAGCATGCACAGCAAAAGTGTCTTTATCAGGCCTGATTTCTATGAGAATAAGTGCAAATGTTTATTGTGCTATTAAATAGAGGCTGCTTTAGTCACAGAATGGGATGCCAGTGCCACAAAAACCAGAGAGCATGCACAGCAAAAGTGTCTTTATCAGGCCTGATTTCTATGAGAATAAGTGCAAATGTTTATTGTGCTATTAAATAGAGGCTGCTTTAGTCACAGAATGGGATGCCAGTGCCACAAAAACCAGAGAGCATGCACAGCAAAAGTGTCTTTATCAGGCCTGATTTCTATGAGAATAAGTGCAAATGTTTATTGTGCTATTAAATAGAGGCTGCTTTAGTCACAGAATGGGATGCCAGTGCCACAAAAACCAGAGAGCATGCACAGCAAAAGTGTCTTTATCAGGCCTGATTTCTATGAGAATAAGTGCAAATGTTTATTATGCTATTAAATAGAGGCTGCTTTAGTCACAGAATGGGATGCCAGTGCCACAAAAACCAGAGAGCATGCACAGCAAAAGTGTCTTTATCAGGCCTGATTTCTATGAGAATAAGTGCAAATGTTTATTATGCTATTAAATAGAGGCTGCTTTAGTCACAGAATGGGATGCCAGTGCCACAAAAACCAGAGAGCATGCACAGCAAAAGTGTCTTTATCAGGCCTGATTTCTATGAGAATAAGTGCAAATGTTTATTATGCTATTAAATAGAGGCTGCTTTAGTCACAGAATGGGATGCCAGTGCCACAAAAACCAGAGAGCATGCACAGCAAAAGTGTCTTTATCAGGCCTGATTTCTATGAGAATAAGTGCAAATGTTTATTATGCTATTAAATAGAGGCTGCTTTAGTCACAGAATGGGATGCCAGTGCCACAAAAACCAGAGAGCATGCACAGCAAAAGTGTCTTTATCAGGCCTGATTTCTATGAGAATAAGTGCAAATGTTTATTGTGCTATTAAATAGAGGCTGCTTTAGTCACAGAATGGGATGCCAGTGCCACAAAAACCAGAGAGCATGCACAGCAAAAGTGTCTTTATCAGGCCTGATTTCTATGAGAATAAGTGCAAATGTTTATTGTGCTATTAAATAGAGGCTGCTTTAGTCACAGAATGGGATGCCAGTGCCACAAAAACCAGAGAGCATGCACAGCAAAAGTGTCTTTATCAGGCCTGATTTCTATGAGAATAAGTGCAAATGTTTATTGTGCTATTAAATAGAGGCTGCTTTAGTCACAGAATGGGATGCCAGTGCCACAAAAACCAGAGAGCATGCACAGCAAAAGTGTCTTTATCAGGCCTGATTTCTATGAGAATAAGTGCAAATGTTTATTGTGCTATTAAATAGAGGCTGCTTTAGTCACAGAATGGGATGCCAGTGCCACAAAAACCAGAGAGCATGCACAGCAAAAGTGTCTTTATCAGGCCTGATTTCTATGAGAATAAGTGCAAATGTTTATTATGCTATTAAATAGAGGCTGCTTTAGTCACAGAATGGGATGCCAGTGCCACAAAAACCAGAGAGCATGCACAGCAAAAGTGTCTTTATCAGGCCTGATTTCTATGAGAATAAGTGCAAATGTTTATTATGCTATTAAATAGAGGCTGCTTTAGTCACAGAATGGGATGCCAGTGCCACAAAAACCAGAGAGCATGCACAGCAAAAGTGTCTTTATCAGGCCTGATTTCTATGAGAATAAGTGCAAATGTTTATTGTGCTATTAAATAGAGGCTGCTTTAGTCACAGAATGGGATGCCAGTGCCACAAAAACCAGAGAGCATGCACAGCAAAAGTGTCTTTATCAGGCCTGATTTCTATGAGAATAAGTGCAAATGTTTATTATGCTATTAAATAGAGGCTGCTTTAGTCACAGAATGGGATGCCAGTGCCACAAAAACCAGAGAGCATGCACAGCAAAAGTGTCTTTATCAGGCCTGATTTCTATGAGAATAAGTGCAAATGTTTATTGTGCTATTAAATAGAGGCTGCTTTAGTCACAGAATGGGATGCCAGTGCCACAAAAACCAGAGAGCATGCACAGCAAAAGTGTCTTTATCAGGCCTGATTTCTATGAGAATAAGTGCAAATGTTTATTATGCTATTAAATAGAGGCTGCTTTAGTCACAGAATGGGATGCCAGTGCCACAAAAACCAGAGAGCATGCACAGCAAAAGTGTCTTTATCAGGCCTGATTTCTATGAGAATAAGTGCAAATGTTTATTGTGCTATTAAATAGAGGCTGCTTTAGTCACAGAATGGGATGCCAGTGCCACAAAAACCAGAGAGCATGCACAGCAAAAGTGTCTTTATCAGGCCTGATTTCTATGAGAATAAGTGCAAATGTTTATTGTGCTATTAAATAGAGGCTGCTTTAGTCACAGAATGGGATGCCAGTGCCACAAAAACCAGAGAGCATGCACAGCAAAAGTGTCTTTATCAGGCCTGATTTCTATGAGAATAAGTGCAAATGTTTATTATGCTATTAAATAGAGGCTGCTTTAGTCACAGAATGGGATGCCAGTGCCACAAAAACCAGAGAGCATGCACAGCAAAAGTGTCTTTATCAGGCCTGATTTCTATGAGAATAAGTGCAAATGTTTATTATGCTATTAAATAGAGGCTGCTTTAGTCACAGAATGGGATGCCAGTGCCACAAAAACCAGAGAGCATGCACAGCAAAAGTGTCTTTATCAGGCCTGATTTCTATGAGAATAAGTGCAAATGTTTATTATGCTATTAAATAGAGGCTGCTTTAGTCACAGAATGGGATGCCAGTGCCACAAAAACCAGAGAGCATGCACAGCAAAAGTGTCTTTATCAGGCCTGATTTCTATGAGAATAAGTGCAAATGTTTATTATGCTATTAAATAGAGGCTGCTTTAGTCACAGAATGGGATGCCAGTGCCACAAAAACCAGAGAGCATGCACAGCAAAAGTGTCTTTATCAGGCCTGATTTCTATGAGAATAAGTGCAAATGTTTATTATGCTATTAAATAGAGGCTGCTTTAGTCACAGAATGGGATGCCTCACAGCAGACTTAAGATCAGTTCAGTATATATGCACAGTTAGTTACTATAAGCAGCCTGAAAACGCTAACAAAGGCTGGATGAAAAAAAAAAAATCTCCCTGTCAGCCAGCTCCGTTTTTCCTACCTTTCCCTGGCTTTCTGTCTGTCTCCTGTCTGTCTCCTGCCTGTCTCCTGCCTGTCTCCAGCCTGTCCCTGTCTGTCCCTGTCTCCAGCCTGTCTCCAGCCTGTCTAACTGCCTCAGCTACACAGCGTTCTGTCTGTCTGTCACGAATGCAATAGAGAAATGAGGAAAAGCAAGATGGCCGCCGTTAAATACCGCTGTGTGACGTCACCGGGCTTGCTGGCTGCTGATAGGCTGCATGTGACTGCCCCAGCTTGCACTGGCGCGGGATACATGTCCAGACATGTCCCGCCCGCCATCTTAGAATGCCTGTAATGTAAATGAATGGATGTTAAAGGAAAACTTCGAGTGATCGAATCGCGGGGAAATTCGGATTCGATCCGAATCGAATTTTTCCTGAAATTCGGATTGAATCCGGGTTCGTCCGGATCGATTCGCTCATCCCTAGTATTCCCCAATAGATGTACTTTGAACATAACGTTTCCCGCATGGTACCTATGTGCGCACTAGCTTTTGACCACAAAATGGCGCTGATGATCGAACCCTGCTCCCCTAGAAACTTAGGCTAACTACGCGTGATCCGCCTATCATTAACAACCCTAAACACCATGTTCTATTGCTAGGCGCGTGCTAATGCAGGCATTGGCTAATTACGCGCATAATGGTGTCTTGCTGCTCACGGGTGAAGACCGAGGGTGCCATCTTTATCCAGAGCTATACGTCATCTGACGCTTCCCATCGGTTTCCGGAAGCTGCCATGCGCTCAGGCCTCGGCACGTGGGCAGTCAGTGATCATCCATCCCAGCCAAGCACCAAGAGGCTAAGCAGAGCAGTGGGAGGCCATCCAGTAGGACCAGAACTGCTAGCCCTAGGCATAGTCAACGTCATGCAAATAGCTCATCCACCAAAAGTGTTAAAGTAAAGGACAGCAGAGGGTGTACGAATACTCGACCAAGCAGCACTAGCCCCAGAGCCACAAAGGGAAGGGTAAGGGAAAAAAAAATAGGCCCCCAACAACCCCCTCTCCTACAGGAGCACAGCAGGACATGTCAATCCTGGAAAGCCCCTATTACCCACACCAACCACTCCTGCATCTTCATGGGCCACCCAGAACAACACCCACAACCTAGCCCTGTGGAATCTTTGCCCACACAAATTAGCACCCACAATGCTTTTGTGGAGGTTTTCCTGGTATCAATGTGAGTCTGATGTATGCACCTCCTTATTGTTTGTTTTTGGTTCTTGTAGGTGATTCTGGCTACCCCCTGCTCCCATGGCTCATGGCCTATTCTGTGAAGGCTGCCTTTGGCCTGCTGAAGTCATGCTTCCGGGGCTTGGATCACACAGGGTGGGCCCTGCAGTAATGCCCAGAGAAAGTGATAAAGATAATAGTGGCATGCATGGTACTGCATAATTTTGCCATCCTGCAGAAGGTCCCCGATATATGGATCTATCCCCGTCTCCACCTACACTGGACACAATCTGTTTATGGGGGCACCCAGAGTGCCACTGGCCAGGCGGTCAGGAATCACCTTGTCTCGTCTCATTTTAGTTCCATTTATTCCCCTCCCCCCCCCACAATGTATTTTTGTGGTGTCTCTATGTTTCTGTGTATTTATTGAATGTCATTAGATGCAAGGCTTGCCTATTGACTGTAAGGGATCGCTGGACACCCCTCTTTCTTAAGCCAAGCAATCCCCAATCTCCACCACCTCTTCTGCCTTTAGACAAGCCCCCGCTCGCTGGAGACACGGGTTATGCCTCTCCAGACTCGGTTGCCCCCAGGTCTTACTGGCGCAAAGATTGCAGGCTTAAGGTGAAGAAGGATGAACAGTGGGGTATCCCAAATTGGTAGTTCGAGTGGGCAGGATCCGAAACGTAGAGTCCAGACAAGAATGGTTCAAGATGAGCAGGGGTCAAAGCCGGGTGGTCACAGAGCACGGTATCCGAAGGGTTAGACAAAGAATGGTCAAGGCAGGCCGGGGTCAAAAGCCGCGTGGTCACCAGAGC
Source organism: Gastrophryne carolinensis (assembly GCA_027917425.1). Classification (NCBI taxonomy): domain Eukaryota; kingdom Metazoa; phylum Chordata; class Amphibia; order Anura; family Microhylidae; genus Gastrophryne; species Gastrophryne carolinensis. The sequence goes on along the minus strand of CM051239.1, from coordinate 192,281,909 downwards.
GCGGTATCAAAGGGACTGGACAAAGATGTGGTCAGACGGGCAGAAATGGTCAAAAACGGAGCCGGATCAGAAAACGCTAGACACAAATTCAAAGCACACCCAAGCTGGTTATGGCTATAACGGGCACTGATGGTCGGGGCAGGACCACTTTTAAAAGGGGAACTGGCCAATGGGGTGAGGGGAATGTCAGGTAGTGTAACCTAATGTGATTGGTGCAACCTAAATGCTCCTGATAGGAGCAGCCCCAGGGACTGGACTGCCCTGGCCAGTCAGGCTGTCCAGTCCCTGGGTTCATCCCCACCCAGGTTAGGGACCTGACTGGTCCACTTGAATTTGCTCCCAGCGCATTCGCCGGGGGGGCATAGAAAGAATGTGCTCGCGCGCGCAAGCACGTGACAGGAGACCGGGCGCGCTCCCCAGGAGGGAAGGGGATGACGCGCCGGCTGACAAGGCAGAGGAGCCGCCAGCGAGAGCTGAGGGGGGCCCCGCGAGGCCAGCCACCGCCGAGGCCGAGGAGGCGGCGGCGGCTGGAGACACAGTAGATGCGGCGGAGGCGGCGGCCGCCACCCAGAGTCGTCGCGGGACAGGGCGCCAGGATCAGGTAAGAACCTTACATTGACATTGATTCCGTCAAATTAAACTGAAAGAGCAAGTCACAAATTAGCTATTATTTTTATTGTGATCCAGCAACTATTGCATCACAGTATGTATTGCACATAGTGGCACAAACATGATAGGGTAAACAAATTATTGTCAATGGCATTTTTTGCCCTAAAATTACACAAAGTATGTTTAAACATTGTTGTTGTGGTTAGCCATGCAAGGCTACTGGTTGTGTGGATAGTGTATATGCAACTGCCCAACACTCACTGCTTGCCCATCCCAGCCAACTAACTGTCAGTCTCCTTGCCTTCCTAGCCCTTTAAAGCATCGTGAGCGTGCTATGTCACGGACTGCATGCAGCAGCTGACATGCTTGGCTGGGTGTTTGTAACAGAGCAGGCTGTTCATCTGTCGCATTGCTCAACAGCGACACCTGGTGTTCAGCCCACTGCAAGTACACAAAGCCTAGAGTGTAAGCTCTTGGGCTTGATTTCACTTCCTGGTTTCCTGAGTCTGAATGGACAGGAAGTGACTTCACCCAGACTCATCCCTCCCTGTTCTAATTGATAGCCCTATTTAAGAGGACAGCTGGCCTACAGCCAATGCTGTGTTATCAGCTTACTTCCTTAACTCTGTTTCCCTGACTCCTGAATTCCTGATCTGAATACCTGGAATTACCCTCAGATGGATAACTTGGTTTTGACTTGGACTCACTCATTGAACTTCGCTTGTTTTATGCCAGCCTCTGACCCCCGGTTTTATCCATCAGACTCTGCCGTCTGCCCAGACTTTTTACTTGCTCTTTGGGATTATTTGCTTCACTTCGCCCCATACGTGGAGCTCAGCTCTCCCCATAGTTGTAGCCAGAAAGCTTGACACTAACACCAAAATGGTAAACCAAAGCACAGCAGTGGGAAGCCAGGTGCTGCCAGTAGCAAAACATCTACCAAGAGTCTGAAGAAAACCGAAGGGAAGATTAAGGGAAAACTCATTAGGCCCACAACAAACCCCTCTCCCACTGGAGCACAGCAGGACAGCTCAATCCCGGAGAAGCCCATATCACCCTCACCATCCATTCTTGCTACATCATGGCCCACCCAGGACAAAACCCCCAGACCACAACCTAGCCCTGTGGCGTGAAACTAGATTATTACAGATAAACATATGTTGAATTATTGGTATTGTGCCTGGCTCCCAAAGTATGAATGTTGCCTGGCTTGTTGTATTGCCACCAGCTAGGACAGGTATTGCCACCAGATGGGACAGGTTATGATTGAGCAACTGCATCTGCTCTAACAGTGTTTCTCACAGATAATTGGTAGCCTCTACCAACGACTGCATATCTTCATGGATTATGTTTACATTTTGTTCTAGCCTTTGTCTGAAATGAACATTGGATTGCCTGTATGCTCGACTATCAGATCTCCACTCAGCTTCCATCATCTGCACCCTGCTCAGCAGAGTAAGGTGGCGACGTGGCTGAGGCCGTCGTCCTCTTCCCCGGGTAGGGCCACTTGCTAAGGGAGTGTGTGTTTCCCTTTCAACATTGGTATTGGTTGTTGAGGATGAGGCCAAATCCTCAACAACAGAGCTAGCCCATGGATGTGAGGGTTGCATCTGCTCCTCACACTCCACCTGCTGTTCAGGTTGTAGCTGGGGCTGCACCTGCTGTTCAGGTTGTAGCTGGGGCTCCAGCTGCTGCTCCGGGAGTGGTGGAGGCTGCTGCTGCTGCAGTGGCATATTCAGCTGCAGTGGCATTTGTATGTGATTATGGGGCATATGTAGGTGATGAAGCATTGGCATATATTGATGGTGTTGCATTGGCATCTGTTGTTGCTGATGTGGCATCTGCAGCGGCAACTGTTGCAGCATAGACAGTTGATGTTGTTTTTTTTAAGAGACTGCTGGAGCGGCACATCCTCCTCAAGATCTTGAATGTCAACCAGTAGTGGTGGTGTCCTGGGGGGGCACACAAGTCCATTAGATGTTTGTTCAGAGATACACCCATTCAATCTTTCATTTAAACCTGCCTGTGGCGTCTGTATCATTACAATTACCATATCAAAATCTTCATTTGATGCACTCCTTAAGTAGGCAGTTCTTGAGGCACTGGCAGCAGTACCTGGTGGTTGTTCCTGTTTTAATTTTTCTGCAATGATAAGGGCAGATAATATTAATCTAGACACATACCGTGTGTGCATATATGTATGTATAGCATTAGACATATTAAAATACACTTGGTTAATGTTGTCATTCTATTTGCATTTGATGGTCCACCAACAACACTTAGGGCATGACCAACTCGGCAATAGTAAAGCGTGATATGTGTTATGATATAAAGGACACCAAACCTAATATACACTTAATAAATGCAGCAGCATTTCGGTCAGAATCCATAGTCCCTGGTAATCCATGGAGTGTTGCAGGATTTACTAGTCAATATACGATTTCCTCTGCAGTTTCAGGGGTACTCCACCTCCGGTTTAAAACCTTAAGGAAAACAATAATTTAATGTTGTAATGGCAAGGTTATGTGCAACTTGCATTTGTGGTGTTCACAACGCCACAATCAATGATTACCCATGTTACTTGCGCTTGTTGATTTTTTGGCGCACAGCATATTTTAGGTCGGAAAATTGCGTTGAACCTGATCAATATCCTTTTTTTCTTGCCCAGCACTATTGACCTGGCCTGTGATGGCCTCCCAGATATGGATTCGCACAGATTTAGATGTTCCGCGAGAAGTTTGGCTATAAAGATGATGAAAATAGGCTGATACAGCAGTGGCCAAAGCCAGGCATTGTGCATCACTAAACCTACCACTAAGAGTGCCCAGCGCAGGTTTCTGCCCACAAAACTTTGGCTGTCATCTCCCTGGGTGCTTGGTGGAATGGGGGACATGTGGCCCTGGGGTGCTGTGGATAAATCAGAGCGTGTGGAGATTTGTGTGGCCAAAGATTCCACAGGGCTAGGTTGCCAATAGAATGACAACATTAACGAAGTGTATTTTAATTTGTCTAATGCTATACATACATATAGGCACACAAGGTATGTGTCTAGATTAATCTGCCCTTATCATTGCAGAAAAATAAAAACAGGAACAAAAACCAACAGGTACTGCTGCCAGTACCTCAAGAACTGCCTAGAGTGCATCAAATGAAGATTTTGATATGGTAAGTGTAATGATACAGACGCCACAGGCAGATTTAAATAAAGGATTGAATGGCTGTATCTCTGAACAAACATCTAATGGTCTTGTGTGCCCCCTCAGACACCACCACTACTAGTTGACATTCAAGATCTTGAGGAGGATGTGCTGCTCCATCAGCCTCTTAAAAAAAACATCAACCGTCTATGCTGCAACAGTTGCCGATGCAGATGCCACATCAGCAACAACAGATGCCAATGCAACACCATCAACATATGCCAATGCTGCATCACCTACATATGCCCCATAATTGCATACAAATGCCACTGCTGCAGCAGCTGAATATGCCACTGCAGCAGCAGAAGCCTCCACCACTCCCGGAGCAGCAGCTGGAGCCCAGCTACAACCTGAACAGCAGGTGCAGCCCCAGCTACAACCTGAACAGCAGGTGCAGCCCCAGCTACAACCTGAACAGCAGGGGGAGTGTGAGGAGCAGATGCAACCCTCACCTCCATAGGCTAGCTCTGTTGTTGAAGATTGGCCTCACCCTCAACAACCAATACCAATGTTGAAAGGGAAACACACACTCCCTTAGCAAGTGGCCCTACCCGGGGAAGAGGACGACGGCCTCAGCCACGTCGCCACCTTACTCTGCTGAGCCGGGTGCAGATGATGGAAGCTGAGTGGAGATCTGATAGTTGAGCATTCAGGCAATCCAATGTTCATTTCAGACAAAGGCTAGAACAAAATTTAAACATAATCAATGAAGATATGCAGTCGTTGGTAGAGGCTACCAATAATCTGCGAGAAACACTGTTAGGGCAGATGCAGTTGCTCAATCATAACCTGTCCCAGCTGGTGTCAATACCTGTCCCAGCTGGTGGCACACAATACCAATAATTTAACATATATGTATTTATAATAATCTGGTTTCACGCCACAGGGCTAGGTTGTGGTCTGGGGGTGTTGTCCTGGGTGGGCCATGATGTAGCAAGAGTGGATGGTGAGGGTGATATGGGCTTCTCCGGGATTGAGCTGTCCTGCTGTGCTCCAGTGGGAGAGAGGTTTGTTGTGGGCCTAATGAGTTTTCCCTTAATCTTCCCTTTGGTTTTCTTCAGACTCTTGGTAAATGTTTTGCTACGGGCAGCACCTATGTCTGGAGCTAGCAGTGTTGGGCCTACTGTCTGGCCTCCCACTGCTGTGCTTTGGTTTACCACTCTTGGTGTTAGTTGGCTGGGATGGGCGAGCAGTGAGTGTTGGGCAGTTGCATATGCACACATCCAGTAACCTTGCATGGCCAACCACAACAACAATGTTTAAACATACTTTGTGTGATTTTTAGGGCAGAAAAATGCCATTGACAATAATTTGTTTACCCTATCATGTTTGTGCCACTATGTGCAATACATATTATGATGTAATAGTTGCTGCATCACAATAAAAATAATTGCTAATTTGTGACTTGCTCTTTCAGTTTAATTTGACAGAATCAATAGGCAAGCCCTGCATCTAATGACATTCAATAAATACACAGAAACGTAGAGACACCACAAAAAATACACTGGGGGAAAATAAAAAACTAAATGGAACTAAAATGAGATGAGACAGTTGATTCCTGACTGCCTGGCCAGTGGCACTCTGGGTGCCCCCATAAACAGATTGTGGAATGTCCAGTGTAGGTAAGCACCGGAAGCGTGACTTCAGCAGGCCAAAGGCAGCCTTCGCAGAATAGGCGTCATGAGCTATGGAAGCAGGGGTAGCCAGAATCACCTACAAGAATCAAAAACCAACAATTAGGACAGGGGTACTCAACCACTTCTTGTAAAGGTCCATTTACAGACATCTGGTGAGAGGTGAAGGTCCGGGCAGGGGGGCAATCGCGGGGGGGATAGTTAAAAATCAGCTCACGGGGGCACCCCATGAATCCTATTGGGCACCGTAGAAAAATGGGGAGGCCAGGGATTGGATGGGCAAAACTGAGAGGACAGGAATGTATGGAGCAGAAAGACTGGGCTGGTTGGGGCAGAGCTGAAGGGACATGGATGGATGGGGCTAAGCGACAGAGAAACAAAGTTTGTGTGTACCTTGCAATGCCATTTTCCACCTGTGCAGTACGTCATATTGCAATGCTAGGTCATGACTAGGGATGAGCGAATCGATCCGGACGAACCCGGATTCGATCCGAATTTCAGGAAAAATTCGATTCGGATCGAATCCGAATTTCCCCGCGATTCGATCACTCGAAGTTTTCCTTTAACATCCATTCATTTACATTACAGGCATTCTAAGATGGCGGGCGGGACATGTCTGGACATGTATCCCGCGCCAGTGCAAGCTGGGGCAGTCACATGCAGCCTATCAGCAGCCAGCAAGCCCGGTGACGTCACACAGCGGTATTTAACGGCGGCCATCTTGCTTTTCCTCATTTCTCTATTGCATTCGTGACAGACAGACAGAACGCTGTGTAGCTGAGGCAGTTAGACAGGCTGGAGACAGGCTGGAGACAGGGACAGACAGGGACAGGCTGGAGACAGGCAGGAGACAGGCAGGAGACAGACAGGAGACAGACAGAAAGCCAGGGAAAGGTAGGAAAAACGGAGCTGGCTGACAGGGAGAATTTTTTTTTTTCATCCAGCCTTTGTTAGCGTTTTCAGGCTGCTTATAGTAACTAACTGTGCATATATACTGAACTGATCTTAAGTCTGCTGTGAGGCATCCCATTCTGTGACTAAAGCAGCCTCTATTTAATAGCATAATAAACATTTGCACTTATTCTCATAGAAATCAGGCCTGATAAAGACACTTTTGCTGTGCATGCTCTCTGGTTTTTGTGGCACTGGCATCCCATTCTGTGACTAAAGCAGCCTCTATTTAATAGCATAATAAACATTTGCACTTATTCTCATAGAAATCAGGCCTGATAAAGACACTTTTGCTGTGCATGCTCTCTGGTTTTTGTGGCACTGGCATCCCATTCTGTGACTAAAGCAGCCTCTATTTAATAGCATAATAAACATTTGCACTTATTCTCATAGAAATCAGGCCTGATAAAGACACTTTTGCTGTGCATGCTCTCTGGTTTTTGTGGCACTGGCATCCCATTCTGTGACTAAAGCAGCCTCTATTTAATAGCATAATAAACATTTGCACTTATTCTCATAGAAATCAGGCCTGATAAAGACACTTTTGCTGTGCATGCTCTCTGGTTTTTGTGGCACTGGCATCCCATTCTGTGACTAAAGCAGCCTCTATTTAATAGCATAATAAACATTTGCACTTATTCTCATAGAAATCAGGCCTGATAAAGACACTTTTGCTGTGCATGCTCTCTGGTTTTTGTGGCACTGGCATCCCATTCTGTGACTAAAGCAGCCTCTATTTAATAGCATAATAACCATTTGCACTTATTCTCATAGAAATCAGGCCTGATAAAGACACTTTTGCTGTGCATGCTCTCTGGTTTTTGTGGCACTGGCATCCCATTCCGTGACTAAAGCAGCCTCTATTTAATAGCATAATAAACATTTGCACTTATTCTCATAGAAATCAGGCCTGATAAAGACACTTTTGCTGTGCATGCTCTCTGGTTTTTGTGGCACTGGCATCCCATTCCGTGACTAAAGCAGCCTCTATTTAATAGCATAATAAACATTTGCACTTATTCTCATAGAAATCAGGCCTGATAAAGACACTTTTGCTGTGCATGCTCTCTGGTTTTTGTGGCACTGGCATCCCATTCTGTGACTAAAGCAGCCTCTATTTAATAGCATAATAAACATTTGCACTTATTCTCATAGAAATCAGGCCTGATAAAGACACTTTTGCTGTGCATGCTCTCTGGTTTTTGTGGCACTGGCATCCCATTCCGTGACTAAAGCAGCCTCTATTTAATAGCATAATAAACATTTGCACTTATTCTCATAGAAATCAGGCCTGATAAAGACACTTTTGCTGTGCATGCTCTCTGGTTTTTGTGGCACTGGCATCCCATTCTGTGACTAAAGCAGCCTCTATTTAATAGCATAATAAACATTTGCACTTATTCTCATAGAAATCAGGCCTGATAAAGACACTTTTGCTGTGCATGCTCTCTGGTTTTTGTGGCACTGGCATCCCATTCCGTGACTAAAGCAGCCTCTATTTAATAGCATAATAAACATTTGCACTTATTCTCATAGAAATCAGGCCTGATAAAGACACTTTTGCTGTGCATGCTCTCTGGTTTTTGTGGCACTGGCATCCCATTCTGTGACTAAAGCAGCCTCTATTTAATAGCATAATAAACATTTGCACTTATTCTCATAGAAATCAGGCCTGATAAAGACACTTTTGCTGTGCATGCTCTCTGGTTTTTGTGGCACTGGCATCCCATTCTGTGACTAAAGCAGCCTCTATTTAATAGCATAATAAACATTTGCACTTATTCTCATAGAAATCAGGCCTGATAAAGACACTTTTGCTGTGCATGCTCTCTGGTTTTTGTGGCACTGGCATCCCATTCTGTGACTAAAGCAGCCTCTATTTAATAGCATAATAAACATTTGCACTTATTCTCATAGAAATCAGGCCTGATAAAGACACTTTTGCTGTGCATGCTCTCTGGTTTTTGTGGCACTGGCATCCCATTCTGTGACTAAAGCAGCCTCTATTTAATAGCATAATAAACATTTGCACTTATTCTCATAGAAATCAGGCCTGATAAAGACACTTTTGCTGTGCATGCTCTCTGGTTTTTGTGGCACTGGCATCCCATTCCGTGACTAAAGCAGCCTCTATTTAATAGCATAATAAACATTTGCACTTATTCTCATAGAAATCAGGCCTGATAAAGACACTTTTGCTGTGCATGCTCTCTGGTTTTTGTGGCACTGGCATCCCATTCTGTGACTAAAGCAGCCTCTATTTAATAGCATAATAAACATTTGCACTTATTCTCATAGAAATCAGGCCTGATAAAGACACTTTTGCTGTGCATGCTCTCTGGTTTTTGTGGCACTGGCATCCCATTCTGTGACTAAAGCAGCCTCTATTTAATAGCATAATAAACATTTGCACTTATTCTCATAGAAATCAGGCCTGATAAAGACACTTTTGCTGTGCATGCTCTCTGGTTTTTGTGGCACTGGCATCCCATTCCGTGACTAAAGCAGCCTCTATTTAATAGCATAATAAACATTTGCACTTATTCTCATAGAAATCAGGCCTGATAAAGACACTTTTGCTGTGCATGCTCTCTGGTTTTTGTGGCACTGGCATCCCATTCTGTGACTAAAGCAGCCTCTATTTAATAGCATAATAAACATTTGCACTTATTCTCATAGAAATCAGGCCTGATAAAGACACTTTTGCTGTGCATGCTCTCTGGTTTTTGTGGCACTGGCATCCCATTCTGTGACTAAAGCAGCCTCTATTTAATAGCATAATAAACATTTGCACTTATTCTCATAGAAATCAGGCCTGATAAAGACACTTTTGCTGTGCATGCTCTCTGGTTTTTGTGGCACTGGCATCCCATTCCGTGACTAAAGCAGCCTCTATTTAATAGCATAATAAACATTTGCACTTATTCTCATAGAAATCAGGCCTGATAAAGACACTTTTGCTGTGCATGCTCTCTGGTTTTTGTGGCACTGGCATCCCATTCTGTGACTAAAGCAGCCTCTATTTAATAGCATAATAAACATTTGCACTTATTCTCATAGAAATCAGGCCTGATAAAGACACTTTTGCTGTGCATGCTCTCTGGTTTTTGTGGCACTGGCATCCCATTCTGTGACTAAAGCAGCCTCTATTTAATAGCATAATAAACATTTGCACTTATTCTCATAGAAATCAGGCCTGATAAAGACACTTTTGCTGTGCATGCTCTCTGGTTTTTGTGGCACTGGCATCCCATTCCGTGACTAAAGCAGCCTCTATTTAATAGCATAATAAACATTTGCACTTATTCTCATAGAAATCAGGCCTGATAAAGACACTTTTGCTGTGCATGCTCTCTGGTTTTTGTGGCACTGGCATCCCATTCTGTGACTAAAGCAGCCTCTATTTAATAGCATAATAAACATTTGCACTTATTCTCATAGAAATCAGGCCTGATAAAGACACTTTTGCTGTGCATGCTCTCTGGTTTTTGTGGCACTGGCATCCCATTCTGTGACTAAAGCAGCCTCTATTTAATAGCATAATAAACATTTGCACTTATTCTCATAGAAATCAGGCCTGATAAAGACACTTTTGCTGTGCATGCTCTCTGGTTTTTGTGGCACTGGCATCCCATTCCGTGACTAAAGCAGCCTCTATTTAATAGCATAATAAACATTTGCACTTATTCTCATAGAAATCAGGCCTGATAAAGACACTTTTGCTGTGCATGCTCTCTGGTTTTTGTGGCACTGGCATCCCATTCTGTGACTAAAGCAGCCTCTATTTAATAGCATAATAAACATTTGCACTTATTCTCATAGAAATCAGGCCTGATAAAGACACTTTTGCTGTGCATGCTCTCTGGTTTTTGTGGCACTGGCATCCCATTCCGTGACTAAAGCAGCCTCTATTTAATAGCATAATAAACATTTGCACTTATTCTCATAGAAATCAGGCCTGATAAAGACACTTTTGCTGTGCATGCTCTCTGGTTTTTGTGGCACTGGCATCCCATTCCGTGACTAAAGCAGCCTCTATTTAATAGCATAATAAACATTTGCACTTATTCTCATAGAAATCAGGCCTGATAAAGACACTTTTGCTGTGCATGCTCTCTGGTTTTTGTGGCACTGGCATCCCATTCCGTGACTAAAGCAGCCTCTATTTAATAGCATAATAAACATTTGCACTTATTCTCATAGAAATCAGGCCTGATAAAGACACTTTTGCTGTGCATGCTCTCTGGTTTTTGTGGCACTGGCATCCCATTCTGTGACTAAAGCAGCCTCTATTTAATAGCATAATAAACATTTGCACTTATTCTCATAGAAATCAGGCCTGATAAAGACACTTTTGCTGTGCATGCTCTCTGGTTTTTGTGGCACTGGCATCCCATTCCGTGACTAAAGCAGCCTCTATTTAATAGCATAATAAACATTTGCACTTATTCTCATAGAAATCAGGCCTGATAAAGACACTTTTGCTGTGCATGCTCTCTGGTTTTTGTGGCACTGGCATCCCATTCTGTGACTAAAGCAGCCTCTATTTAATAGCATAATAAACATTTGCACTTATTCTCATAGAAATCAGGCCTGATAAAGACACTTTTGCTGTGCATGCTCTCTGGTTTTTGTGGCACTGGCATCCCATTCCGTGACTAAAGCAGCCTCTATTTAATAGCATAATAAACATTTGCACTTATTCTCATAGAAATCAGGCCTGATAAAGACACTTTTGCTGTGCATGCTCTCTGGTTTTTGTGGCACTGGCATCCCATTCTGTGACTAAAGCAGCCTCTATTTAATAGCATAATAAACATTTGCACTTATTCTCATAGAAATCAGGCCTGATAAAGACACTTTTGCTGTGCATGCTCTCTGGTTTTTGTGGCACTGGCATCCCATTCTGTGACTAAAGCAGCCTCTATTTAATAGCATAATAAACATTTGCACTTATTCTCATAGAAATCAGGCCTGATAAAGACACTTTTGCTGTGCATGCTCTCTGGTTTTTGTGGCACTGGCATCCCATTCCGTGACTAAAGCAGCCTCTATTTAATAGCATAATAAACATTTGCACTTATTCTCATAGAAATCAGGCCTGATAAAGACACTTTTGCTGTGCATGCTCTCTGGTTTTTGTGGCACTGGCATCCCATTCCGTGACTAAAGCAGCCTCTATTTAATAGCATAATAAACATTTGCACTTATTCTCATAGAAATCAGGCCTGATAAAGACACTTTTGCTGTGCATGCTCTCTGGTTTTTGTGGCACTGGCATCCCATTCCGTGACTAAAGCAGCCTCTATTTAATAGCATAATAAACATTTGCACTTATTCTCATAGAAATCAGGCCTGATAAAGACACTTTTGCTGTGCATGCTCTCTGGTTTTTGTGGCACTGGCATCCCATTCCGTGACTAAAGCAGCCTCTATTTAATAGCATAATAAACATTTGCACTTATTCTCATAGAAATCAGGCCTGATAAAGACACTTTTGCTGTGCATGCTCTCTGGTTTTTGTGGCACTGGCATCCCATTCCGTGACTAAAGCAGCCTCTATTTAATAGCATAATAAACATTTGCACTTATTCTCATAGAAATCAGGCCTGATAAAGACACTTTTGCTGTGCATGCTCTCTGGTTTTTGTGGCACTGGCATCCCATTCTGTGACTAAAGCAGCCTCTATTTAATAGCATAATAAACATTTGCACTTATTCTCATAGAAATCAGGCCTGATAAAGACACTTTTGCTGTGCATGCTCTCTGGTTTTTGTGGCACTGGCATCCCATTCCGTGACTAAAGCAGCCTCTATTTAATAGCATAATAAACATTTGCACTTATTCTCATAGAAATCAGGCCTGATAAAGACACTTTTGCTGTGCATGCTCTCTGGTTTTTGTGGCACTGGCATCCCATTCTGTGACTAAAGCAGCCTCTATTTAATAGCATAATAAACATTTGCACTTATTCTCATAGAAATCAGGCCTGATAAAGACACTTTTGCTGTGCATGCTCTCTGGTTTTTGTGGCACTGGCATCCCATTCTGTGACTAAAGCAGCCTCTATTTAATAGCATAATAAACATTTGCACTTATTCTCATAGAAATCAGGCCTGATAAAGACACTTTTGCTGTGCATGCTCTCTGGTTTTTGTGGCACTGGCATCCCATTCCGTGACTAAAGCAGCCTCTATTTAATAGCATAATAAACATTTGCACTTATTCTCATAGAAATCAGGCCTGATAAAGACACTTTTGCTGTGCATGCTCTCTGGTTTTTGTGGCACTGGCATCCCATTCCGTGACTAAAGCAGCCTCTATTTAATAGCATAATAAACATTTGCACTTATTCTCATAGAAATCAGGCCTGATAAAGACACTTTTGCTGTGCATGCTCTCTGGTTTTTGTGGCACTGGCATCCCATTCCGTGACTAAAGCAGCCTCTATTTAATAGCATAATAAACATTTGCACTTATTCTCATAGAAATCAGGCCTGATAAAGACACTTTTGCTGTGCATGCTCTCTGGTTTTTGTGGCACTGGCATCCCATTCCGTGACTAAAGCAGCCTCTATTTAATAGCATAATAAACATTTGCACTTATTCTCATAGAAATCAGGCCTGATAAAGACACTTTTGCTGTGCATGCTCTCTGGTTTTTGTGGCACTGGCATCCCATTCCGTGACTAAAGCAGCCTCTATTTAATAGCATAATAAACATTTGCACTTATTCTCATAGAAATCAGGCCTGATAAAGACACTTTTGCTGTGCATGCTCTCTGGTTTTTGTGGCACTGGCATCCCATTCTGTGACTAAAGCAGCCTCTATTTAATAGCATAATAAACATTTGCACTTATTCTCATAGAAATCAGGCCTGATAAAGACACTTTTGCTGTGCATGCTCTCTGGTTTTTGTGGCACTGGCATCCCATTCCGTGACTAAAGCAGCCTCTATTTAATAGCATAATAAACATTTGCACTTATTCTCATAGAAATCAGGCCTGATAAAGACACTTTTGCTGTGCATGCTCTCTGGTTTTTGTGGCACTGGCATCCCATTCTGTGACTAAAGCAGCCTCTATTTAATAGCATAATAAACATTTGCACTTATTCTCATAGAAATCAGGCCTGATAAAGACACTTTTGCTGTGCATGCTCTCTGGTTTTTGTGGCACTGGCATCCCATTCCGTGACTAAAGCAGCCTCTATTTAATAGCATAATAAACATTTGCACTTATTCTCATAGAAATCAGGCCTGATAAAGACACTTTTGCTGTGCATGCTCTCTGGTTTTTGTGGCACTGGCATCCCATTCCGTGACTAAAGCAGCCTCTATTTAATAGCATAATAAACATTTGCACTTATTCTCATAGAAATCAGGCCTGATAAAGACACTTTTGCTGTGCATGCTCTCTGGTTTTTGTGGCACTGGCATCCCATTCCGTGACTAAAGCAGCCTCTATTTAATAGCATAATAAACATTTGCACTTATTCTCATAGAAATCAGGCCTGATAAAGACACTTTTGCTGTGCATGCTCTCTGGTTTTTGTGGCACTGGCATCCCATTCTGTGACTAAAGCAGCCTCTATTTAATAGCATAATAAACATTTGCACTTATTCTCATAGAAATCAGGCCTGATAAAGACACTTTTGCTGTGCATGCTCTCTGGTTTTTGTGGCACTGGCATCCCATTCTGTGACTAAAGCAGCCTCTATTTAATAGCATAATAAACATTTGCACTTATTCTCATAGAAATCAGGCCTGATAAAGACACTTTTGCTGTGCATGCTCTCTGGTTTTTGTGGCACTGGCATCCCATTCTGTGACTAAAGCAGCCTCTATTTAATAGCATAATAAACATTTGCACTTATTCTCATAGAAATCAGGCCTGATAAAGACACTTTTGCTGGCCAAAGCCCTACTGGACCCTGCCAGGTCGATTCCTGCCCGGGGCATCCCATTCTGTGACTACAGCAGCCTCTGTTTAAGACCATATAAGCATTTGCTCTTATCATATTTGAAATTAGCCTGATAAAGACACTTTTGCTGGCCAAAGCCCTACTGGACCCTGCCAGGTCCATTCCTGCCCAGGGCATCCCATTCTGTGACTAAAGCAGCCTCTGTTTAAGACCATATAAGCATTTGCTCTTATTATATTTATATTATAAGACACTTTTGCTGGGCATAGGCTTACTGCTGCCTGCCAGGTGCACTTCTGTTGAGGCATCCCATTCTGTAACATAGCATACCCCTCTTTATTTACACTAAGCAGCTCTCTTATTTACACTAAGCAGGCCTGTTGGAGGCTGAGTGTTACTGCTCACTTTTGGTGTGCATTATATTCTGTTTTATATAGACCCACTGCTGCCTGGGGGTTCTTAAAATATCACCTACTACCACGCCAGTTAGACTATGTCGGGCAGACAAGTGCCTGGAAGTGAAAAGAGGAGTGGCAGAGGCCAAGATTCCGCAGGCAGAGCTCGCATCAGACTGGGGGCCAGTAGCAGCAGGAGTCACGCTGAGAGACCTAATCTGCCAGTATCTGCTAGCGGTCGGGTCTCCACCAGTAACGCATCTGCCGTGGTAGATTGGCTGACGCGCTCATCAACAACATCATCACAACTTACATCTGAGACCCCCAGTCTAGGGTCGGTAGGTTCCTCTGACACAACCCTGAGTTGGCATGCCCCGAGAGCAGTCCCTGTCCTCCCATTGCCTCTGTCCTACGCCGTTCCCTCCCCCAGCGACGTATCCTATGCTTTGGGTTCAGCTCCACTCTTTAGTGAGGAGGACGATCAGATACAGGAGGACAGTCAGCAGCTACTGCCCAGCCAAGAAATGGAGGTGGCTTCTTTAGCTAGGCAGACAAATAGTGATGTGGACAGTGTCGTGGGTGCTGCGAGCGTTCCAGCTCCTGCGCCAGACACTGTTGACGAATCCACGAACATCAGTGACGTACAGCCACAACCCGGTGATGATGATGATGATGACGATGAAGCCGATCGCACTTGGGAGCCGGGTGATGAAGGGGCTTCATCGTCATCATCAGGAGAAGAGGGGCGCAGGTTGCCCCGGAGTCAGCAGCTGAGGCAGCAAGGTGGTAGCAGTCAGCATGGGGGCACAATTCCAAAGGCTGGAGCCGGCCGGGGTAGAGCACCTGCTGTGCGGCAGTCTACCTTATCGGGAGGTAGTGGAGCAGGGGTTCCTGGAGTTGGCAACAGCAGCAGTGAATCAGTGAGGCCAGGGGGTGGGAAAAGTAGCTACTCGGCAGTGTGGCAGTTTTTCCTGAGGCATCCGCAGGAGGGTAACATGGCCACATGCAAGATATGTAGGCAAAAGGTGAAGCGTGGCCAGGGTCCAAATGTTGGCACCACGGCCCTGCGTCAACATATGATGCGTCACCATAAAACGACCTGGGAGAACCGAGGCTCCCAAGGGGTGGTCCAGTCTGCTTCCTCACCAAGTGAGCTCCCAATTTCTGCCAGCCAAGGCTCCAGCACCTCAGCCGAAGGCAGCTGTGCGTCACACCCATCCTCTGTCGCTCCTGCTCCTCCTCCTCCTCCTCCAAGTCATGCATCCCGCCAGCAATCCATCAGCGAAGCCATGTCCAAGAGACAGCAGTATGCGCCCACTCATCCTACGGCGCAGAAGCTGAATGTGCTCCTGTCCAAGTTGCTGGTGCTGCAGTCGCTCCCTTTTCAGGTGGTGGAATCTGCACCTTTCAGAGAACTGATGGCTTGTGCCGAGCCGAGGTGGAGAGTCCCAAGCCGTCATTTCTTTGCCAAGAAGGCAGTACCAGCGCTGCACACTTTTGTTGAACAGAAGGTGGGCCAGTCCTTGAGCCTGTCGGTGTGTAGCAAAATACATGGCAGCGCCGACATCTGGAGCTGTAACTACGGTCAGGGGCAGTACATGTCGTTTACGGCCCACTGGGTGAATGTGGTCCCTTTGCAGCAGCAACTTGGACAGGTCACGCCGCTTCGGCCTCCGCGCTCTCTGCCCATTGGGCCTGTGACACCGTGCGACTCGGCCTCCTCATCCTCCGCCATCTCCTCACCCTCCACTGTAGGCTCAAGTCTCAGTGCCCCTCCAGTCTACCATGTGTGCAGGGCACGGAGGTGTCACGCAGTGCTTCACATGGTTTGTCTTGGCGAACGGAGTCACACAGGGGAGGAACTGCTTAAATGTATTCATCAGGAAATCCAAACATGGCTTACTCCGAGAAAACTTAAAATGGGAATCATGGTTACCGACAATGGGAAGAACATTTTGTCTGCGCTGCGCCAAGGAAGCCTGACCCATGCCCCCTGCATGGCTCACGTCTTCAATCTGGTTGTCAAGCGGTTTCTGAAGTGTTCCCCCCATCTGCAGGACATCCTAACAACTTCACGGAAACTTTGCATGCACTTCAGCCACTCCTACACCGCCAAACACACCCTTCTTGAGCTACAGCGTCAGAATGGTATCCCCCAACATAGTCTGATTTGCGATGTTTCCACCCGTTGGAATTCCACCCTTCACATGTTGGACCGATTATATGAACAGAGAAAAGCCATCACGGATTTCCTGATGATCCAAGCAGATAGGGGGACTCCCCTGTGTAACTTCAATGTCAACCAGTGGCAGCTCATACGTGACACCTGCCGTTTGCTCAGGCCCTTTGAGGAAGCCACTTTATTTGTCAGTCGGCAGGATTACGGGATGAACGACGTGATTCCACTGCTTCATGTACTACAGCACATGTTGGAAACCATGGCTGGTCAGGGCACTGGAGACATGGCGTTTACATCTTACGGCCACATGAACCCCGTTGGAGCTGAACTGGAGGAGGAGGAGGAGGAAGAGGAGGAGGAGGAGTTGCCCAGCGAAACACAGTTTAGGCTTGGCGAAATGGCTGGTTTATCTAGTCAGCGGACAGGAGAGGAGGAGCAGGAGCAGCCAGAGGAGCTAGAGGTTTTTGAGGAAGGAGAGACAGAGGACCCGGGCACACCGTGGCAGTATGCAGTGGAGATGGAGACAGGTAGTCCATCCGAGTCACTTGCGCAAATGGCACGAAGCATGCTCACATGCTTGCGTAGTGACCCCAGAATTGTTTCCATCTGTCGGCGGGATGACTTCTGGCTGTCCACCTTATTGGACCCTCGCTTCCGGCACAAAATGGGGGCATTTTTTAAACCCACCGAGAGGGAGGACAAACTCAACTACTACAAAGACATTCTACGTAGGCAGTTGGCCGATGCCTATCTGCGCCATGGTCCATACTCTCGCAGGTCTGACTCGAGGGGACCTCTGCGCTCACCTTCCACTGCCATGGCCGCTGGGGGGGTTGGCAGCAGCAGCAGCAGAAGCTCCATCAGCAGCAGCAGCCTCAGTCTTCAGTCGCTAATGAGTAGCTTTCTACACCCGCATAGTGAGGCTACTCATGAGCAGCAGGAAGACCTGGAGCAGGACCTGAACCAGCAGGTCATGTCATACTTTGACATGACCATGCCAACACACCTTGAGGATCCGCTGGACTTCTGGGCAGCCAAACTTGATTTGTGGCCGCAACTAGCAGAGTTTGCCCTGGAAAAGCTGTCCTGCCCGGCAAGTAGCGTGCCATCTGAGCGGGTGTTTAGTGCGGCGGGGGCCATAGTTACGGCGAGGAGAACTCGTCTGTCAACTAAAAATGTGGAGAGACTCACCTTTGTCAAAATGAATCAGGGATGGATCAGCCAGGATTTCCACCCACCAATGCCTGATGCATGCGACTAGATTCAGCATGGTGCCACGTTTTACACTTTACAAATGGTGCAAAACATATTTATGTCTTTAGGCCATTTTTTGGGCTCCTGCTGCTGCTACTGCCAACTTCTGCCAACTCCAGGGTGTGATTCATCCAATTTTTGGGCTCCTGAAGCCAACTCCAGTGTATATTTGGGCTCCTGCTGCTACTACTGTCAACTCCTGCCAACTCCAGGGTGTGATTCATCCAATTTTTGGGCTCCTGAGGCCAACTCCAGTGTATATTTGGGCTCCTGCTGCTGCTACTGTCAACTCCTGCCAACTCCAGGGTGTGATTCATCCAATTTTTGGGCTCCTGAAGCCAACTCCAGTGTATATTTGGGCTCCTGCTGCTACTACTGCCAACTTCTGCCAACTCCAGGGTGTGATTCATCCAATTTTTGGGCTCCTGAAGCCAACTCCAGTGTATATTTGGGCTCCTGCTGCTGCTGCTGCCAACTTCTGCCAACTCCAGGGTGTGATTCATCCAATTTTTGGGCTCCTGAAGCCAACTCCAGTGTATATTTGGGCTCCTGCTGCTGCTGCTGCCAACTTCTGCCAACTCCAGGGTGTGATTCATCCAATTTTTGGGCTCCTGAAGCCAACTCCAGTGTATATTTGGGCTCCTGCTGCTACTACTGTCAACTCCTGCCAACTCCAGGGTGTGATTCATCCAATTTTTGGGCTCCTGAGGCCAACTCCAGTGTATATTTGGGCTCCTGCTGCTGCTGCTGCCAACTTCTGCCAACTCCAGGGTGTGATTCATCCAATTTTTGGGCTCCTGAGGCCAACTCCAGTGTATATTTGGGCTCCTGCTGCTGCTACTGTCAACTCCTGCCAACTCCAGGGTGTGATTCATCCAATTTTTGGGCTCCTGAAGCCAACTCCAGTGTATATTTGGGCTCCTGCTGCTGCTGCTGCTGCCAACTTCTGCCAACTCCAGGGTGTGATTCATCCAATTTTTGGGCTCCTGAAGCCAACTCCAGTGTATATTTGGGCTCCTGCTGCTGCTGCTGCCAACTTCTGCCAACTCCAGGGTGTGATTCATCCAATTTTTGGGCTCCTGAAGCCAACTCCAGTGTATATTTGGGCTCCTGCTGCTGCTGCTGCCAACTTCTGCCAACTCCAGGGTGTGATTCATCCAATTTTTGGGCTCCTGAAGCCAACTCCAGTGTATATTTGGGCTCCTGCTGCTACTACTGTCAACTCCTGCCAACTCCAGGGTGTGATTCATCCAATTTTTGGGCTCCTGAGGCCAACTCCAGTGTATATTTGGGCTCCTGCTGCTGCTGCTGCCAACTTCTGCCAACTCCAGGGTGTGATTCATCCAATTTTTGGGCTCCTGAGGCCAACTCCAGTGTATATTTGGGCTCCTGCTGCTGCTACTGTCAACTCCTGCCAACTCCAGGGTGTGATTCATCCAATTTTTGGGCTCCTGAAGCCAACTCCAGTGTATATTTGGGCTCCTGCTGCTGCTGCTGCTGCCAACTTCTGCCAACTCCAGGGTGTGATTCATCCAATTTTTGGGCTCCTGAAGCCAACTCCAGTGTATATTTGGGCTCCTGCTGCTGCTACTGTCAACTCCTGCCAACTCCAGGGTGTGATTCATCCAATTTTTGGGCTCCTGAGGCCAACTCCAGTGTATATTTGGGCTCCTGCTGCTGCTACTGTCAACTCCTGCCAACTCCAGGGTGTGATTCATCCAATTTTTGGGCTCCTGAAGCCAACTCCAGTGTATATTTGGGCTCCTGCTGCTGCTACTGCCAACTTCTGCCAACTCCAGGGTGTGATTCATCCAATTTTTGGGCTCCTGAAGCCAACTCCAGTGTATATTTGGGCTCCTGCTGCTACTACTGCCAACTTCTGCCAACTCCAGGGTGTGATTCATCCAATTTTTGGGCTCCTGAGGCCAACTCCAGTGTATATTTGGGCTCCTGCTGCTACTACTGCCAACTTCTGCCAACTCCAGGGTGTGATTCATCCAATTTTTGGGCTCCTGAGGCCAACTCCAGTGTATATTTGGGCTCCTGCTGCTGCTGCTGCCAACTTCTGCCAACTCCAGGGTGTGATTCATCCAATTTTTGGGCTCCTGAAGCCAACTCCAGTGTATATTTGGGCTCCTGCTGCTACTACTGTCAACTCCTGCCAACTCCAGGGTGTGATTCATCCAATTTTTGGGCTCCTGAAGCCAACTCCAGTGTATATTTGGGCTCCTGCTGCTGCTGCTGCTGCTGCCAACTTCTGCCAACTCCAGGGTGTGATTCATCCAATTTTTGGGCTCCTGAGGCCAACTCCAGTGTATATTTGGGCTCCTGCTGCTGCTGCTGCCAACTTCTGCCAACTCCAGGGTGTGATTCATCCATTTTTGGGCTCCTGAGGCCAACTCCAGTGTATATTTGGGCTCCTGCTGCTACTACTGTCAACTCCTGCCAACTCCAGGGTGTGATTCATCCAATTTTTGGGCTCCTGAGGCCAACTCCAGTGTATATTTGGGCTCCTGCTGCTGCTGCTGCCAACTTCTGCCAACTCCAGGGTGTGATTCATCCAATTTTTGGGCTCCTGAGGCCAACTCCAGTGTATATTTGGGCTCCTGCTCCTGCTGCTGCCAACTTCTGCCAACTCCAGGGTGTGATTCATCCAATTTTTGGGCTCCTGAAGCCAACTCCAGTGTATATTTGGGCTCCTGCTGCTGCTGCCAACTTCTGCCAACTCCAGGGTGTGATTCATCCAATTTTTGGGCTCCTGAGGCCAACTCCAGTGTATATTTGGGCTCCTTCTGCCCCTCATAGTGATGCCACTTCAACTCTCTGCAATTGTGCCGCTCTGCGATTCTATTAGCGATGCCTCTGATCTGCATGTGATATTTCTTCAAAGTATTATTTAACAAACCCAGCACGCATCCTGTGCGTGTTACAGCAAGGCTGAATGGTTTACAACCCTATTGAGGCTGTAGGAGGCTCAGAAATAGCCGTTTTTAATAGCGATTCGTCGCGAATTTATTCGGGTCGAAACGATTTTTGTCGGAAAATTCGGCGAATCAGTCGAATCGAATTTTTCAAAAGTTCGCTCATCTCTAGTCATGACACTGGCAGGGAGACTAAGCACTATATCGCCGATCAAGTAAAGGGGGCAGGGCTGAGCACTGCAACACAGAAGCAACTAAGTGTAAGGCTCTCGGGGCAGCGGTCCGGAAACCTGGGGCCAGTTGAGTATGGCTGAATTAGGAAGTGCATACATCAGACTCACATTGATACCAGAAAAATTAACATAACCTCCACAAAAGCATTGTGGGTGAGGGAAACAAGGGAGCCATTGACAAATGCAATAGTTAAACATGAGGCCTAATTCCAAAAATACAGGGACTCTAAGGTTTACACTCACCAAGTAGCCACCCTCCAGAGAACTCGCCAGACCCCAAACGCCCATACAAACTCGAACTCCTCAGAATAAATGCATCATGGGTGGAGCTTGGGAATCCAGCCAAGACACTCAGAAACCTAAGATCAGGAGCCGATACGCATTGAACATTGATGTCCAAGCTTACGGTTCCTACACAAAAGACACAAAGCACATTGCTAAAAAAAAAAAAACACTAAAGCACACTAAACAGATGCTATCAAGAAGGAACTACAACTGTAAACATTAAATTATTTGGCTAAAGATATTACAGTGTGAGAGTGTAAGGTGGGGGACATTCACTTGTGTGTCCCAAATAACAAGGTAGTAGGTCAATACATAAATGGGAGTAGTGGATGAGAGGGAAGATTGAGGTTCACTTTAATAAAGTTAATACATTGCAATGTGATAGGAAACATTACATATGCTGAATCTACACTACTTTAGAACAAGGTAGCAGCTCTATACATGAATGGGTTGGATACACTAATTAACACATTAGATACATTGCATGACATGAAAGAGGCAAAGGGCTAACTAATACACACCTGTAAAGCTATTGATCGGCAACTGGAGGCACCAGCGCCAATCAATCGCACAATGCACAATCACACCCATGACATTGGGCATATCGGCCAGCTCGTAAAAGCCAAACTTGAGCGCATTCCAGGCTACCATGGTGTCAGGGAAACAAATGTATTTGTCCACCAAGGTAGCCATGCCATCAAGAAACTTATCGAGGGTGCGACTCAGCGTAGACTGGGACATCCCCACTGACAGGGCGCCCAACCTCTGGAACGAGCCATTCGCCAAGAATTGCAGGCAGTTGACCAATTTGGTCATGCCTGCAACTGCATGCCCCTTCCTTGTTGCGGGGGCCAACCAAGGCTGCAATTCACAATAGAGCTTATCTAGAGAAGTCGGGTGAGCTAAAATACCTCAATGTCATGCATGCGTTCAACTACAAGCCACAGCCGATGCATTTCCAAGTCTATAAGACACATACAGAGTATGGCTTGCCGATGCAAGCGCTCCATCTCAGCAAAAGACTCGTCAGAGCTATCCATTCCGTTATCACGATCACAATGAAAGGCCAAACTCACAAGCTAATAGCAGCCGAAAGTGCAGCTGCGAGGTGCAGCTGCGCATGATTCAGATCGGAGCTTTGAATCATGCGCAAGCCTTCGCTAATGAAGGCTCATTCGCATGTACGCGGAAAATATTTAAAGCAATTACACGAACGAGAAGCTTTACAGGCAACAACAAAAATGCTTATACGATGGCAAAAGCTGCCGAGAAACTCACAAATGGCCCAAAACCAACGGAAACTATACTAATTCACATGCTTTTTCATGTGAAAGTTCAGGTAAAAGAGGTTCTGCATCAACCTTTATGTGTTGCATCAACAACTTTTGGAAACGCGCCAGGTCATGCATGAAACAAGGTTGTCCTTTTCCTTTGGGACACAGGATCAGGTGCTCCGGTGGCCACGAGAAGAGAACAGATAGAAGGGATGGACTTCTTCCTGGAATTCAAGAGGATTAGGACTTCTATTGAACTTAATGATGGTAACAGTCTCGCTTGAGGACACTGCCACAGCACAGCTGCTGCTCCCATCATCTTTTTCCCTGCCCTCTACATTGAATGGAACACAGGCAGCAAGTTGTCCCACAGAGTCACCTGGGATGGCCACCACTTCCCCATTCAGTATGCTCTCCACAACCTAATTCCCATCACTCATGGTTGAAACTGGCCCATCGTCCACACTATCCAGGCTCCAGGGAATAGGACACGCCTCCTTGTTTAAACACCGTATTTTTCGCCCTATAGGACGCACCTGCCCATAAGACGCACCTAGGATTTGGGGGAGGAAAATAAGAAAAAATATTTTAAACTAAAAACGCACAATTACAGACAGTGTGGAATTCCCCCAATTCCATTCCCATAGGCCGTGTGGAATGCCCCCATTCCATAGACAGTGTAGCATGCCCCCATCCCATTCCCCATATACCCAGTGTGACATCCCCCCTCCTATTCCCCATATAGGCAGTGTGGCATCCCCCTCCCATTCCCCATACAGGCAGTGTGGCATTCCTCCCTCCCATTCCCCATACAGGCAGTGTGGCATTCCTCCCCCCCATTCCCCATATACCCAGTGTAGCATGCCCCTCCCATTCCCCATATAGGCAGTGTGGCATCCCCCTCCCATTCCCCATATAGGCAGTGTGGCATCCCCCTCCCCCCATTTCCATAGGCTGTGTGGCATCCATAGGCTGTGTGGCATCCCTCTCCCCCCATTTCCATAGGCTGTGTGGCATCCCTCTCCCCCCATTTCCATAGGCTGTGTGGCATCCCCCTCTTCCATAGGCTGTGTGTCATCCCCCTCTCCCCCCATTCCCATTGGCTGTGTGGCATCCCCCTCTCCCCCCATTCCCATCGTCTGTGTGGCATCCCCCTCTTCCATAGGCTGTGTGGCATCCCCCTCTCCCACCATTCCCATTGGCTGTGTGGCATCCCCCTCTTCCATAGGCTGTGTGGCATCCCCCTCTCCCCCCAATTCCCATAGGCTGTGTGGCATCCCCCTCTCCCCCCATTCCCATTGGCTGTGTGGCATCCCCTTCTTCCATAGGCTGTGTGGCATCCCCCTCTCCCCCAATTCCCATAGGCTGTGTGACATCCCACTCTTCCATAGGCTGTGTGGCATCCCCCTCTCCCCCCAATTCCCATAGACTGTGTGGCATCCCCCTCTCCCCCCAATTCCCATAGGCTGTGTGGCATCCCCCTCTCCCCCCAATTCCCATAGGCTGTGTGGCATCCCCCTCTCTCCCCAATTCCCATAGGCTGTGTGGCATCCCCCTTTCCCCCCAGTCGGCTTAAGAAAAAAATATTTTAAACTAAAAACGCACAATTACAGACAGTGTGGAATTCCCCCAATTCCATTCCCATAGGCCGTGTGGAATGCCCCCATTCCATAGACAGTGTAGCATGCCCCCATCCCATTCCCCATATACCCAGTGTGGCATGCCCCTCTCATTCCCCATATAGGCAGTGTGGCATCCCCCTCCCCCCATTTCCATAGGCTGTGTGGCATCCCCCTCTACCCCCAATTCCCATAGGCTGTGTGGCATCCCCCTTTCCCCCCAGTCGGCTTAAGTAAAAGAAAAAAAAAAAAAAGTAAAACTCACCTGTCCGCTGACACTTTCGCTGTGCAGCCGGCTCAATGAATCGGGTGGGCGTGGCCTGCGCCGCGTCGGGCACCCAGGTCAGGGCAGCAGGTGGGTGTGGCCTACACCGAGTCAGTGCAGGCCACACCCACCTGCTGCCCTGACCTGGGTGCTCGCATGTGCCCCAGCCGGAAGAGGCAGCAGATGGCGGAGCGGCGTGCGCTGTGTCTGGCCCCGCCGCTGCTATTGCTGTCAGAAAAGACAGCGATCGCAGCAGCAGGGCCCGGGACACAGCCCGCCGCTCCGCCATCTGCTGCCTGTAATGGGCAAAATAGTTCAGCATCTGTAATGGGCAAAATAGTTCAGCAGCTGTAACGGACAAAATAATACTGTTTCCTGGGAAAAATATTTCAGCATCTGCATCTGCATTTTGACCAAACTGATTCTTTGTCTGTAAACATACATTTGAATGGTTGTCATTTTGTTCTGTGTTTGTTATTAACCGGCCCTTTAATGGCAACGATAATGCTGATGTGGCCCTTGATGAAATGAGTTTGACATACCTGTTTTAGAGGTTGTCATTTAGGGGAAGAAGTAATGTAAGAGAGGATTCATAGGTTCATAGGATCCCAGCAGGAAGGAGGAGTCCAAAGTACAGAGGTCAACCAGTGAGCTTGCACAAGAGGAAGATCTGAGGCAACCCTAAAGTTGATCTATAATTTCCAGTAGAGAGATGTAAGGCCTGTGGTGACTGGCTCAGCAGCTAAGAAGCTGAAGCCTTGAGACTGGGTAAAGTATTCTTAAAGATGCGGTCATTTAACTTGTGAACTGCCCTGCTAAAGTTTAAAGTGGACCAAAACCCAGGATTTTGGTCCGCTGCCCTGCTGTGTGAAACCCCCCAGATCGCCCAAAGAAACTCACCTCTTCCCGGTCCTACGGCACATGCGCCAGCCATTCACAAATGTCTGGTAAGGGCACACACCCTGCTAGAGTGATAGCAGGGATGCGGCCCCACACATTCGCCATTGGACCGGGAAGCAAGTTAAGTGAACGGGGAGACCTGGGGGGTTTCACACAGTGGGGCATCCCGATTTTGGCGGGGGAGGGAATGGGTTTTGGTCCACTTTAAGGAAGCAATGTACCATCTGGAGACTGCTGTTGTCTTGTACCAAGAAAGCGTCATTCCTGGAAACCAGCAACCTGAAGAGTAAGTGCACCTCACCCTACACTACACCTAAGCTGAGTCAGCCAACCCTAGGTCCAAGAACCCCACCTTCACACCCTCTGTCACAGGCCAGATAGAGGAGCCTTATACATGGTTTCCCTTGGATGGGTTTGCACATAACTATAGATAACTGATCCTCTGAAACCTCACCTGGCTGCCAGCAGTCATGTGGGGTACCTGATAGTCAGAGTATATGGTAGAGGGTTGGTCGTTCTACCCAGTCTTGGGAATCCCGCTTAATTCAGTAGGGCATCCCAAAACAGGGGTAAGCAGACTTTTCAGTCAGAGATTAATTTACACAATTTTTACATAAAACATGTTTTTACGTGATTTGCAATCATGCTGAACTACCTATAAAAAAATCTGTGCCAAATATGGACTTCAGTTTTAAACAGTAAACTTAGCCTATGGATGCTTCCAGGCACCTAATATTAGATAATGACATGCATGGAATTGTTTTATCAATACTGTGGAGCGGAGTGTCTGTTGCTGCACTGGCCAGCTTGAGAGCTGCATTTGTTACATCCCAGCAGTCACTGGCGGCTCCTCCCTTTGCAGATAGCTTAGAGAAGGGAGGGGAAGGATAGATACTGCTGGCTGCGAGAGCAGATGATGGAGTCTGGACATGTGCACGCTTTAATCCATTTCCTAAGCCTGGGCCTCATATTAATTGCTGGCTTAGTAAGTGCCAGAAATCATTCCTTGCCGGCTCCTGTCACCCCATGCCAGGCACCTCTGCAATGGGAGGGCAGAATTGTAGTGTATGATCACAACACTGGTAGAAACATTAGGGCCAATGTCACTTATGATGCCAAACAGCAAAGAATCCGGATCCTGGAAGACAGAAAAAGCCTGATTCCCTGCAAGAGGTAGGTTTGATTACAAATATATCTGACTGTAGTAATAATGCAGCCCATTGGTTTACGATACCCACTGCAAGGCCTGTGGTGTCTATGCCAGTTGTTACAATGTTCATTCAGCATTTCTGTTTGTTTATATATTTTTTTTCAATTGCCTGCTATAATCCGATCATATAGTTTTGACTATAAAACCAACATGTCTTTATGGCCTTCTGGCGATATCACGATGCAAAAACTGATTAACTCAAACTATAAAATAATCACAGAGCATAGCAGCTAATTTATTTACATGTTTATGTATTTAAAGTGGACCAACACCCAGGATTTTGACTATCCTGGGTCTTGGTCCACTTCGGTGGGGCGTTTAGTCAAACAGTGCCCCCTCCCTCCGCCCTGCCACCCTACCCTGGCACTGAGGCAGGACGGGGGGGGGGGTTTAGAAAGAAAAGGGTCCCTTACCTTATCCAGGGGCCTGAGACACTCTCCCGACACTTCAGATCCTGGGTGCCGCCCTCTTGCAAGAATGCACACAGTAGCATGGGTGTTGAGAGCGCGTGCTGGCCCGGTGGATAAGGCTTTGTGCTTTCTCCACCACTGCCACACAGGGGGAGAAGTGGCCCTGGCCGGAGGAGAAGGTAAGGAGTCTTTTTCTTTCTAACCCCCACCCTGCCCTGCCACCATACCCTGGCACTGAGGCAGGATGGGGGCACTTTTTGTCTAAATTCCGCTTTAAGTGTGAGCCCCTCAGGTGGGCCCTATATTAAGCATTGCACATCCTTGGCCCTTATTTAACAAGGGATAGCGGCAGGTAGCGAATGGTGAGCGAACGGTAATGACGCTCACTGCCACGAGAACACCGGCTCCCCTCCGCAATCACACATTTATCAAGCCGATCCTGCTTAGCGACTGACACCAGATAGCGAATCATTCATCATTATTCCAGCCTCACCCCACAGCGCCAGCGAGCGACCTTGAACAGCGACAGGTATGACCTCTTGCTACCTCTCCAATGCATTTCAATGGAGCAATCTTTAAATATTCTTAATTAATTGCTACTAATGGTTTTTTATTTTTTTTTATTTTTTTTTTTTAATGTCAAAAATTCTTTGACCACTTCTGCAATGTTAGATATTTTTTTTAAGGTAAAAAAACAAAAAAAAAAATTGTGCAGAATTGATATTACAGGTCTGATATTAATGTATTCATATTACAAAATGTTTTGAAAAACATGCTTTTTTTTCTCATAAAATATGGTTGTTTGGGGGTTTAAAAACGACTTTTAACCCATCGCCGCCAGCGCTCTGGGGTTTAAACAAGCATTTCACAGCGCGAGAATTTTTTGAGCGTGATTTGTTAATGAATATGTTGGGAGCCGTTCGCAATGGCCATTCCCTGTCATGCGCTCCCATACAGCGCGGAACCTGTCAAACAGCGACTCCTAACCCCGTATTCAACATTACCGCACACCGACGGGGTCGCTGTCAACAGCCGAACAACGGCCAAGCACAGCGAATACTAGCGTGCGCTGTGAAAATAACGCTACTGTCGCTCATCTGTCGCTACCTGGTGCTATTAATAAATCGGCCTCCTTGTGAAATGAGGGCCACAGAGCCTTTAGGTTGCATCACCCATGTAAACTGATCACCATTTAGGAACCATGGTTTAAATGCCCTTTTTTTGTATTCAACTTTTGTCCCCACAGTGCCTCTGTGCAGGTCCTTTACTGAGGGCAGAGATCCAGCCATTCTGTCCTCCAGCACCCTCGCATAGTAGCAACTGTGAGACCTTGTTTACACCCCCACACACCTACTCCATCCATTGCAATAGAGAGGGCATGCCAAGGTTTGGCATGCACTGCCTTGGCACGCTCCCTCCATTGCAGCGAATGGAGTAGGAATGCTAAGGGGCAATATGTTAAGGGGGTTATTTGGAGCCGCAATGCCTGTCAGACACTGGACAATGGGATTGCTTATTCTCATTTGTTGCATGAAGGAGCTACGGAACAAATGAAGAGGGCAAAAGGTCTGGCCGGGGACTTTAATTTAGGGGTGCAGCTAGCCCTGCTACCCACATTTTTGGGCTGCCAGTGTGCTGCATCCTGTTGCTTTCTTCATTGTCATTGTAAAGCTCCCATTTTGGAAATACTTGTTTAGTAAGCTTTTACAGCTTGGTCCTGTATGGTCACAATATGACTGGACATCTAGACCCCATTTTGGCTTTTATTTAGTCTTGACATTTTGTGTAGTTTTTACTTATTGGCAATAAATGTTTTATCCTACGCCCCATGGGCATAGCTAGGGGAGCAGGGGGAGCACGTGCCCTGGGTGCAGCCGGTCAGAGGGGCGCCAAAGGGGGGCCTAAGCACGGTTGGGGGGGCACCATTTTAGATCTTTGCCCGAGTGCCAGAAAAGCCTAGCTACGCCTCTGCTACTTACTCTATATTATTTTTATGTGCAATACTCGTGGGATATATGGCTCACATTAAAATACTTTTCTATTGTTTTCTCACATGTTATTGCACCCACAGGATACTGCACCTATAGTTATTTCTTAGATGCACTTTGTGCACATGTGTATTGGTTTAGACCTGGAATTTACATACTGTGTCCGGCACTGCCAGCTTTTCTTTTCCTATTTTACCTCTTCCCTGTTCACTTCACCTCTACCTACCTCTTCCTACCTCTGGCCACCTCTTCCCCATCTCTGCTAACCTCAACCATGTCTACCTATAATAACGAGGGCTCCACATGCATCCAAGCAAGCCAACACCCACAGGGACCCTGATGAAGCTTGGGTTGGCAGAGCGAAACGTGCATCGGATGATGGACGGTTGGAAGATGAATCGAACCCATTATGGCCCAAAAAAGGTTGTGTGCCCCTGGTTGAAACTGTGGTAGTGTTTTATTTTTCTTTTTTTCTATTGACCTGTATTTTGGCAAAATGCATATCTGCAATAAAATATGAATATGTAGAAATGTGCTGTATAATGCACAAACATTTAATTATTGACTTCATTCACAACATAACCTGTGACTCTAAGTGGGCTCTAAATCAATGATGAACTCCAGCTACTTCTGTAACCATCCCTACACTTCCCTCACTTATACTCATCATTCGCTGACCCTCACATCCTGTATCCTTCTGTAACCACCCCCCTATCACTACCTGCAACTTTCCATCCACCCCTCTCCATACCTTTAATTAGCTTATTTATTTTGGGCTCCACACACAGCCCAGATGGATCAGTGTTTTTCATTTATGGACAGCAGTGATGCTGGGTATAGCAGTTTTGCAACAAGAGACCACAGCATTTCTACTCTAATGGTAGGAACTGGCTTGTGATTTTTTTTTTTGATAAATGTAGAGGCTGTATTTGTTATTGAGGTGCAATGTGGTGATTATTACAGTGAGTGGAGCAAAAGGCAGTTGTAGATGTTCTACAAGGAAAGAGCATGGTTCATCCACTTAATATATAAGTGTATAAGTGAGAGGGTGTATGACCTGATACTACCCATACTAGCCTGCTATGAAAACACAACAGAGTGAAGACCATTTTTCCCTAAGCATTTGTCTTTTGTAGGCAACAGAAATGAAATATTGACACATCCTTAATAGGGATGACTTTTTGGGGTCCGGAAAGTTCAGCCAAACTTTGAGTAAATGACCCGAACCCAGTCCCCATTGAAATCAATGGGGACCTGAACTTTGGGGGGTGGCTGCAGCAGGGGCGCATAGTGCAGCCCAAAATCTTCTACCTCTCAGCGGTTGGGGAGCAGCTCTGGCGTTTAGTTTTGCCCCAGCCGGGGCTACAGAAAGATGGCCATCAGCTCCTATGAGTGAGGACACTTCTAGTGCCAGTTAGCATTGCTGGCACTAGAAGTGTCCTCACGAATGGGAGCCGGCTGCCACTCCCCTACCTCTAACAGGAAGAGGATTGGGGCTCGGGTGAGTTACAGCAACTTCCTGAAGCGGCAACCTTAGGTGAAGCGGGTTGATGGGCTGCTCAGCTTCTGACTGAAGTCCGTGTTCAGGTTTGGAATGCTGAACTCACAAAATTCGGTATGGACCCAAACTTTGCAGTTCAGGTTTGCCAATCTTTAACCTTCTCCACTGCATAAAAAAAAAAAGTTGCGACCACTGGAACAAAAGGGGGAAAAAAGTAGTGATCATTAATACTCAAATATGTTGGAGTCGTTAAGGGTTAATAAGAATTACTAAACAATATAAAAGGCCAGCACTCCAATTCCATAAAGTGTATTGACCGATGCAAAATCAAAATGAAATCATTTGGTTTTGCATCAATTAATACACTTTATACACTTTATGGAACTGGAGGGCTGGCCTTTCCTATTGTTCTGTTTGTGCGGCGCCACTGCACCCACATTGACTGGTAAGAGTGCTCCAGTGTGTGGTAAGAGTGACATCGGTTTAGTCAGGTAGAAACTATTGCATAGATGGTACCTAAGACACACAATACTTCAGAGGTTGTAAAAGGATGATTCCTTTTTACATATATGATGGGAGTGTCCCAATATACTGTCTCTCTGGGCATACTTCAACCAAATGATATTCTTCTCTTTGGGAGTATCCTTCAGACAAACAGTCCTTTGATCGAGAAATGTTTTTTTTTTTTTTTAAATAGCCTTCATAACATGTATATAAAAAAGATGTATATAGTCTTCTGTGTTATTGTAAAGTACCGGTAGATAGTTGTTTCTTTCCTAGAGCTATTTCCTCCATGCATTTGCATTACAAACCTTTTTATTTATTTTCAGTATTATATTTTCTTCAAGCAATCATATACCCATCAATATTCTATAATATTTTAGAGATTTTTACTATCTCCGGGTTTCTCGATAAAAATATATAGAAACATAATAAGTATGTTGTTCTTATGATCAGATTATTGTCAGGGGTTTGCTAGCATTGCACTGATTCAAATAATGATAGCTTGTGCCAGGAAGTTGCCTATCAGCAATTTGATTAGGCTAACGTTGTTGTAATTTTTTTTATCACACATGTGATGTATATGTACAGTTTTGTAGCCAGTGTTAACTGAAATACACGTTGAGCGAAAACAGGCAGTTAAACCTGGCAAATCTCAAAATGCTGGCGATCTACCCGGCTGATCTACCCATTTGATCAGCGGCCTAAACATTTAGGATGTGTAAAAGCCAGCTAGGTCCCTGGAGTGTGTAAACACACAGCACATTATTATTACACATTTTAAAAAAATAATCCCACTTTCTCTAAAGCAGAAGTCCAGAAAATATCCCTTAAATCTGGAAAAATGTAATATCTTTTCTTGGGAAGGTTATATAAACAATGATGTAAAAAAATAAAATAATCTTCAATCACACATACCACCCATTTAGCCAAAACAAATATAATTTTTTTACACCATATTTGGGTTCATTCTATGCAAGTGACTATTTTAAAATCATACACCTCACCTATGGTTCTTTTTGTCCACATACATTTATTTGGTTCAGTGTTCTCGTTTTTATTCATTTTAGATTAATGGTAGTGGTGATAAATTAACACTCTTGGACTTGGGGAGGTAATCCATCATCCTCTGATTTAGCCGGGCAGAAAATATTGCACATAGAATACATAATGCTTAAAGTATTTACTGCACAGCAAAACATCTTTGCTGGTCACAAAGGACAGCTACAGTATTTCATTCTAAGTAAAGTCCAGTCTACTGTAACTAGCTGCTACTTAAAAGTCACAAAGGCTGGCTAAATAATTGCCAAAGCTTTCCAGTAGTGGTGGCAAGTTTTTAAAGTGGACCAAAACCCAAGGCGAGCTATAAGATTCCTGGGCCGATCAATCCCCCCCCCCGGG
Source organism: Gastrophryne carolinensis (assembly GCA_027917425.1). NCBI lineage: Eukaryota > Metazoa > Chordata > Amphibia > Anura > Microhylidae > Gastrophryne > Gastrophryne carolinensis. The sequence continues at coordinate 192,249,256 of CM051239.1, read as the reverse complement.
ACATCCAAAATCGGGATGCCTCGATTTTGCGATCTGGGGGGGGGGGGGTTTCATGCAGCGGGGTACTCCGATCTGGGGAAAGGAGAGTCAAAATCCTGGGTTTTGGTCCACTTTAATGGCAATTCACACATTTTAGTGCGTAAGCCTATTCGTTACACGTAATTGTACCTGTGCTTACATGATTCGGAGCCTCCATCGGGTCTGCTTCGTTACTTCTTCGCTGTTGCATAAGCCTGCAAGAACACTGTGCGCACAGCTCCTGCAGCTTAAGCAATGCATATACAAGGGGGGACTTAAAAAATGAGTCAGGCTCCCAGTCTATTTAGGCGAGGGGCTCCCCATTGCCATGGCCAGTTCAGCAATGTCCCCTACCAGCCTGTGGACTGCATTTGAGAGCTCCTACAGCTGCTGGTGAGTCTCGTCTCTGTTTGTTTTCGTCATTTACAGGTTTCAATTAGTGTTTAGCCTCTGCTTCCTGCAAACCTGTTGAAGAAGGCAAGTTATTCAAATAGTCACTTGTCATAAACCGGACCTTCAGCATGTTTTAATGAAAAGCACAAACCCTTAAAAAACTATTCCCCAGCATCTAAAATTAATATATTTTAAGATTTTAGTCACTTGCTTTCCTCCATCGGACTGCAGGACGCTAGGATACGGTTGCTGCCATCTTGACTCGCACATACTGAGGAGAGGAGAGCAGGATAAAGTGCAGGGGGGCGGTTATAGAGAGACAGAGCAGAGCTGAGGTGAGAGAAAGGGCAGCAATCCCCGAATGCAGAGCGACACAGTAAGAAGACACTTCCTGTTTACAGGCTGCCTGATGCTCCATAAGCCGCCATCTTGAATGTTTAAAGGCTCATAACATGCAGTAGATGCAGGTAGGATGATTTTTAATGTGAGCAATCTGTATGTACAGGGTGTGGGAAACATATAAGATATACTCTTATTCAGGGTGAAGGTCCACTTTAAGAACTTACTAGGCTGGTTGGGTAGTTATGGTTTGGGAGCAACCCTTCTAACTGGGACCTTCCACACTTTGTTGTTGTGAGGCACATCACCCACCTGCTTGTTGGGGCTGCTGGAATGGTGCACCTCCTTCCCCTGGCTGTTCACCCACTGGGACTTTTAGATGCAAACATCCCAACAATCCACAAGTTAACACATATGTGTGAATGCTTAGTATGTGTGTGGTTGTGCATGATGCCCTTGAGTCATTAGGCACAGATTCTTCTCCCTTCCCAACTTCTGTGTCTCCTCTGCTGCAGGTTGGTTCAGGTCAGCTTGGGGCTCACCTGCAGAGGAGGATAAGGAAATTGGCACCCCTGGGAGCCCACCTACACATCCACTAGGTCTTGCCAGCATTGGCCAGACTCTTTGCCTCAGTGTGGGCCTGAGCCTCCGCCTGAACTCTGACAATAGAAGAGAAGTGCATTATTTTACACACCACCCTGCTTAATGTGGTTGTAGATGTGAGTGCTTAGCAAATAAATGTCACTTACTTGGGAAGTGCGGGTGGAAGAATCCTCCACTTGGAGTGCAAAACGTCCTCTTCAGATAGATGAGAAAAGCCACAGAAACGTCACGCTAAGCAGTTTAGTCCCACCTGTCCTGCCCCCTGGTATTGGGCTGCTGCACCCAGCTAGGCCTCAAATGAGCCCATGTGCGCACATAGAACTGTCCGGCGTGCTGCCCATGTGCGCTCATAGAACTTTCCCGGCGTGCTGCCCATCTGTACACTAGCTTTCACCTGTGTCAGGCTACAGATGGCGGAGTTCATTCCACCCTGCCTTCCTATCCACTTGCACCCCTGAATTGTTATCTACTAGTGCCCAAACTGCCTACCCACTTGTGTCTCTGAATTCCTATTCCTATTAGTATGCAAGCACAGGCATGTGTACTCACGAGCATGATGGTGTCACGGGTGAACAGCTAGGGTACCATTTTCTTCCTCTCTTTAGCTGCATGATCTGACACGCTCCAGCAGATCCCAGAAGTTGGCATATGTCTGGACTTCGCATTTGGACACAGGACACTGTGTCCAAACGCACTTATGTATCACGGAGCATAAATTCAACCCAAACACACTGACATCTGGAGAAGGAAACACTCCACCACTGTTGTTTCCAGTGTCAGGTCAGGATGGGCTGCAGAAAATGCGCATACACAGGCAAGACAGCTGAACCAAGGCATGCCCTGATGGATGTTCGGGCTGGACCATGTCGCCACAGCCCCCCTTTGAGCTCACGCCAGGACACACTCAACCAAAGCCAGCTCCGCTTCAGCCAAAGTCAGACCAGTGCTAGGCCAAGCCAGAGCAGTTCCAGGCAAAGTGTTAGGTCAAGCCAGAGCAGTTCCAGGTAAGGTGCTAGGGCAAGCCACACCAGTTAGAGCCAACGTGCTAGGCAAAGCCAGAGCAGTGTCGGACCAAGTGCCAAGCCAGGGCAGTGCCAGGCAAAGTGCAAGGCCAAGACAGAGCAGCCCCTCTCCCAATGTACCTGACACACCAACTTCTTACCGTGTCACACGCAGCAGGGGTCTAGGGCAGTAGCAGCCCAGCTCAAATCTGGATACCCCCTCTCCCCAGCAGGCTCCACTCCACGCTCATCATGGCCGACCACAGGCCAGACACCCAGCCCCCCAGGCAACCTTGTCCAGTCACCAACCAGTCAGCAATATACACCCTCAGGATTCTGCTCACCACCCATTGCGCTTATGTCCCCTATTCCCCCAGTACACAGGAAAATGATAGCCACTCCTATGTTGGCTGCCATCTGTGGCAGGGCACCCTGAGTGGCAAGTTTAATGATGCCCAATATACTGTATGGCTTTAGTGAATGGAGTGTCAGACCATTTTGATCAGCTCCATGGATGCAGATCTAGAGACACACCCGAACCTGTAAAGTCTGACCTGTGGGGTGCCATCACCAGGCAGGTCAATAGGATCTAGCACAAAAGAAGTTTGCAGACATTAAATATTCTGTGAGGAAACAAATCAACAAAAGAAAGCAACAAGGGTAAGCGACTGTGTGCTATTGGTGATGTTGACGTGGGCCATGACCCTGCATGGCTACATCCTTTGTGTCTTTTTATTCAGCTTGCAAACTGGAGGCGGAATAGCCTCTGGAAATCTGGAATCTGGAAGCTGCAGAAGAAATGGTGTATTGCCTGATGAACCCAGGAACACTCCAGGGCTTGCCGGGGACCATCAACTCTGATGTGTGCTGCTGCTGGAATTGTTTGTTATCTTGTTTGGGTTGTTGTGTCAAGTTTGATGTCTGCCTCATTTTAATGCCCAAGTCCAGGACGTTGTTGTGCCTGGCACATGCCACATATGTTTGGCACTTGAAAAAAATGGGTGCACTCTGCATAGGACAAATGCCATGGGTGCAGTAACCAAGGTTTTCCAAGACCCAATAATCCAGTAGAAAAAAGAAAAAAGGTCCTAAAATATAGCTTTTATTGCCGTCCTTTTTTAAAAAATACAAAAAAGTAGAAAGCAGCGGTAAAAACATAAAGGCAGTTCTATCACCCTCTAACGCGTTTCGGTCTTTAAACCGCCCTTAATCATAGATGATATTTAATCATATCTATCATTAAGGGCAGTTTAAAGCCCGAAACGCGTTAGAGGGTGCTAGGACTGCCTTGATGTTTTTACCGCTGCTTTCTACTTTTTTGTAAAAAAAGACGGCAATAAAAGCTATATTTTAGGAGTGCGGATCTTTTTTCTTTTTTCTACATATGTTTGGCAACCAGCTGAATCTTGGAATAGTGCTACATCATGCCACCTCAAAGCCAAGTACTGACTTTTAAATGCATGTGTATGTGCCACACGTTGTTTACTTTTACAACATGGAGCCAGATGGGGTAGCCATTGTTTAGCCACACAAGGTATGGCTCTTTATGAAGCTTATGCCCTATGCACAGTGCAGGAAAGACCACCCAACCACAGGAACACACAAGTACTGCCGCAACATCAACATGCTGACTGGAGGAGAGTCCATGCATGTGTCATGGGACGAGGAAAGGTACGTTTTGACGGGTGAATTGGCGGGGTTTCACATAGAGGTGCATTCCAAATCGGGATACCCCCAGGGCAAGAAACAAAACTCTGGATAGTGAAAATCCTGAAAGGAAGAATACATGGACAATGCTTTGTAAGAATATGAGAATATAACAGAAAATGGGAAACCGAAAGATACTGCATTCAGCAGATACTGCTTCGCTATCAATACACAAGTCCCCACTGCCTCTCTTCCTATCAATAAACAAGTCCCTACTGCCTCTGGCTGTCTCCTCGCTATAAAAGCCTGTCTTTAAAACTCCGCCCCTTGTTCTGCACATCCCCCTCCTCTGCCCCCCTTCTCTCCAGTAAGCTGCGCTGCTCATCTCCACATGCAGCGCCGGGGAGACGTTCTCCCCCACAACTCCATTTGGGTCCAGGTTTTATTTCTCTTAAAGACAATGTTTATTGATGCACTGAAAAATATATGTTTAATTTACATAGTTTTTTATAGTGATTTTCTCTGGGGTTTCTTTTAAACATTTGGTGGTAATATGGCAATTTATATACATGTAAGCAACGAGTTTTGAATTTGTTGTGCTCTATTATTTTTCCTTCTTTTTCATATTTTGGACAAATCTGCCTGGTACCTTCCTGTTCTTTAACTTATTAAATGTAATCCATAGCAATGTGTGCTCTTTTGGCAGCACAGCCTTTAGATATATTTCAAGGCAACCTTGGTGTGGGAAGAAATTGAATTAGAAACAAAACTATTCACATTCCCAAACTTATTTATTACAAAGCTTTTGGAAGATAAAGTGAGGTTGTAAGAAAGTAAGGAATAACTTAGGCAAAAACGACTGTGAGACAAATTTAGAAAATTACCTAGTTCAATCAAAGGACACGCTCTGTAAACTGATACCATTTCTACAACAACAGCACGGCCAGGGTGGACTCCTATTATGTTCAGAACACCAAAACAGAAGCCATGCATGGCTACATGATGTCAGGAACAGTATCTATTGAATGGAAAACCCCAAGTCCAGAAATTTCCAAAACTCAGAGAAAGGAAAATGTGAATAGCAGCTATTATTTTGATAATAATATCATGGACTGGCTTAGTTAGCTAAGAACTCTTGAAAGAAAAAAAATAAGAACATTTAAAGCATTCCATTTATTATTACTGTTAATTATTTCCAGTTGTTATAACTTTATTTTAAGGTGTACTTCAACAAAATTTTGAAGACCTCTGAAAAGTCTTTTTGAAGTCTGGCATAAAATCTGGAAGCAGGAGGAAGTATGCTGGCACAGCCCTCTATAAGGTGGATGGTATTATCCTACTGTAGATCTCGCTGGGTTTCGTCAAGACTGGTAGGATGCATCTACACACTCTCAGAAAATCCTCTAACCCTTTAACCCCCTTAGCAGTGATCCCGAGCGTGACTCGGGGTTAATTTGCGCTGTAAGTAGCGGTAACCCTGAGTCACGCTCGGGATCGATTTGGGAGAAAGAGCAGGCGGCGCAGCCTCCTTACCTTCTCCCTGCGATCCAGCGATGTCCCCGCCGCGATCACAGGTGAGAGCCGCTGCTGCGGCGTCCGTCTCCACTTCCGGGTTCCGTCTCTGTGAGCCGCAGAGGCTCATGGGTGCGGAGCCGTGCGTCAGAGACAAATGCAATGGTAACGCTTTCGTTACCATTACATTTGTCTATTTCAAAACGCCAGGGAGGTTAAGTGGCAGCCTACCTGGAGTTTTTGTCACCCTTTGTTGCCAGACCATTTTGCACTATTTTGTGCTCCCCATGTTCAGATGTGATTTTTGAAGGGATTTCCCAGGAAAATTATAAATTGTTTTTTTCAGCATAGTCTGGGATTTAACATGAAATGTCTTGTTTGTAATTTTTTAGGTGTATTCTCAATATTTTGGGGTGAAATATGTGCAAAAAAATGAAAAAAATCTATTTTTTACAATTTGTAGTGTTTTTTTGTAATAAAAAATGTAAGTTTGTCAATAAAATCTATTTCAGACCCCGGAACAGGGTCCTCACCTGAAGCCCCACCCCCCCCGATGAAGAGAAGACGCCACGGAGGGATCGGGCGAGGAGGTGAGTTAAAGACATTTTTTTTTTTTTTGCAGATAACTGTCAGCTGGGAAAATGGGGGGGGGGGGGTTTCGGGCCCCCTCCTGAAGACAGGGGATGATGGGGGAGGGATCGGATGCCCCTCGGAGGAAGAGGGGACACCCAGCTTCACATCAATATCAGAGGTAAGTCTTTATTTTTCTCTATTTTTTAACTAGTAGGGGGAAATGCCAGAGACGTAGTTTCTACGTGCTTGGCACTTAACGCTAGGAGAAGCAACCACGTACAAACTACGTGATTGGCATTTAAAGGGTTAATAGGAGGCACCAAGGATATAATGTGGTGGCTTAGTGTCCCCAGCTGTAAGGGGGCCCAACACTGGAGCAGGTAAGCAATGCTGTGATGGAAGCCAAAGTCTGTGCAGCTTTGCCTCCAGGAGACTGGGTAGGTCCACTTTAAAGAAAACATCATAACAGAATTAACAAAGCACCCTAACATAGCTGCACACTGCACAGTGTATTTATAGGTGGGCCCCAAAACTTAATTGCACACTACACTTTTAAATGGATTACCCAGGTTAAGTGTAAAGACAAAAAATGGGTGTTGTTCCTGACATCCAGGATGCAGGTGCCCCGCTATACATCAGCCCTGGTAAACCCCATTTCCCTGGGTGAAACTGAGATTGGTCATTGCGGTCTCCTGATTGTTGGAGGTCTAAAACCTGGGAAAAGCCTGTGAGCCACGTAACTGTGATGCTCAATTGCCAGGGGACCAAGGAGAAAGGTAAGATTTTTGTGGTTTAATGGGGTTAATGCGCAGGGGACATTAGCAATCAGGGCACTTGGAACAACACCAATTTTGTAAAAAATGGGCATTTTGGTTTAATCCTGGTGTGCTGCTGAATAAATATGTTGATGTTAAGATTTAGCTGTTTTTATTGAAAGAAGTACAAAAAGGTAGAAGTACAAGACAAAGCCACAATGTTCATTTAGGCAGACTGATGAGAGGATTTAGATTTCTATGATTTAAAGCATGCTAATAGAACATAAGACACAATTGTGTAAGTAAGCAAAATACATACATAATGCAAAACATAACCACCTTTTGATTTAAAGGTCCTTTGGTTATTCTGCCTAACCTGGCTATCTAATCTACCTTACAGGGTGAACTTACAGGGTGAACTTGTTGGTATGCAAAGAAGTTAGTCAACCTATTATTGAACAATTCTATTGACCATTCTAAGCATAGCCCAAATACCTACTAGTATATGAAGCTTATATATAGAACAGGAAGGGGAAAAAAGAGATCCTCAAAATCCTCAGGGCATCTATACCATCTCGTCACCACTTTATATTTTTTTCCTGCATAGAGCATGCCACTAAGATGTTATGGGGTAGTGGGAAGATTTTAGACAAGTCATCTCCTGGATAGATCGTTTTCTCATTTTGTGATGTGATTCAGGGGAGAGACGCATATGTCGTCCATCAGAGTCTGGTATATTAATGAAATTGCATGTGGAAGCCTCTCCAGATTAGTGAAAGGGAGGGTCACCCAGGATGATAGTTTTTGGGAGGAGGCTTGGAGCTGCCCATGGATAAACAGGGAACAGTATTCAGAGGGTGGACAGGGCACCATTTTTCAGTATATGCATTGCTCTAGGGTCTTGTTCTGATTTCCACTTCAATATACATTTGGCCTCTATTCCAAGAGGAAAGTCAGGATTACTAAAGATGATAGTGAGGGGACCAGGTCTGTGAACTAGTATAAGTTATCTCAGATGTTGAAATAGTGTTTGGCTAAAAAAGGGTTTTCCTCTGATATTGGTTTTGTGGGCTTGCCCAGGTTAGGTATGTAAAATTTAGGGGTGTTACCTCCCTTTATAATCTGACCTACACTTTATCAGAGTCCTTACAAGTCCAGTCCAGAATTCTTAAGAGGATAGCTGCAGCATGCTAGAAATGTCTGGTAGTGCCCCCCCAAGGCATTGGTCTGGTTAGTGGTAAATCTGATCCTTAGCCTGACAACCCTCCATACAAATTTAGTGAAGGCAGACTTTAAGATTGTAGAAAAAATGTTGGGAGGGGCGATGGAATATATATAGAAATCTGGGCAATATAACCATTTTTACTACATTAATCCTACCAAACCAAGTGTACTGTTGTTATCGTATTGCTTGAGATCAGAGAGAGTTCTATCCAGGAGCTTTGAGTAGTTTAAAGCGTAGGCCTAGAATAGATCGTAGGGAAGCTGCACTCCCAGGTATTTAATTGAAGCTGTCTGCAGTTTAAAAGGGAAATTGCTTTTAAGTTGGTTCACTTCTTTTTGAGATAGGGTAAGGTTGATTGCCTCCGATTTAGAGTAGTTGATCTTGAAGTTACTAGCCATTACAATCAAGCTCTTTCAGCATAGCTGGGAAGGAAGTAAAAGTGATGTCAAATGTAAGAGTACATCATTGGCAAACAATGACATCTTGTACTGGTTCCCCCCTAACTCTATAAGGTCGATTCATGGTCGGTACACAGAAATGCTCCGGTGGAGTACAACTGGACAATTCTGTATGCGCCTAGGCACATAATGCATGGCTGGATGCGCATACCCAGCTCGTGTGTGAAACGCAAGAGCCATGGGAGTAGCAAGGAAAATCTGCTGTTTTGAAGCGCAAATGGCCCTGCCCCATGCACATTTGGCCGGCTAATCTTATGATCCTCTATATTTCTCCTCCTTTCTTTACTGTTTCTCCATTGTGATTTGACCTCTTCAGCTTCTGTGTTTTCAGCGAACCTCTATTCGCCATTGTGGAGTATATTCTCTGAAGAACCTGTGTTCCCCATTTTGGGGGGGTGTTTTTTCAGGGGGGGATATTCTGATTCAAGTCAACCCTTAATGTTTTTTTGCCCAATGTTTTGTCCCAGATGTTCTCTTTAACCCTCCCTCCCCATTCGGTTTGCATATTAATTCTTACTAATTTAAAAATTTTTTTGTTTTTGTTTACAACTTGAGGCTGACAATTTTTGCTCAAAAACATGCCGGACAATGCCAGAATGAAATATGCCTGTGACTCATTGGAATTGGCAGTTTCCTCCACTTCTTTCCTGGCGGAAATTCACTCTTCAAAATGTCACATTTGCGCATGCTTTTCTGCCCACTAAACTTACTACAAATCAGGGGTCGGAGGAATAGGAATGGGCATAATGGGAAGGGCCTAATTCGATTTTGTTGAAGAGTGGCTCTAAGAAAATCCCAGCTCTCCCTATCAAACCCATTTTCAGCGACACATGACAGGAGCCATGAGGGGAAGTTCTGGGTCTGGACATGGGCCATCATGGGGCTAGTAGCGGTCTGAATTGTGGTAGAAACTTGGTGTGAACCTATCAGGGCCCGGGCTTTTATCTGAAGCTCTTGATACCGGTAGCTTCAAGTACCTCTTCAACTCTAAAAGAGGTTTCTAAGGCTTCCACCTTTCCTTAAGGTATGGTAGGAAGTAATAAGGATTAACATAATCCTCAGATCCTCAGATCTAGCAAGGAGATCTGAGAATGGACTGGGAGGAAGGTTTTCCCTTAGATTATAATATATAATTTGTGTAGAAGTCCTTGAATGGATCTGCCAATCTGCAAGGGATTGGATGTTTCAGAGCCTTGATGTGTTTTAATGCTTTGGATATATGAGTAAGCACTTCTGGGGTAGAGGGACCTAGTTAGAGGTTTACCAGGTTTGTTGGAGAATTCATAGAAACTGGTAACATGTCAGTCTCTATGACAGAAACATCTAGAAACACCTGGTTATATAAACCCTTCAGGGTGTCTTTAGCTTTCAATAAGTCTACCCAGCTACTGTTGTGGAGCTTTTGTGTTCATATTCTAAATGCTGAATGCGGTTCGCTCTCTTTTAAGTGTCAATCTCTGCTGGATCCACCTGTCTAGTTGGGTTTGTGGCCTGCATTTTGTGGAAGGAATTCCTTTCTGCGTTCATGTTTTTTTTTATCAGGGTTTTTTGCTTGTGTTCGTGCCTGTGTGTTTATATATCCCTGTTTCAAGGGGTGCGTTTGCGGACAGGACGTAGCAGGCAGAACTTTTGCAACCACATTTTTCCCCTCTCTTCTGCAACGGAGAGGTAAGAAAGGGGCCATAGAGGTGCCATTGATGGATATTTTTTGCAGTACCACTGCACAGTCATGCCCCCTAGAATGACAGGTAGACAATGTTTGAAGCACTTCATTGGTGATTACTAATTTTGAGTGGATCCAACCTGTAAAGTTCGGGTCCGTTCTGAGTTCTGGTCCCCACACTCAAACACGTAGTTCAGCATTCGTCCGAACACGGAAAAGCATTTTTCATTAGATACAATAGGGTCGATTCAAAGAAACATGTAACAGCTTTGATTTTGGTGCCGATCATCCTATTTTTCCCGTACGCTCGTGCGTTCGTATGAACTTGCGAGTGATTCTATAAGCAAATACGTTTCTATCCTAAAATGTACGTCCGTTCGTATGGCAGTTCGGGAATCAGACCTATGTCAGTTTCCATCCTGAATTTTCCGTTTCATTTCTCAGGTTGCAACATTGGTTTTGCCCTTTTTCCTTTTTTGTCTGGACGTAAATCCTTCTGATCTTGTGGCTGCGCACTACAAACTTACCTCATTAAAGTGCATTCTAAATATTTGGTCTTTTATTTTTCTTTATTTCATTCATTTTGTAGTAACCAACCATTAATGAATGCATTTGCATAAGTAAATCTTACTTTGTTTAATTTTTAGTTAACTTGCATTTTTTACTTGTGGATTTAATTTTAATATTTTGGCTTCAAATGGTACAACTTAAAATTTTGGGTGTGGTTACCCACACCCTCTACATACAGATTTGCTCTCAAAAATTAAAAAACACCCAGCAACTTCAGCATGTTCTGAGCCTAGAAACAGCCAAGATGGCGGCTCAGGTATTCTCGGGCAGCCTGCAAACAGGGCCTTGTGACTGTGTTGCTCTGCATTCTTTGATTTCTGACCTTTCCGTGCCCCCAGCTCTGCTGTGTCTGTGCAAAATACAGCAGTAACCCACATCCTGCACTTTATCCCGCTCTCCTCTCCTCAGTAAGTGTGATGCATCTGACCAAAGATGTGCTTAATTAATTAAAGCAAAGGTAAACAACTACACCAATAAATGCAATCTAAAAATATTATTCTAGTACATCAATTTAAAAATAAATAACAAAGGACATAAGTTTATTTAATTAACGCAAATATATTGCAAAATAAAGGTTTACATGCAAAGGACTAATTAAGGTCCACATTAAAATGCTTTTATAAGGCAAAACCTGTTCAAGAACAGCAATCCGACTGCTAAAAGGTGTCGGCAGTGGCTTTCTTTTAAAACGTATTTAGAGGTTTGAAAACTGTTCTCTGAATCACACCTAAACACATCCAATTATCCTAAGTTTTACGTTTTGATCCTAAGTTTTAGGATTTGATCCTAAGTTTTACGTTTTGATCCTAAAATTTAGGAACGAACTTGCTCTTTGAATCGAGAATCGAGCTCGGAATATTTATCTAATGAACAATACCCTGATTTTTATTTTATTGTACTCTTTCAGGTTTTAGCTGTTTTATTAAATGTAGTTTTGAAGGCATCCCATTTAACATGGAAATGGCCTGGGGTTTATTTTTTTATATTTTTTGGAACTTTTATTGCCATTTTTGATTAGAATTAGATTAGAATTATTATCTAATGAGCAATGACTGTTTATTTTTTTAATTGTATTTTTCAGGTTTTAACTGTTCTAATTAAATCCATCCCATTTAACATTAAAACTGCCTAGAGGTTTATTTTTTGGGGAATTTATTTGACATTTCTGGTTAGATTTTTATCTAACAAACAATCTTATATTTTAATTGTATTTGTCAAATGTGGCTTTTTAAAGCATCCCTTTTAACATGGAAGCTGCTTGTGGATTTATTGTTTTATACTTTTTGGTAATTTATTTGGCATTTTTGGTTAGCCTGACTTTATTTTTTTAATTACTAAATGCGGTTTTAAAGGCATCCCATTTAACATGGAAAATGCCTGTGGGGGGGGTTATATTTTTTGATAATTTCTTTGTTCCCCTCCTTGCTAAATCCCGCCAAAGACCCATGGCATACATTTAGAGGAGCCTGCATGGGAGACCGGAGGGGGAAGGTAAGTATAGGTTCATTAAGATTAATAATGTTTATTTTTGTGTGTGTGTGTGTGTGTGTTTTCCCACTTTTACATTTAGCAAGGAGGGAAATACAGGTTCCCTTCCGTTCATCTCGGCTCTTGGACGGGGAACTCCATGATGAGCCGCTGGGGAGCGGCTTTTATATTAAGAGGCAGGGCCTGTCTGAAATCTTCACTCTGTCACTTATGTTGTCACAGAAGGGAGGGGCCTGGGGTGTGGCATGGGAAAATCTCCTCTAGGCCCCTCCTCTTCTGTGACATTAGCAATGGAATGGAGATTCCATGGAGGCCACGCCTCCAAGTATAAAAGTAGGCTTTCCCACCCTCACTTTAGTCCCTTTTTGGGTAGCGAGGTTGAAACAAGGGGGAACCCCTTCACCCAAATGCCAGTGCAGCTGCGGGACAAAGAAGGAACAAAGAATATCCACTGGACCAGGGGACTGGGATGAGTGAGTATAAGTTAACTTAAGAACAATAAAACTATTTTTTTGTGTGGTGTCTTATTTCTTTTTTAATTGGAGTGAACTGGTAAGGGGTCCAGGGGACTGGAATGGCACCTGCCAGGCTCGGCGGGTTTTATATGAAGAGACGGAACCTGTCTGGAATCTCCACACTATCACTTGGGTTACAAGCCTGAGCCCTGGGTTACAAGCCATTTTGCTTGGTGCCCCAGCCTAAGAAATTAAAAAAAATATATGATTCCCTGCTGTCACTTTCCTTGCTTTAATGAATGATGCTTAAGTGCCATTCAGTAAAACAAGGGAAAGTGACAAAATAAATAGGACAGTGTCTGGAATCTCCACACTATCACTTGGGTTACAAGCCTGAGCCCTGGGTTACAAGCCATTTTGCTTGGTGCCCCAGCCTAAGAAATTAAAAAAAAATATATGATTCCCTGCTGTCACTTTCCTTGCTTTAATGAATGATGCTTAAGTGGCATTCAGTAAAACAAGGGAAAGTGACAAAATAAATCGGACAAATATTTTTTCTTTAGATGCAAATTTTATCTAACAAAAAAGAAATTTCCAAAAAATATAAAACAATACAATGTTACATGGGATGCCTTTAAAACTACATTTAGTAAAAAGGTTACAACCTGAAAAAATACAATAAAAAAAATAAAGTCAGGCTATTGTTCGTTAGATAAAAATTGTATCTAACCAAAAATGTCATGTTACCTGCAATGGGAACGAATTAAACATGGAAAGACTTTATTTTTTATGTATTTAATATTTTTTTTTGCATTCTGTGACTTTTCAGTGTACTTTCCCTAGCTTATTTTATGCAGGGCAATCGCCCTGGTGTTATCCCCCAAACTAATCCTCCAACACCCATAAAAAAACTAATATTTAAATTTTTTTTTTATTGGTGTATTTCTTTAATTAGTTAGTTTTCTGTGATTATTTTGAGTACTTTCCCTAGGCCATTGTGTGCAGGGCTGAGGTGTTTCTCCCCAAATTAGGCCTCCAACCCCATAAAAAAATGAAGTGGTATATTTAAGAAGTGCTAACGCCAGGCGCTCATGCCGAAAGCCATATGTATGAGAGGCAAAATGTCTAGCGCCTCTAACAGCGTCACGTAGTGTTCCATGTATTATCGCTGTGTCATCAGAGAGCCGGTGTGTTCTTCTGCTTAGCTTTTTTCAATTTTTTGGCAACAATCAACTGACAAGTGATCCCTGGTTGAGATGTATTTTACACTCATTAAAGGAGCCTTATCGCAAAATTTTGTAATATTAAGCATTAGGACGCAACTGTGTTAACAGAAAACGCCCACTAGTGCAGAGCAGCATGTTTTTTTTTTTAAATGATTAGCATTTTTTGTTTAATATATCTTTATTGGAAAGAAATCAAAATACAGAGCATACTGATTTGTCAAATAACACTTCTGATCTATATCTTAGATCAAATAGGCGAGAGAAAAACAAAATGAAGATAGGTAACTACATTTCACAAGGCTCACCCCTTAATGCCGAACACTAGTACCTCCTTTATTTGACTCCTCCAGTTCAGGTCTAGTCGGAAACCACTAGAAAAGATTCCCCAAGGAGGCGCCCTTAGTCGGCCCAAGGCCTAGCTTTGTCAGGGGGGAGCAACCTAATCTCACGAGAACAGTATCGTAAACCATACAAGAGCCCTGTATTCTTCCTTTCTTTTATTTTATTTATAATAGGGGGTTAAGAAAGAAAAGGCAGGAGAAAGAAAAAACAAGATAGGGGGGAGGGGAGGAGAGAACAGGAAAAAAGGGTGGGGGGGGGGAATGCTGCTCTTTGACCGGTTCAGGAGGTGGCGGTGAAAAGGGGGGCTCCGAAGGGCGAAGCACCCGAGAACGAGGAGAAGGGTATGGATTAAGATTGGGGAGGGCCCGGCAGTCCCAGGCCAGCTCCCTGAGGCCTCATACTCCATCCCATCTCTGCTTCATTCCATGCAGCAAGTCCCATAAAAAAAAACTACAGAGAAGAGAGCAGAGCCCTGAACTCTGGTGTGCCTTGCGCCAGAATCCAGGTTGTCCAAGTGATGTTTAGCTTCTCCCTTCCGCTCTCGTCACCCTCAAGCACCAGCCCCTCCACCTCCTTAACCCACTCCAGTATGTCTGGAGTGCGTTGGGAGCGCCAATGTCGGGGTATCACTGACCTAGACGCAGTCAGGAGATGTCTGAGGATTCCCCTATTTGCAGCTGAGATCGAACCAGGCACCACTGACAACAGAGCTATTTGCGGTTCCTTAGGTACATCCTCCAGAGTATAAGAATTTATAGACCGAAAATACTTGATCCCATAGTTTATTTATCAAGGGACAGCTCCACCAAATGTGAAGCATAGTGCCCTCTGCTTGTCCACACCGCCAGCATGTGCCTGTGTTGACCCCCCCCCCCCCCAAACCTGGCCAGGTCAGCCGGGCACCTATACCACCGGAACAGGATTTTATAGTTTTTTTTCCTGGGCCTTACACGCAAGGGAGAGCTTATGGGTCAAGGCAAATGATTTGTTCCAATCTTCGGCATCCAGCTCTCGGCCCAAATCCCGCTCCCATCGTCTGACAAACCCAAGGTCCTCTGAAGAATCCCTCTCCACCTGGAGCACCCCGTATAGAAGTGACAGGGCATGCAATGGCCCCTCATCAGCTCTCAGGATACTCTCAAATGTAGTTAGAGGCTGAGAGAGCGACCCCGGGAAATGAGAGGAGACAAAAGCCACCAGCTGTCTATGTAAAAGCCAGGATACCCTCTCACCCTGCCCCTGAACCCGGAGATCCTGGAGGCCCGGGGGTCGATTGTTCTGTAAGATGTCACCAAGCCTGACTCCTTGTGATTTCTCCCATATTAGGAATCTACTTGTCCCCACCCCCGGGGGGAAAGCAGGGTTATCAAACAAGGGGGTAAGCGGTCCTGGTCTATGTGATATTCCCTTTTTCTTGAGTATTGAGACAGACCGACAACAAAGAGCGTGTCAAAAGTGGGAGGTTATGGGGCTTAGGTCTCAGGGAGGGTTCAAACCAGGGCAGTGTGTGTCAGAGTGTGTGTGTTAGCTGGTTTATTGGAGGTGTGCATTGTGCGTGTGTGTGGTGCTGGTGATTGAGTTTGTGCATATGTGGTTGCATGCAATGCATTGCAGAGCCCGAATTTGGTCTGATGTTTGGTTTGTGGATGAGTTGTGTGGATGCTGCTAAAGAGAAGGAGAGTGTGGAAGCACCAGTGGTGAGACTGCAGGCTGACTGTTTAACACCCAGTTGGCTGTGATTTGAGTGATGGAGAAATCTGCAGTCGCTTCAAGCTGAATCGTGGTGCACTTTTGGAACTGTATCACCAAATCTACCACAGAATTGAGCCCACCACATGCAGTACCTGTAATAGTGCGCCTATGTGCCTCCTTAAATATCCTTGCGAGTGGCACATTTCAGGCCACTGATGCTCTGTTAAGCGGCATTAGCCAGCCTACCATGTGCGGCATATTTTATGAGGTGGTCCTAGCCATCTGTGACCTCATCCCTACCTACTGACTTATGAGGTTTCCGGCTGATGAGGAGGAGATGCAAAACATAAAGCTGGCATTCTACCGGATGGCAGAAATCCCTAATGTGCTTGGCTGCATTGATGGCACCCATATTCCCTTCCTCCCCCCTTGAGCACAAGAGGTCTGGCTTTCCGAAATGCTGCCATAAATCTCATGTGTTCCACCAATCTGCCCTGTGCAGGAAATTTGGGAACAACAAAATGCCGCCGTGATGACTAGCAGATAAAAATGTGTCTACGGTGTAAAACCAGTAAACAGTGGAGCTGCTGAACTAGGGGGGAGGGGAAGGTGAAGGCAACATTCAGCAAACCAGGTAGGGCTGTGCATTTGTGTTGCAAACAACATTAACCCAATGTATTTGATAAGGGATATGGGCAGAAGACATGGCCCAAGACCTCAGGGCAGAACCCACATAATGCAGCTGAAGTGCACTGCAATGCAGCTCACTGCAAAACCAGATGCACGCTTCCTATGTCTGGCCCAGCTAGGAGGGGAGATATTGTACAGCCGAGAACTGGTGTCCAAGATAATCCTTGCTTGCTGTGTGCTACACAATATATGCATACCTCATCAAAATTCAGGCACCAGAGAAAATGCTACTGGTGCCTGAAGTCCCAGACATGCCTGCAGACAGTGCAGAAGATACCCATACTGGCTTTGTCCGGTGGGCAGAAATGATGAATTCATTTGTTCAGGTAAGTTACACAAAGTGCCCTTGGACTGCTGCAGTAGCAACAGGAGGAGATATGCAGATCAGAGGCATCGCTAATAGAATCGCAGAGCGGCACAATTGCAGAGAGTTGAAGTGGCATCACTATGAGGGGCAGGAGCCCAAACATTGCTTTAAAGAGACACTGGAGTTGGCAGCAGCAGGAGCCCAAAAATTGGATGAATCACACCCTGGAGTTGCAAGCAGCAGCAGCAGGAGCCCAAACATTGGCTGAAAGAGACACTGGAGTTGGCAGCAGCAGGAGCCCAAAAATTGACTGACACACCCTGGAGTTTCAAGCAGCAGCAGCAGCAGGAGCCCAAACATAGCTTGAAAGAGACAATGGAGTTGGCTGCAGGAGCCCAAAGATTGGATGAATCACACCCTGGAGTTGCAAGCAGCAGGAGCCCAAACATAGCTTGAAAGAAACACTGGATTTGGCAGCAGGAGCCCAAAATTGGATGAATCACACCCTGGAGTTGGCAGCAGCAGGAGCCCAAACATTACTTTAAAGAGACACTGGAGTTGGCAGCAGGAACCCAAAAATTGACTGACACACCCTGGAGTTGGCAGCAGCAGGAGCCCAAACATTACTTTAAAGAGACACTGGAGTTGGCAGCAGGAGCCCAAAAATTGGATGAATCACACCCTGGAGTTGCAAGCAGCAGGAGCCCAAATATTACTTTAAAGAGACACTGGAGTTGGCAGCAGGAGCCCAAAAATTGGATGAATCACACCCTGGAGTTGCAAGCAGCAGGAGCCCAAACATAGCTTGAAAGAGACACTGGAGTTGGCAGCAGGAGCCCAAAAATTGGATGAATCACACCCTGGAGTTGCAAGCAGCAGCAGGAGCCCAAACATTACTTTAAGGAGACACTGGAGTTGGCAGCAGGAGCCCAAAAATTGGATGAATCACACCCTGGAGTTGGCAGCAGCAGCAGGAGCCCAAACATTACTTTAAAGAGACACTGGAGTTGGCAGCAGGAGCCCAAAAATTGAATGAATCACACGCTGGAGTTGCAAGCAGCAGCAGCAGGAGCCCAAATATTACTTTAAAGAGACACTGGAGTTGGCAGCAGGAGCCCAAAAATTGGATGAATCACACCCTGGAGTTGCAAGCAGCAGGAGCCCAAACATAGCTTGAAAGACACACTGGGGTTGGCTTCAGGAGCCCAAAAATTAGATGAATCACACCCTGGAGTTGCAAGCAGCAGCAGGAGCCCAAACATTACTTTAAAGAGACACTGGAGTTGGCAGCAGGAGCCCAAAAATTGGATGAATCACACCCTGGAGTTGGCAGCAGCAGGAGCCCAAACATTACTTTAAAGAGACACTGGGGTTGGCTTCAGGAGCCCAAAAATTGGATGAATCACACCCTGGAGTTGGCAGCAGCAGGAGCCCAAACATTACTTTAAAGAGACACTGGAGTTGGCAGCAGGAGCCCAAAAATTGGATGAATCACACCCTGGAGTTGGCAGCAGCAGCAGCAGGAGCCCAAACATTACTTCAAAGAGACACTGGGGTTGGCTTCAGGAGCCCAAAAATTGGATGAATCACACCCTGCAGTTGGCAGCAGCAGCAGCAGGAGCCCAAACATTACTTTAAAGAGACACTGGAGTTGGCAGCAGGAGCCCAAAAATTGACTGACACACACTGGAGTTGGCAGCAGCAGGAGCCCAAACATTACTTTAAAGAGACACTGGGGTTGGCAGCAGGAGCCCAAAAATTGGATGAATCACACCCTGGAGTTGGCAGCAGCAGGAGCCCAAACATTACTTTAAAGAGACACTGGAGTTGGCAGCAGGAGCCCAAAAATTGGATGAATCACACCCTGGAGTTGGCAGCAGCAGGAGCCCAAACATTACTTTAAAGAGACACTGGAGTTGGCAGCAGGAGCCCAAAAATTGGATGAATCACACCCTGGAGTTGGCAGCAGCAGGAGGCCAAACATTGGCTGAAAGGCACACCCTGAAGTTGGCATCAGCAGGAGGCCAAAAATTGATTGGAAGGCACACCCTGAAGTTGGCATCAGCAGGAGCCCAAAAATTGGCCTAAAGACATAAATATGTTTTGCACCATTTGGAAAGTGTAAAACGTGGCACCATGCTGAATCTAGTCGCATGCATCAGGCATTGGTGGGTGGAAATCCTGGCTGATCCATCCCTGATTCATTTTGACAAAAGTGAGTCTCTCCACATTTTTAGTTGACAGACGAGTTCTCCTCGCCGTAACTATGGCCCCCGCCGCACTAAACACCCGCTCAGATGGCACGCTACTTGCCGGGCAGGACAGCTTTTCCAGGGCAAACTCTGCTAGTTGCGGCCACAAATCAAGTTTGGCTGCCCAGATGTCCAGCGGATCCTCAAGGTGTGTTGGCATGGTCATGTCAAAGTATGACATGACCTGCTGGTTCAGGTCCTGCTCCAGGTCTTCCTGCTGCTCATAAGTAGCCTCACTATGCGGGTGTAGAAAGCTACGCATTAGTGACTGAAGACTGAGGCTGCTGCTGATGGAGCTGCTGCTGCTGCTCCTGCCAACCCCCCCAGCAGCCATGGCAGTGGAAGGTGAGCGCAGAGGTCCCCTCGAGTCAGACCTGCGAGAGTATGGACCATGGCGCAGATAGGCATCGGCCAACTGCCTACGTAGAATGTCTTTGTAGTAGTTCAGTTTGTCCTCCTTCTCGGTGGGTTTAAAAAATGCCCCCATTTTGTGCCGGAAGCAAGGGTCCAATAAGGTGGACAGCCAGAAGTCACCCCGTCGACAGATGGAAACAATTCTGGGGTCACTACGCAAGCACGTGAGCATGCTTCCTGCCATTTGCGCAAGTGACTCGGATGGACTACCTGTCTCCATCTCCACTGCATACTGCCACGGTGTGTCCGGGTCCTCTGTCTCGCCTTCCTCAAAACCTCTGGCTGCTCCTGCTCCTCCTCTCCTGTCCGCTGACTAGATAAACCAGCCATTTCGCCAAGCCTAAACTGTGTTTCGCTGGGCAACTCCTCCTCCTCCAGTTCAGCTCCAACGGGGTTCATGTGGCCGTAAGATGTAAACGCCATGTCTCCAGTGCCCTGACCAGTCATGGTTTCCAACATGTGCTGTAGTACATGAAGCAGTGGAATCACGTCGTTCATCCCGTAATCCTGCCGACTGACAAATAAAGTGGCTTCCTCAAAGGGCCTGAGCAAACGGCAGGTGTCACGTATGAGTTGCCACTGGTTGACATTGAAGTTACACAGGGGAGTCCCCCTATCCGCTTGGATCATCAGGAAATCCGTGATGGCTTTTCTCTGTTCATATAATCGGTCCAACATGTGAAGGGTGGAATTCCAACGGGTGGAAACATCGCAAATCAGACTATGTTGGGGGATACCGTTCTGACGCTGTAGCTCAAGAAGGGTGTGTTTGGCGGTGTATGAGTGGCTGAAGTGCATGCAAAGTTTCCTTGAAGTTGTTAGGATGTCTTGCATATGGGGGGAACACTTCAGAAACCGCTTGACAACCAGATTGAAGACGTGAGCCATGCAGGGGGCATGGGTCAGGCTTCCTTGGCGCAGCGCAGACAAAATGTTCTTCCCATTGTCGGTAACCATGATTCCCATTTTAAGTTTTCTTGGAGTAAGCCATGTTTGGATTTCCTGATGAATAAATGTAAGCAGTTCCTCCCCTGTGTGACTCCTTTCGCCAAGACAAACCATGTGAAGCACTGCGTGACACCTCCATGCCCTGCACACATGATAGACTGGAGGGGCATTGAGACTTGAGCCTACAGTGGAGGGTGAGGAGATGGCGGAGGATGAGGAGGCCGAGTCGCACAGTGTCACAGGCCCAACGGGCAGGGAACGCGGGGGCCGAAACGGCGTGACCTGTCCAAGTTGCTGCTGCAAAGGGACCACATTCACCCAGTGGGCCGTAAACGACATGTACTGTCCCTGACCGTAGTTACAGCTCCAGACGTCGGCGCTGCCATGCACTTTGCTACACACCGACAGGCTCAAGGACTGGCCCACCTTCTGTTGAACAAAAGTGTGCAGCGCTGGTACTGCCTTCTTGGCAAAGAAATGACGGCTTGGGACTCTCCACCTCGGCTCGGCACAAGCCATCAGTTCTCTGAAAGGTGCAGAGTCCACCACCTGAAAAGGGAGCGACTGCAGCACCAGCAACTTGGACAGGAGCACATTCAGCTTCTGCGCCGTAGGATGAGTGGGGGCATACTGCTGTCTCTTGGACATGGCTTCGCTGATGGATTGCTGGTGGGATGCATGACTTGGAGGATGGGTATGACGCACAGCTGGCTTCGGCTGAGGTGCTGGAGCCTTGGTTGGCAGAAATTGGGAGCGGCGTGCCGCAGACTGGACCACCCCTTGGGAGCCTCGGTTCTCCCAGGTCGCTTTATGGTGACGCATCATATGTTGACGCAGGGCCGTGGTGCCAACATTTGGGCCCTGGCCACGCTTCACCTTCTGCCTACATATCTTGCATGTGGCCATGTTACCCTCCTGCGGATGCTTCAGGAAAAACTGCCACACTGCCGAGTAGCTACTTTTCCCACCAACAGGCCTCACTGATTCGCTGCTATTGTCGCCAACTCCAGGAACCCCTGCCCCACTACCTCCCGATAAGGTAGCCTGCCGCGCAGCAGGTGCTCTACCCCGGCCCCGGCCCCGTTTGGCTCCAGGCTTTACAATTGTGCCCCCATGCTGACTGCCAACCATGCTGCTAACACCTTGCTGCCTGAGCTGCTGACTCCGGGGCAACCTGCACCCCTCTTCTCCTGATGATGACGATGAAGCCCCTTCATCACCCGGCTCCCAAGTGCGATCGGCTTCATCGTCATCATCATTATCACCGAGTTGTGGCTGTACGTCACTGATGTTCGTGGATTCCTCAACAGTGTCTGGCGCAGGAGCTGGAACGCTCGCAGCACCAACGACACTGTCCACATCACTATTTGTCTGCCTAGCTAAAGAAGCCACCTCCATTTCATGGCTGGGCAGTAGCTGCTGACTGTCCTCTATCTGATCGTCCTCTGATCGTCCTCTTCACTAAAGAGTGGAGCTGAACCCAAAGCATAGGATACGTCGCTGGGGGAGGGAACGGCGTAGGACAGAGGCAATGGGAGGACAGGGACTGCTCTTGGGGTATGCCAACTCAGGGTTGTGTCAGAGGAACCTACCGACCCTAGACTGGGGGTCTCAGACGTAACTTGTGATGATGTTGTTGATGAGCGCGTTAACCAACCTACCACGGCAGATGCGTTACTGGTGGAGACACGACCGCTAGCAGATACTGGCAGACCAGGTCTCTCACCGTGACTCCTGCTGCCACTCGCCCCTAGTCTGCTGCGACCTCTGCCTGCTGAATCTTGGCCTCTGCCACTCCTCTTTGAACATTCTGGCACTTGTCTGCCTGACATTTTTATGTATTTGCTTATTTAGTATAAACAGATAGGGTTCAAGGTGCAGCTTTGGGGTGCCCTGCTGCCTGGTTTATTAAAAGCAGTCAAAAACAAATGGGATGCCCCACAGCAGACTTGAGATCAGTATATATGCACAGCAACAGTGTCTAAGCAGGCTCATACAGGCCAAATTACTTTAAATAAGTTTGCAGCTTAGAGTAAATACAGAGGCTAATGGTATGTTACAGAATGGGATGCCTCACAGCAGACTTGAGATCAGTATATATGCACACAGCAACAGTGTCTAAGCAGGCTCATACAGGCCAAATTACTTTAAATAAGTTTGCAGCTTAGAGTAAATACAGAGGCTAATGGTATGTTACAGAATGGGATGGCCCCACAGCAGACTTGAGATCAGTATATATGCACACAGCAACAGTGTCTAAGCAGGCTCATACAGGCCAAATTACTTTAAATAAGTTTGCAGCTTAGAGTAAATACAGAGGCTAATGAGATTTTACAAAATGGTAATGTTCCCACAGCAGACTTGAGATCAGTTCAGTATATATGCACAGTAAAAGTGTATAAGCAGCCTGAAAACACTAACAAAGTAACAGTAACA
The DNA here is from genome assembly GCA_027917425.1 of Gastrophryne carolinensis. Lineage (NCBI taxonomy): Eukaryota > Metazoa > Chordata > Amphibia > Anura > Microhylidae > Gastrophryne > Gastrophryne carolinensis. The sequence continues at coordinate 192,226,249 of CM051239.1, read as the reverse complement.
CTCAGGCTGGATGAAAAAAAAAAAAATCTCCCTGTGACTGCCTCCGATTTTTCCTAACTTTCCCTGCTTCTCGCTGACTTCCTGCCTTTCTCCTGCCTGTCCCTGGCTCTCTAACTGTCTCTCCCTGACTACAGCAGTGTCCTGTCTCTCACGAATGCAATAGAGAAATGAGGAAAAGCAAGATGTCTGCCACCTTAAATAGCGCTGTGACGTCACCGGGCTTGCTGGCTGTTGATAGGCTGCATGTGACTGCCCCAGCATGCACTGGAGCAAGGTAGATGTCTGGACATGTCCCGTCCGCCATCTGAGAATGCCTGTAATGTAAATGAATGGATGTTAAAGAAAAACTTAGAGCGATCGAAGCACGGGGAAATTCGGATTCGATCCGAATCGAATTTTTCATGAAATTCGGATCGAATCCGGGTTCGTCCGGATCGATTCGCTCATCCCTATATATAACCCCTAGCGAGTTGGTGAAGCCCTAGGTAGGTAAAATGAACAAAAGGGGAACTGATTTTAATAACTAACTTGTTATTTTCATTTCACTTCTAGACACCACAAAGTGGATGAAGTGCTTATTTTTAATGTATTTTTGACTTAGCTGTTGACATTTTCAAATATTTATGTTCCAAAACATGCAAAATAAATTAAAAAACAATAAAATGTGTGTGAGCTGTATTGTGTGTTTGTGGCTATAAGCAACCAGCAGCATTGAATCACCTCCATGGTATAAAATTAAAGTGAACGATCATTTTCTCTTCTAAAAAAGTAGCATACTTTTTTCTCCTGTTGCTGAATCAAAGTGTGCTATTTTTTTCTTCTGCTCACATTAATTGTATTCATTGGGGGTGATTCGGCACTATTTTGTTTCACCGTTTTTATCTGGTGCTGAATAAATTGTATTTTTCTCTACACCTCAGAACAGATTTTCCAGGTCACTAAGTAGAGAAAATAAGTTAGATGTTAAAAAGTATTTAAAATATTAAAAATATATTTTCTTTTCTTATCCTCAATCATAAAGATCTGCACACTGTAAAGTATTGTGTTATAAGGATGAAGAAAAAAAATCCCAGAAAACGGCACATCGAATAATATGTATAATAATGCATAATATATCATTAATAATAATATATCTTAATAAATTTGCCATCACATTCTATGGGACTGAGTCTCAGTCTTGTGTAAGCTAAATGAAAATCAAAACCCACTGTCCCTGGTGTTTAAAAGACTCTCAGGCCAGTAAACGATCTCCCCTCTGCTGTGTAAAACACCACTGGGAGCAGCCAGCAGGAGGCGCACCAGCATTCTGTTCATTTAGAATATCTTGCCAGCATTATAATGCAGCATAATCTATTGTTAATGGACAAGAACCCATGCATGTGCCCTGGAGGAGCGGAGTGAGATAAGAGAACTGGCCTATGTGGAGTTTTCATACACAGGGGCATCCAAAATCACACCACCAGGTGATTAAATTACGCTTTACACCTAAGCACATCTCGTTTTGGGTTTATCTCCGACTTTTACATTTTAGCTCCAGTGTTGGCCCTTTATAACTCCAATAGGAGTCTATCTGCCACCACTACTGAAGCCTATGTCTGTTATTCCAAGCCTTCAAGCTTACACATTTAGTTTTGTTGCAAAAGTACTAAAAAAATAAAATGGCCTTTTCTCCATGTGGATTTAATTTGAGCATTAGACATTATCAGGCTATTTAAAATTTATGCTTGAGGTAGTTGAACTGCAAACATCAGCTTTGGATATGAGATACCTTTCAGATTTATAGTTTAATAAAAGTTGTTAGCGTGAAAAATACATCGGTATAAAAAACTTTGACTTTCATGTTCGACCCATTCTCTCCCTCACTTCTCATCATAAAATAATCACAAGCAGCTTTTAAGAAATTCAAAAAAGTCACATATTAACATAACTGGCCATTAGACTTTCTGTGTGTGGGCACTCATTACTGCTGCACAGTGTCCCAGGAAATCACCCTCCACCAAATGTTGAAGTACCTAAAAGACTTATTTTTTTTGTACCAGCATCATTCCGATTAAGTATTCAGAGGGGTGAAGGTAGGGGCGTCGGTAAATCCATCATTTAGCCAACAGTTTGATTTTTGTTTGGGATTGTGTGGTTACACTTAAAGTGGACCAACACCCAGGATTTTGATTATCATGGGTTTTGGTCCACTTCGGTGGGGCACCCCAATCGGGGGTGCCCCGCTGTGTGAAACCCCCCAGAAAGCCCCGAAAACTCACCTCTCCCCGCTCCCACTTGAACTCTGCAGCCAATCCCCGCCGGCGTACAAGCGAGAGGCAGGGCCGGACAAGCAGAGCACGTCCGCCACCGCCTCCCGCACGTCCCTCTTACAGGGAGCACACCCGCGCCGGCCATTCACAAACGGCCGGCGCGGGAGCGCGCCCTGCTAGAGGGACGCGCGGGAGGTGGCGGCGGAAGCGCATGCGCCACTGGAACGTGGAAAAGGTAGGATTGTGGGCTTCCTGGGGGGTTTCACCCCGCAGGACATCCCCATTTCGGATGCCCCGCGGGGAGGGATCTGATCGGCCCGGGAATCTTATAGATTGCCGATCCCCCCTGGGTGTTGGTCCACTTTAATGTACTGTTATTTATTTCTTGCTGTTTGTGACTTCCTGGAAAGTTCAAGTTTCATATCCAGTTTGTAATGATAGTATGGAAAATGTATCTAAATTAAAGCACATTAATTGCCTCCTTTGCAATGGATGGGGCAGACCAGGACAACTAATGTCCATTGCAATGGATGGGAGGGGGGCTGTGCACAGTGACTGACGTGAGGGACAGAACCAGTACAAGGACACTGGGAACCGCATTTTAGTAAACTGTGAGGATTCTGAGTGATGGAGACGAGAAAGAATATTTAATTTCTTTAGAAGCCACTTCAATGTTAATGTTTTAAAGATATCTTCAGGATTTTAAGCAAGCTTTACTGTGACAGTTGTTCTTCCCATTATAATCTGTAAACTTGTTTATATCTAAACAAGTTGATTTTATTGCATGTCAAGCCCAGTGATGTGTTACCCTAGGAACAATACTACTTTTTTTTACAAATGTACCTTAGGTTATGTTCCACGTATAGTCAAGATTTTGTCTCTGTTGTGTGTTCCCCAGGTTTTTTGAATATATATATCTCTATAAAGAATCTGTGATGTTTCAGATTGAACAAGTTACTAAAATCTGTGTCAAGAATTCTCTGTCAGAGCCTTGGGATCCATATGACATACCTGAAAATTCCACCTATGAAGATCAGTACTACATTGGAGGACCTGGTGATCAAATTGCTGTCCAGGAGTGGTCTGACAGAAAGCCAGCAAGAAAATGTAAGAAACTGATATATGCTATTACGCATCACAACACAGGGCTAATTTTGGGATACAAAAGAAATAAAATATTTTATATCTCTATATTAAAGTTCTAATATCATAATTAGGGATGAGCGAATCGGTTCTAACGAACCTGAATTCGCTCCGAATTTCAGGGAAAATTCGATTCAGCACGAACCCGAATTTTTAGCTTCCCCGCTCCCACCAGAGATGAGCGATTCGTTAAAGTTCGATTCGGACGAACCCGAATTTCATTGAGAAATTCGGCGAATCGCCCGAATCGAATTTTTGAGAAGTTCGCTCATCTCTAATCAATCAAAAAAAAATCAAATGTAAAGGCCAACTATAACTGCCCACACATTCACGCACTGGGGAATCTAATCTATTTTACTGTATCCACATTCCTTACAAAATCCAACAAGTCATTTGATGGGACAACATCTATGCTTTTGCCAGATACAGAGGTGGGGATTACTAAAAGTAACAATGTCCCATGACTGAATAAAGACAATAAAGCTGCAGTATGTAATAATAGAAACTGTGGTCAATTCAAAAGGCTGTCCGTGACTGAAGGATGGGTGGCAAGGAGAAGGTGGATATAAGGAGGAGACACAGAAATAACCTTTGTCTGTAGTTGGGTAAAGTAAACCTTTAAATTATTTGAGGAGGAATAGCTATGACAAACATTTTGCACAGATGTTGTTTTGGCACTTAACCCTTTAAGTGCCAGCCTACCTGGAGATTTTGTCACCCTTTGTTGCCAGACTATTTTGCACTATTATGCGCTCCCCATGTTCAAATGTGATTTTTGAAGGGATTTCTAGTGATTTCCCAGGAAAATTATATATTGTTTTTTTCAGCAGAGTCTGGGCTTTAACATTTTTTTTAGGTGTATTCTCAATATCTTGGGGGGAAATATGTGCAAAAAAAAATCTAATTTTTACAATTTGTAGTGTTTTTTTGTCATAAAAAATGTAAGTTTGTCAATAAAATTGCGTGTGAAATCCCAATTTCTCCCCGTCACAGCGGTACCACATATGTATAGGTAGACCCCCTTTCCTGCCCAGGAGACTCCCCCAAACTGAAACAGCACTTTAGGGGATTTTCAGATAAAATACAGCTATGCTATGCAATATGCGCACCTTGCAGTTTTTCCAGAAAAACAACCCTTTACATTTGAAATACCCCCAACAAACTATATATTCTCTAGATGTATACACCTCAAGCTTTCTAAGTGTACCAGGCTTGTTGATGTGGCCATAGTTTTCTGGAAGTAATCCCTCAATGTATTCTTTGGTTGCAAAGAGTTTCCCTAAAAAAATAATAAAAAAGCAGAATCAAAGCCGAATTTTCCTAAAAAAACTATATACAAACAAGAAAAAAAAGTTTGAAAAAGCAATATCCCCCGAACAGAACGATACCCAACATGCATTGCTACTGTCAAGGGAAGAGTTGACAGTAGCAATGCATATATATTTATCCTGCCCGGCTTGACTAAAATAGGCCAACAAATATATAAATATTTTTAAGATCCGGCCAATGATGACACAATGGATATACGCATAAGACTGTAGATTCTTTGGATTTCTGGTATAGACAAAGGACACTAAGACAAAGGGTAAATAAAGAGATATATTATAGGTGAAATAACAATGCAACCTGGCAACAAAATACAACACACAATCAGAGTTAAATGATTGGCATACATATATACAGGGATTAAGGCAACATTAAGAGCACTATCCTCCTGAAACGGGCACCCACCAGCAGACTTTTCAGCTGGCAGCATTCATTCCTCCTTTCTCTCTTCCCTCTCCTGCCTCTGCTCTCTTCCCCTGCCACCTAAGGCTCCCCCCAGTTATACACAGAAAAACCTTTGATCTCTGGTCTCCTTTCTCTTTGATGACTGGTCTTCCTATTTTATTGCTTTATTGTCTCAGAATGCTAATACTATGTACTGTGAATACAATTCCTGCCCTAGGCCTGTTGGTCTCAGAATGCTGATACTATCTACTTTGAATACCTGCCCTAGGCCTTCCCACTAATGTCATACCATGAACTCTTTTGCTGTATATTCCTATATTGATATATGCAACATTATTAACAATATTGATTTTCCATAAAGGCCCATTATTTACACTGGGCTGATCCCGTATTTATTGGGGACCTGACCAATGGCAACCCGGGGATGAGTGTGTGAGGTGATTGGTGCAATTTACAATACTTGTGAGTGATTGGTGACTTTCCAGGGGCTGGTCAGTCTTGGCAGCAAGGCTGACCAGCCCCTGATTCCTATCAGGTATGGAGGACACTGCGCTGCCTGCCACTCGCAGCACCTCCTGGTGGAGAAACTGACAGACTGGCGCGCGCCCACACAGCTAGAGAGGGGCGGGGGAGGCTGCCAGAGCAGCACGCCACGCTCCCCGTCATCCAGGAGCAGCGGCCACGCTCAGCAGCAGGAGAGCCGCGCAGCAGGCGCTCGCCATGGGCCCATAGGTACATCTCTTACAGCTACACTGCGTTATACCTGCATTGTGTTTGCATTGCCATAGACTTCTACTGACCTGTCCTGTTACAGCGTTGTGCTGAAAAAGGTATCTGCATCACTTTTTTAATGTGCTTCGCAGTTCAGCACAGATATGTGAAATATCCCATCTAAAATAATGTACAAAGTTGTAACGTTGCAAAGCAGCACAACAATGCAGAGAGAGCGCAGACTTGTGAACAGAGCCTAAGGCAGAACACCAAAAAGCTAGCCAAAAGGGAGTTTCCCTTTAAAGACGCCCCTCCTTCTTATTTTAGAAGAGTAAGGGCACCAAAGTTTTAGTATCTCTAAGCTGACAGCATTTCACAAGAACAAGCAGATAGCTGCAAGCAAAGTAGTGGAGATGTTCTGGTCAAACATGACTGTTACATAGTTACATACCGTATATACTCGAGTATAAGCCGAGTTTTTCAGCCCACTTTTTGGGCTGAAAAAAGCCGCCTCGGCTTATACTCGAGTCCAGGGGCGGACTGCCAGGGAAGGCCGCAACTCTGAACCCAACAGATGCTGGAGGGTGAGGGACGGCCGCTGCGGGTCCCTGCTGTACCCGCTGCTGCCGCCGCCGCCGCTCTCATACACACAAACACGCACACACATTCACACACTGACCGGCACTTCCAGGCTGCTGCACGCTGGTCGTCAATGGGCGGCGTCCAATGTTTTCATTGGACGCCGGCCATATGGGGCACGCCCACCGACGACCAGCGCGCAACAGCCAGGAAGTGCTGGTGTGTGTATGAGAACGGCAGAGCTGAATGGAGGGTGTTGTGTGCTGAGCGACCGGCAGGAGGAGGAGGGGAGGGGGACCCCGCTGCCCCTTTGCAGGGTAACCTCGGCCAAACCCTGACCCCCGACACCTGCGCTTCTGAGAGCAGCGGCAGCAGCAGGAGGTACCCACAGTGTGTGTGTGTGTGTGTGTGTGTCTCTTTCTGTGTGTGTGTGTGTGTGTGTCTGTGTCTTTTTCTGTGTCTGTTTTTTCTGTGTGTGTGTCTCTTTCTGTGTGTGTGTCCCTTTCTGTGTGTGTGTGTGTCTCTCTTTCTGTGTGTCAACTCCAATTCCAATTGAAAAAAGCCGCCTCGGCTTATACTCGAGTCAATAACTTGTTCCATTTTTTTGTGGTAAAATTAGGTGCCTCGGCTTATATTCGGGTCGACCTATACTCGAGTATATACGGTAGTTAATACAGTTCAAAAAATACATATGTCCATTGAGTTCAACCAAAAGTGTTGGGGTAGGGGAAGTTATTTATTATTTTATTATTATTTTTTCATAAAAGCTAATAGTAATTGTTAATGTTATTTTCTTCTGAATAAATATCTACCGTATTTTTCGCCCTATAAGACGCACCTGCCCATAAGACGCACCTAGGATTTGGGGGAAGAAAATAAGAGAAAAAAAATTTCAATCAAAAACGCACCATTACAGACAGTGTGGCATTCCCCTATCCAATTCCCATAGGCCGTGTGGGATGCCCCCATTCCATAGACAGTGTAGAATGCCCCCATCCCATTCCCCATATACCCATTGGCTGTGTGGCATCCCCCTCTCCCCCCATTAGTATAGGCTGTGTGGCATCCCTCTCCCCACATTCCCATAGGCTGTGTGGCATCCACCTCTCCCCCCATTCCCATTGGCTGTGTGGCTTTCCCCCTCCCCCCATTAGTATAGGCTGTGTGGCATCCCTCTCTCCCCATTCCCATAGGCAGTGTGGCATCCCCCTCTCCCCATTAGTATGGGCTGTGTGGCATCCCCCTCCCCCCATTAGCATGGGCTGTGTGGCATCCCCCTCCCCCCATTAGCATGGGCTGTGTGGCATCCCCCTCTCCCCATTAGCATGGGCTGTGTGGCATCCCCCTCTCCCCATTCCCATAGGCTGTGTGGCATCCCCCTCCCCCCATTCCCATAGGCTGTGTGGCAACCCCCATTCCCATAGGCTGTGTGACATCCCCATCCCCCCATTCCCATAGCCTGTGTGGCATCCCCATCCCCCCATTCCCATAGCCTGTGTGGAGCGGCGGGGAGCCCCTGCCGCTCCTCCATCTGCTCCCCCACATGCGATCACGAAGGTCCGGGCAGCGGGTGGGCGTGGCCTGCGCCGGTGCAGGCCACGCCCACCCACTGCCGGGACCTTCGTGCTCGCGTGTGGAGGAGCAGATCGAGGAGCGGCAGGGGCTCTGTCTCTGGCCCCGCCGCTGTCATCGCTGCCTGAAAAGACAGCGATCGCAGCGGCGGGGCCGGGACAGAGCCCCCGCCGCTCCTCTGGCCTCTCGCAGTGTGCCAGACAACGCGGGAGCGCCGGGGACGGGTGAGTTTTTTTTTTTTTTTTACATTCGCCCGATAAGGCGCACTGACATTTTTCCCCCACCTTTGGGGAAAAATAAGTGCGTCTTATAGGGCGAAAAATACGGTAATTCTTTTTTGAAGCTGTCAGAGGTTGATGCTGTAGCAAGCTTCTGTGGGAGGATATTCCACAGATAGCTCTTATGATAAAAAATGATTGTCACCCCTGGAGACTGAATTTCTTTTTTTTTTTTCTAGTCGAAGGGAGTGCTCCATTGTCTTTAGAGAGGATTTTACCTGAAATAGTGTTTCCCCATATTTTTTGTATGGTCCATTTATATATTTACACAAGGTAATCGTCAGTCGTCTTCTCTCAAGACTAAACAGATTTAATTCTCGTAATCTTTCCTCATAACTAAGATCTTTCATTCCTCTGATTAGTTTGGTGCCTCTTCTCTGCACGCTTTCCATAGTCAGGGCTCCATTCTATGAATAGGTGCCCAGGACTGAACATCATATTCCTGGTGAGGGGGGCACCAGTGCCTTGTAAGGAGGCCCCCCCCCCCAAGGATATACGTGGCCTTCAGGTTATTAGACCCCAAGTACATGACTTTACATTTCTCCACATTGAACTTCATTTTCCAAGTGGATGCCCAGACAGTCAAAGTGTCCAAGTCAGCTTTAAGCTTGTGAACATCTTTAATAGACTGCACTGTGCTACATATCTTTGTGTAATCTGCAAACATAGAGACAATGCTTCTAATCCCATCTTCTATGTCGTTTATAAACAAGCTGAATAATAATGGGCCCAGCACTGAACCCTTAGGTACACCGCTTACAACTGGTAACCATTCAGAGTAGGTATCATTAATCACAACTCTCTGCATATGATCCTTCAGCCAGTTTTCAGTCCTGTTACAAACGGTATTTTCTAATCCTGAAGACCTCAATTTCCCCAATAAGCATCTATGGGGGACAGGGCCGGATTATGAGGGGGGCGCAAGGGGCTAGAGCCCCGGGGTCTCCACCACTTGCATTGCAAAGGGGGCCTCCACCAACCTTTGAGTTATAGTCTGGTCCAGGATGCTTTTCAGTCTTTGGTCTGACAGGCAGCAAAGCCGCTGCAAACAATGCTACAGTGATGAGTGCGTGCAGAGCTGTCACTGCACATAAGCCACCAAGCACAGCCGCTGGCAGGTCAATGCTACTGTTTTCTGCTGGACCAGCTGGGAGACTAAACTACCCCCATCCAGAATGGCAAAGCAAGAGTTCGCAAGTAGCATGCACCCGCACAAGGGACTTGATCTGACATTCCAGTAAGTGGGCGGGTGCCAACCAACCACCAATCAGTTACTTGGCTGGAATATTATTTCAAATGAAATAAGAAAAAACTGCATCTGGGGCCTCCACCAGATTTTGTGCCCAGGGGCCTCCACCACACTTAATCCGGCCCTGATGGGGGACAGTGTCAATGCTCTTGCAAAATCCAGAAAAACTATATCTACAGCCGCCCCTCTGTCCAGGCTTCTACTCACCTCTTCATAGAAACCAATCAGGTTAGTCTGGCAGCTTCTGCCCTTAGTAAGACCATGTTGGTTGTCACGTATATTATTATGCATAGTTGCATATTTGTGTATGTAGTCCCTTAATAGCCCCTCAAGCAATTTTCCCACAATAGATGTTAAGCTTACAGGTCTGTAATTGCCCGGAGAAGACCTTGAGCCCTTTTTAAAAATGGCCAGCACATTTGCCTTGCACCAATCGCTTGGCACTGTTAGTGAGTCTTTAAAGATCAAGAACAAGGGTGATGAGGTGACTGAGCCGAGTTCTTTAAGAACTCTTAGTGAAGTCCATCAGGACCTGCAGTCTTATTCACATTTAAATTATTTCGTTTTTCTTGGATGACATCCACATTTAGCTTGTTAATTATTATTCTTGGGCTATTGTTATCAGTGGCATCTTCTGTGTTGGCTTCTTGATCCTCTCTTGTGTACACAAAGCTAAAGAATCCATTTAACAGCTCTACCTTAGCTTCATCCCCAGTGGCCATTTCCCCATTATCCTGAATTAGGGCACCTACGTGTTCTGGTTTAGTTTTCTTTGAATTTATATATTTAAAAGAAATGTTTATGGTTTGTTTTGTTTTCTTTAGCCACATCTTTCATTTTTTGCTTTTTCCAACCTTATTGCCTTTTTGTAAGCATTATTTACTAATTTATACTTTAAGGGTTACAGCTGAGAGCTCAACCTTGTAATGTTTGAATTCCCTTTTCTTGTTTATTGCTCTTTTAACCACAGGTGTCAGCCATGAGGGGTTTATTTTAGCAGCTTATATTTGTTACCCAAATGAATAAAATGCAACGTTGTTTTAAAGCACTCCCATTTGGAATCTGTATCCTTATTTCTCAACAGATGCTCCCAGTCTATGTCCTGGAATGCAGTTTTGAGCCCGGGGAAGTTGGCCTTCTTAAAATTCTGTGTTTTTGCCCTCCCTGACAGAAAATCTTTCTTACAGTTTATATTAAATACTAAATACAACTATATTGTGGTCACTGTTACCAAGAGTTTTGCAGACTGTTACCATCCCTATCAGGTCATCATTATTTTATATTACCAGATCCAAAAGAGCATTGCCCCTAGTAGATGCCTCCACAAACTGATTCATACAGTTACCTTGTAGCAAGCTGATGACTGCTCTCCCCCTTGTAGTAGACGCAGAATCATATCTCTAGTCAATACCTGGGTAGTTGAGGTCCCCCATCACCACCATTGTACTAGCCTGTGAAGCCCGCTCTGTTTATGCAGCTGACCCTCTATTTCCTTAATTAGATAGGTAATATGGTTGAATGGTTGGTTGAAAAAAGACATATGTCCATCAAGTTCAACCAAGGGTGTAGGGAATTTTTTTTTTTTTTATTTATTTTTTTTTACTGATAACAAAAGTTATGTTTGGGGTCTATATCTTATTCTAATTTGTATTTTAACATTGTTTACCTCGCCCTGCACTTCTACCCACAAGGATTCTACATCCTCACAATCTTCTGCTAGTATCCCCTCATAAATATATGCTTTGAATTCTTGCTTTACATAAAGATACACTCCGCCCCCTTTCCTGTTTTTTGTTCTGTTTTTCGACATAGAGCAAAACCTTGAAGACTGACAGTCCAGTCATGTGTGGAATCCAGCCATGTCTCAGCCACACCAATAACATCAATATTCTCTTCCAGCACCAGAGCCTCAAGCTCCCCCACTTTACTTGCCAGACTTCTAGTTTGACTAGTTGGTTTGCAACATATGAATCTCCTTATCTATCATAGCAGTCCCACCCTTCTAATTCTCCACCCACCATCATATGCTGTTACTTTGTTTCCTCTCTTACCTTCCCCCCTCATCTCTAGTTTAAATACCCCTCCACCCCTTCTAGTATCCTCTTACCCAGCACAGCATTCCCCTTCCATTCAGGCTCAAATTTTCTGAAGAATACAGTTTTCACCCTAATAAAAAGTCAGCCCAGTGCTCTAGGAACCCAAATCCTTCTGCTCTTCACCAGGACTTGAGCCATGCATTTAACTCTCCAAGCTCCCACTGTTCACGTGTAGCGTATGGCACAGACAGTATTCCAGAGAATACAACCTTAGAGGTCTTCTCCTCCACTTGGTGCCTAATTCCTTAAATGTATTCTTAAGGATCCTCCATCTCTGATTAATTCTGTCGTTGGTCCCCCAGCTGGGTCATTCCCAGCCCCTCCCAGTAATCCACCTTTTCCACCACATGCTGAGCCCTTGCACCAGGGAGACAGCAAACAATTCAGGTGAGGTGGTCTTGATGACAAATTATTCTATCAGTCCACCTGATAATAGAATCCCCTATTACCACTAACTGTCTAGTCCTACCTGCGGTCCCAACCACCCGCTCACTAACTGGGCTGTCCTCCCGGCTGCCAGGGAGAGCAGTATCCACTAGGGCTGCCATTTCTCAGACTGACACTCTTGCATCATTACCCAACTTGGCAATTTTGCTAGGGTGCACAGACACAGAAATGGCCTTCCTTTTCTGTGCACCCTTTCTACTACTCCTATATATATTTACCCAGCTACTTATCTGCTCCTGCTGACCCATTACACCACCCTCTGTTTCTACCCCACTTAATGCCCTTTTCCATATTGTCAATCTTTCCCAGTGTTGCATTTTGCACCTCACTTGAAAATACAACCAGAACCCACAAAAGCTCCTAAACTTGCTTTAAAAACTTTTTGTAGCAAAGCAATACTTCGCTTCACCAGTGTCAGTCTTGGCTAGTCTGGCAGACTGTGTTAGAATTCATTATCATGTGTGACTGCAGATCAATTTCGGGCACCCACAAACTAAAGGACCCTGATCATCTGACTTGTTAATAATAAAATACTCCTGCCACATCACATCTTAGCTGCTCAAACCAGACCTTAAGCCTGATTTAATGAAAAGCACAGACCCTTAAACTATTACCCCCATTAGTGAATGAGGCATGGCTGTCGGGGGTTAATCTTACCTGCCCCCCATAATTCGACCCCACACTCCAGATGGAAATCCCCCATCCTCACTGCAAACAGAATATACTGCGCAGGTAGCCAATTTTCTTCAAGTGACAATTTTTAAAGTGCATTGAAGATTTAGGCCCAAAGTGACCAGATGGGAACAGGCACCAGACAGTCTGAAGATACTATTACCATCAACAATGCTCCTCTGCTATTTTAAAGTCCTTCTTCCTCTCACCCTTAAAGCCCTAACCTCAAAGCATCTTCCTGCGCCTGGTAAGTGTATCTATATATCCCCATCACTGCTTACATGCCCTTTCTTGTCCTTGCCCGAGTTTAACTCACTTGTCAAATTGCCTGCCCCTTCTACATGCACACTCTCTGCCAATTTTAAATTCCACAGTCATCTCCTCCTCCTCCTTTCTCTGCTTCTTCTGGCCACTGGTGACATTTTACATAACCCAGGACCATCTCCTTCACCTATTTGCTTCTCTATGCCTCCCACCTCCTTTCCTTTCTCCTAAAAGCACGCTGTTATGACTCAACTTATCAAAAACCCTCTCTGGACCCCTCTGCCCTCCACAGTTAACATATCAAATTATGTAAAGTACTACCTAGGTGGTACTTTTGAGTTGTCAGTCACAAAATTGGGTCAACAACACATAAAATAGAATTGTACAAAACAAACAAAATGTGTTTGCCTTGTGCATCTATGTAGGCAAAACAAAGCAACTTGCCGTGGAGGGGTAGGTATTTAGAGCTTTTACTAATTTGATGTTATATCGGCATCCCTTTAATCCGATTTTGCCACGGTCCTTTACATAGTTCTTAAACGATGTATCCATTTCATGAATACGGTATCGATTATCCATATAAAAGACTTATGTATCTTTTAGTTTATAAATTTTTACTTTTAAGAAAATCTGTGAGCAAAAAGAAAAAAGTTAAATTTAAAGCAAGGTACATGTGGAATGGCAATGATACTTTAGCAAGGATGCTTCCTTGGTAACGTGTTGTAATTTCCTTGTTGCCAGGAACAATAATGCCTGTTCACCTAATTCCAAAGACTGTTATCTCCAAGGCATAGCTAAACATTAGTGCTGGGCAGTGGATTTGTGGTTATTAAAAGAAAGACAATATGGGTCCCATGGGGAGACTTCAAGCCTTCAATGCTATGAATAGGTTTAAGCGTTGCTCTGAATTGGCCAGAGATGGGGATCCAATTTATATTGCTGTCTTTCTTATTTTCAAATCCAGGGTTTTTTTTTTTTGCTTTGTCTGTACAGAAACTCGGTTCCCTCTTGCCCAATGGACAGTGGCTAATACTTTAGAAAGAAACAGCTGTAAAACAACTAATGTATTGACCAGTGATTTCAAGTAAAAAGATAGACCATTAAAAAGAATAACTATCACTGTTGACAGGCCCCTGTTATGGCTTTCAGCAGCTCCCACTCTTATTCACTGTCCCAGGTCATCTGTAAATCTTCCCCAAAAACCTGCAAAGTACCTTTTAAGAAAGAAATCTGGTTCCCACATTGTTTACCAGTAACCTTTAAAAAATGTTAGTAAAAAAGTGTTATAATGTGTGTGGTAGAGGTTAGGTTATCTATGAAAAAATAAAGGCTTGAAGGACAAGATTATACTTTATTTATTAAAAGACAACCTTGAGCAAAATTAAGAATCCTTTCAAATGAGCATTGCTATAGTGTGTGGTCTGCATTGGTCCCCTCTGTGGGGCCAAAGGTTAGTATAGAGTTTGTTGGTTTTTTTAGCCTGGACAATCACTTTAACCCAGGTGGAGGCACCAACATTTTTTATGGCTGCCCTGCTGCTTCAACTGTGAGAAAGATACCAGCATGGCAGCCAAAAAAAATGTATGTACCTCAATGTCATCCAATCCCCACCTAAAGTGATTGTCCAGGCTAAAAAAACAACAAACTCTATACTCACCTTCGGTCCCACAGATGATTGCTGGCAGTCCGGTGTTCTGGATCTTACCTGACCACCAGACCTGAGCAACCAGGGCTTGATCACGAGAACGTACATCAGGACTTGTCACACTCGCTCCATAGCAGTGATTAGAGTGGACCAAAACCCAGGATTTTGACTGGGTTTTGGTCCTCGCCCCCGGGGCACCCCTATCGGGCTCCAAGCGAGCGAAACCTGGGGGGTCTCACACAGTGGTGCATCACGATTTCTCATGCCCCGGGGGGGAGGAGGGAATCAACAGATTGCTGTGGGTTTTCGTCCACTTTAATATCAAGGGCATGCCAGTGTGACTGATGGTGGAGGTGGACCAGATTGTGCAGCACTTGTTCTGGTGATCAATCCAAAGCTTATGGCTGAGTCTACTCTGGATCCCACAAAACCATGCAGCCCCCCAGCCCACCACCCTATATATGGTCTGTGCTGGCCAGAGCCCAAGGTTTGTGCTGGCAGACCATATCACATGGCCCAGGCTCTATACTAATCAGTGCCCCTTCAAACTGCAGTTGCAGGTTTGGAGGACTTAGGACCAGGACAGTTTCTAGGAAAAATAGCGCTTAATGCGGGAAAATATTCTGCCCCATCCATCCTATGGTGCTGCTACTTTCCCATACAGACATCTGCCATGCTGTGCCTCTATTTTATCAGCAGCAGGCACTGCTCCCTCACCAAGACTGAGCCCAATATGGGGATGAGGAGCCTGCACTATTACACACAACAGTGGGTGGGGAGCAATCGCCTTGCTCATTTCCCCCCACCCCAGGCCTGGATTAGTCTCTCCTAACAGGGCTTATATAGAGTATCTTTAGTATGCCCTAACCCCGCCCCAGCAAACAGTCTGTATCTAGTCTGCCCCCCAGCAAACAGCCTGTTTCAAGTTTGCCCCCCAAGCCAAAAGCCTGTTTTTAGTCCCCCCCCCCCCCCCCCAATTATATAATAACATGTATTGTTGTCCTATTGTAGCCTTGCTCATATTGTGGCACACAACCTTGCTGGTCTTCAGGTGCAACCGCAGCAGCCACTCATCTGTCTGTTCCTAGATGCCGGTCCACAGCTCCTGGGTGATGTGGTGCCGTTTTCACATGGTCGTTCTCAAATTGGTGGTGCAGGACCCTGACTGCTTGAGGAGGAAGCAGAGGAGGAGGCAACAAGAAGCACCGACTGATGTCCAGCAATCCTTGGTGGCGGAAGGATATGCGTCAAAGTGCTTCCCCCCTCTACATTGACCAAGTGGGCAGTTAGAGAGATGTAATGGCCCTGCCCATGCTTACTTGTCCACATATCAGTGGTGATATGGACAATGGAACTAATGGCATTGCCCAGTGTACACCTTATATTCTCAACAACCTGTTCGGGAAAGGCAGGGATGGCCTGGCAAGAAAAGTAGTGGCAGCTGAGAATGGCATATTTTGGCTCAGCTCTTTAAACCTAGCCATTTCCACTGCGTGGAATGGGAGCATTTCAAAGGCCAGCCACTTGAAAATGCTCACATTCAGGATGGACCAAACCTTTGTTTTCTCTCCAAAGTTTTCAGGATGGAAAGCTGAATGCTTCCCTGGACATGCTTGGTAATGGTGGTCATTCTGCTGGTGGTAATGGCCTTGCATCCTGTCTTTGGGGGGAGACAGGTGGTCTTGTCATTCGGGAGGCGGTGGTAGCAGCTGAGTCAACCATAGGAACAGAGGGAGCTTCAGGTTTTAAATTTTTTAGGTGTTTTTGCCACTACAGCTCATGTTTGGATTGCAGGAGCCTGGTCATGGACGTGGTGCAGAGATTATTAAGCATTTTCCTTTGCTCCAGAGACTAGTGGCACAGCGTGCAAATGACCCGTGTCTTTTCCTCTCTGCACTGCTTGAACAAAAGCCACACTGGGGACATCCTTTGAGCCAGATTTGACATGCTCAGTCCTTGGGCATGGTGGGCAGTGGCAGCAACAGGGCTGACCATTGACCGCTGGCACCCTTCACCCTTCTGCCAGCTGCCTGGAGCTGTTTGACCACCTCCTCCTCCTCCAAACTCTGATGGCCTTAAGTCAATGTTGGGTCTAGGACCTCGTCATCACCCCTGTGATCGTCTTCCATTCCCTTCTCCATGCTACCCTCCCTCTCGGCCCCATAATGCAGAGATCCGTAGGAGTTGGCACTAGGGTTTCATCATCATCACTACAGGTGTCCAGCGATGGTTCATTGGCCATGTCCTCATCTTCCGACACAAGTTGGTATCTGGGAACCCAAGGTCTGAAACTGGGGGAGGGACAGGTGCATGGGCCATGGTATGCTAGCCAGGAGTGTCAACAAGATTGTCTGAGAGTCAGTGATGCTCTATGATGATTGTAGGGAGTGAGGAGGAGAGTTCAGCACTCTCTGCAAAAGTGAAGCAGGTAACACAATCCCAAAGAACTGGTACTACTGCATGTGTTATAATATAATCTGCTTCCATCAGAGGAAGGTATAGCAGGCACAGATGAGACAAGTCCCTGCAGCACCAGCTCCATCACCACCAGCTGCAGCAAAACGTGTGCCCACAAGTAACTAGACCAAGGCGGTCTAATGCCAGGTGTGCTGGTAGGTAACTGGCTTATCAAAGCCCAACAGGAATGCAAGGTGTGCCCACAAGTAACTGGTTTATCAAAGCCCAAGAGTGTCTAATGCAAGGTGTTTATCAAAGCATAAAAAGCTAATATGCAAAGTGTGCCAGCAAGTTACTAATTTATCAAAGCTCAAAAGAGTGCATTGCAAGGCGTACCCAAAAGTAATTAGCTTATCAAAGGTCAAAAGAGTCTAATGCCAGTTGTTCCCACAAATAATTCATTTATCAAAACTCAAGGGTCTAATGCAAGGTGTGCCCACAAGTAACTAGTTTATCAAAGCCCAAGGGGGTCTAATGTAAGTTGTACCAACAAGTAACTAGTTTATAAAAGGTCAAAAGGGTTTAATGCAAAATGTGCCAACAAGTAACTAGTTTATCAATGCTCAAGAGAGTATAATGCACAGTGTTAGTCATTGGCCAGGCACTGCTATTAACCTAATAAGCAACTAGTCTTACATGTCCACATGCTCCCAGTTGTTTACCACATGCTCCCAGTGTGCAATGCAGAGAAAATTTACTTTATGTTTTTGTTTTTTTACTTCTTGTATTAGCATAATGTTTTCCTTCATAGTGCAGAAAGGGAAGGGGGAGCTCAGAGGATTGCGAGAAGTGAAAATGCTTACATGGGGCCCGGAAAGGAGTGATCCCTGGGCTGAATGTGAATACAAACACAGCGGTCAGCAGCGCTACAGGATTTTAACATACAATTGGTCATGGGTAGGGTTATACGGCTTGTACGACTATATTCAGCGGTTGATTAAGGGGGTTATTTAAGAAAAGATAGCATCAGGTAGCGCCTGGTTAATGAGAGGTAGCGACAGATAGCAACTGGTGAACGCCAGACACGGCACGCAATTCCACATTTATCAAGCAGAATCTGTTTAGCGACTGGGATAGCGGCATGTAGCGTCTGATTCATCATTTTCAAAGCCTCTGCGAACAGCGCCAGCGTTCAGCCTTGCACAGCGCCAGGTATGACCTCTCGCTACCTGTCGCTCCCCCATACATTTCAATGGACGAACCTTTTCTTCACAGCGCTGTATTCAACATTACTGAACAGTGACTGAGTCGCTATAAAGTAGCAACCCACGGCTGAGCACTGCGACTACTAGCGGGCGCTCTGAAAATGCCTGCTACAGATGCTCATCTGTCGCTACCTGCTGCTAATGATGAATCAGCCTCTAAGTAGCTAAGAAAATAAAATACAGTTTATAACTGTGCAATAAGGTGGAGTTTTAAAGTCCATACCCGGGTGGCCCATGCTAATTTGTGTTTAGCAGGGGGAACCCTCAGGGCCAGACGGTTTCTTGTCTATTTTAACTTAATCCCTTTTATTCCCACATATCAAAAATGCATGCCTCCTTTTCTGAATACTTACCAGGTTTGGCAATTCAACATTTTTCTCCTGTCCAGGCTGTAAAGTCACAGCAATGTAGGTTTCTGATTCTGTGATTTAGGACCAGTCAGCTAATTTGAATGCTAAATCTCCAGCCTCAGCAAGTCATATGATTGACGAACATTATAAGGTAAATATGGAGAGATACTTAACAGTATTAGTGTGCGTGGTGGGGGGGCACTATTCAATCTATTAGAATCTGCTAGTTTCCCTGCCTAAAATTAGCCCACATATGTGGGTCACAGTGCATCCAGTCACTAGACATCCAGTCTAGTTTATGAGGCAATTGTCTTTTGTAAAATGTAAATTTTTAATTGTTCAAATTTCTATTTTGTCTACATTGTTGTGTCCACAGATGAAACCTGGGTTGGAGCTTACACAGAGAAGGATTGTTACCCAGTACAAGAAACCTACACAAGGAATGACAGCATGACAACCTCCACAAGATTCTTTGACTTAGAACTGGGCATAAAGGATCCTTCTGTATTCACCCCTCCAAGCAGCTGCCAAAATGCATTGCCACAACTGAGTGATGGCTGCTAAATTGAAACTGTATAGTATGTGATAGACCTCAATACAGATAAACAAGAATGCTTACAGGGGATTTCCATTTTTTAGTCCTGTGACTATACATGTTTCAAATTAACACCATTTTAATGTATTGTCTGTCAGCAGCCTTCTTAATATTTTCTACATACAAATTTAAATAAATATAAATTTACTGGCCTTTCGCTGAAGCCTTTGGTCCATCCGGTGGCCCTGTTGGCTTCTCTTTGTTCTCTGTGGTGTAGCATTTTTTTCTTCAGGGAAACACAGGCTCCCCTCCTTCATCTGTGTTGTAAAAGATGAAACAAGGATGTTGCACCACAAGGATGTTGGACCACTTTAAGAATTTCACATTATGGACTTATTGAAAGAACATCTATAGATTAAAATAACTAACTTATGTAGCATAAAGTCTCTGTGCAGACAACAATATATATATATATATGTATATATATACTCACATTTTGTCCCCTGCAACTGTTCCTCCTTGTTCCAAAGTGTGAAAGCTTACTGGATGAAAAGATCTTGCTCCAGGCTGTAAAGTGCATCCATTCCCTTAGATTGTAAGCTATCTTTCCTAATTTACTCCTGCTTCTTTGCATTTACTTACACTTTTGTTACACCTGACTCAGAGAGCATTAAAAGCATTGTTTTATTATGAGTATCTTACTTGTCTTACCCTCCTGTAATGTACATCTTGCACAGCACCACAGACTATGGCTGTGCTCTATAAATAAACAATAATAATAATAATGAACAAGGTGCACGGGAACAGCTGCCGCTTCTACGATGAAAGTTCACCCCTCTGCACACCCACTCCATTTATTATAGTGAATTGAGTGTTGGGGGGAAAAAGATGAGTAAATCTTTACTTTGTGTACATACTTGAGCTATCCCTTTAAAATAACTAATAGGCAATATTTATTTTGATTATAAGCTTTATAAATAAACAGCAATAATAATAATCATCTAATCGTTAGTGTGGCCAGTCTACCATGTCCAGTGTAGGAGCCTTCTCATGACAGGCAGATGAGCTTGCTGAAGCTCAAAGAGCAGCACTCCACTACTCCCAGGACAGCAGCTAGCAGGACAGGGGGACCTCCACTGCTTTCAGCTCATCGCTGGTTATTTTAAGATATAGATGTACTGTAATAACTTACATTTAACAATTAACTTAATAATAATGATCATTAGCATGTTCACCTTCATATTCATATATAGCACATGCTTTACCATGACAAAAATGTACGTTTTAGCACAATTATTATTTTGTATTCAGCTTGAACATAAAAGTACATAATATGCAAGAATATAATGCATCTAACAGATATTCAGGGATATTTTACTACAGAATCCAAATAACGCTGTAATATCATTAATAAAAGTTGTATTTATGAGATGTCCTGTGTGTTGCTTTAAGATGTCAAACAGCATCATACTGTGAATCCTTTGGAAGGCAATACAAAACTACTCAAGCAAGCAAGCAGGGGTGTTATTATAGAGGTACAGGGTCAAAAAGTACAACTAGGTTAAAAGGGGAAAAAAAGGATTTACAAGGCTTACGCCCCATGCCACAGATCCATTCAGGTCTGTACTGTTCTGTACTCCAACTTCCCTTGAATGGCCTGTTAGGCTTCAACACAACCATAAACCGGTACCTCCCTCTAGCTTTGCCACAGACATGCTCACCCACAACCTGTGGAACAATGGATGCCAGTTATGAAAAAACAGGGTGTTGACTCAAAAACCCCACACTGTGACAAAGCCAAAGCAGTGGACAGGCTTACATCGCTTGATCACAGAAAAATGAACAACACTTCAAACAATAAACAAACATCATAATTCAGCTTGAACCCTCCTCTCAGCACATGGATAGGCTTTTCAGTTAGCCATACATTGCCATACATAAAGATACCCAGTGTGGGGGGGGGGTCTGCTTAAAATTTCACAGGAATTTTGCTGCTTTGTAGTTTTATAAAAGAACAGAATTTTTGTAACATTTTGGTAAAATTGGTTAGTCTCTGTTTTAAATTGAAGTGAAGGGTGGTCTGTGGCAGCCTTCTTAAGCTGCTTGAATTGCTTTCGAAAGACCAGCAAACACCACCCAAATTTTTCCCATGAATGTGAATAGTGTTCAGCAGGGGCCTACCAAACCCGAATGTTTCAGAAAACTGCATCTGCATCCAAATCCAATGGAAACATAGTCGAGCAACAGTAGTTATAACATTCATTTGGCATGGTAACAATAAGAGTGATTTTCTTAATCTTTAGTACCTTGGAGCCCTCTGTTTATATGTTCTCTGCAGTCAGCTGTTCATCTGTAATCTTGTATTAAGTTTATTGGTACTCTTATACCTTTTGTAAAGTGGACTGCCAGCCAGCCGGACTTTCGTGGCTGGGGTCCACCAGGGGGTTGAGTCTGCTTTGGGCATTATAATAAAAAACCCTTCCTTGTTTCACTTAAAATCAAACAGCGTACTCTTCATCCAGTTTCCAGGTATTGCAGCGGAGCTTAAAGTGGACCCACTACATCCTATGGAAGGTTAAATTAAAAAATAAACCCATGTATCAACTGCCCTTAGTGTCCTGGTAATTCATTGGATAAAAATACTGACGAGTTTTTGGCTTCAAAGGCTTCTTCAAGGCTTCTTCATGCTTGCACTATTTTCAATAGGCTGTATTTGCTCCCAGCATGAGATTGCGAGGATGGGGGGAGGGCTTAAACAGCTAGTTAAGAACATCCTGTCAGAATCCAACGGCATACAATGGCATAAGTGGGGTGGGGGAGCAACATAGGTTGATTTGTTTTGGGGGGGATTTGCTGTGCTACCACTGTGACCAGTAGAGGATGGTGGCAATCGGGTGAGTTTGTATGTTTTGAGTTTGTATGATTTTTCCCCCCCCCCCAAATTGGGCTTAGCACAGGGTGGAGGGTCTTCAAAGGTTGGAGGTCCTCTTTCAAGTCTGTTGATAAACCCAACATAATCCAAAGGTTATTCCTTGGTGTTATTTACAGGAAATCATTGTACTCCTAGCTTGCCTTAGGTTTTGTTAAAAAGCCTTAATAAACTTTTCTCTCTGCAAGACAGGGCTGCAGTGCTATTACTATGGCTTTCCAAGTATATGAGGTCCTCCTATTACAGCTACCATTGCATTCAGTACAATGGCCTTGATTCACAGCCTCTTTTACCTGAACTTTCAGATGAAAAAGCATGTGTATGTGTATTTTTTCTGTTGGGTTTCGGCCATTTGTGAGTTTCTCGTTAGCTTTTTCCATCGTATTAGTGTTTTCGTTGTGTGTGAAAGTCTATCTAAGTTCAGGTCCCAGAAAGGCAGAAGAGGCTTACGTGGAGTGCGCAAATGCATGGCCCCTTGTAAAAAAAAGTCCTAATAAATGTATTCTCAGCAATGGGTTTCTGAAAAAAATGATGGATAAAGCAGATATCTGTCCTTTTAAAGTGCTCAATTGAAAACCTTCATCAAGACCTTTCTGCAAACAGAAAAAGTTCTACAACCAAAACCTCCTAGTTTCACATCAAGCGATAAATACTCACCAGACTCTGTAGTAAATCTTTGATGAAGTCTGCTCCCTGGCCTGAATTATGGTCCGGATATCCATAAATAGCAGAAAAAAACCTTTAAAGGTTTCAATAGCCAGGCTGTCAAAGCCAGAACTCATAAATTGGGGTGCCGTAGGGGGGCACCCTGTGTGAGAAGATCTGGATCGTCGGACAGCCTCCAAGGGTCGGCACCTGACTTCCTTACTATGTTTGAGAACCAGCTTCTCCTTGGTCACCAAGGAGCCACCAGAATGGTCAGGATTCTTTCGCAAGCTATCTTTTTTAGTACTCAACCTAGGAGTGGAATCGGAGGGAACGCATAGAGAAGCTTGAATGCTGACCACTGAAGAGTAAATCCATTGCTAGAGGGTCCCTGGACCAGCATACAAACTTCAGAACCTTCCAATTGTGCCTGGATGCAAAGACGTCTACGTCTGGGAACCCTTAGCACCTGCAAAGGGACTGAACAACCCTCAGACTGAGGGACCATTCACCCGATGCAGGACCACTCTGCTTAGATAATCAGCCTGCAAGTTGTCCACACCTGGTATGTGGATTGTTGAGGCGCATGGAACATGTCTCTTGGTCCAAAGTAAGGTCTGCCCCACTTCCTTGAGAGCTCTCCTGCTTCTCGTGCCCCCTGGTGGTTGATGTATGCCACCGCCGTCAGATTGTCTGTTTGAATCCTGACGGGATGACCCCTCAGATCGGGTGTCCAATGTTTGAGAAACAATAGAATCGCTCTTAGTTCCAGGATATTTATGGGAAGACTGCTTTCCCCCAGTCTCCACTGTGCCTGGATCATTTGTGACCCCATGACACCCCCAAACCTGTTATACTGGCATCCGTGGGGATACTCTTCCATTGTACCAGAAGAAAGGATTTGCCCATCTGAAGAGGCTGAGGATTCAGCCACCAGGTTAGGGACTGTTGTGTTGAGTGTGTCTGTAAAAGGAGAAATCCAAAGTTAGTGGGTTTCAATGCCAGATTGAGAGCAATTCCATCTGCAGGGGTCTTATGTGAAACTGTGAAAAAGGCACCACCTCAAAGCAAAACACCATCAGACCCAACAGACGCATTCCTTGACGAATCGAGTGAGGGCAGGACGTGAAATCCTGTACCCTGGCCTGCAGTGAAAGTCACCTCTGTTCTGGAAGAAATACCTTGGCCAGAGTTGTGTCTAATGACATTCCCAGGAAAGATATAACTCTTGAAGGTATGATATGCGACTTTGGATAGCTGACTATCCAGCCATACTATTCTAATAAACCACAATCATACATAAAGATATAAATCTCTGCGGGACCAGTTCAAATACAATCGTTTAGATTCACCACGTGAGGTATCAGGATTTCATTTAAGTGTATATCCGCCACCTGTCACACTGTGAACGTACCAGATGAAAGTTGAAAAAATGCCTTTCGAGGGGCGCATGCGCGCGGCGTGGTGAGATGGTCGCACCTTGATCACGCTCCGCACTCTCGGGAGCCGCCTGCCTACCTGACGGGACCAATCGACGGGCAAACACATGTTTCTGATAGCTGCGGACCTCAAGCACCCGGTGGATACCCTGGCGGTCTATAATATGGGTAATCCGAAGAAGAAAGTGGCAAAAGATCCCGGCGGTCAGTTTTCCAAAATGGCGACCGGCATGGAGGGCGAGCCGGCGGCACGTGGAAGTGAGCGGGAGGATTCCCGAGACTCCTCAGACAGCTGGACCCAGTTCCCATCTGAAATAGTGGGCTCTGGCCCCCCCACCACACTGGACCGAGCCACCCTCCAACAGATCCGGGAAATGATCAGAGAAGAAATGACCACCGTTTCTACTAAAACAACTGCGGAGCTACTCGGAGGCCTAAAAGACCTAGGCAACCGCACGTCGCAACTTGAAAACCATATTGGCCACGCCACGCTTATCATGGAGGGACATGAGCAAGAGATTGAACAGCTTCATGATCTAGTTCACACTTTACAATCACAGCACGAAGATCTTGAAAACAGGTGCCGCAGAAAGAACTTACGCTTCCGAGGCCTACCAGAGTCTATGGAAGACGCCAGGGGCTCCATTACTGCGCTCATCCAGGAGCTTGTCCCGGACATCCCGCCCGAGAAGTTAGAACTGGAAAGAGCCCACCGCGCCCTGACCACTCGCAAGTCGGAGGGTCCCCCGAGAGATATAATCGTGAAGTTTTTATACTTCCAAACGAAAGAAGCTGTTCTTAAAGTGGCCAGAGGAAAATCCTCCCTGTCTTTCCAAGGTAACAGCTTTCAAATCTATGCTGACCTGTCGCAATCCACGATAATGAAGCGGCGTGCATTTCGGCCCTACTTAGAAGTTCTACAAAGGTCAAATATTAAATACCGATGGGGCTTCCCATTTAGAGTTATGTTTTCTCATAACGGCAAGCAAGTACAGGCCTCCACGCTAAGGGAGCTCCGGGATCACTTCAAGCAGTTGGACTTAACCCTCCCAGGCCTCACCAGTGACTCGGGCAATAGATCGCCCATCCAGCATGACTCTAACAAGGACGGCCATGAGGAACGAGCCCCATCTGACAACATACCCAGATCACAGCGGAAGCATAGGAAGCAGGTCTTAAAGAGACTCTCCTCTCAGTCGTTCCAGAGATCAGGTGATGGGTAAAAGACGCTGAGGCCATTTATATATCCTTTTTCTCTCTTTTCACATTATATGCCTCGTACAGAGGTAAGAACTCGGCCCATTGGACTGCCCGTCGATTGGTCCCCCAAGTTTCTGTAGAAGAACCCCTTCTGCACTCTCAGGTTTACACTATGTTATGTGGCAACTATTCATCTTGCCTTAAACTATGCATACCTAACAGGTGTCTAGGGAAGCTTTTGGTGTACCTGGCCGCCTGTTATGACTCCCCTAGATCACCGAATCCCGTTTTGGGCTTGATGATCTGACGGGAATAGTTGTTAAGTTATGTTGGTTATCACCCCACCCATTATATGGGAAATTCTAATACTGATTGTTTGCAATGTGACAACTAGTCAGCTTTCTTTACACTATGCATGCCCAACAGGTGTCAGGGGAGCCTCTTGGTACACCTGACCACTTGTTATGACCCCCCTCGATCGCCTAGTCCTACTTTGGACTTGGTGACTTGACGGGAATAGTTGTCAAGTTATGTTAGCTACCGCCTCGCCCCATTACCTGGGGAATTTTGACAATGATTGTTGACTTGAGGACGTCAAGTGATCCACAATGTGGGGTGTAGCTGAAACGCCTTCACTTCCTATGACTTAATGCAGAAGGCTGTGAGTCCATCTTTCGGCTCCCGAGAGCTACGCAAGCGGTCTGACCCCTCTCCAGTGGGAATCACCCGCTGGTGAGGTGACATTAGTGACAAAAGTCACAATGATGGAGTTATGTGTTAAATCAACAGTACATTGCTTTGCTTTATGTCCAAATTTCTGTGACCCGTATGTTTTCTCTCTCACCCAAACTTTTGCTTTATTTCTTAGCCCTACTAGACCTTCCTCAGCCTCTACCTGCCCCCAACCCCAACCATCTTTCCCTTCCAATAGCCTTCCCCGGGGGGGGGGGCGGCGCCCAGCCATACTAACATCCAGGAGGTATGTACCGTATAGCATGTTACATCTAGTCAATGGTGCTTAAAGTTGTTTCGGTTAATGTGCAGGGATTAAACTCCCCGAATAAAAGATCCAGGGTTTTTAGATACTTTAGCTCCACACACGCAGACATAGTCTATGCTCAGGAATCTCACTTTTCTGTCTCCTCAACCCCTAAAATCCTAAATTCTAAGTATCCACTGGTTTACCACGCTAGGGCCAAAACAAAGCAGAGGGGAGTATTTATTGCTTTTCACTCTCGAACACAATTTAAATGCGCCAAGCAAATTTCAGATCCTGCAGGCAGGTTCCTGTTGCTCCAGGGTACGCTGCAAGACTCAGAAGTCACACTCTTAAATTATTATGCGCCAAACTCAGGCCAGACTGATTTCTTAAATAAACTATGCAACCTCTTAGTCAAGCATAAGAAAGGGACAGTACTTGTAGGAGGTGACTCAAATTTCACACTAGATCCGGTGCTGGATAGATCTGCCCCGCCAACAGCACAGCATAGAAAAGATGCTCACCAATTCCAATCTTTAATTTCTGGGGCGGGACTGGTGGATGTCTGGAGAGATATGCATCCATTTCAGAGAGACTACACACATTACTCAGCCCCCCATAACCTACATACCAGGATTGATCATTTTTTTACTCACAAAAACTTCCTTCCCAATATCTCTCGTGCCCACATCCAGTGTCACTTGTAGGTCACTGGTAATTAAGCCTGGCCCCTCTGCCTGGATGCTTAATGATACTCACCTGGCCTCCAAGGAGAAGGTGCTGGAGACTGTGAAGGAAGCGGAGCTTTTTTTTCGCACAAATGTCAATTCAGTACAGTCACCGTCGGTTCTATGGGGAGCATTCAAAGCTGTGATGCGGGGGCACTTTATCTCCAGAGCGGCCAGGACTAAAAGGGAAAAAGCTCAGCTCATGAGCACACTGGAAAGGGAGTATCTAACAGCATCCCAGGCATTCAAAACCAAGGGCAGTGTAGTTAACAGGCAGAGACTAGAGAAAGCCAGAGTGGAGCTTAGCTCGCTCCAGATGCAGGAGGCTGAGCGTAGATACAAATGGTCAGCCCAAAGGTACTATACCCTGGCAAATAAACCTAATACTCTTCTGGCATCACAGCTACGGTGTCAGGCGAAAACCCCACCCATCCATCAAATTAAGGGTGAGAGGCGGGCAGGTCACTAGCAACCCCTGTAAAATCCTAGAAGAATTCAGACCACGCCTAGCAAAACTGTATGAGACGCACAAGGGATCAGATAACGGGGCTGTGAAAAAGTACCTTGATAATACTATTCTACCCCAACTGGACTCTGACTGGGCTGAATATGTAGACGCAGATATAACGGTACAGGAGGTGAAACAGGCAATAGCTTCTCTCAAACCTAATAAGAGGCCCGGACCTGATGGCTATACAGCAACTTTTTATAAAAAACTAACAGATGTGATTGCTCCGCACCTCACAACAATGTATAATAGCATTAAGGAGGGTAGCCACTTTGACCCGGAGTCCTTGTCTGCTGCCATTGTTATGATCCCAAAGCCAGGAAAAGACCCCCTAGCTTGGCAGAATTACCGCCCTATTTCTCTGTTAAACCTAGATCTAAAAATCTTGGGGAAAATTATGGCTGCCAGAATCAACACATCTCTCAACTCCCTAATACACTCTGATCAGGTAGGGTTTGTCCCAGGGAGGCAGTCTTCAGATGGGGTAAGACGTATAACACAGCTTATAGAAGTGGCTAGGTCCACACAACCAGATGCTATGCTGTTATCCCTGGACATGGAAAAAGCTTTTGATTGCCTCTCCTGGGACTACCTGATGCAAGCTCTAGATAGATGGGGCTTTGGACAAGGCCTCAAGTCCTGGGTTAGCGCTATGTACCATACACCAACAGCTAAAGTGAAATACTCTGGTTTTGAATCAGCCTCCTTTTCCATCAATAGAGGCACGCGCCAGGGGTGTCCTCTGTCCCCAATACTGTTCATACTAGCCCTAGAGCCGCTAGCATCCAACATCAGGCATAATCAGGCAATAAGGGGAATTACCTATGGGAAGGAGGAACACAAATGACCTATGTTTGCAGTTGACATGTTGCTCACTATCTCTTCTCCCCATATAACGGCACCTGACCTGACCTCGGAGTTGGAGGTTTTTGGCAATATGTCAGGCCTTAGAATTAACGCTGGGAAGTCACTGGCCATGGGTCTTTCTTTAACACAGCAGACCAATACTCTATTAAAGGGCAACTTTCCCTGGCTTTGGGTCACGAAGCTTCCATACCTAGGAGTCACATTAACCACATCTGTTGCAGCGTTATATAAAGCAAACTACCCAGGCCTATTTAATCAATTGAGTACCCTTCTGTCTACTTGGCGTCAAGTAAATCTCTCATGGCTGGGGCGTCTGGCAGCGACTAAGATGACTATTCTGCCTAAGTTGTTATATTTTTTTAGAGTCCTTCCTATAAATGTTACCAAAAAGGCCCTTCAGCCATTACAACAAAAGCTTAACAAATACATTTGGGGGACGATCAGACCACGAATCGCTAGGGGAACACTATACTGTAGAAAGGAGGATGGAGGCTTGGGCGTTCCAAACCTATATAAATATTACATGGCGGCGCAGCTGGCAGCACTGCTCCCTTTGCATGCTACAACAAATATACCTGGTTGGGTGCAGATGATGTCTAAGAGCTTGTCTCCAGTTTCTGTGTCATCAATTATCTGGACACCAAAGAAACTTAGACCAGAGACCCTGGTACAGGGCATAGGCCCAGCGCTGGATATCTGGGACAGGAATGCGAAACTCAGGGGGTGGTGTTCGCCACATGTGCCGGCAGCTCCTATCCTGGGAAACCAGTTGTTTCCCCCGGGATTAGAGTCAAGACAGAGATTTAAGTGGTGGGAGGAACAGGGATATCGCACGATACAAGACCTGCTCGCAGGTTGGAAAGGAGAATCCCCATTCTCACTGACCAATAGAATCGTAGCACCCCCTGCTGAAAAATTTAGGGCATTACAACTGGACCACTTCGTCAAATCACTGATTCGGGACCTGGATCACTATAGTAAACCTTCGGACTTTGAACAGAGATGCCTATATGACCCACTGGCGAGAGGAGCAATTTCAAAACTCTACGCATCCCTGGTCAAACCTGAGGGGACAAACTCTCACTTATATATGACAAAGTGGGAAGAAGATTTAGGGAAAATAGATGACGAGCAAACCTGGTCAAACATATGGAAATCAGCAGGGAAGGTCTCATACAACACTCTCATTCATGAGAACTCTTTTAAGGTCCTGTTTAGATGGTACCTCACCCCTGCCAGAATACATAAGTTTGATGCAAATACCTCTCCCATGTGCTTTAGGGGATGTCAGGAGGAAGGAACTATGCACCACATATGGTGGAGCTGTCCTCATGCCTGTAGGATGTGGAGCAGTGTATACAACCTCCTAGCTACGCTCTTTACAGGCACTTTTTTCCCTAGCACATGGGAAGCCCTCCTCTCTTATAAGACAAATAATTTTAAATTTACCCAATGGAAATTAGCTTTACATATTTTCTCAGCAGCAAGACTGATAATAGCTAGGAATTGGAGGAGTGGACACTTACCCTGG
Organism: Gastrophryne carolinensis; assembly: GCA_027917425.1. Taxonomy (NCBI): domain Eukaryota; kingdom Metazoa; phylum Chordata; class Amphibia; order Anura; family Microhylidae; genus Gastrophryne; species Gastrophryne carolinensis. The sequence goes on along the minus strand of CM051239.1, from coordinate 192,196,240 downwards.
CAGATGGTGATTACTAAAATTTCTGATATTATGATACTGGAAAAACTGACGGCATGATGACTATGATCGCTTTAGTGAAATATGGTCCCCATGGATAAACTATATTGGAGTGAGTAGAAAAGTTGGGGACGCCTAGGACCCACGTTATAGACGGGAACTGTTGGTTGGGTCCTCGCCCCCCCTCCCCCCCCCTCCCCACTCCCTATTACCCTCCCCCTCTCTTTCTTCCTAATACAACACCCCTCGATCACTCCCTTCTTTTTTTCCTATTCCCTCTGTTCTGAGTCAGTGGGTTCTCCACACCCTCACCCCCTCTCTTTGTTCTTACTGTTCGGCTCTCATGTAACGACATATACATAGGTAGAGGCTATACCTCGTCATTGACAAAATGATAATAACTGCTTCTTCTTCTTACAATAACCACAGTACACATGTTACATTATGCTTAATTGAAACTTTTTATATTTTGCACTCTTTTTCTTCTTGGACTATGTAAAGTGAACTTTCTATACATGCTGGTTTTGTCATTTTATATGTACATGCTGTTACTGACGAAGTCCACAGAATGTCTTTACCCAAATTTTGTATTGTCTACTACTGCTTTTCTATAAACAATAAAAATTATTGTAAAAGAAAAAATGCCTTTCAATATAGCACCTTCGATTTCCTTATTATTTCAATCCTTATAGCCAGATGAATATCAGCTCTCCATATCATTAAGATGCTCCTTGTTAATATTCAACCACCAACTTAATTTTTTTTAAAAAAGCATTCCTCATTTATTCAGTTTTATATGAAAGATAAAAATGTGTTGGCACACATAGCGTAATACAGTAAGCACTAATATTTTTACCAGAATATGAATATAAACAGACGTTGTATTAAATGATGTTAGGAAGGATGTTGATAGCAAAAGCTTCACTCCTTTCTTTACCCCTTAACCGCGTAATACGTATACCCAACAGCACAGTACGTGTATCTCCAAATCCTAGGCCTCCGGACTCGGCAAGTGTCGGCTGTTTTCGGGGGTAACATGGTCTGAATTAGGCTCCGCCCAATGCGTTTCATCACATTGACTTAATCATAGGCACACGGAGCGCTGCCACAGATGTATGTTTATAGTCTCGTCTCTAAGTAGTTAACTGTTTGGGCGCCGTTCACCAGGGCATATAGCCAATATCAGGGCATGCCATTTAGAAGCACCGTTCACCGGCACATATAGCCAATATCTGGGCATGTCATTTAGAAGGATGTGGAGCCTTCACTATCACATCTGACAAATACATATGTATGCCGGCATAATTCTAATTATACATATAGCATTGGCATCATATTTCAAATTAAAAGTACCAATTACAGCACATATAAAAAAACTTTCTTCTTAAAATATACTTATTATACTGTAATTAAACTTATTATGCTACAACTAATTTTAACATAGTTAAAAGTATATGGAAATCTCTACACAAAATATATTATCTCTGTATTGTAGATATATACTAATATTATTTGCCATTAAACAGAAATATTCTCCTTTCTTTTAACGGGTGTAATCAATTATACCCGTATTAAATTAACTATATACTTTTAAATATTTATTCATATTAACTTTTTTCAATTTTATACTATAAATCAATTATTTCGAGTTTTTACTTTTACAATAGAAAGAATATATTTCTGTTATAATTGCCACATTCTTTAAACATATACCATATCAATTAAAAATGTAATTAATTAAAAATTCAAATCAAAATATTAAATATTCTTATTCTATAATAATAATAATTAACTGAATTAAATGATCATATTTATTTTATAAAACAATTTATGTCGAATTCCACATTTAACCCCTCAGGTTGCATTGAGTCTATTGTGTAAATCCATTTTGACTCTAACTTTGATAACTCATTAATCAAATCCCCTCCTTTTAAATGTAATTGCATTTGATCTATTATGCAAAATTTTAAACCCAAGGGGTTACTTTTATGTGCCTTTTTGAAATGAAGGGAAACACTATGTAATTCATAGTTTCTCTTTATATTGTATATATGTTCCCTTAATCTTATTTTAAATTCCCTCCCCGTGCAGCCTATATATTGTAGCCCACAGGGGCATTCTAGCAGGTAAATAACATTTTTACTAGTGCAGGTTAAACATTTTTTTATATATGGAGTAAAACCCTTGACCCCTCTCTAAAAGGGGAACAGGACAAACTACTCCAATCTCTAATAGATGAGCTACAGCGGATCTCAATGCTTCTGCTTCCACTAGGTTTTGGGATATCCATGACCAAAAGAACTTTCGATTTAGGTCTGGTCCCTAATTCGATCTTGTAATCTGAGGATACCACTTTTGGATCCAAAGATGTGTTACATGAAGCCTCCAAATGGGAGCAAAATGCAGAAGCTGTCTGCAAGGGTGGGGGTATCCCCTCATGCCTGAGGGGGCTTTGAAGTGGGTTTTTCCTTGGTCCGCCAGAAAGATCTTGCCCTATTTTGGGACTTTGGTCTCAGGCTGACCATAAATCAATCAGATCTCAGGAAAAAGGATACTTAGTGTCTAATACTCTAGGAATGGCCAGAAGACTATCCAGCTTTTGCCATTCCTTTTGGATCAGATTAGAATAACGAGTCTGCTCAAGAAAAAACTCTCTCTGTTTTTCCGGCTTAAACAAATCCCCCTTTTTCCTCTTGGGGGTATCCAAAATCTCTAAAATGGAACTAATCAGACTTTCCATTTGTTGTTTAAACCGTGAGGTCCCTTGTGTAGAGGATTCTGAATCCTAAACACTTTCTTCCCTATTGAAAAACCTTCCCCCTCTGATAACTCATCCTGAGAGACTACGGCAGCAAAAAGATCTTCTTCAGACTCAGAACAAACGAAATGCTTCATTTTCTTCAATACCTTTCTTGGGACAGGTGGTTCCGAATGGCCTTCTATGCAGGTCAACCTATCTGAAATCTCTGGGTGGACACTATAGCCCTAGTTTTCCTCACTAGGCTTGGCTAACAAAATAGCCCTAGGTTCTGAGGGCTCAGCGACAGGGGTCTCTTAAAAGCCCTTTCTGCAGGAGACAACCTTTGCATACACACTGGACATTAGGTAAACCTGTCTGCTAAAGGGCCACATCTGATTACCCTGGATGCCTCGGTCATGGTGAAAAGACCCAAGTATATAACAAGCCTCAATAGTCACAAGTGACTACTCCGAGACCTTATTGGTGAACCACACCAATTATCCCTTTCCCACAATCTACAAGACAAAAACTAAAAATAATAATAATAATAATAAATTATTATTATTAATAATATTTATAATATATATATATATTATATATTTTTTTTTTTACACACTTGACCAGCCAGCAGTGTAGGTCCTCTTGAAGCAGCGACCGCAGCAGTGGCTTGGGAAACGGCCCTGGTATCCGGGCGAGGAGGCTCATATGTGGCCAGGAAAGGTACCCCGCCGCTGGAGGTAACCAGCTGAAGCCATGGCGGGAACTCAGAGGCAGTAGGGCCGGAGAAGCGACCCCGCTCCCGGGGATGAAAAAAGCCATAAGCCGGAGTAAGACCCAGCACGCCGCCGGCGACGGCGGCAGCAGCACCGGATCGAACTGACTTTCCTGGCTGAACAGCAGCCTCTGAGGCTGAGGACCAGGCAGCGATCTTCCCTCGCTCCATCAACGGAAGGAAGCGTCTGTTTTTTCCTGCTGCCTAGCTCTGTCCCTCTCTTGAAAGTTCCACCCCCTAAAAGGGCCCAAAATTAAAAAGTTTAAAGTGCCACTATAAAAATAAAAGATTGCAGGAAAAGCAGTAAAAGAGGAAAAATTATTCCTCTAGTACCCCCTGCAGGCTGACCTTTCCTTAAAGTGGATCTGCAGCCAGAGTGAAAAACACCCCAAAGCACCCAAAGAACCTTGTATTTACTTTTTCTGTGTCTGTAACCATACATTTGAATGGTTGAGTTTGCATTTTGTTTTGTGTTTATTATTTTGTTTCGTTTTGGGGTGTCTACCGATACATGTGTAATACTCTTGTAATCTGGGAGGAAAGGGGCTTTTACATGCAATGTTTCTTTTTTTAACTTACATTTTTAATTTTAAAGAAAACATGACAAATTGTAAAAAATATATAATTATTTCTCTTTTTAACATATTTCATATTAAAACATATTTAAACACTGAAAACTCACGTTAAACCCCAAACTCTGCTGAAAAAAGGAGTATAAGATTTTCATGGAAATCCCAGGAAATGCCTGCAAAAATCAAAGTAAAATATATATAGTGCAAAATGGTGAAAAATGTTCTGGCATGCAGCCAAGGATGATGACCGGAGCCAAGAGGGAGGAGCTTTAATACCCTAGAAGTGGAGACCATGTGAATTTTTTTATCACTTGAGGGGAGAGGCATGGAGGGGGATACCCCTCTCCATACTCCTCCCGTCCTCCCATCCGGTGATGTACTTAGTCACAAGGGGGGGGAAATCACCAGAGGCACCTCTCTCTCTCCCTGGCTCCCAACCACTTCTAGCTGGGGAGCCAGGATGGGACCACTTTTTAAAAAGGTGCTGGTTACAATGGCCTCTACATCTAATGCTGCGGCTGTCATTGAAAGTGCCAGTGAAGGATCAAGAAGACCCTAGTAATAGACTAAGAAGGCCATGGTGGACAAATAAAAGGACACTGTCTGGCAGGAGACAGAAGTAAAAAGCTGTGGATTGGCAAGCAGTTACATTTATAATAATAAATGTTAATTTTGTCTAGTGTTTTTTTTTAACCACCCAGGGTGAAAGTAGGCTGGTATTAAGGAAGCACAGAAGCATGGTGTGGGAAGGGCATATCTTGTAGTCTCACACAGGGCGCCTTCCATCCTAGAGTCAGCCCAGACAGTCATAGGGGTTAGGTAAAACCACCACATTTGGGGAATTTCTCAAAAAGTATAAAGCAGACCAACTGGGATGTGGATGCCTGTACGAAATACAGCAGCCCTGTTCTAAGTTACCAAGGGTAATCTTTGGAAAAGTAAACATTTCACCCTTCTGCCTTTTAAATTGGACCAAAACCCAGGATTTTGTCTCGGTCCCTTCTCCGGGGGCACTCCAATCAGGGGTGGGCAAACCCCCAGGACGCCGAGACCAGCTTACCTCTTTCCGGTCCCATGTCGCGTCTAAGAGCAGCAGCTCTGACGGCCGCATCCTCCGCTTTCCTCTGGCAGGGAGCGTGCCCGCGCTGGCCATTCACAAAAGCCTGGTGTGGGCACGCACCCTTCTACAGGTACAGCGGGATGCAGCCGCGGCTCTTAGACACGCCATGGGACCGGGAAACAAGGTAAGTGAATGGGGCAACCTGGAGGTTTCACACAGCAGGGCACCCCCGATGGGGGGAATCGATCGCCTATCTAGCTGGGTTTTAGTCCACTTTAACAATTAACAAACAATCCTCAAAGTTGTAGGAGGCTCAAACATTCCTGATGGTAAGCATGATTTTTGTATTAATGGGGGCAATCCACTTTGTAAAATAATTAAGTGGGCATATAGTACCCCTAAGAGATAAAGGGGAAAAAAAAAATAAACATTCGCACCATAAGACAGCCTAACCCTCCCTACTTCTGGGGAATAAAAGGGGTGTCACTATATATATATATATATATATATTATTTCAATCTATAATAGATAGATAGATCAGGATGTAATTTGTTACATAATGACAAAATAGCAAAACAGGGAAATAATGTAAACTGATAATGGCCTGAGAGATTTGGTATAGTTGCACTCATGAGGTTATTGACTACTACTGAGAAATGTGTTTAGCATTAAGAAAGAGGAAATCTCAAACAATGAACCAGCCAGCACTTGCCTTTTTACCTTGGCTTAACCTTTCTATGTCTTCAACAGGAAAAATGTAGAGGAATGGAGTGCAATGCATGTAACCACAATGACTTGGAACACTAGATAAACTAACATGAAACTCTTCAAGTGGGGAAGAGCTTCAATATGACACAGACATTTTGGCTCCAAGTGCCTGTGACTGATATACAATAACCGATTCCCATAAGGAAGGGCCCTAAATCGGAACTAGAGATGAAAGCCACATTGTTGCTTTATGTCAGTGGTTCTCAACCAGTTTTTGGCCATGATAGCTCATTTCAAACGATGAGAACCACTGCTATAAATTATAGAAAAGTGAGAACCACTGTAAAGTAAAGAAAAAAAAAATTAATGTGGCTTAACTGGTCCATCATGATCTCAGGTATACTGTATGTTATTTTTGTGTGTGGAGCTAATATATTAATTTATATTGTTATCTAAAAAATTGCAAATTGCTCACTCACATTTAAGGCTATTCACTATTTATTTTAAATGAATCTCTCACAAAGAAAGACAGCTGGAGGCTTCAGTGTAGAAGGTAGACCCCAATTGGAATCAATAGACTGGATAGTTATACCAATTTACTAGGAGGCGAGACCTTGTCTGAATGAAATAGAAGCAGAAATAATAAGAGGTCTATGTATGCGCTGTCTGTTTTTTTGAGATTTGGTGACGATGGTACTTTAAGTAAAAAAATTAAGAATAGACTTCATCAATCATTCAAATTTAATCTTGTACAAAACAATACATTTTATTTTTTGTTCAGATTGAATTCTCTAACTGTGGATCACACTGACCCAGCTGTGCGCACGTGCTACCGTCCCAGCCTATCTGAATGGCTGGGGTGGGAGCACAAACACACTCTCACTCCCCACTGAAAACAAGGAGAGGTAGTCAAGGCAAATGAGGTAGTCAAAGAAAACAGCTCATACTCATAGCAGCCATTTGCCCTGATCTATATATTGGATTTGGGGCTAAATAGGGAAAATGTGCCTTTATGAACTGAATTATAAGAAAGTACTGGCTTTACCACGGGATGAAAATAAACAGACTTTTTTTTTAGTGGACGTGACTATGGTAGAGTGCCATATCAATTCCACACACTTACCCCCAAATACAAGTGTGATGAATTCTGTATAAACCATGAATTGTCAATTATAACCCCGACTGCTACCTCCCATCTCACGAAGTGAAGTTTGACGTTTTTCATGCATGTCACTATAAAATCATTTGGTTTGGTTGTTTAGTAGTAAATGTGTGGCTGCAAATTACAGAAATATATTATGCCTGAATAAGCAAGGACTTTGAAAGCTTGCCCTTTCAATGGCTGATACCAAAGTTGAATGAATTTATTAATAATTTAAATAACCCTTAATCACTACATTTTCCCAACAAATTTGTTTCGATCTGAATCTAATTAAATTGCATACAAATTTGCTATATTCCTGACACTGTTTAACGTGGACATATCACCAGGACTTTCACTATCCTGGTGATAGGTCCTGGTGATAGGGGGCACTCCAAATCGTGATGCCCTATGTGAAACCCCTCTAGATCACCCAGCAATTCACCTTTCGTCCGTGCCCATGGCGACTGCATGGGCTCTCGTCCAATCTTGCTAATGCATGACAAACCAAAGTAGCAGCAGTCACATTGCTAGAGGGTGGAAGGTAGCACAGCTTGAAGAGTACCAAAGCAACAGCAGTCACACTGATGGATGATGGCAGGTGGCACAGAATCAAGAGTACTAAAGCAGCAGAGTAGCAAAGCCGCATCAGTCACATTGGTAGAGTGTGACGGGGGCACAGCTTGAAGAGTACCAAAGCAACATAAGTCACATTGATGGAGGATGGCAGGTGTCATGGAATAAAGGGTACCAAAGCAGCAGTCACATTAATGGACAGTGGCTGGTGGCACAGAATCAAGAGTACAAAACAAGTAGAAGTCACATTGATGGAGGTTGGCAGGTGGCACAGAATCAAAAGTACCAAAGCAGTAGAAGTCATATTAATGGATGTTGGCAAATGGTACAGGATAAAGAGTACCAAAGCAGCAGCAGTCACATCACATTTATGGAGAGTGATAGGTGGCACAGAATCAAGTGTACCAATGCAGCATCAGTCATACTTCTAGAGGGTGGCAGGTGGCACAGCTTGAAGAGTGCTGGTACAGGTTCACCTGCATGTCCTCCTGCTGCTGATGGCTACTTTCCTCAGTTTGTAGGTGAAGAAAGGTGCTCATCAGCGACAGGAGGCTCAAGCTGCTGCTGCTGATAGCGCTGGCACCTCCTTCCTGCAGTCAGGGCAGTGGAGCATAAGCTCTAGATGGGAACCCAGTTGGGGTGGTGTGAAGATGGGCGACAGCACATGAAAGGCATCAACCAGCTGACTACAAATGATGTTATAAAAGTTCTGTAGGTCAGTTTGGCATCCTTCTCTGCATCTGGGAAAAAGGCCCCCATTTTGGTGGTAACGATGGTCTAGCTACTTCTGCTTTCTGCCTCGTCCTAGGGAGGGAGAAAGTGAAGGTAGCCACCAGAGATGGAGATTCCCGAGCCAACCTCACTACTTGTTAGAAAGTACAAAGCACAGCCGAGTACGAGTTGATACATTCAGGTGATTCCCAGGGGTTTACAAGAATGGAGTTGATGAGAATGAAGTGACCAGATTTATGAATATACAAAATAGTGGAAGCACCATACAAGTACAGCCTGCACCATACTTCAATGTGGACAATTATATTAACTGTTAAAATAGGTTCAATTGACTATTTAAGGTTGTGGAGTTCTAGCACATTACCAGCAATTTGGCCAGGTGCCTGTTCAGCTTCTGCACTGTTGGATGGGTGCTAGCATACTGCTGTCTCCTAACTATATTCTCACTATTTGATTGTTGGCAAACATACAGTATTTATGGGAAAGAGGAGGACCAGTGGATAAAGGGACAGAAGCAATGCCTCCTTCTGAGGTGGCGGAGCCCTGACTGCTGGAGGAGGGTTGCTGTCCCCTTTGAGGTTCAGCACTTGTTGCATTAGGCTGTAGCAGAATTAACCTATTATCTACTAAAATGAGTTTCAGAATAACCTTAACAGGCGTCTATTTTCCCTTTCCCTGTCTAAAATTTGACAATAGTCATCCATTTATAAATGGTCTTAGAAAGAGCTGGTTCTCCATTGTCTATGACTATCCAGAGTAATGAGCAACCTGTTTTCCTTTTATCTTTTGTTCTATGAACGTATAACTCTACCTACATCAAGTCGATGCAGCAACATCTCCTATCCTTTGAAAGATTTGATTATGTGAAAAGGTAAAAAAACCTTAAGTAAAATTTCTAGTAATCCAATTACCCCTGTGTCTATATGAAAAACATTGCGTGAGAAATGAAGAAAATTGCTGCTTAATCAGAAACTCTTCTTATGGATGATAAGGCTAATTTTGGAGAAAAGGAGATAAGTGGAACTGAACTGGTTTAAAGGGATTGTGGCAGTGAGGTGTGTGTGGTGTCGGGGGGGGGTGACACTGCTGCGGCTCTGCTTCAAAAACGTGAGATTTTTATGTTATATGGTGTATGTCTGTATTGTTTTCCATCCTGGCTGCTCCTCTTTAACAATGCTTATATATATATATATATATATATATATATATATATATATATATAATATTGTAAGGCTCATTGCACTTTATTAGGGTTGTTATTAGGTAGATTAATCTATACTTAGTTAGGGTAGATATTTATGATATATGGTTTTGAGATATCAAGGGTTATATATACTTTATATAGCACTTTTAGGTTATTAGTAAGGCATTGCATTGCCAGCCACACAAACAGATAAGAGCCTTTATTATAGTTGATTACTTGAAGCAGAAAAGCTAGCTGCCTCTTTTGTTACATCTCAGTGTCCCCTTTTTTGCCTCTCCCCCGCCCCCTCTATAATCATTGTTATGTGTTTTTTAATTATTTTAACATGTCTTAACCCTTTTGTTGCCAAGCACGTAACACCTATGTGCTGGCTTGACTGGGCCTTAAGTGCCAAGCCCGTAGGTGTTACGTGCTTGACTTTCCCCGCTGCTAGTTTAAAAAATAAAAATAAAAAGTACTCACCTGACCCCTTGTTGGATCCGGCCGGGTCTCCTCTTTAATTTGGTGCCATCCGATCCCTCGTGGGGGCTCGGATGGCTCCAGGAGAGCCCCCGGCCGCCCCCCCCCCGCTTTGGCAGCAGAAGCTGCTAACTCTAAAAAAAACAAAACAAAAAAAATGACATTCACTTACCTGCATGTGCGCTGGCTCCCGCTGTCCCTCCTCTTCACCTGGGGGGCCTCTGATCCCCCCCAGGACTTACCGATCTTCAGGAGAGAGCTCGAGAGGCTCTCTCCCCTTTCATCCTCGATGGCGGCCGCCATCTTGCCGCTAAGCCCCGGCCCCGATCACCGGCTTCAGCCTTCTCAGCTTCTCAGATGCCGGTGATCGGTGCCCTGGAAGGAGGTGACAGGAGATCCTCTGATCTCCTGCCTCCCCCTTCTCTGGATGCCGATCACCGGCATCTGTCAGCAGAGCAGCGAGGGACAAGAGCTTGCAATCGGAGGTAAGTACAGTAAAAAATTTTTTTTTTTTTTTTTTAATAAAATACTTTTTATTAATGTGTGGTGTTTTTTTTTTAACAGTTAACCCTTTGTGAGCTGGTAAGGGGTCCATGAGACCCCTGTACCAGCTCACAAGGCTCTGGGTCTGGCAAGTCACCTGCGGGCTAGCGGGTGACTTGCCATTAACCCCCAGCCCCCCATTACCTGCCTCCCCAAAGGCCGGGGGGGGGCAGAAGAGCCCGGGCCCACATAGGCTATGTGGGCTCGTAGGCTGCAGGGTGGGGGGGGCCATAAAAGCTGGCCCCCCCACTCTGTGCCTACAAGCCCCCATAGCTGGTCCCGGGCTGGTTACTTTGGGTAAGGGGGACCCCACGTCATTTTATTTTTTGATTTTTAAGGTTTTTAACCCTTAAAAATAAAAAAAAATGGGGTCCCCCCCGCGAAGGGGAACCCTATATCATTTTTGTTTTTAAATTAACCCTTTGTGTTCTGTCATCCAGCAGCTATAAAAGGCTTCCAGCAGGTGAGCAGAAGCCAGTAATCGCCGAGGGACACAGTGCTCCAGGATGGATGGGAGGTAAGTATTAAAAAAAAAAATAATAAAATTATTTTTTCTTTTTGCGTGTGTGTGTGTGTGTGTGTGTGTGTGTGTGTGCTTTTTTTTTTACATTTAACCCGTTGTGAACTGGTAAGGGGTCCATGACTTGCCATTAACCCCTGGCACCCCCATTACCTGCCTCCCCAAAGCCCAGGGGGGGGGGCAGAAGAGCCCGGGCCCACAGGCTATGCGGGCTTGTAGCCTGCAGGGCCAGGGGCCACAAAAGCTGGCCCCTGTGCCCTGTTTCCACAAGCCCTGCATAGCTGGTCCCGGGCTGGTTTCCTTGGGTAAGGGGGACCCCATGTCAATTTTTTGGGGGGATTTTTAAGGGTTTTTAACCCTTAAGAATCGCCCCCCCAAAAAAATGGGGTCCCCCCCCCCCAGGGAGGGGGGACCCTATGTCATTTTTTTTTCTCGATTTAACCCTTTGTAGTGTGGATGGTAGTTGTATTTTATTTGTAAATGTTATAGATTGTTTCAGTTAGGGGGGTCTCCTGGGCAGGAACGGGGGGCTACCGATAAATATGTGGTACCATTCTAATCGGTAGAAATGGGGCTTTCACATGCAATATGCTTTTCCTTAATAAAATACATTTTTTATTTAAAATAAAGGAGTCAATTTTCTAAAAATGTTTTTATTTATTTATTTATTTATTTTTTACTTAATATTGTAAAAAACTAAATAAAATTTACAAACAAGACATTTCATGTTAAAGCCTAAACTCTGCTGCAAAAAAATATAAATATAATTCTCCTGAAAATTACAGCAAAAATGGCGCAAAAATGGTGCAAAACATGGCGCAAAATGGGGAAAAATGATCTGTCAACAGAGGGTGACAAAATCTCAAGTAGGCTGGCAATTAAAAGGGTTAATAGTACCTCTGCATGTTGGGTATTGTTCTGTTCGGGGGACCTTGCGCTTTCAGACTTAGCTTGATTTTTCTGGTTTGCATATTTATATTTTAGGAAAAGGTGTTTTTTATTCAGCTTTTTTATACATTTTTTAGGGAAACCCTGCGCAACCAAAGAATTCTTTGAGGAATTAATTCCAGAAAGATGAGTCCACTACAACAAGCTGGGTACGCTTAGAAAGCTTAACATGTGTACTTTCAGTGAATATATGGTTTATGGGGGATATTCCAAATGTAAAGGGTTGTTTTGGTTGAAAAATCGCAAGGTGCGCACTTTGTCTGCAGAACTGAAATTTTCAAGTAAAATTACCATTACGCACATGCTTTACTTTGAGGTGTTTGGCAACTCTTTCCTTGACAGAACCTATGCATGTTGGGTGTTGTTCTGTTCGGGGAATGCTGATTTTTCAGATTAAACTTGTTTTTTCTTGTTTGTATATAGTTTTTTTAGGAAAATGTGGCTTTGATTCTGCTTTTTTATCCTTTTTTTTTGGAAACTCTTTGCAACCAAAGAATACATTGAGGAATTACTTCCAGAAAACTATGGGCACATCAACATGCCTGGTACACCTAGAAAGCTTGAGGTGTGTACTTCCAGAGAATATATAGTTTGTTGGGGGTATTTCAAATGTAAAGGGTTGTTTTTCTGGTAAAACTGCAAGATGCGCATAGCGCATATCACAGTTGTATTTTTTCTGAAAATCCCCTAAAGCGCTATTTCAGTTTGGGGGAGTCTCCTGGGCAGGAAAGGGTGTCTACCTAAACATATGTGGTATAGCTGTAACCGGGAGAAATTGGGATTTCACACGCAATAAGATTTTATTGACAAACTTACATTTTTAATTAAAAAAAAACACAACAAATTGTAAAAAAATATATTTTTCTATTTTTTTTTCACATATTTCACCCAAAAATATTGAGAATACACCTAAAAAATACAAACAAGACATTTCAAAGCCCAGACTCTGCTGAAAAAAACAATATATCATTTTCCTGGGAAATCCCTGGAAATCCTTTCAAAAATGACAGTTGAACATGTGTAGCGCAAAATAGTGAAACATCGTCTGGCAACAGAGAGTGGCAAATGCTGCAGGTAGGCTGGCAGCGAAAGGGTTAATGGTGTAGTATAAATTGATTTATCAATAAAGTTTGTACATATTTTTTGATACAAATAGTGGTGCCGCTGAATTTGTGGGGATTGTGGGATCCCCATTTTGGAATAATCATTGGTTTAAAAGGATGATGTTAAATATTAAGGTTTCAGAACTCTGTAGGTACAAAGAAAAAAGTTGATGAAGTATGTGTAGTCCCCTTAAAAGGAGTCTTGAATGAGTAATCTTCATCAACTGGTGTTTTAAAAAAAAGGAATTATAGGCCAGTACTTGATTGTACCTGATTGTAAAAGACTCCGTATATATTTGGTATGGAAACTCAGTGGCAGAACATTCATTTGATGAACATCATCTAATGAAGCATCTCCCATATCTATACTATACCTTACTAGGGGAAGCTAATCTTGCCTTCAAAAGTATGTCAATGACTGAGGAAGAGTAACCTATATGTTCTAAAATTGACTTTAGCCATGCCAGTAAAGATAGTGGTTTCAGGATTAGATGCCGTAAAGGTCCCTATGAAGGCGGTCCTGCTGAGGAGGGAGCATTATTTGATTGCATATTAACAGATTAACCATATCTGCATAGCAGGCTCTCCTCAATCAATTTAGATCAATTAGAATCATAGTCATCTACTCTGACCACAGATGACATAGAAGGCGATGCATCAGAATAAGAGGAGGAAAAGTCCTGTACACTATGTTGAACTTAGGTGTCACTAGGGTATCCACTCCTAGGGCAAGAGGGTCATTTGCTCTTCCCAAAAAGTTCATTACCTTTCTGTTGAATCTGGAATGAACAGATTCAAATCCGGAGTTGCCCAATGATCAAGTGGAGTTGAATATCTTTTGGTTCAAAACACTGATGTACCTCTTGACAACTTAGAATCAGCTCCACCACCACCATCATTGCAGAACTTCTCGTTCCCTCCTGGTGTTTTATATAAGCTACTGCTGTTACTCCAAATGCACTGACAGTCATTATCATTGCCCAATGTCATAGTTGTCATCTCCTGTGAAGACAACAGAATCATTTTCAGTACGAGGACATTGATGGATTTCTTTTTTTTCCGGGACGGACCACTTGAATCAATATGTACTACAACAGTCCCCCCCCCCCCCCCCATCCCAATTAACTGGGAGAACCCACCACCAGATGGGGAGTAAGGATTTTCTTAGTTCCCAGAAGAGGCGACTAAATCCACCATGTCAACTCGAATTTCAGATTGTTTATCAGAGAACATTGACAAACTAGGGAACTTTGATATTTGTTCAAATTGTATAGAACTAAGGGGTTTAAACTTCCATCACAGACACCATGAACCCAAGAACATACATGCATTTAAATATGATTTCTCTCTCTATTGGGAGAAAGAAACTTTCACCAGCAATATCCAATTCCCTTCCCAGAAATGTAATCTAATTTGACGGTAATAGAACAGACTTTTAAAAAAAATGTTAGCGAATCGAATTCCACTTACATCCAGATAAGGAGTAATTTGGACTACTTTGCGTTTCAATATTGCCATAATTGTAGCTAGCACTTTGAAGACACCCATGGTGCTGTGGTGAAACAGAGGAATCTTTGACAGACAGATGGGGATATGTAAATAAGCCCCCTTGATGACTATATTAGCTAAAAATCCCCCTTGAGTTATTGATGCCAGCAATGATCAGAGCAATTCCATGCTAAATCCCTTGTAAGAAACGTAGTGGTGCAAACATTTAAGATCCAAAATAGAACTGAAGAACTGTCCTTCTTGGTAATGATGAAAAATGTTGAATATAAGCCCATACCACGTTCCGAATACAGAACTGGCAGGGGCATAACTAAGAGGGGTTCAGGGGGTGCAACCACACCAGGGCCCAGGAGGTTGGGGGGCCATTATTGTCGCCCCTGCACCTTATTTATCATTTTTGTGCTCACTTGGCATCATTTAGAGAATGGAAGCACCATTCATCACTGCTGTTTCAATCTTTTGTTCTCTAACTGCATCCAATTGAGTTAAAAGACAAAAAAAGTTTAATATTTAAGCTTTGAAAGGATCTTATTCCATCTGATTGAGAGGATAAGGCGAGATTAGACACAATAATCTGTGGACAGAATTCTTGTAACCTTTTCTATCGCTTCCTTGACCAATACAACCAGTATCTGTCCAACCAGTTTTTGAAAATCTGTACAACCTTCCCCTCCACCCAAGAGATTGAGGGCATCCTTTAAAGCAGAAATGTGCTTTGTCCTTTACCTTTGGAGGAGGAATATTGTCACTGTGGACCCTTGTTTTTCTATTAAACAAAAAACAAAAAGGCCAGTTCAATTGGTTCACTTTCAAGGTATCAAAAGCCCACTGATGAGGAAACATAGTACATCTAACTACTGTAACTTCCATAATTAAGACTACCAAGTCATCATCAGATTATTATTATTTTTTATTTGGTAAGAGACTATAGTTTTCTTAGCATTAAGTGGACCAAAACCCAAAGAGATTGGCCCAGGATTCTATAAGATTCCCGGTCCGATTGATTCGCTCCCTGGAAAATGTAAAAGACATCTCCATTGTCAAAATTTTAGTTAGAATGGGTGAATTATTGTTTTAATGGGAGCACTATTATGTATATCATCATCATCATCATCATCATCATCATCATCATATCATAAGATCTGTTAATATGCTGCCTTTGCTAGGGTGGCAAGGCACAACTGGGTCCAGCAGCTGCTCTAACAACAATTGTTGATGTCTCAAGATGGACCCAGTGCTCCTTTTGGCACAAACGTAAAGAGCGACAGGTTCACCAAGAAAGAACCGTTTGACAGAACAACCACTAGGTGATCCACTCAGGGAATCTCACATCATTTCTTGTGAAAAAATAACAGGCATTCCTTGATTGTCATTGAAAAAAAATAACAGGCATTCCTTGATTGTCATTGAAAAAAATAACAGGCATTCCCTAATTGCCATTGAAAAAAATAACAGGCATTCCTTGATTGCCATTGACATTCTGTCTGGTTTTGACCATTCATATCTTTTTTTTATAATCTGAAGGGTCAGATTGGAAATGTTAAATTATTGGCTTAACATTTTTTATATTCCAGATCCCCAGTAGGATTTACATCTTTGGATTGGGATCAGAGAAATGTAAGACCTCCCTCACCCAATTACAGCAATTTGCATATATGTACAAGAACCCAGAGAAGAATCGGGGGGGGGGGGGGGAGGGGCGGTTTGCTGGTGGATTGTCACTCTTAAAGAGAAACTGCGGAAATGGTTGAATAAACATAAGTGTATTAATACATTTTGGGGAGAAATATAATAATAATAATAATTAGATAAATAGCAGAACTAGCTATGCTTGCGTCCAATCTCCTCAGGACACTCTTCAAAAACTGACAAGCTGGGGATTGCTAGAATATACTGATCTACAACTAGGGAATTCCCTAAAACTGTCCCCCATCCACAATGGGATCATAGTGAAACCAGAACTTTCCTCAGATGCCAGAATGCCGGGGCTGGGCAGACCTAACCTTGGCCTAACCAGGGAGACAGACGCATGGTATCTCCCCAACTAGTTGCCAAATTGTTGAAGAATCTGTTTTTTCTGACCAGCTCTACTAATTAGAACAGGGTGCTTGGTGACCGAGGATGAACTACAGTGCAGGCTCACTTTTGAATGTGTATCCCTTTCCCAGGGCAGAGCGAGAGGAGAGTGAGCAATAGTATCTCTCATTCCAGCTACCCTTGTACTCCATCCTAACCCTCTGACTGTCTCTCTGCCATGCCCTCCCATGAGAATTGGGTCACAGACCATCTAGGACCAACACATGGAGCCTGTGAGAAGACCCTAGATGCCCCTATGTAACCTATCATGGGCTGGGCTAGATCCCAAACATTTTAACTCAAAAATTCACGCTTTAGGGAAAAGTTTGCTGAACTTTTTCCACATCACTTAGCTAAATGGGGGGAGGTGTGATTCAATAATGCAATAGTTCTGCATGCAATAAAAAGCTTGGGCTCTAGCCTGGGTGCCCCCCCACCTTTGCATTCCAAGAAGGGGGGCAGTATTGGCCAAGAGGTAGGAAAGTGGCCTTGTGACCGGAGGGTTGCAGGTTCAATTCCTGAACATTGGGACATGACTCTTAAGCAATGCACCTGTGTGTTTGTTGTGCACATTTGCACGGATGGGTTAAAAGTGAAGCACAAATTTGTTTGTATGCACAAGCATACATTGGTCATATAAGCACATTATCAATAATATCTCCAATAAACCTAGACCTATAGGGGTAACCATTAATTCTGTTGTAGAACAAAAAGTAGTTTAAAATTAAATTAAATAAAAATGTATTTTTGCATAACTTCTATTCCAGTTATAAAAACCTGCCAGTGCTTTCCTGAGATTACTGAAGACAGGACTGACATTGGAATAACGCACACTAGGGGATTCTGACATAGCATCCCTGGCTAGTACAAAATATATTCCCCAAATATGTTCGCATAATTTGCAGGGCCAGGTCTGCAAGGCAGTCACTTGGTATACAGTAAATCAAAGTTCTACAAGACTGACATGCTGACAGTGCCAGGTGCATTGGTAGGCCACATCATTGGCCACTGTTTACCATTATCTCAATGTTCACGTTCTAGTCCAGGGAAAATTTTGGTTGCAGCGTCCTAAAATATTATGCATAGGCTTATTTTCACTGCTTTGGGATGTACCAAGATGGGGGAACTGAGAACAGACCTGTGTCTGTCATATAAGAAGAATTACAATAAGATTTTATATTTACTGTAAAATGTATAAATGTATCTTTTCAAGTGATATAGGAGACATAGGTCCTATCCTGTTGCTGGAGTGTGTTGTTGTGTTGGTTCTGTTCATTAAAAGATTCCAGCAGCCATTTTCCTAACCACGGTGGTGGCCAGCTGTGGAAAAGGTCAGTCTTTTGGTAAAATAGTGTGAGGAACATGTGGCTGCTAGCCAGCAGTGATTTGGCTGACTATAGCTGAAATTTCAGTAGCTAAAGACACTGTACAAGGTACCATTCCCAGCAGGTAAAATAGCTGTTTGCACAGCTGAGGTAGTATTTTTTTTATGATAAATCAGGGTAGTGAGTGTATAGGAGCGTTATTTTCTAAATTGGATACAGGAACTAATGTAGGGACTGATAGATACCCCAAGAACATAAACGCTGTTTACCCCCCTAAATAACCCCATGCAAGAATTTTATAAAGGACGTACCTCCCATCCTTAGAAAGGATTTTGGTGTTTTTTGGTGTTTTATGAATGACGAGTTTTAACCAGAAAAATGAAGCAAACTATTCTCATGTTTATCTTGTGGAATTCTGAAACAAATATGAAGTTCACCACAATGATAAGTCACATATTTTCTCAGACATTACTGTAATAAATGTGGTATTGGGGTAGAAGCAGCCCTCTATAAGACTTGTCTAAATATACAAGGCCTTTGCCAACATGTTTGCCAAGTGAATCTCTTGTATAAACTAAATAAAATGTCAGTTTGAAGGCACAGCATCTAATTGTGGTGTTTGTAACAATCATCATACAGGAAAAATGTTTTCCATTCAATGAGCAATACCAGACTGTGAAGCCATAATCACACATACAGGATAAGATCATAGCTAAGAAAATACATTTACACCATCTTTTGTTTTAAAAAAGTAAGGAAAGCATAATTTGTCAAAATTTGCTTTGGCTGTGTCACAGTTTTAATTGGTTGTGTTTTAGTCAATGAAAAACAAAATATTCCTTTAGGTAAAGCTATTTCCATTAAATATTCCATTAACATTTTTTATATATTTTGAAGTGCAAGGAAAGATTAGGTTTCACTCGATGCCTCATCAATGACAGAAAGTTTTTTTCTCTTTCAAAAATCTTTGAAATGAGATGACATTACCACAAACTTTAGACCAGGGGAGGGGACTTTAGTGTCCCATCACTTGCCCCTCCCACCCCCTGTGCTGCGGCAAGATGGGTGGTTAAAAAAATTAATTAATTAAGTCTCATCATCAGCTTGTGCCCCTGGAGCTTCTTATGGCAGTTACATCAAAGTGTCACAGATCAGCATCTCCCAATCATGGCCCCCCATTTGAGGGTCCTATGCTCCCAGGAGCACACAAATATGTGAAGCTGCCACTCAGGGGTGACAAAGAAAAATGCTGGTCCTGGGTGAGTTTTTTCTAAACCCCTGCTTTTGTATTTTCAATAGAGACTGTAAAGTCTCTTACCAACCAAAACAAATTAAGATTTATGCCACTAAATCCATGGCTTTCTAGATTCAGCACAATGACTGTATTGGTTTCAGGGGATAGAGAAGCCTTACATTTAAGTCATGTAGACCATTCCCTAAAGTGCACCTTAAGTTAAAAAAATTACTTTCAATACCCACTTCAGGAGAATTCTAATTTTATTAAAGATTCCTTAGGATTATTAAAGATTCCTAGGAAGCCTGAAACCGGGCAGGATTACTCACCCAGCCTGCAGTTCATTACTAGAAATGAGCCTTCAACACTGCCAATCCCAGCTCTCTCTAATGAAATGCACACGGTGTGATTGTATGACTCAGCCCTGCCACTCCTACACAGACAACACATTCTCTGATTGCCAGATGACCTACTCCTGGTCTCAACCCTGATCGCCCCTCCCACTCTTATGTCCAGAACTCTCCACACGCCGCTCCGCTCCTCTAGCATGCCCTTACCCATACAAATCAATACTATTTAACCCTTAAAACCTTCAAAAGTACACTTAGAACTCATCTATTTAAAAAATCTTACCATCTGGCCTAACCAAACCACTTTACAGTCTGGTTACCCCTCAGAGCACTTACTACCATGTATAGCAAATACTCTTTGTCACCCAACCTCTGGTCTCGACCCTCTTTCTTTAGATTGTAAGCTCACAAGGGTGGAGCCCTCTCTCCTCATGTACTCATATATTCATGTGTTTTGTTGTATTTGATTCATATCTCTGTTATATACAACACATTGTCCTTTCGGTCCTACAGGCTGCAGCTTCAGACAGGGCACTGCATTTTCCAACCGCTGACCTAGGTACAGTTGTTTCTGCCTTGCATTCGTTACATAAGATGCTCTATGGGACACACATTTTTTTCCTGACTTTTGGGGAAAAACTTAAGTAAGTTAACTTGTAACTTCTTTTCTAAACATCTGAAAGGGCAGCATACCACTGAGATATTAAGGCTCTGCTCCAAGATAGGAACACATGACCACCAGACTACACAAAATCTTTAGCTACTTCTCTAGACACCAGTAGTTTAAGAGATCTGAAAAACAAAGACAAAGAACCAACTGGTAAATCAGTAAGACACCAAATAAAGTAACATAGCCTGAGGGAGGGAAGCCTGTATGCTGCTCTTTCAGATGTTTAGAAAAGAAGTTACAAGGTAACTAACTTAAGATTTCTCAAAACAGCCTTAGGGCAGCATACCACTAAGAGGATAAGTGAGATACTACCTCTACTGGGTGGGAAAGTTTGCCTGCAACACACTCCTGCCAAAGGATTGATCTTGCAAGGGGAGCAGATCCAGCTGGTAATGATTAATAAACGTCTTAGCGGAAGACCAGGTTGTCGCTCTACAGATCTGTTCAATTGTGGCACCAGCTTGCTTCACCCAAGATGTAGAAATACTTCTGAATGAGCTGTAATCCGCCCTGGAAAAGGAGATACATTGTAAGCAAAATGGATAGTGCTCTTCATCTATCGGACCAATATTGCCTGACCCTAACCCTTCCTGTTACCCGAGTAGGAAGCAAATACACTATTGGCCTTCCTCTAATCCTTTGTTTGTCGAAGATATTCAAGCAAACAGGCTGTGACATCCAAAGACCTACCTATAGAACCTGTGGAGAGATCAATATCACTGGCAGATGGAAGGATAATCTCTTGGGTCCAATAACAGTTGGAAGAGATCTTAGGAATGTAGCCAGGATCTACCCATAATATTATATGACCCTGAACAACCAAGAAAGGGGTAATGGCAGGATAGAGCCTTGAATCACTGATTCTGCAGCTGAAGTTATTGCCACCAAAAGAAAGCCTTTCATGTAAGAAAGTATATGAGAGCTCAACAGAGGTTCAAAGGGTGGTGAGGTCAGAGTCCTAAGGACCCGAGCAAGAACCCATTGAGGAGCTAACCTCAAACGGACCGGTCTGGACTGCGTGACAGGTAACAAAAATGCCTGACCAACGCGAAAGATGAAAGTCCCTTATCCCAAAAAAACAAAAGGGCTGTTAATTGGACCATCAGGCTACAGATGCTGAGACCCGGGTTGACTTTTTTCTGAAGGAAATCCAATACGTCGAAGACTAGAAGGGGATCTTTGTTTACGCACCTGCCAGCTGATAAAAGTTTTCCAATTTTCAAATAAATCTTTCTTGTCACTCTTTTTTGCTGGAAAGCAGAGTATTGATCACCTCCCTCGAAAAGCCCTTTTTCAGGAGCATTGCCATCTCAGTGTGAATCAGTGTGTTAATGCTGGCACAAATTTAAACAAAAGAAAAAAAAAGGGTTTTTTTTTCTTCACTTTCTCTCTCTTGGATTCCTGCTGAGGCCTAATTGAGGCTAAATTGAAGCAGGTGTGTTATAAGGCAGCACACAACTCATGGAGCTTGCTCTTGGAGGCTGACTCTGTAAGTGGCTGCTTGGAAGTGGTGAGTTATAGCAGGATCTCCTGTGGTAAGCGTGGGGAAATTGAGCTCATTTGGTAAGTAACATATAGCAAACTGTGTTTGTTTTATTTTTGTGAATCAGTGTGTTAATGCTGGCACAAATTTAAACATTAAAAAAAAGGGGGGGGGGGGGGTTTCTTCACGTTCTCTCTCTTGGATTCCTGCTGAGGCCTAATTGAGGCCTAATTGAAGCAGGTGTGTTATAAGGCAGCACACAACTCATGGAGCTTGCTCTTGGAGGCTGACTCTGTAAATGGCTGCTTGGAAGTGGTGAGTTAAAGCAGGATCTCCTGTGGTAAGCTTGGGGAAACTGAGCTCATTTGGTAAGTAAAATATAGCAAACAGTGTTTGTTATATTTTTGTGAATCAGTGTGTTAATGCTGGCACAAATTTAAACAAAAGAAAAAAAAAGGGTTTTTTTTTCTTCACTTTCTCTCTCTTGGATTCCTGCTGAGGCCTAATTGAGGCTTAATTGAAGCAGGTGTGTTATAAGGCAGCACACAACTCGTGGAGCTTGCTCTTGGAGGCTGACTCTGTAAGTGGCTGCTTGGAAGTGGTGAGTTAAAGCAGGAGTTACAAGCAGAAGTGCTGAAGCTGTAAGTATCTGTCTTTGATTTCAGGTTGTTATTTTAAGTGTTGTAAATTCTACACTTGGTGTTCCCACAAATTGATACAATGGGTTCCATGCCTAACAATGCTGTCCACTGTACATCTTGTTCTATGTATGCACTTTTTGATCAATCGGTCGATGGTGGATATATATGCACCGGATGTCTGCGAATCGCTGATTTGGAAGCCATCATTCATGATCTAAATAAGCAATTGGCAATACTGAGAGACATTGTTATCATGCAAAAGAGTCTGGATCTCACTGAGCTGGAACTCAATGGGTCAGGGGAGGGGGAGGGTGGTAGTATGGGGGGAGAGGAAAAGCAGGAAAATAAGGCAGCTAGCTGGATAACAGTTAGAAGGTGGGGTAGGGGTAAAAGTCACAGGGAGGCTAGCCCTGACAGGCACCTCCAAACAAGTTTGCCCGGTTGGCAGATGAGGAGGATGTTATCTCAGGGATGGCACATCTGCAGCAAGACACATCTGTCGGCTCCAGTAAGAAAGGGAGAGGAAATGGGAGAACAGGGCAGGCAAGACAAGTGCTGGTAGTGGGTGACTCTATTATTAGGGGAACAGACTGTCACAAAGACCGGGATTGCCAAACAGTGTGTTGCCTTCCTGGGGCAAGAGTACGGCATGTAGCGGAGCGGGCTGACAGATTGTTGGGAGGGGCTGGCGTGAACCCAGCAGTCATGGTGCATATTGGCACAAATGACATAGGAAGAAGTAGGTGGAAGGTCCTTAAAAATGATTTCAGGGACTTAGGCCGTAAGCTTAAGGCAAGGACCTCAACTGTAGTATTCTCAGAAATACTACCAGTACCAAGAGCCACACCAGAGAGGCAGCGGGAGATTAGAGGGGTAAACAGGTGGCTCAAAAATTGGAGTAAAAAGGAGGGGTTTGGGTTCTTAGAGAACTGGGCCGACTTCACAGTGGGCTACAGGTTCTTTGGCAGGGATGGGTTGCACCTCAATGGGGAGGGTGCATCTGTTCTGGGGGAGAGGATGGCTAAAAGGTTAGAGGAGTGTTTAAACTAAGCACTGGGGGGGGGTAAAAGCAGTTACAAAGGGGAAGTTAGGAAAGAAAGTGACAGTGGGTGTAGACATGAAAATGGGGGTGGAGAGGGGGGAGGGGTTAGCACATCTAGCAGGAATAAGGGCAATATACAAAATTATCAAAATTGTCATAAGCATTTGAAATGCATGCTTACAAATGCTAGAAGCTTGACTAATAAAATGGATGAGCTAGAACTGATAATAACAGAAGAGCAATATGACATAGTGGGGGTAACAGAGACCTGGCTGGATGAAAGCTATGACTGGGCAGTAAATTTACAGGGATACTGTGTGTTTAGGAGGGACCGTAACAAACGCAAAGGGGGTGGAGTCTGCTTAGTTGTAAAATCCTCTCTACAGCCTGTTCTGCTGGAGGATATATGTGAGGGGAATGACCATGTGGAGTCTGTATGGGTAGAAATACATGGAGGGAGAAACAAAAATAAAATACTGATGGGGGTTTGCTATTAGCCTCCAGATATATCCGAATCCATAGAAAATATGATGCTAAGGCAAATAGATATAGCTGCTAAACTAAATGAGGTAGTGATTATGGGGGACTTTAACTACCCAGATATAGACTGGGATGCTGAAACATGTGTTTCGCATAAAAGTAATAGTTTTTTATCTAAAACAAAAGATGGCTACCTTTCCCAACAAGTACAAGCTCCAACAAGGGGGAAAGCCATATTGGACCTAATACTAACCAATGTACCAGAGTAATAAAGGTAAAGTAATAAAGGTACAGGCTGGGGGACACCTTGGACGCAGTGATGATAA
Source organism: Gastrophryne carolinensis (assembly GCA_027917425.1). Classification (NCBI taxonomy): domain Eukaryota; kingdom Metazoa; phylum Chordata; class Amphibia; order Anura; family Microhylidae; genus Gastrophryne; species Gastrophryne carolinensis. The sequence goes on along the minus strand of CM051239.1, from coordinate 192,172,029 downwards.
TATCATTAATTTCCAATTAGCAGTCACTAGGGTGCCTTATCAAGGAGCCACAAAAACGCGGGACTTCAAAAAGGCAAAGTTAGACCAACTTAGAGATGCCCTACACTGCATTGACTGGGAAAATGTCCTAAAAAACAAAAGCATGGATGCTAAATGGGATACTTTCAAAGGAATACTTAATTTTCATTGTGACAGATATATACCTTACAGGAATAAAACTATTAGACACACATGTAAACCGATGTGGATAAATATAAAGGTTAAGGGGGCAATAAACAACAAAAAAAGGCATTTAAATGTTTAAAGCAGGAAGGGACAGCGGAAGCGTTAAAAAACTACAAAGAAGAAAATAAACAATGTAAACAACAGATAAGGGCAGCTAAGCTGGAGACAGATAGACTGGTCGCAAAAGAGAGTAAAACTAACCCCAAATTATTCTTTAGCTACATAAACCGTAAAAGGTACAAACCTGAGGGTGTGGGCCCCCTGAAAAGGAGGGGGCCCCTATAGAGGGAAATGAGAAGAAAGCAAATTTGCTTAACAACTTCTTTGCTTCTATATTCACAAAAGAATTTGACATGCCGAGTGAAATGAGTATAACCGAAACCCTCCATTAAATGTCACTGGTCTAACCAAGGAAGAAGTCCAGCACCGTCTCAAGCAGATAAAAATCGATAAATCCCCGGGACCAGATGACATACATCCTTGTGTTTTAAGGGAGTTATGTACAGTAATAGACAAGCCGTTTTTTCTAATATTTGTGGATTCCATAACTACAGGGTCTGTTCCGAGGGATTGGCGCTTGGCAAATGTGGTGCCAATATTCAAAAAGGGATCTAGGGGGGAACCTGGGAACTACAGACCGGTAAGCTTAACATCTGTAATGGGCAAGCTGTTTGAAGGTTTCTTAAGGGATACTATCCTGGAGCACCTTGGGGAAAATGACCTTATTACTCCATATCAGCATGGATTTATGAGGAATTGCTCCTGTCAGACTCAGCTTTTATGAGGAGGTAAGTTCAAGATCGGGGGAGTCATTGGATATCATATAACTTGACTTTTCTAAAGCATTTGATACTGTGCCACATAAAAGGCTGGTACAAAAGATGAGAATGCTTGGACTCGGGGAAAACGTGTGCAGATGGGTGGGAAATTGGCTTAATGATCGGAAGCAGAGGGTGGTTATCAATGGTACACACTCAAATTGGGTCACTGTTACTAGTGAAGTACCACAAGGGTCAGTTCTGGGACCAATTCTCTTCAATATATATATATAAATGACATTGGGTATGGATTAAACAGTAAAGTATCAATCTTTGCAGATTAAAGTAATTAAAACAAAAGAGGACAGCAGGCAGCTACAAACAGATTTAGATAAATTGGAAGCATGGGCAGTTCAATTGCAAATTAAGTTTAACACAGATAAATGTAAGGTTATGCACATGGGAAGGAGAAATCTGTGTCATGATTTCACACTAAATAAAGAAACACTTGGTAAAACAACAATGGAAAAGGACCTAGGGGTTTTAGTTGACAATAAGCTCAACTGTAGTAATCAATGCCAGGCAGCTGCTGCCAAGGCAAATAGGATCATGGGGTGCATCAGGAGGGGCATAGGTGCTCATGACCAGAGCATCATTTTACCCCTGTACAAGTCACTGGTCAGACCCCATATGGAATACTGTGTACAGTTCTGGGCACCTGTGCTTAAGAAGGACATATCAGAACTGGAGCACGTTCAAAGAAGGGCAACAAAGTTAATAAAAGGAGTGCGGGGGCTAGAGTAACCGGAAAGATTGTCCAAGTTAGGTTTATTTAGTCTAGAAAAAAGACGAGTGAGGGGTGATCTAATAACTATGTATAAATATATTCGGGGTCAATACAAAGATCTGTCCCACAACCTATTTATACCCCGGAGTGTAACCATAACCCGGGGGCATCCACTAAGGTTAGAGGAAAGGTTCTTTCTCCACCGACATAGGAGGGGATTCTTCTCTGTAAGAGCAGTGAGACTATGGAACTCGCTGCCAGAGGAGGTCGTAATGATGGATACAGTAAAAACTTTCAAAAGTGGCCTTGATGCCTTCCTGGCATGTAATAACATTCCCAGCTATGGCTACTAGACCACTGGAAGGAGTTAAACAGGCTGAACTGGATGGACTAAAGTCTTTATTCAGCCTTACATACTATGTTACTATGTAATTGGTCTCACTGGGAGTTCCCAAGGCTTCTGGACCGATCTTTAGAGTTGAAAACCATGGGTCTCTTCAGCCACTATAGGGCCAGTAATAGAATCGTGGCCAGGATATTTTGTTTACAACCCGAGGGAGGATCCAAGCTGGAGCAAAAGCGTAAGCTAGACTGAAATGCCACTGGTGAGCCAGCGCGTCTATTCCTAGAGCTTGATCAGAGGGATCAAGGGGGAAGAACTTCCTCAGCTTGTTGTTTCAACCAGAGGCCAAAAGATCCACCCCTGGATTTCTCCTAAGAATACAAATCTTATTGAATACCTTCTGGTTCAGCGTTCATTCTGCTTCCAATCGCTCAGAGCAACTCAAAAAATCTGCCACCTGATTTCGGCAACCTTTCAGGTAGATGACAGCGAGGGATAAAAGGTTCAGTTCTGCCCAAATCGGTATTTCCTTTGCGGCTTGTTGCAGAACGGATGACCTAGTCCTTCCCTGATGATTCAGATAGGCCATAGTAGTTGCATTGTCTGTTCTGATTTGTATGTGATGACCCTTCAGGTGGGGAGAGACGGCAAGCAATGCCTACTTCACAGCTATCAATTTTCTGAGATTCGATGAGGATAGGCTCAGTCTTCTGGACCATTTCCCTTGAGAAGTCAGGGATCCACAATGGGCCACTGAACCCCATGAAGAGGCATCCGCCATCACTACAATGTCCTTGTGGGCCGACCAGGATAGGCCACTGACAAACCTATGCTTGCCTTGCTACCAACTCAGACATTACTTTGCTAAATATGGGACTGCGATTATCCTGTCTTTGGGCTCCTGAGACTCATCCCAAGATTTTAGAATATGCAGCTGTAAAGTCCCTGAGTGTAGCTGACTCCATCTTACAGCAGGGAAGAACAAGGTTATTAGCCCCAAGACCCGCATAGCTTGACGAACCGATGTCGACCGACTGCAACACAAGGACTAATCAGCTTCCTGAAGGATCGTTATCTTCAAGTAAGGCAGAAAGAATTTCTGAAGGATTGTATTGATCTCGAACCCCAGATAAGTCATGACCTGTGACAGGAATAGACTGGACTTCTGGTAAATCAGGATCCAACCCAACCGTAGCAAAAATTCTTTGTCTATTCCACATCCTTGAGCAACCTCTCCTCATCAAGGGCAAAGAAGAGGAGGTTGTCTAGATATGCTATGATCCCGACTCCTTTCTGCCTTAGTGCAGCTAGAGGTTCCACCAGAATTTTGGTAAAGATTCTCAGAGCCAACAAGCTCATCAGTACCTGCCAATAGGCACCCTTCTGGTCTATTGAGACAATGAAGGAACCAGGTGGAAGCAGATTCCTTACAGTACAAACCTTACAGTAGAACCCTTGCCCCCATTGGTGGCAGGGAACCGGGACAATAACTTCCATAACCAACATAGAATCTAGAATGCTGCGAACGGCCAGTCCTTCCTACCTGCCCCCTGGGAGAGGAGTAACAAAAAAGTTCCTGGGAGGGACGTGCATGGATTCTATTGAGATACCCTTCCTTATTCCCCTGAATATAAAGGGGAAATCCAGTAGAGTCTCCCACTAAATGTGGAATTTTTTTAACCAGGCACCTTAAGGACCGAGCGTCATTGCTTCTTAGGGACTGACTGTTGGGCACCAAACAGAGTGGATGCTCTAAACTTGCCTCTCCTAGAAGTAGGAGGGGCCCCTCTAAATGAGTCCTTGCTAAGAAATGGCCATCTATAAGAGGACTGACTATAAAAAAATGTTCTATTTCTGAAATCCCTACGCTTAGAAAAGACCTGTCTAACACTTTCTCTAGTTCTGACCAAAACCCACCCTGGAGTTTGTGAGCCTCAAGGGCAGGCATACTCGCCCCTCTGTGTGAAACCCCCCTCGGGTCACCCGAAAACGTACCTTCATTCCCGGTTCAACGGCGCATGCATAAGCAGCAGCTGCATCCCTGCTATCCCTTTAGCAGTGCATGTGCCCGCACCAAGCATTTGTGAATGGCCGGCATGAGGGTACAAGCTTCAGCCTGCAATGCTTTCTTAAAGAGAGAATTAATCCTCTTGTCTAAAGGATCTTTGAGGCGACCAAAGTCCTTAAAGGCTAAATCCAACCCCTTGGAGACCTTTAAAAAGGGGTCATCCAGGTGGGGAATTTTAACGCCTCTCAGGAGCCCCTGGTCTATAAACTCTCCTAACTGGATCCTTCCACTCATTAATGATAGCCTCCTTAACTGAGTTATGAAGGGGGAAGGTCATAGGGGGTTCATGGATAGAACTCATCATGTTTAGACGAAGGGTTGCAACTCCTATCCTCAATGCCCATAAAAAGAATCATATGCAGGAGATATGGTAAGTCCTCTGGAAAAAAAGGAATTTCACTGGTCAAACTGAATCAGAACCTGAACAAGAGTAGTAGACCAGCTTTGAAACACATAACAATAATGTTAAACCCCACGCCACGTTAAGGTGCCCCTTTTGGTGGGGTTCCTATTTTTGAGTCCCGTCAAGTTCAGTCAATATGGATCTCTCTCTGTGGAGTGTTCTAAAGGGAGGTTGGCAGCTTCCCAGGTGAGTAGCTCTGAAATATTTGATTGCATTGCATATCCCAACTTTGGGGACTCAAAAATAGGAGTTGGGACCCCACCAAAAGAGGCGCCTTAATGGCGTTTAACACATGCAATTGCAAATGTATACAAATGAAGGCCCCTAGTTTCTGTACAGGATTCATATGACTGTTTGCTGAATATTATATAGTGATGAGAGGATTAAACTGGGCTGTAAATTGGTTCCCAGGCCCTGAATAATAATTTTGTATAAATAGTAGTGATGGAGCCACTCCCACCCCCTTTACTCAATAATTCAAAGTAGACCTTAAAACTGCAAGAGCGTGCCCATAAATGAAAAAGGGACTTACCAGAGGAGAGCTGGACCCCTTTTCCCAGACTGAGTGGCCAACAGAGTTTCCGATGAAATTGAATCATTCGGGTTGGAAGGATATAGAAAAAAGCACAGAGCTGTATTGTATTCAATTCAGGTCCTCATTAGAATTCAATCAATCAATCTTTAGACCAATCGTGAGGGTAAAAGTCCATTCAATCATAGTGTATGCCCACCACCAATCATATGCTCTTACCAGAGAATGTTATAAGATGCGCCAAATCAAGAGATCCTAAGATCACTTCCCGATCATAACATGGATAGTAAGCTTGAATCCAGCATTAAACATAAATGGTCAAGTGCTAGCTTGAGACCAAGAGTCCTCGCGTACTCCTCCCGATCCACACCATCAGCTCCGTCAGCTGCCGGGGTGGCGCCGATATGATACCCATATCTGCGGGCCAAGGCCTGCAATCGATCCCTGCCTGGCAGATAGCTGCAATCCCCGGATCTGGGGCCAATCGCAGCGGAAAGAACTGATTATTGGAGATTTTGCAGGTTCGGGACAGTGGATGCTATTTCTATATTGATGCCAGTGATGATTCCAAAAGCAGCTGGATGAGGTACGTGGCATGTGCATCCACCAAAGATGAACAACAGTTTCACTGTATTTCAGTATCGCGGAAAAATCTACTACCGATCTTGTCAGCCTGTCGTTTCCGGGATGGAGCTGATGGTGTGGATTGGGGAGGAGTACGCCAGGACTCTTGGTCTCAAGCTAGCACTTGACCATTTATGTTCTAATGCTGGATTCAAGCTTACTATCCATATTATGATTGGGAAGTGATCTTAGGATCTCTTGATTTGGCGCATCTTATAACATTCTCTGGTAAGAGCATATGATTGGTGGTGGGCATACACTACGATTGGATGGACCCTCATGATAGGTCTAAAGATAGATTGATTGAATTCTAATGAGGACCTGAATTGAATACAATACAGCTCTGTGCTTTTTCTATATTTAGTGTTGGGACTTACTAGTGAGATATAAGTTTTGCACGTGGCGCTTTTTATGTATTATTTTTTCACTTGAATCAAATTGTTGTATAAGAATAGCGTGGTATTATTCACATATATTACGGGTTGGAAGGATGTTGATCCGCAGAAAAGTCTTCCATAGTAGATGATAGAGACACAGGGACTTGCAAGGATTCCCCTGTCTGATCCGCCATTCTGAAGTCTGGTGTGGGGTAGAGGCGTACCTCCCCAAGCTCAATAAATAAGCAAGTGGGGAGGTTCGTAATTGCTGAGTCCTTTCTAAAATACACTTAAAATTAGCAGAGTGCATCCCCTTTAAGCCAGGAGCACATGCATTAGCTGGGTCTCGCAGCGGCACTTGTTGCTGACGTGATTGAGCGCCGCGAGGTGGAATCGCCCCCTGTAGCAGATCCCTTCTGCCCTTCCATCAGGCTTGAAAAGCAGAAGAGACATGCGTACATACCACAGCCTGGCCTCCAATGAGCTCCACAGACCCACACCAGTAGTCGAAAACCACAATATAGCCCGACCTTCCCGCAGTCATACATCCCGCCGGAACCTCACAAGCCCCATATGGTATCGAAAGAGGGAGGGGGTGGTGGGAAGGGGACTCGGAAATCCCCCCTGATTTCCACAATGCCTCCGGTCCATTAGCATACTTGGTCTGAGGCTAGCGCTGCCCCCACCCCCCATTGGCTATGAGTCAGGGATAGGGGAATATGGCCTATCCCTTAGGAGTCCCCTGGGTCCCAGGCAGGTTGCCTCCAGAGCAAGGGAATGGGCCAACCCCATCAGACCCACAGCGACCTGGTCTACTTACCTAAACCCGTGGTTCAGGAGTTGGTGGTCTGGCTTGTGTCCCAGGCAGGAGCACATAAAGAACTGGTGTCTGGAGGAGGAGATAAAGCTTTTGTGTATTTTGATGGTGTTCTTACTTTGGGACGGAGCTTTAATATCTCAGTGGTATGCTTCTTTAAGTATGTTTTGAGAAAATACTGTAATTGCCTATATAGTTCTGCAAATAAAACCTAATAGAATCATAGGGAAAAAAATAAAAATAACTATAAACAGGGTGCAGTTTGCCAAGTTGTCCTAACTAAAATAGTCCAAAAGTGTGAAGAAGCCTTTACTAAATTAACTGCATGTTACAGCACGAGGTCATCCGCACAGTGCTTAGGTTTGCATTTCTGGCCACGGAAAGTCCTTCAGCAGACACACGTCTGCCAGCTGCTATGGAAAGAAGTGTTTCAGGAAGCATCTTAGATAAATATTTTTATTGGAAAGCATGTTAGCTTTTTAAGTAACTTGACTGGCCAGCAGAAGAGATGTATAGTGTATATGTATAATATTTCCCTGTGTACAAGAAAACTTCCTTTGTGTTTTGTACGGCAATATCACTAAAAAATGAAGGGTGGGCGAATTTAACTGCTACAATGACATAGAATTACACAGTATCATTCTGCTTAACCAGGCAAGATCTGCTTTAACCAGGCGTATATTCTCCACTTGCAGGTGTCTCCAGTACCTTTTTTTTAAGTTTCTCTGATTATGTTTCTGCTGTAGGCATGTTTCCTGTCAACTCCCCACTGCAACATCTGTAAGCTGGAAGCAGTTTCACATAGGTCCTTCGGGCATTATCAATTTGCTCAAAGAGGATACTGAGAACATCAGGTGGAAAAAAGACAGAAATAACAAAACTCCTTTGGCTTGTTAGAGAGACTGTTCTTGGAAAAGGGGAAAAGGTAATAAATGATAAAGCCTCCAAAGTCTGAATATGGGATCTGCATGTGTAGGGTATGCTCTAAATATATTATATTCCCTATTGTATATTACTAAGCTATTCAATGCTCTGGTTATATTAATCAAGAAACTAGACCTTTGTTAGAAGCTGCCAGGAGCACATACGGACACTGGGACTGGTTTTATTGGCACAGGCGAATAATATCCTTGGGAATTCAAGGTGCATTGGGAAATTCCTGGTTTAGGAATCGGGACTCAAGACAGGGAGGTGGCTCTTAGCCAGGCAGTCATTTCTTCCCTGGAGGCCATAGTCAGAGATCACTGTCTGGGGACCAGGGGAGCTATGTAGGTGACTGGGAACAAAAGGACCCATCTGCACCACCAAACAGGCAAGCTGCCGACCAGACAGGGTGTGGGTGTTCCAGTACTCGATGGAAATCCCTTAATCCACCCAGTTCTTCAGCAGTGCTAAAGCAGAGCTGGACCCCAGCTCTGGTAATTGCTGGTAATTGCACAAGCACTAGCACTTTATCCCGTAAGCGTCTGCCGATATATATGATTATGAAAATATGATTTTTGGTATAAATATGATAAATGAAATGAAATTTGGTTAGCCTTGGAGTTCCTCCCCATTTTGTTTTTTTATATATGTTTTTTAAATTGTTATGTATGTATATTGCGTGTGTATATGTTGTTTTGTGTAGTATGTACATCCTTTCAATAAATTAAATTAATCTGATTTAATGTTGTGCAGCCACTTGCGGACGGTGGAGTGGGTTAGCCCTGGAATCCCACTGTAAAAAGGGTTTATGATTTGCTTTGTCCCTAAGACCAGCACCATTGGGAATATTTAGGCTGTACATATTTTATTCGCTGTTAAAGCTGGATGCCAGCACAGGCTGTAGTGGAGCTGGGCCCTAGTGCAATCTACAGCAGAACTGGGCCCCAATGTAGGCTATGGTGCAGCTGGGCCCCAGCGTGTGCTGTAGCAGGTTTGGGCCCCAGTGTGGGCTGTAGCGGAGCTGGGTCCCAGTGCAGGCCTGAAGTGGAGCTGGGCCCCAGAATAGGCTATAGAACTGACAATGAAGGGCTGTAGGCCCAAGACACACATGGCTAAGACAGTATGAAGGACTGTGAGCCCCAGCACAGACAAGACGTGAACTTTGAAGGACCACAAGGCCCAGCAAGGACAAGAAGGCAATAAGTCCGAAATCACAAAACAGGAAGGCACAAAGACCCATAAGGACAAGGAGGAGGGTTGTAGAGCACCGCTGGGCTTCATGAAGACAATGCAATGATCCAACACAAGGGCAGGGCCCAAGCACAGCATAATTAATGGCAGGTGAGGTTAAACGATGCGGTTCTAGGACCCAGAGAGGAATCACACCACTCCAGTAGACACACAGCAGATAGTACAGTGGTAAGAGCAGCAGATTTGGAGCGATGATGGATGGAAGATCGTCGGTCCAAGCCAGTCCTGACAGTGTTAACGAGTGGAAGCCTAGTATAAGTGGCAGTCTCCTTGCCCCATTGTAGGATTTTAGCTGTAATATGCTCACTCCACATCAACCGGGATGTAGCCAAGTCTAACGGTTGCAGTTTAGGGAAAATACCTCCACACATAGCATCAAAAATACATGCTGTGCTCTACTCCTGCTTTGTGCTTCTAACACCAGGTTCCCCATCAACTCCTTTAGGGTCATTTCCAAGGGTGATAGTTTTATTTTTTATTTAGCCAAGATATGATACCCCTCTTTTGAGTGACTGACAACTTGTTTGGTGTGCCACACAGTAGTGTATTGTAGGCTGTTGTAAGCTCCGGAGTAAGCTCAATTAAACTAGAATAAAAAAAAAAAAAATTCAGTATACACATTTCTGAAAGTTTGGGATTTAATATTATGTTAATAAGTTTACAGTGAAGATTCATTCTAAAAGTAATTCTAAATTTATTATTTTAGAGCAATTCAAGTTTTGTATAATACTTTCCTTTGCAAAACCCAGTCTTTATAAGCCTGATTCTAAGCATCTGTGAATGCTTGGTTTTGCATGGAAGCAAATTTGCAGACCGGGATTCTGCTAACGCTCGTATTATTCTCAGCTGCGTCCAAGATATTTTCAACCAGGGGTACGCGAGTGTAAGTGTTTCGCGTATGCTTTTGTTTTACCAGAGCAATTCAGTATGTTGCCGTAGAGTCCTTGGTTCTCGATGGTCTTTGGCTACCTTGCTTGCATGCCGGCATACGCATACGGGTTTGTTTGTTTGTTTCCGGTGTTGACTCCACCTCTCTTCCTGGTTCCTTTTGTGGCAAGCCATGTAGTGTGTGTGTCCCAAGTGAGGCTCATCTTCTCCCCCCTGGTTCTTTTTGGAGCGTCCCATGTAGTGTGTTTTCCCAGTGTCACTCACTTGTTCTTCCTGAATTCTTTTGGGGCATCCCATGTAGTGTGTGTCCCCAGTGAGGCCCCCCTTTTCCCTGCTGGTGTCTTTCGGGGCATCCCATGTAGTGTGTGTCCCCTGTGAGACTCAGATGGTTGAAGCACACCTTTCAGTATACAGAATATCTGAGGGACTAGGAATCAAACATGGGTGGTGTACTAGGTAAACTATGGAGGAAGAGAGGAGAACAACCAAGATTTGTATGCAAAAAACATAAGGATCAGTGCCCACACTGACACACACTTATAACTAGCAACATCATAAATCATACATGTAAAACAAGCACGATAGCATTGGTAATGTGTGTACACCCCATGATCACAATGTCATTAATACAGGCAATACAAATCGGTATATAAAGCAGGTAAACCAGAGAGTCAAAAAAAGGTAAAAAAGACCTTACAGGCAGCACCAGGGTGGAAGTAACCCTGGTGCTGCCTGTAAGGTCTATTTTGCCTCTTTTTGACTGCCATTCTCTTTATGTATGGCGGGGGACCTCGCCAGTATTTGCATATGCACGTGTTGCTACTCCAAAATAGCATGTGCATAGCCATCTCCTAATCACTTCCTGGCGCTTTGCTGAATCACTGATGCACTTAGGCAAACTGTCCGACACAGCTCCCCAGGCCGCCATTACTGGTGGATTGGAAGGTCTCTGGCCTCACTCCTGTCACATTCTGTGTGCCATACCCCTCAGCGTACATACATCTGAGCCCCCCCCCCCCAGTGTCCCCTACAAACAGGCAAAGGTGGTACATGTTACAGTGACCATTTGCCTGGTTGTAAAGTGTCAAACATGAGTAGGCGAAGCATGGCATAGCTTGGGTACTTACCAGCACAATGTACTCCTGCTCGTTGGTGGTAAATAGGAAGGGTGCCATGGTGCTGAGTGTCTCTTCATCCTCATTCCAGCAGCATGACACACACCTGCAGATCCTGGAAGTGTGCTGGCCGACGTGCATACACCCATGATGTTATAGCTTCTAGGTTGCAAATGCCTGTGCTCGCCTATTAAATAAAGTCTTAATTAGGGCCCAAAAACCCACCCACATGTGTATAAAAGCATTTGATTGCTTTGATTGCTGTACTTACTGATCGCAGAAGAATGCAACAATTTTGCCACCACTGCAGCCCCCAGAGCCCAGAAGCCAGGCATGGCAGCCGGCCAAGGCACTGCAGCCCCAGACACCACCACTCGGGCCGCAGACACTCCCATTGCTAGCCACAGTATCCACTCTGAGAGGTTCACCCACAGCAGTGTGGTCCAGCAGCAGTGGGAGTGCCACACACAGGGCTCCCACTACAAACCCCCACGTTCCGGGCACCACTCTGAACACCGGAGCCCAGTGCACACTGCAGTGTGGGTCTCAGGGCGGAGCAGCAGAGCCACAGCCGGGGTTGCGCATTCCCTCGCCAGCCTGCACATCACCCCTTCCAGGCCTGGGAGTGGCCGCAGTGGCTTCTCCTCTCCTGCCCACCCTAGTCACCAGGGAACAGCTGCTGCCCCACAAGTGGAAGGTGACCTGTGGGAGGCTTCTGTTCAGAGCCCAAGTATACTAGCCAGGTCTCAAAGAAATTTTTTAATGACTTAAAAATGGTGGTCTGGAAGAAAATAAACTGGGGACGGACTGAGTGGTAAGTGTGGAGGGCCAAGATGGGTGTTGCTTGTTTACATATTTGACCACTCGTGCATATCCATTGGTGTTTGGTTTTAGCTTACAAACTGGTGGAGGTTTACCCAAGACCCTGCAATTCACACCCACAGATTAGCGGGTATATGGGCTGCTGCACCCTGACATCTACCAGGGAGTGTTGGGTACCATTGACACAGACCAGTGGCAAATGCCCACCAGTGGTAGGAGTTGGCTCCACAATGCTTAATTTGGGAGGGGGAGGACCAAAACCACAAACATTTGGCACATGAGTGGCCAGATGCATGCAACAACAGTGAATACTTAGATGGGACACACGTTTGCTAATCAAAAGCACAGATGAATTTACCTACAATTGCAAACAGCTCTTGGCTGAAAATGTGTGGTGGCCACACATCGTGGTGGTGCCCAGTTTGTACCCCATGTTGAGTAGCTTAAGGAGTGCAGCTAAGAAATGTGTTTAACTTAGATTGTTTCTCCCTCACCTTGCAGCACGCACCCAGCCATGTCCCCACCTCTGGAACCACTGGACCGCCATCCACCCAGGTTCCTCATTCTACCCCAGAACCGAGACTTACAACTGGACCAGCACCAAGCCCGACCAACAGTGATGGGACCGGACCATTAAATGAGGTAAAAGTGGGGCTGCAATGTGCTGATGGAAATGACATAGGGTATGTGTAGGCTCAGGCTGATGAAATGAGGTAAGGGTATTTGCTGTGTTTGGGTGTGGCCACAAACAAACAATACTGTTTACCTTTATCCACATAGACACCCACCTATCCTCAAAGCAATCCAGGACATGGAAGAGTCCAGCTAATCCAGCCAGCAACTTTCAGAAAATACAATCAACACCCAGTTTAACACCCAGGAGCCGGCCAGCTATGTCCTGCAGCCCAGCCCCACTCACGTGCCAAATGATGACGGCAGACCGGTGTGCCTACAGATCCACATGCAGACACAACTCAACCAGCTACTTTAAAATCGTGCGGAGAATAGCAGCTCTCATACATATGGACCTAGCTTACAGGGGTGGTTGAGCAGCAGCACCTCAGCACCAATTTAGAGGCCAAAATCGCCCAATGTGACCGGCAGAATAATAACCCCAAGAGAATGCTGGCCCTACTAGAGGCAAGACAGGTACCAACTAGGGAGGACCAGGCAACCTCCCCCTAAAATATGCGACCTGATTGATTTTGTTTGTATTTTTTGGCCTGTGGGCTCAATCACTTGTTTTTCCCAAACTCTATGCTTGTTGCACATTGTGACCACGATTTCCAGGACCCAGTAGCTCCAAAAATAAATTACACTAAAAAGAAATTAGTTTTGTATGTTGTTTTGTACAAAACAAAAACAGTTGGTACAGCAGAAAATACAAAACAAAAACAAAGCAATAGCCTCTGGCTTACTGAATGGCCATCACTGCTCAGGGTACCAGAATAGAGATGCTCAGGCACTTCCTGAGCAGCTGTGGTGGTTTCCTGTTACAGGTAAGCCGGCACCTTCTCCAGCAAGGCAAAAGTGTGAAGCGCAATTTAGGCAACTATTATCTTAACAATCTTGTCTGGCTTGTACTAGAACGCTCCACCAGTCTGGTCCAGGCAGCAAAAGCGGCTCTTTAAAAGGTAGTGGGTATCCCAAGTCACCTAAAAGCCCCCCCCCCCCCCCCCAGGCTAGGCTACAGAGAGAGAGAGCAAATAGGAAGGGTAATCACACCAGAACATGGGCAAAATAAACACAAAATATACTCCAAGAGGGAAGCTGATGAGATAGGGGCAACAGTTGCAAGTAGGTAAAGAATTTTTTGTTGCTTATTCAGACAGTTCGCCGGGCCAACTATAGCTAAGGGGTACTACAAGGCCAAAGGAGTTAAACTAGGAACATGAGCAACGGGGACTGAAAATAGGGACACGAGCAAACAATTGGGGAGTGAGGGCAGGGAGAAAAACAGGCAACACTAAAAAAGGCATATAAATACATCCTATGGGCCCTAGCTGATACAAACATATAACATTTCAAATGCAAGGCTAATTAAAGAAATACAGAAAGGCAACAAATACACACACTTTTTCAGAAGCCAACTGCCACTCAGATCACCGGTCTCAAAGCATGAATAGAGAATGGATGAAATGAAATGAACAGGTAGCCAAAATCTGACAGGTATATTATTCTTCGTTCAGTTTACTCATTACTTTAGGTGGTTTCTTGGGGATCAATTCTCTAGTCAGTAGCATTAGACACCAGTGGTGTGGTGAAATCTGGTGTTAGCCATGCCTGATTCATCTTTAGGAATGTAAGGATCTCCACATTTTGGCATTTTGGCTCTCTGTGGGAGTCACAATAACCCCTGTCACACTAAATACCCTCTCAGGTGCCACACTGCCAGCTGGACTTTAACATGGCTAATTGTGTCAGTTGTGGCCGGATGTCCAATTTCCCTGCACAGAACTCCAAGTGTCCATGTAGTCATGGTAGAAAGTGAAGAAATCAGGCGATACCTTTTCAGGCTAGCTGAGTATCAGTGGCATAACTAAAAGTGAGAATGAATCTTTTAACTCAATTGGATGCCTTTCTCTAAATAATGGCAAGTGCAGGAGAAACAATGATGGGGCCTGTCAAGGAATCACGGGTCACGTGATCAAACTATCAGGGACCTCTGATCATGCAGCTCACCTTCCCAAAACCCCATCCATTTTCCCTCCTAGCGGGACTACCAAGCCCAAAGCCTACAGACACACAGATTCTTGGCTAAGGCAAAAAGATTGCTCAAGTTAAATATAGGTTTTAATGCAATGAGCACACTAGGCAGTGATAACAAACATTTGGCTATGATGGAATATGAATTAATACAAATGCTGTTCTGAGAAGTGAGTTACAGGTTACAGCGGGTTACACAGAGATAAAACAGTCAGTTACCTTAAGATGCAGTTGCAGAGTAGTGATGATGATGAGCTCCCACATAGAGGTAAGTGGCAAGCTTGTTGATGGGCACCTCCAGCATGCATGACACGCGACCCCTCTCCAGAGCATGACCCCTGCCGGCTCAGCGTAATCCCCCTTTATGCCTCGGTCTCTGCCCCTTCACCCTCCCTCCTCATAGACATAAGTCCTGTATAATTTTTTGGAAGCTCCCATATGCTAGGGGAGGATCCTGGCTCCTCTCTGTCTGACCAAGGTGTTAGGAGAACCACAGGGGCGCTTTCATCCTCAAACTGCCTTTTCTGAGTGTCAGAACCTCATGCCCATATATGGACTTCCTTTTCCTGCTAGCCTTGTAAGAGTGACATTTTCTACGTACAGAGAATCTTGCCGGGCAGCAGCGATAAAATGAAATGTAATGTTTGCCCTATTCCTCACAGGGCCCCCTGACCTTCTGGGCCCCGCTGACAGGATAGGGAGGCTGGCATGCCCTTACCGTGACCTGATTACCCACACCCATCACTTGGGGCACCAGAAAAGCAGAAGAGCTCAGTGTCCAACGGTATGGGCCCAGTGAAGTGTACCAGACCTGTGCTGAAAAACATAGGGGCTGGTCAATAGGACCAGCTGCCTTCCATTAAGGTGATGAGCGAACCGAACCAGTAGAACCCGGTTTCGACCCGAATCTCAGGAAATTCACATGCTTTGTGGTGGAAAACGGAAGACGGCAGGATTTCACTGGCACCACCCCACAGTTCACGGCCAGCTAAGGAGAAGCAGAGAGACAGGGTCACATGGTCACAGCTTAAGAGGTCAGGGTAGCTGGGCCAATCAGGAGGTGCTATTGCAGGAGATAGTCACATAATGCGCCATTTAGCCACTATTTTCAAGCTGGATGTTGCAGAGTAAGCATTGCTCTTAGAGAAGGGACAGTTTAGGGCATTTTGAACCCCAGCATAGGAGAAAAGAAGCACATGAAAGGACGTGGCCACAGTGGGATGCTGAGGGGGGTATAGGCTGCACAGAAAAACTGCACTGGGATATGCTGGTCATTGTAGTCCACCCTGTAATGTTATTTTTTGGCCACATCTGTCTGGTTTAGCTGGCCCCTGTCATTGTGTTGTGGAACTTGAGGTACTGAGTGCCTCAGTGTTTAAAACGGTTTAAAAAAAATCAATCTTTTTCATCTGCCAATGAATTTTTTGGGGGCAGCAGCTCTGTTTTAAGTTGCATGCATCATATCTAACTTGGGGTTAGTTTTAAAAAAAACAATTTTTGGAGGGGCAGCTTTGTTTTAAGTTTGCAGGCCCCAGTACCAAGAATGTGGTCAGCAGTCATGTGCTCAGGCCCAGTAAAAGTAGCACCAGCCATTTGCCTAGGTCCAGCCATAGTAGTGGCAGCATCCATTTGGCCAGGCCCTCCACTGCTAGTAGTAGCAGCATCAGCAATGTACATGGTAGTAGTAGCAGCAGCAGTAATGTACGCGGATGTAGTAGCAGCATCAGCAAGCCAAGAGTTGTCCATTTTCTCCAGTGGAGGTTTTATTTCGGACAATGCATCCATTGTAGAATGGTTGACTTGCTCTCGCTCATCTAAGCAGGAGCAAGACTCTGGCTCAATGACTTTGAGTCAGGTTTCAGTGGATTCTTCCTTCACAACAGCTACACTTCACAGTAAAAGAAGACTTTTTCCATCATATGTCTCTCTACCACCCCTTTCTAGTGGGGCGCCAGCTTTTTTCAGGAGCCCGGTTGCTATGGATAGTGATGAGGAAAATTTGTTTGACAACAGTCAGCCTTTAGAGTGTGTCACGGAGGTGGTGTCCGAGACACATAGCTGTGTCAGTGGGGTTGGTAGTAGACATGTACATACTAGTAGTTATGAAGGTGGTTGTAGTGTGGAGGGCAAGTAGACCATGACGAAATATCAGAACAGGGAAGTTGTGGGGATCAGGAGGAGGAGTACATCGTCAAAGCAGGACGGTTCTTCTGGCACTGGCAGTGACAAAGTGCCAGGCCAAGGTAGGACCAGATCATCTGCAAAACAGCACAGGGCTAGGTCTGATGGTATGGTCAGCTCAGGAGCAGATGACAGCGACACTGATGCTGCTTTTGCAGACTGCAGAAAAAAAGCCTGCCAGAGGGGGAGTCCACTGCCTTTAAGCAACTAATGGGGTGCAACCAGCCCAGGTGGCGTATCCCCAGTCACCATTTGTTCTCCAACAAGGCCATACCTGCCTAGAACAATTATGTGGAAGAGGAAGTGGGGCTGTCTATGCAACTGTCACAAGTGTGCAGCACAGTGCATGCAACAGTAGAAACTTGGAGCAGTAGCTACGGCCAAGGACAACAGATGTGTGTCACAGCCCACCGGGTCAACCTTGTGCAGCACGATGCTAGACGCAACAAGGTCAGGCATCATTAACACCTCAATGTTTTTGCCGATCTGCTTCAGCTCTGGACACCAGGCACCTATTCTCCTCCTCCTCAATAGACAGGAGACAGAAGGGCGTAGCTTTCCTTCTCCACCCTTTTATCACTGCCACACCATTTTACACATGCTGAGCCCGGGCAAGAAAAGACACACTGACCAGGAGTCGCTGGCATGCATGCATAAGGAAATCTCCTGCTGTTTGTCTCCTCAGACCCCTTGATCTTCTGGGTGAGCAGATTGGACCATTGCCCATTGCTAGCACAGTTTGCCATGGCAGTCCTGTCTTGTCCACCCTCAAGTGTAGCATCGGAAAGGGTTTTCAGCATGGCAGGTGGTGTCGTCACACCTAAGTGGACAAGGTTGTCTGCCAAAAGTGTGGGAAAATTAACTTTTGTAAAGATGAATCAAGCGTGGATAGGTGATGATTTTAAAACCCCTGTACCTGATGCCACTATTACCACCAACAGCGCCGCCGCTGCCAGCCTGCCACCCTCTGCTACTGACAGGCCAACACACATGCAGGCCCTGTGATGCCCAAAATGGGCAAATATTTCAAAAGCTTGCAATAAGCCATTGCTCCTTCTTCAACTAAATGGTCAGGATGCCAAACCTGCTGCCACCCCCCTTTATAAGTGAGACAATTTTTTGAGGGCTTGCCCGCTACTACCAGGTCTACAGAACCACCACAGGTTTCCTGTGTCACAGCCTAGTCTTTCTTCAACAGCTGCAGCCTCTGCTAATGCTACAACTATTATCACCAACAATGCCTCCGCTGCCAGCCTGTCACTCTCTGCTACTGTCAGGCCAACACAACCGCAGTTTATCCCTGTAATGCCCAAAATGGGCACATTTTTCAGCACATGTAAAGAGCTATTGCCTCTTCTTTAGCTAAAATTTAAGGGTGCCAATCCCGCTGCTACCCCACGTTACAAATCGGACAATTTGTTTAGGGCTTGCTCGCTCCTGCCAGGCCTACACAACCACAGTTCAACCCTGTGATGCCCAAAATGGGCACATTTTTCAGCACTTGTAAAAAGCCATTGCTTCTTCTTCAGCTAAAATGTAAGGGTACCAATCCCACTGCTACCTGCCATTACAAGTGGGACAATACTGCCAGGCCGACACACCCGCAGGTCTACCCCCTGTGATGCCCAAAATGGGTACATTTTTCAACACTTGTAAAAAGCTATTACCTATTACGCCAACCCTGTTGCTTCTCACCATTTTTTTATGTGTTTTAAACTATTAAAGACAGCCGCGGGATATTGAAATGCTAATTAGGTAATGGGTTATTTGTATGCTAATTAGCCTAATTAGCATTGACCAATTCAAATGCTAATTAGTTCAATAAAACATATTTTATACAGCCTTGGATGTTATAGGACTTTTAGGGCCATCAGGCATTGCTTTCAGACCGAAACAAACTTTTTCGGAAAAGTTCAGCAAACCAAACTAATGAAAAGTTTGCTCATCTCTAAAGATGATACACATTTTTTAGATAAATAGATATAAACTAATTACTAATGCAAATTATTTATTTATGGTTTGTTAAATAGTATTTTAAGATTAAATTAAAGCCCAGTTGTCATGATCATCCTGAAAACTGATGCTTCAGCGCAAAGTACTTTTCAGCCAGGTTAGTGAAAATGTACAACCCTAGCTTTCCAGAAAAGAGCGAGGTCTGTTTTATTTCCCTATTGTAATTATAACTTCCCTCCTTTACACTAAAGTAATGAATTAGGAAATTACAAATCCATGCCTTAGCAATTCTTTTCCTCAGACCCTTAATGACAATAAGGTTGATTCAGGGCCTTTCTCACCATTTTTTCATGAAAATTTCAGTTGTCGTTAATTTTTCCTCCTCATCTGATTCAGCAGAGCCTTTTTTCTGTGAGAATTGTTTTCATGTTTGCGTGATTTTTCATTTAGTAGCAAGACCTCCAAAAACACGGCAAGTAAAGGGCTCTGAATCAACCCTAATGTGCCTGAGAAACATTAAATTGGAACACCTCCTGCTGGTAAATTCTAGCATTCATATATCAGGTTGCTAAAATATTAACCAACATTAACCATCATATGTACAGTATTAGATATAATATTCCGTTGCATAGTTATCATAGAGGGGAGTGGATAACCAAGTAATTTCTGAATGGTTTCTAAATGATGGGTTTTGAGAGCTTTTGAGGGACTTTCTCACTTATACAATAGGGTATAAAAATACTGAATATGAAATGTGTACATGTCGACAAAAGCAAGGAAGAAACCAGACAGGGCGGGAGAAAATGGCGCGTGGTGCATGCACAGCGAGCACCGAGTCGTCTCTCTCACTGCTCCTATGAGATTGGCTACAGGAGCGAGAGGTCAAAGGGGGAACCAACCTATCACAGTCCCCCTACTTCAAAGCCGCCATTTTCTTAGTTGTATTTCATAGCAAAAACCATGGCCTGTAAACAGCTTACACCATTGTTGAGAGACATTTGTCAGTAAAAGGATTAGACATCATTAAACATAATGAAGAGGGTCATTAAAAAAGTAGATAACATTTGGCATAACAATGACATTTCCAAGAATGGAACATGCCTCAAAAATGTATGAAAAAACAAGAAGAAATTGGTCTGGGAGGCTGCCAAGAGGCCTACAGCAACATTAAAGCAATTTTTCAGTGAAACTGTAAAACACATGACGAGATAATCTGCCTTTTGATGCCTCCTCTCCATAGTGTGTCAGCTGCCTGCAGCCAGGGTGGGAGAAGAAACATGCTGCAGTCCCCAGCCGCCCATACGGGCCCCCAGACACATGTTGTGCAAGTTACGTACGTCCATTCGCCTTAACCCCACCCCCTCCCCTGTGTAGCCCACCCCTCTCCCTGGCTTCATTCATGTCTGCCATTATACTACTTACAATCACGGTGCCTGGCATTGCTGCTCCTCAGTGTCTCTGTGACATGCACTGAGGAGGCATCAAAGAGAGGGGACAGCGGGGAAAACAGACAGAAGTGCACACAGTGAGGTGCTGGGTGCAAGAGATGTGCCCCCCTCAGAGTGGTGTTGCGCCCCCTAACTCCTCCCGGACGGTCCCAGGAGAGAGCAATGCGGTGCCCCCTCCTACTCTCCCTGCGCCACCCCCCTGTGCCATGCAGGAGCGAGAGATGCAGCGGTTCCCTGGCTGTGGTAAGCTGGGACATGATTGTGTGTGCGCGATCATGTGTGTGTGCGATCGTGTGTGCGAATGGGCATCTGTGCAATTGTGTGTGTGTGTGCACATATGGGTGTGTGCACAATAGTTTGTGTGTGTGCGATGGGGTGTGCGTGTGCCTGCATGGGCTTTGGGAGTGCACGCATGTGTGTCTGCATGTGCACTATGGTAGTGCGTGCATGAGCTTTGGGACTGCAGGCGGTTTAAGATTGTCATGGGGTAAAACTGTAAACCTCGATGTCTTGGCCATTACTGTTTCAATTTAAAAATGGAAAACAGTTTAGGACATTACCAATCACAGCCCGACTCAATGGTGTAACAATCAGCTTTGCCTCAAATATGACTTTAAAGGAAAACTTCCTTTTTAGCATGTTTTTGGTGTTCTGCCTTATTCTTTTGGAATGTCAAATAAACATCTGTGTTAGGATTGTGCTCCCATACCTGTTATTTACTTATCAGCAAGCTTTTCATGATTCTCATATTCCTGGGAATCTGTTTTGCTACAGTGGAAATGTTTTTTTATTGCATTGAGTAAAAACATGGACTACACAAAGTCCCACAATTCTTCCAGTGTGACAGGTGAAATCTTTAGCAGCTTTGGCTAAATCTAAACAGCCTAATGACATATCCAGCTGAGACTCCAGCCATAAACCCTTGCTACTGGAACAGAAGATTGTGATAGTTGAATTTCAGCAGAATGGGTTAAACCAGTCACCCATGCCTTAGCAAATCAGATGATTAGCAAGCTAGAGTCTCTGATATGTACTCAAAATCACCACTTTGGTATACATAGCTAGGGTAAAACACATTGTTGCTATGGAAAACTGTTTTCTTTTATAACACAGAGTTGCAAACAAAGAGAAAATAAAAAAGTAACAGATCAGCTCAGCACATTGAGAAACTTTTAAAAATGGCATGGAAAGTGGAATTACCCTTTAACGCTGCTGCAGCAATTGGTGGTGACTACTGCTTGTGTAATGCATGTGACAACATTGTCCTGTATTCTTCATATGTCTGGGCTCGTTTTACTAGAGTTAGTTTTAATCTGTTGCACTCTATATACAATTGGCCAAAAGTATCCCCCGAATTGTGTCTGATGGCCCACTAAACCACATTTCACCGGGTATGTTTTAGCAGTAATCATGGGTGGTGACAAAGAGCCAAATACAAGCCTTGCAATAGGTGTTTTTTGCGACATATAGAAGACGCAGGTTTCTTTTCATTCAGTCTGTTATTGTTTTTTATTAGCAAATGTAAGAAAAACACTTCACATAAAATTTAATTTACTGGTAGCTTTTTGTAGCTCCTTCTGTGGTCAACAAAATGGCTGCCCATGTAGTGGCAGGCCACCTTGCAAAGAGGAAGTGCTGCTGAGTTTCCTTCCACTGTGCATTGTGGGTAATGACAGTTGAATCCAGGCAGCAGCATGGCTATGATACTTGGAAATGAAGCTCCAAAATGGTCCCTACCAAGAGAAAATCCCCGAGGTGGCGTTTCAGCTTTGAATGGATACGGGAGTAAATTTAAATAATAATGTAAGAGAAAGTGCTGAATATGATTCAGGCTCATGCATGCAGATGGGACAAGTGAGTTTCCAACTGTGCTGATGATCTGGTTTAACCCTTTCATTGTCAGTCACGTAGAATCTATGCAGCTGCCTCTCCAACCGTTGGAGTGGCAGATATGTACATTTTTCTTAGCTGTAATTTTCCCCTGATTGCAAAAAAGAAAAGAAAAACATTCATCTCTGTCTGGGATCTAAAGGCGGGGTCTCCATTATCTGCCCCATGCTTCTCAGAGCGTTGGCTGCCGCGGGGAGCGGAATGACGGTATAAAAGGCTGCTTCCGGCAGCGGGTAAGCTGTCAGTATGCGGCAGGTGATTGGAGGAGGTGGGCACTAGGACAGGGGACTCCGATCCCCTACCCCAGCACCTAGCTTCTGCCAATCACTACTGGCTGTCAGTGATTGACGTAGCGAGGGACATAGGATCACAGCTGGATCTGAGGTAACTAGAGAAAAACAAGACTTAATAAATTACATTTTCAATAGCCTCGATTCAGAGAGACACAAAAAAACTTCCGATTTCGCGCCGTTGTCGTATCATTTTCAAAAGTTCCCGCTCTCGTATGAATGTGCGAGCGATTCAATGCATGCATTGTAAACGTTCTGTAAAGTTTCCGTCCGCTCGTATGCCAGAGTACGAGGATGTAATTTTCCATCGAGACTTTTCTGATTCATTTTCTCAGGTAACAACGTAGCCTTTCGTTTTTGCCCTTTTCCCATCGTATCCTCACACGAATCCTTTACGTTTCCCAATACATTCTGTTTCACTTTTTCCAAAAATAATCGTCCAGACGGAATCCTTACGATCTTGCGCCTGCGCACTACAAACTTAACTCATTAAAGTGCTCGCATACATATTTCACTCCATCACTTCTACTACAATGTTTAGCTAAACCACTTAGTGCTAACCTGCAGCTTCCCTTTTGATCCCTTAAAGCTCACCCCAACCACTTAGCGCTATCCTGCAGCTTGCCTTTGGATGACTTAAAGCTCACCCTAACCACTTAGCGCTATCCTGCAGCTTGCCTTTGGATGACTTAAAGCTCACCCTAACCACTTAGCGCTATCCTGCAGCTTGCCTTTGGATGACTTAAAGCTCCCCCTAACCACTTAGCACTATCCTGAAGCTTCCCTTTGGATGACTTAAAGCTCACCCTAACCACTCAGCGCTATCCTGCAGCTTCCCTTTGGATGACTTAAAGCTCACCCTAACCACTTAGCGCTATCCTGCAGCTTCCCTTTGGATGACTTAATGCTCACCCTAACCACTTAGCGCTATCCTGCAGCTTTCCTTTGGATGACTTAATGCTCACCCTAACCACTTAGCGCTATCCTGCAGCTTCCCTTTTGAACCTTTAAAGCTCACCCAAATCCCTTCGCGGTTATGTTCTTCTTCCATTTTTTGTCCCTAAAACTTACCCAAATCCCTTCGCGGTTATGTTCTTCTTCCATTTTTTGTCCCTAAAACTTACCCAAATCCCTTCGCGGTTATGTTTTTCTTCCATTTTTTGTCCCTAATGTGATCATGTCATGTGAATATTCATCTTTAAATATTTCTGGGCCCATTAGTTTTGTGTTAATGTATTTTGTAAATGAAATGACAATGTAACATTTTTTTTTATACCATCATAAAATATAACATTTTAAAAAATGTTGAAAATTTCAAATTTTTACAACTATAAAAAACAAAATACATAGCAATGTCAGGCCACTGAACATTATTCTTCATCTGTGGTCCCCGAGTTGCGCAGCTCCTGCATCTCGCCCACCAACTGAAGGACCCTGACACTCAGTGGTGCCACTCTGGCACGTGTGATCCCTGTTAAAAAATGTAAATAAAAATTTTGGTATAACCTTGTTGGGGTCATACTTCAGTGCCCCCCCCCCCCCCCCCCCTGTATGGTCCAAACACCTAAATATGGACTTCAAAAGCCAGAGGGCCCTCGCCACCACGGCCCGGGTTTTGCATAGTGCCCGATTCGAGAACCCCTGGCCCGCATTCTGCAGGCAAAGAACGGGCATCAGGAGCAAGGGCGAGTGGCACATCTTGCAGTTCCTGCAACCAAATATAAAATAATTACACAAAGCAAAGGTAACCAACTAAAACAAGAACTCCTACAACAAATTAAGATTCAAGTTCAACAATCCAAATATAATTCACAAAGGACATAAGTCTAAAAAAATAGCAATTATATGGATGTGTGGAAAAATAAATGTTTACATGCTAAGGACTAATTTAGGTCAGCATTAAAATGCATCTATAAGGCATACATGAAATGTATTAATTCAGGTATGCATTGCTATACAATTTATGGGCTCAGCCATGCTGATACATGCAATGCCTTGGTGCTAAAGGCGCGCAGACTCCTCCACATAGCCGCAAAACATGTTCAACAATCGCAATCTGAGCCCTCAAAGGTCCCGTAAGTGGATCGGAAATGAAACGGATTTATAGGGTGGTGATCCGTCGGAAATCAGCTCTCTGAATCAGACAGAAACCATCCCAGCAACGGAAGTTTTCTGAACGAACGGAAAATTTCCAATTTTGTTTGGAAAATGATCCAAACTAACGGAAATGTTCCAATTTGCTTCCGTTCATCGGAAGCGCATTCCTGATGTTCTTGCGAGTAGAAAATGGACGAAAAAAAGCAAAAAAATGACAAACACCCACCAAAACTTTCACAGACAGCTACGGAAGTCCGGACGAATGTGTCTCTGAATCGAGGCTAATGTCTCTGTCTTTTTACCCTTTGTGAACTGGTTAGGGGTCCTTATACCAGTTCACAAGGCACGAGGGGCTAGCAAATCACCTGCCAGCAAGGGGGTGAGTTGCCATTAATCCCAAATCCTGCCTCCTCAAAGCAGGGGGAGGGCAAAAGTAAAAGAGATAGCGGGCATGCAGCCAGCAGGAAATGCTGTTGGATCACTAGATAGGCACTCAACGGCAAGGCATTCTAAATACAGATGCCCCAGGAAGAGGGAATCTGCTGGCTGTGGAGTCTTTTAGACCTGGAAAAACACAGATGTTCTGCTTTAATGGTTACACATTGCAGTGGTCTGTGTGTTGCTCACAGCACAGGAGGACATCCTAACTGCTGATATCCTCCACGTGTATTTCCACCCTGCATGCACAGTGTACTCCATATTAGCATTATATACTCTTCCTCAATGTGAGTTTTAGGTGATCATGCAGGGCCAAGGTCCTGGGGAGAAAGGAGTAAGAAACAGCTGGCCAATAACAGACAGACTTTCAGGGGGAACATATGCATGGGTGGGTGGGTGTCAGCCACAATCAGGGTTAGATCGTTTTAAAGAGGAACAAAACCTGGGAACTTTCCCCAGTTTTGTTCCTGCTGTGTGAAACCTCCAAGTTTGCCTATAAAAACTAACCTGTACACACGCTGCATGCCCAGGCTCTCATCCAATGAGAGCCAACTGCTGTAACTATGTAATCCGGCAGATGGCTCTCATTGATTGAATGTGGAATACCCACTTCTGCTCCTGCCTACTGCACGCAAGACGCCATGGATGCGGCAGTGCGCGCTCCCCAGTGTATAAAGTGAGAGCCGCCTGCCAAATGACATAGCACAGCAGGCAACTCTCATTGGAGGAGAGCTTGCGCATGCGCAGTTGAAGCATGGGAAGGTTAGATTTTATGGGTGAGCGGGGGGGTTTCACACAACCAAATTGGGATGCCCAGGGGAGATTCCAGGCCAGCCGCTGCTGGCTTTTGTTCCGCTTTAAAGCAGACTTATAGTCCACTTTGACCTGTAATCTTCCAGTTAAAGCAGTCACAAACCTTTTGGTTAAGGGTAGGAATGCTTGCACCCTTGTACCTGTTGAGCACTCAGAAATGTTATCTGGGGAGGGTATGGAGGGGGGGTGGGAGAGGCACAAATGGGGCACGGTCTCTGCATTCCAAAGTAAGTGAAGTGGCAAACTTAAGGATATGACTACTGCTGGAATGTCAATGAATATGGGCCTAATATATGTAATATAAGTAGTGGCACTTGGACCCCTCCTTGTCTGCTCCCCTGGCTTGCACACCTCAAAGGCTGTTCACTGCAGTTAATCAATCCCTAATGCAAACAGTGGCTTTGCTGTGCTTAAAGTGGACCTATCACCAGGATTTTCATTATCCAGGTAATATGTCCTTGTCCCTGGGGCATAAAAATTTGGGTTGACCCAGAATGTAAAACCACCCAGATCACCCACACAACTCACCTTTTCGCTGTTCCCACAGTGTATGTGCGGGCATTGTCAATCAGTGCTTTATACTGCTGTATTACAAACTATCTAAAGGTTCTAATACAGCTTTGTAGATGAAATTATGAAATAATAATTAGGGACTTAATAGGATAATGAACATATGGTTGCATAATAAGAAATAAATCTCAACTGAATAACAAGTAATAGGTGATATGAAATATACTTTTGAAGTAAATACAATCAAAATGTTAAATACTCCAATATAATATGATGCACAACTTACTATCACTCTGTATTTTAGTTCCAGTGTAATCAAAGGTAGAGTGCTCACCGCCAATCACATAGCATCACCAGAGTGCCAGCATTACTCCACCTCTTTCATCATCAAACCAGGAATGCACTGCCAGTGAGATGGAAAGCCTTGCCCTTATGCAGTAATTCCGACAAGATGGCGTCCCGTTAGGTAGCAAAGAAGGCGTTGCCCAATCCGTCCCTGCCTGGGGTTCTTATACTTTTCTTGCCAATGGTAGTGTCCAGCTACTACTAGCAAAAAGATCTTTCTAGAATTTGCTAGAATTTATATGGCTCAATGTCATGACACCACACGAGAGATGTCTCAGTGAAGTCAGAACTCTTGTAACAGGTGTATGAAGAATGTTAATAATAAGTTACTAAGATGTCTGACATCTGACCTCAAAAAAAGTGTGGCCGACCCCCCCCCCCACCACCACCCGGAGCCTGATTACGTTTTGGATGTCGCCACCAGCGGGGCAGCAGGCTGGTGAGGTTTTGGGAGTGTTTTAAACTTCTCTTTAACTGTGTACAAAGTTTAAGAAAACATTCTCTCAGCTTCCACCAAATTCTCATGATCAACAAGTCAAGTACCAAACAAAGACTAGGCTTTAACCATTTCAAATCCCTGAACTGTCAGACCCCTATTTGTACTACATAAATACTAATACTAATACTAATGCACTAATGCATAACCATTGTTTGGAACAGAGCATCGGCATAGGGAGCAAAAGAGGCTGCAGGAGCAGCGCTCCCACACCCAGCCTATCTGAATGGCTGAGCGTGGGAATGTGCCACAGCTGCATGGATGCGTCCATGGCCGCAATCATGGTGCAGGACCGCTGAAAATGTGATTGCAGGCCTCTGCAGTGGGGTTCGTCTGGCTCTGGATTCTTTTAGACTCCAGGGTCAGCCACAACACTGATAGGTCTACTTTAAGAAAGCCATGAAGGACAGCAGCGCTGTACCCCATAGGGTCCGGGGAGTGTCTAGAACCATGGGCAACCCCTTTGGGTGCTCCCCTGCCTTGCACACCTCAATGGCTTCTAAAGGCTGTTAATTATTTCCTAATGCAAACTGTGCTTAAACTGTAAGAATGGGCAATCCTGATTGCCGATGACCAACTGCAATGGGTCACATGGCTGCCAGCAACCGGATACCCAGGAAAAGCCTGCAGACCAAGTGGGACTGGATTTCGCCGGGCAAACGATGTGAAAGGTCAGGTCTTCAGACCTTTACCAGACGTTACTATGCAGGGGCATCACCAATCAGTATGTCCCCAGCACAGGGAACAATATCAATTTTGTTAAATATGTTTAAAGTGCTCCCCCCCTTCGCCCTCCCTGCCCGTGTACCTCAGAAGGCAGTGGCCCAGTCTGAATGAAAAAAGGGGAATTTCCATTTCTGAAGCCACGCCACCTGGTCATTTTGAAATCGCCACATCAGCTGATCTCAAGGCTGCCAGTTGACGTGTGCTAGCCACGTACCCCCCCTTGTGGGGGTGCTCCCAGCCTATCTGAATAGCTGGCTGCGGGAGCGTGCACAGCTGCAGGGAAGCTGGGAAAACAGCTGCCAGAGACTACAGCTTTGCGGGAGCTGCAGGTAAAGGTGAGTTTACCGAGGACCTTAGGGCTTTCACACAGTGGGGCATTCTGGTATAGGATGACCCGGGGGCAGGCTAGCAGCTGGCCCAGGAGTCTTTTTGATTCCAGGGATGGCCACAAAGGGTTTTGAGATGATTTTTAAGTGTGCCGCCAAAGATCTTGGGGATAGGGTTATCACCTGGCCAGTATTGTCTATTCTCACTTTACTGCCAAATGGCCTGGAGTCGCCGATATTTGTTTTTTACTGGAAATGAGGATGGAAAAATTATACCCGCAACCCCAGGGCATTCTAAAGCAGGGTGCACCACTGTGTGAACCCCCTCCCCAGGGTCGCCTTTTCCGGCGGCACTGTAAACATCGGCCACCTCATCCCCAGCTTTCCACTAGCTGTGCGCGCCCCAGTGCCCAGCCAATTTCAGTGGCTGGGAGCGGGCACCCCAAAAGTAAAAGCTGGGACCAGCCAGTGTTTGTGCATCACCAATCAGCGATCTCAAAAGGGTTAGGTGGGCATGGCCTCAATGGTGGAAAACTGGGCCACCCCCAAGTCGGGACTATCAGCAGGCGTGGGTATGCGGCATGATAATGGAGAACCCAGAAATGGGCTTTGCTCCTCTTTAAGAGTGCAATAGACATCAGTGCTGTGCTCCACCAGGTCTGGGGGGGCAAACCCTTGGACCACCCTCTTGGGAGCTCCCCTAGCATGCCCACCCCAATGGCTGGTCATGGCTTTTGGTGACCCTATGGTGGGTAGTCTTGGGATTTTGGTTTAGGGGTACCACAAAAGGCAGCAGCTGTGCTCCAGTGGGTCTGGGGGGTGTCTAAACCCTTGGACCACCCTCTTGGGGGCTCCCCTAGCTTGCCCACCCCAATGGCTGGTCATGGCTTTTGGTGACCCTATGGTGGGTAGTCTTGGGGTTTTGGTTTAGGGGTACCACAAAAGGCAGCAGCTGTGCTCCAGTGGGTCTGGGGGTGTCTAAACCCTTGGACCACCCTCTTGGGGGCTCCTCTAGCTTGCCCACCCCAATGGCTGGTCATGGCTTTTGGTGACCCTATGGTGGGTATTTAGTCTTGGGGTTTTGGTTTAGGGGTGCCACAGAAGGCAGCAGCTGTGCAGCAGTGGGTCTGGGGGTGTCTAAACCCTTGGATCACCATCGTTGGGGCTCCTCTAGATGGCCCACCCCTAATGGCTGGTAATTGCTGTTGGAGACCCTGCTGGGTTTAGCCTTGATTGCTGTTGGGCACCAAGGACAGAACGATCCTTTTACGAAAAAAATCAATTGGCGTCGAATAGACCAAATGTTACCAGCACAAAATAAGTGTCCCATTGACACAGCATTATTATGCCTGTGGTTACCCTGCTACTGAAAGTGTAGTGTACGCATGCGCAGTTCCATGTTAGGTGCTAGGCGGCGGCACGTCTACAGGGATTCTGAGGGTGCCTCGTGTGCCGTGACTCAGGGCTGTGCTCGCACTCTGCTGCTTAGTACCAGAGAGCGCTGTAACCCGCAGCAGCTGCGGAGCCCGGCGGGTGACACAGACGCGGCCTCCAAACACAGGTATACGGGGGAGGCGGGGCAACGGGCGCCCGGGGAAGTGACGGGGCTGAGACGCTGTAACGGGCCGGATATGGAAAAATGAAAAGAACGGGAGGAAGCTGGGCCAGCGCAGTGTGTACAGGCGATATGCTGGCTAGACAGGTCCTCTTTAGAGGTATGTGCTCTGCATAGGAGAATCTGCAGCCATAATCTGTCATTGAACAGGCCGCCCAGTGCTTGGCTGGCAAGGTGGCCACACACATATTCATGATGTGATATGTATCAGTATTTACATCAGGTACAGCAAACAATGGTTTTCTTTTTTGTGTTGGCTATATTTTATATATTTATAGAAAGCATCACATAGGATGGGATATAATGCCATGCTTGGTAGATTGAAAATGAAAAAGCATGATTCTAACTATGACATCAGATCCCATCCTAGAATCCAGCAGAAAGATTACAGTAAATTCATGTGTTTGTGGCTGGCTAATAGGGTCATCCACGGTCAGATCTATGGACCTGGATGAGCTCTGCAGGTGAAGCGTAGTAGAAATCGAAGGCCAGTACCACAGCAGATTATCGGTAGAGTCCTGTTTAATCAGAATATGAAGGCCAATACCACAGCAGAATATTGGTAGAGTCCAGTGACATAACTAAATGTGATGGCCCTGGTGCGAACCTAAAGTGGCGTTACTCGAGAGTTACGTAAGATGGATGTCTTCTTTGTGATCCCAGAAGGACCAAGGAGGAGCTGCCATGTCCACTCTTAGCATATGGATCAAGCAGGCGACCGGTTATACAAGCCTATGCCTGCAAGGGGAAGGAGGCGCCCTTCTGGGTAACTGCTCACTCCACCAGGGCAATTGCCACGTCTTGAAGCGATGGATGTCAGCATAGTGCAAGGGGTAGCATGTGTCTGCTCACAAAGCTTTTAGGTACAGTGCTGTGTCTTCTGACACCCAATCACAAGGCCCGACTGATCATACATTTCAATTTGATAGGCGCTGTGCCTTAATCATCTGTTGCAGCTGTGTTTGTGAGTTGGGAAATGACCAGCTGAATGAATAAAATAAAATGCTATTGGTTTTTGGAGAAGTGCCACAGTGCTGCCCATAATGGCTATTCAGAATTAGGCCTGGAGTGGGACTGGCCCAGCAGCCAGAGGGATGCTGGACCGACCCTTCCATGCACCATGGGATCTTCGGCAAGGTTTGTTTTAAAGTGAGAGATTTCTCATAGCAGGACATCCCAAATCAGGATGCCCGGGGGCATTGAATGGCCCAGGAAGAATGTTTTAAAACAAAGTCAAATGTTCATTCTGTACCATTTACTTTTCACTAGTGTTAGATGATAGCTGTCCTGTAAGCTCTGGTAAGGCAGTGCAGGTGGCACAATTTGAACGCAAGATAACTGGGTATAATGTACATAAATAAGAGCCACACATGGGGAAGGTCAGAAATGGGTTGAAAGGTCATGTGTGATCTCTAGACTATTATGGCTGATAGAGTGGAAGATCTTAGAAGCAGACTGGGTTATTGTTTGCTATATGTTAACCTCTGGACTGATAACAAGGCTCTCTGGAGTATGTTTGCTCTAGTAATTATATCATGAGGTGTAGGTTTTTCAAATTACCTGATGTTTACTAATAGTGCAACAGAACAGAAATACTCACTTGTGTACAGGTTCATTTACAAGGTTCAATTTACAGGTTCAATTTTTTAGCTGTGAAACTGTCAAAAAAAAATTCCCTTTGGGCAAAAATATCCAAACTACCATATATACGTGACTTACCACTTAGGCCAAAAATCAGATTTTACTGGTATACAGTGAGCTCACCACTGCTGGGGGGCAGATCATGGACAGGGGTGAATTGAACCACGTTCCTAGAGTCTATAAGAAAGAATCTTACATTAAGGGTTAGTTTTATCCAAGGAGATACAGAGTGGGACATCCCAAATCAGGATGCACCTTGTGGGGGAAGAAAAACCCTGGATAGTGAAAATCTTTATATTTGTTCCTCTTTAAAGAAGACTCTAAAAGACTCCAGGGCCGTCCAAGTTGTATTGCTTGGTACAGTCCGAACTGGGATGCCCCTCGGATCCGCCATTTAATTCACCTTCTCTCTGAACCCTTACCACGTCTCTGCACAGCAGCCGCATCCTCGCTCACCTTGTGTACCCAGAAGGGATCCACCATTTAATTCACCTTCTCTCTGAACCCTTACCACGTCTCTGCACAGCAGCCGCATCCTCGCTCACCTTGTGTACCCAGAAGGGATCCACCATTTAATTCACCTTCTCTCTGAACCCTTACCACGTCTCTGCACAGCAGCCGCATCCTCGCTCACCTTGTGTACCCAGAAGGGATCCACCATTTAATTCACCTTCTCTCTGAACCCTTACCACGTCTCTGCACAGCAGCCGCATCCTCGCTCACCTTGTGCTGTGCCCCTACCAGGCCTTTCTGAATGGGCGGCACGGGCACACCACAGCTAAAAGCTAAGTGGAGGATGCAGCAGGCAGTGCTTCTTAGGAAGCCTGGAAATCAGACAGATTACACACCTTATTACATCCCTGGGGCCACAACAGCCACATCTGTGTGTTTACTGTACCTATAGACACCCAAAAGCAATACCCAGCTATCCCCATTGGCCGTCGGTGGTCACATGGGTTTTGAGTATTTGGGCTTCCTGTGGAAGTTCTCGTGGGCATGCATCCCAAGGCTGTTCATATTTTTGGGAGCACTTCTAATTTTCTAAAAACACATGCAGGTGGTGTTTTGAGATTTGTAACAGACTCCTGTTGGGTACTTTATAAAATGTGGGGAGCCCCTTGATCTTGGCTTTCTACTGCTCCATGGCACAACCTAGTCAAGGTGCAAGAAAAGTTTATTCTATCCAGATAAATATCAAGAAGAGTAATGAATGAACTGAACAGCCCCCTATTGGATTTGAAGGCTGTTTTGCCAAAGTGTCAACCTGTTTTTTTTGTTTTAACCTTATATGTATTATTATTACAATAAACAAGAAACATACAAATTCACTGTCTCCAAGTAGCCTTTACATAATATGGTCTTCTAGTTCTCGAAGCTCTAAATGGCTAGGTGGATATTATAATTGTTATTTGATATACAATTTAACTTGGCTCCATACTTGAAAAAGAAGAAAAAAACAGAGAGAGAAGCAGAAAAAAGAAAAAAAGGGAGGACTTTTTTAATAGACCTGAAACGGAACACCATAAAGAAAATGTAGTCAGAAATAGAAGACACCATAGTCGCCTTTTTTCCCCACACAGCCCATCACTGCTAGCCCGGGGCTGCAGCTTTTTTTTTTTTTTTTTTTTTTTTTTTATTATTCTTTATTTTCATTTTGCAAAGTATAATTAAAAACATCAGAACAGAAAGGGACAAATAAGGAAAGTGAGGCTGTCCGTAGCTCACTAAGTACATTTTCAACTTTAATGCTTTAACAAGCCACATCATCTTGAAACAGTAAACACAACAAGACTAAAAGTAGAGAGAAAAGGAAAGGCAGGGGGGGGGAGGGACAGGAGGAAAGAAGGAGGAAGGGGAAAGCGGGGTAGCGGGGTAGGGAGGGATGGACCCGCTCTGAAGCACTTCGGCTTACTCCTGAAGATATCCAAGGTAATCGGTCGACAAGGTAAACTGATCCCAGGCACACCAAATCTCCCTATATTTGTCGAGAGCGTCCTTCATTGAGGCCGTAAGCTCCTCCATCCTGCTTATGTCCCTCACTCTAGCCAGCCACATCGCTGTTGTCGGAGGATTGGGTGATTTCCAACATGCAGGTATGCAAGACCTTGCGGCATTCAGCAATGGGGCCAGGAGGGATTTGCCTCTCTTGGCGATCGAGGCGGGGGCCAAGTTAAGGAGGTAGCTGGCAGGGTCCACCCCCAGGTCAATCCCGGTCAGGTATAGAGCTATTTTCCGGACATTGTCCCAAAACTTAGTAAGGCCAGTGCAGCTCCAGAACATATGAAGCATTGTGCCCCTTTCACGTAAGCATCTCCAGCAAAGGGGGCTGGAAGAGGGTAACATCTTGGCCAATCTGGATGGCACGTAATACCATCGGGTCAAAATTTTATATGAAGCTTCTTGATATCTGCTCGCAATAGAAGATGTATGAGCCAGCTGGAACATAGCTTGCCTCTGTTCTGCTGAGAAATTTCTGTTAAGTTCCCTCTCCCACCCCTCCACGCAAGGGGGCACAAATGACTCTGGGGGGCTACTAAGCAGGGAATAGGCATATGACAAAGCCCCTCTGAAATGGCCCGCCCCAGTGCACAGTCGTTCAAAAGGGGTCAGTGGTCTATCAGCTTCGTCCGGTCGGTCAACCGCTTTCTGGTAATGGGACAGCTGGAACGCCCGCCAGAAGTTAAGCGGCGGGAGCGAGTGCCTAGCCGCCAAGTCCCCCGGCCCACACCACTCTCCCCTCTCACGCATATGCATGAGCCTATAACAATTTTGGTGTGCCCACGAACGGAGGACACGATCAGACTGGCTCACCGGGAACTCTGGGTGCCCTATCACCGGCGTTAGAGGTGACAAAGAGGGGGAGATATTTGGCCTCAGGAAGACCCTCGCCACCACCCTCCTCGTGGGGCCTATCGTCGGGTGTTTATTAAGGATTTGGAGCTGGTTCGGTGGGATCCAAGGGAGTCCCGGGAGGAAGGCATGTGAGGCTTCTTGTTCCATGTGTGTCCATTGTTTCAACTTGGAATGCCTGCACCAGTCGATCACCCTGACCAGGTGAGTCGCAGCATGATACAGCCTCCAATCCGGGAGGCCCAGGCCTCCGTGAGCCTTGGGAAGGGTCAGGAGGGACGTTGCCAATCGGTGTGCTTTTCCAGCCCAAACAAACCTCGAGCATAACCCCGCTAGTCTCTTAAAGAATGTGTGGGGGACCTCTATTGGGAGGGCCTGGAAGAGATACAGCACTCTGGGTAGTATGTTCATCTTAACAATATTCACCCAGCCGAACCAGGTGAATGCACTCCTATTCCACCTCCGAAGGTCCTCCTCCACCCTCTTCAACAACGGGGGGAAGTTGAGACCATAAATCTTTTGAGGTTGAGCCGATATTTGCGTCCCCAGGTAAGTCACCGCCTCCTCCTCCCATTTGAAGCGGAAGGTCTTTGAGATCTGCTCTATTCTTTTGGGGGGAATGTTAATGTTAAGGGCTGAGGATTTCTGGTAGTTTATTTTATAGTTAGACACTGCCTGGAAGTCCCGGAGCTCCGCCAGCAGAACAGGCAGAGTGGTTTCTGGCCTGGAGATGAAGAAAATCAGGTCGTCAGCATAAGCTGCCACCTTATGTTCAACGTGGCCGACCCGAACTCCAGCCACATCCGAGTTCTTCCTGATAGTGCGCAGGAATGGCTCTAAAGTCAAGACGAAGATTAGTGGCGAGAGCGGGCAACCTTGGCGCGTCCCATTTGATTGATTAAATGGTTCAGATGGGATCCCGTTTACTATGACAGACGCAGAGGGGCAGGAATAGGAAGCTTTAATCCAGTTGGTCATATGTTTTCCAAGGCCGATATGGCTGAGGGTCGCAAACAGAAACTCCCAGCTAACCCTATCAAACGCCTTCTCAGCGTCCGTTGAGAGGAGCAAAGTACCCGTCCCCCCCGTACGCGCCTGGTGAATCAAATTGATGACCCTCGTGGTGTTGTCCCTACCTTCTCTTGTAGGAACAAAGCCAACCTGGTCCCAATGGACGAGGTGAGGGACAAGGGGCGCCAGTCTGTCCGCAATAACCTTGTTAAATATTTTCAGGTCGCAGTTCAATAAAGAAATGGGCCTATAGCTGCCACACTGCATCGGGTCCTTACCCGCCTTCGGGATGATCGTGATGTGGGCTCGGAGTGTGTCTCTAGGCGGGGGGCATCCGTCCTTCAGGGAGCCAAAGGAGGCCACAAATTGAGGGCCGAGCAGCTCCGCAAATTCCCTATAATAACCTAGGCTGAAACCGTCTGGGCCCGGTGCCCGTCCTAGTCTAGTGCCTTTAATGGCCCTCAGGAATTCCTCCAACTCTATCTCCCTCTCGAGGGCGCCAATCACCTCTTCTTTGAGTCTAGGGAGTTCTGATTCCCGAATATAGGAAGCGATACGTTTCAGATGTGTAGACGAACGCTCCTGGGGTAAGTTGTAGAGGCTCTCATAGAATTCCCTGAAGGCCAGCGCTATATCAGATGTCAGGTGTTTCCTGCCCCTCTTGGGGTCCTGAATAACCGAGATAAAATTCCTCCCACGTTGGGCTTTCAGTGCTCTAGCTAGGGCCTTACCCGACTTGTTGCCATATTCGTAAAAGAATCTACGACTCCCAGCCGCACGTTTTTTAGCCTCAGTGAGGCAGATATCCCTAAGGGACTCCCGTAGATTCACCAACTTGGCCCCCAGTCCCCCGTCCAAAGTCTGTTTGTGCCTAGTTTCAATAATCATTATCTCTTGAGTCAGCCGGGCAATCTGTTCATTTCTTAGTTTTTTAAGGCGCGAGCCATGTTTAATTAGCAGGCCCCTGACCACGCACTTGTGGGCCTCCCACACCGACATCCGTGAAACCCCTTCGGTGACGTTAACAGAGAAATAATCCTCAATGGCCTTACAAATATCGGCCTTAACCTCAGGGTCCTGCAGGAGCGAATTGTTCAATCTCCAATGGCCTCTGTGGGGTGGGGTATCCGGGATGGAGAGGGTGACCGAAACAGGCGCGTGGTCCGAGATAGTTATCTGCCCTATGTCCATGCTGACCACCAAGTGTAGGAACCTGTGTGGGACCAGGAAGAAGTCTATGCGTGAGTAGGAGTTATGTGGTGCGGAGAAAAACGTATAGTCCCTCTCCCTAGGGTTGAGTGTCCGCCACGCGTCCATCAGTTGATTCGCATGGAGTAGGGCCTTAATCCTTTTAAGCATAGAGAAGGGGATGTGTGAGACCCCCTTAGAAGTATCCAGTCCAGGGTCTAAGACCATGTTAAAGTCCCCTCCCAACAGGAGAACCCCCTCTGTAAAGGCCATGAGTTTCCCCAAGGTGGAATGGAGGAACCTGTGCTGATTAGAGTTGGGGCAGTAGCATGTTGCCAGCGTAATTTTTAAGGAGTAAAGCATTCCCTTAACAAAGAGAAACCTCCCCCCGGGATCTAAGAGCGTCTCGAGGTGTGTCCAGGGCAGGGCCCCAGCTAGGAGAATGGCGACTCCCCTAGATTTGGAGTCCGGTGAGGGGCAAAGGTACTGGGTTTTAAAGTGACGGTCAGTGAGATTATGGGATCTTCCTATTTTGAGATGAGTTTCTTGCACAAAGGCAATCTGGGTGTGCATGCGCTTCAGCTCCCTGAGAACGGATGATCTCTTAAGGGGAGAATTCAGACCCTTCACATTAAGGGATGTGCACTTTACCTTGGACATATTGGTATGGGGAGAGAGGGTCCGGGGTCAGGTTCTACAAGAATGAGGGCCAAGAAAAACAACAAAAATTATAGAGGGGTAAAAGAACACAGGACAGGATGAGACAAAGCAAAAAGAAAAAGCAACCACACGTATGTTGGTACAACACAAGTAAACTTTTCCGCCGCGGTAACTACAGGGATGTGCAACAAAAATCCCTGCAGCTAGGCGCGGATTTAATCGGGGAGTAAAGTTACTGCTCCCCAACAAAGAGGTCTCCCACTCGTCCGCCAGGCGTCGAGTGAGAGAACCCTAACCTACTGTGGGAACGCAACGGGCAGAAGGCGACCGCAGCGTCCCCCCAGCCAACCCCCAACACCTAGCAGGCTCCAACTCGGCCGCACTGGCAGCCGCAGGGCACGCAAATGATGCAGGCACCCACCCAGAAACTGAAATAACATTTTCAAGCGCCCCCCTACCCCCCGCCAACGATCCGCCAAGACCCGCCGGAGCAGGCGAAGGGCTACTCAGAGCCCAGCTGGACCTATGACGGAGTGGCCGGGGGGGCAACATCGTCATAGCAACAGCAAATAGATAACATGGCATTAGAATGAAACGGAAAAAGGCAATTCAGGAAACAGCTTTGGCAGAAGAGCACAACGATGGCCCTGTCTGAGTTAGGTCTCATTGTCGCGGGCCCACGGTGCAGGCGGCGGGCCTCTTGTATTTCGTCTGCGCGAGGTGCTCGGGCCCCCCCCCGCCCAGCCCGGCGAGGCGGGGGGCCCGCCCCCGCAGACCGGGAGGGAAGGAGCGAGGAAGGATCCAGCCATTCCGGGACCTCTATTGCCGGCGAATCCAAGAAGGTGAAAAGTTCGGGGAGGTCCGCTGGGGTTCTTAAGGCAAAAACGCGCTGGTGTCTCTTCACCAGGAGGTGGAACGGGTATCCCCATCGGTAGGAGGCCCCGCACTCCCGAATCCTCTCCAGTAGAGGTCTTAACAGGCGCCGCAGGTACAGGGACCGCCTGGAAACGTCCTGGAACACCTGCAATGTGACACCGTCGAAGTCCATCCGGTCCCTCTCCCGTGCCCTTCTGAGGATCTCCTCTTTTACGGAGAAGTAATGCAGGCGGCAGATGACGTCACGCGGGCGACCCGGGTCATCAGGTCTAGGCCCTAGTGCTCGATGAAGGCGGTCGATCACGATTTCTGTAGTGGGTGGGCGGTTCAAGATCCCGTTGAAGATACCAATGACCGTTTGCAGCAGTTGATCTGGGCCCGTAGCTTCAGGTAAGCCCCTCAGCCTTATATTGTTACGGCGGCTCCTATTTTCTAAGTCATCCAAGTGTAGGACCACCGCTTGAGATATGGAACGTTGGGAAGCCATGCTTCTCTCCAGGGCTTCTATTCTTTGGATGGTCGAGGTGTGGGACTGTTCCATGCCCGTGACCCTAGAGTCCAGGTCGCTCACGGCACCTTGTAAATCAGAGATGTCCTTCTTAAAGGTACTTTCAACCCTCAGTATAAAGGATTCCAGATCCGCCTTGGTCGGCAAGGCTTTAAGCTCGGCCCTTATATCTGCAAGGACTCCCGCGTGGCAATCCTGAGAGGGGGAAGGGGGACCATCTGGGCCGTCCAGACCTCCATCCCGGTAGTCTCGGGCGGCGCCTCGAACCGTCCCGGTTGCTGTCCTCCTGGGTTGCTCCGGTACAAACCCCTGTTGAGCGGAGGGTAGGGTCCCCCCTTGGCACGAGGGGCCCAGGGGTCGGGGAGG
This sequence comes from Gastrophryne carolinensis, assembly GCA_027917425.1. NCBI lineage: Eukaryota > Metazoa > Chordata > Amphibia > Anura > Microhylidae > Gastrophryne > Gastrophryne carolinensis. Next base: position 192,133,161 of record CM051239.1, on the reverse strand, counting down.
GGGGGAACGGCCCCCAGATCCGCCATCCAGGTGCTGTGATGTGGTCTGTTGTGTGACCGGATCATGTTCGCGGGCCTCTCCACGGTGACCACCATCCCAAGTCCCTCCATCTCGATCCCCTCCGGAGTGCCACGCCGGGGAGGGAGGGGAGCGCCCTGGTGCCCCAGGGGAGAACCATAACCCAGCCGGGCCCGAGGAAGAGTCATGGAGTGCCCGCGAACCTGGGCTTGGCGGGGACACCCCCCTCATTGGCGGTGTCATAGGTGCCAGGCTCCCCCTGCTATCTCTTCGGTGTAAGGGCGGCCCCTCCATCCCAGCCGCCGCTGGGGTCCCATCTGTTGACAGGGAGCAACGGGCCCCAGGTGGTTCCATAGAGTCCCCGGCCCCAGGATGGGACACCTCATGCAGGGGCATCCCGTGGTCTGGGTTGCCCGTGGTAGGGATAGCAGCGCGGGGTGTGGGAGCCCCCCCAGTGTGCTGATTGTGTGCGTGTGTACATTGTGCTGGGGAACCGGGCTGCAGCTGCACTGGCTCCGCAGCAGCCGCCTCTGGTCTCCCGCGGCTCCCGGCCCCGACGTCAGCAGTCATCTCCCCCGCCTTCCCCCTCCCGCCCGGCGGGGATCTCTCTTTGTGAGGCGGCAGCCCGCTCTTCGCCAGCGTGCGCACCGCTCCTGCGGCGCCAGCAGCCGACACAGCGGGTCCCGACGTGGAGCCCATCTTCCGCCGCCCGTCACAGCTCTCCTCACCTCCCCTCGGGGATGTAGCAGCACGGCAAGCGGGTCCGTCCTCAGCACAGGGGACCTCCGGATCCAGCGCCACTCCGGCCCCTCCGATCGGCACCATGTCATGCGGCTCCTCTGCTGTTGGGCGCGCCGCCGCCATCTTGGTGCCCTCCGCGACCTCTCCTCTCCGTCCTCCAGCTTCAAGGTAAGCGCTGATCTTGCGCGCTGGAGGGGATGGGACGGTTCTCTGTCCTCTCCGCTTCTTAGCCATGTTGCGGCCAGTGGTTTTGGGTGGGTCGATGCCCTGCAATTGTGGGATTGATCGGTCGGCCAGAGGGAGCTCACGCCACAAACAACCTCACTCCTCCATGCCCGGCCACGCCCCCCAGGGCTGCAGCTTTTACCTGATCGCTGGGTGTGTGAAGAGCTAACACGCCCCTTTCCATTGCAGTCAATAGAGGGAGGCGTGCCAGCTCACAGTGACATATGTCATATGATATGTCTCCCCGTCGGAGAACAAGGCAGGTGGGCGGTGAGGGACATGGATCCAGAGATAATGTAAGAGCTGCATCCCTGGACTAGGAGCGATGGTTTGCGTGGGGAAAAAGTAGTGTTTTTTTCATTTTTGATTGTAAATTGTATTTAAAGTACACTTTCCCTCCTACCTTGGTGTGCACGTCTGGTTCCATTCCAATAGACCCCATCGTTGAATGGCAGCAACGGGACACCACATGAGTGTTTACTGATATAATGTGCATTGGAACCTATGTGTTTGACTTCAGAGCTGATAACTGAAAAACTAGGCCAATTTAGCCTGCAGGGCTCCAGGAGTCGAGCCTGTGGGCAGTCATGTAAATATATATTTGCCTGGACAATTGAGGAGAGCAAATAACAGCCCATACTCTACTTACCATCAAGTCAGCTCATCTAGCTTTGAATTTGTTTTTATTTTCTTCAGCTAGAGCACGTGACTAGACTGGCACGAACACTCCGCATGGCCAGGTCAGGTTACTTACCTGCCCCCAATCAGCTTGTTTTCTCCGGACAGAAGGCAGGGGAGTGTGCTAGTCACCTCAGGCAGTACATACTGCTTTAGACTGCTAAAAGCTGAAGAGGGAGATAACTTCTGATGTTACCTCAGTGCTGGAATAGCTAGCCCAAGGTTACAGTAGGTACAGTATAGGCAGTTTGTTATATAGCCTTCAAAAATGTGAATAGATAGATAGAAACGCTACTAACAAGAAAATATATAGCGCTAAAGTTGGTGATGGTGACAAATCCTGGCCTACCTTTTTTATGGTGTACAGCATGTGCTATCAGCCTCTGAGCTTGGTACTCGGTTGGCGTGAACAGAAAAGTACGGTGACTGTTAACCTCTGTCTGACCACTGTAAGCAGAAGCCTGTAAAAATCCCAAAGAACCCATTAGTTTTGGACAACTGATTTTGGAACAGACGCTCAATAGAAACATGGAGCAGCAAAATATGGAGTGGGCAGAGTTAGTTACTGTGATTGACTGGGGGGTTGGGTTTTAGCGTTGTTGGCTTCTAATGCCAGAAGCACACTTCTGTGCCTGCCTCAGTGTGATTCTCGTCATATAGGAGCTGGCTTCTCCGTTGAATTGCAGCACTGGGTGTGTAACCCAGAGGGCTGCTGCAGGGATTTAATAGGAACATTGAGTCCCACTCCCTGGGGCATTCCCACTTTGGATGTCCTGCTGTGTGAAACCCCCTGGGTTACCCAACCCACTCACCTTTTTCCAGAGCCTTCACCACGTCTAGGTTCCACAGGCACATCCCCAGCATACCTCTATCTGTGGTGCACTGGGGCCAGGCCTTTTTGAGCATGGGCACACCAACAGCTAGAGGTAGATGGGGATGGGATGCACTCAGCTTCATTTGGTTGTTTTAATGTCGGAGCAGCTTGCCCCGTGGCAATGCCGGAAAGGTGAGCTTTCTGGATGTTCCATGGGGGAGGGGGCATAGCAAGGCATTTGTGAATGGCTGGCTCGGGCGCACACCTTGTTAGAGGGCTGCGGGGACGCGGCTGCTGGCACAGCCAAGCACACTGATTAGACGAGAGCCTATGCATGCGGCATGGACCGGGTAAAGGCGAGTTATACTGGGCGACCTGGGGGGTTTCACATGGTGGGGCATCCAAAACCCAGGATAGTCAAAATCTGAGGTTTTGGTCCACTGGAATGGAGCATGTGCCACTGGCCGCTCCTCTGCATACATGCTCCAGACATTCAGCGGCTGCTATAGTGGGCTATAGCAAATATGTGAGGCCTGTGCATGCACTAAAGCATTCACCTATTCATAATGATGGCCCCTTTATAGTGTACAGGCATTCACATTGTTGCTTAAACTGCTTCAGCATCATTTAATGAAAAGCCCCAAAAATAAAAACTATTACACAGCATCTAAATTTAATATATGCTAGGTTTTTTTAATTTTTTTTTTTTCCCCTGCAGGGCTTCAACTCTGTTCAGGACTCTAGAATACAGGCGTCGCCATCTTCCCTCAGAAGCATCACATATTGAGGAGAGGGGGGTTTAAAGTGCAGGGGGCTGGTTATAGCTGGGCTTTGCTCAAGCAGAGCAGAGCTGAGGTCAGGAAAAGGACAGCAATCCCACAATACAAAGTGGGACAGACAGAAGACACTTCCTGCCTGCAGGAAGCCTGAAACTCCACAGGCTGACATCTTGGATGTTAAAAGGTTAAAAAAGCGCGATAGGTGCAGGTAGGATGATTTTCAATGTGGGCAAATCTGTATGTATGGGGTAGGGGGAAACATACAAGATAAGCTCTTATTCAGGGTGAAGCTCCGCGTTAATAGGTTTTAGCTTCACAATGACTTGCTGAATAATGACTTTATCTTGTGAATTGCAAGCTAAATTCTTGGATTTTGTAGAATTTAATTCATTCTGACGATTTATATCCGTGATGATGTGAACTGTGTCTAGTAGCTCAGTCGTTCATGCTTTTACTTGGGTTATTTTTCCTCTGCTGAGATCTCTAGAGACTGAACAAAATGTGTTCTGCTTCTGGCATTCAGCCCATACAACTGTGCAGGTTACTGGAATATAATCAGGACATTTAGAAAACAGTCCACAGAAATAGAGTGATTACACCTCATAAAATTCATGCTATTTCAGCCTCAGTATAGATTTATCCTACTGCAATATTAAGGGTATGTAGACTATGGGGTAGACAGATTATGTAAACAAAATGCACACTATCCGAGTTGGTGCTAGATTGGTGATGGCTTGTATCTGCCACTACCCAGGTCCGGGTTTTACAGGCCGCATAATTAGCCTGGGGAATCAGCTGTGCACTGTCTGTGACTAGAGCTCACTTGTGGAGTGAGACTCTGTGAGCCTGGCTGAAAACTCCTATGCAGGCTGTTTCATGCGGACCCAAGGTGGATTAGGTTGCAAAGCAGCAACTTTGCCCAAGGACTAAAAACGCTGTGTGCCTGTTTGATTGACTTATGCTGCATTTTCCTGAAAAGGTGATGTAACCCGAAAGGGCATATGCTTTTATGGATTTTGGTGTGAATAAACACGGACTTTAAGTTTAACTTTTCGCCTCTGAGCCTCTATACTGCAAACATCCTGCTGTCTACCAGAGCTAATCATCACAATATGTATATGAGAGAGAGACTTCTACAGTACAATCTATAGCTATTATTTTTTTTTTTAATTCTTTATTTTTATATTAATACAAAGACACATAGAGAAATACAGCCTTCGGGGAGTTAAGCTACAGAGATAAGTTACAAAGTCATCTCGCATGTACTGTCACAGAAGGAGCACATTGTTATAATACTGGTGTGCCAGATACAAATTTATACTGAAGATATTGCTCAAGGCTTTGGTTCTGCACCCATCCTGGCAGTGACCCCCGACGGGGACCCCACTGTTGGTCCCCGGCAGGGAACCCCGCCCTGAAATCCAGCGCAGACCGTACAAAACTCCCCATTCCAGAGTCAGAAGACTCCGCCAGTGAAAGCATTTCATACTAAGAGAGAGTGAGAAGGAGAAGAGAGCGAAGATTGGATGGGGGGGGGGGGGGAAGAGTGGGGAAGAGGATAGGAGGGGGGATTGAACCGGGGGGGGGGGGTCAGCCCATAGTCACACTGCTACATATTACCTCAACTCATTTCTAGCTTTCCACCTCATTGTCTGGAAGTGATATCTCCAGGCCGAGAAAAGCTTAATTGTGAGTTATGCCCAAGGGTCTCAGGGGGGGGAGGGGGTCGCCGGGGGCCACAAGCTGCTTAAATCTTCATGTCTCTCTGAAGAGAAACCACGGCATCCACGTCTGCAGATACTGCGTCGTGGTCTCATGGATCGAGGCCGTGAGCTCCTCCATTTCCATGATATGATTAACCTCCCCGACCCAGTCCGCCACCGAGGGAGCCGCCTCAGATCTCCACAGCCTGGGTATCATTGCCCTTGCTGCATTAATGAGATGCCTCAAAAGCGATCTCTTGTAGGTCTTCAGGGGGGTGTCCGCCAAATGCAGGAGGAGCAGTGAGGGTTCCCAGGCCACCTATCGACCCAGAATTTCCTCAGAAATACCAGCCACTGAGCGCCAAAAGGGTACACTCTTGGGGCATTCCCAGAAGATATGAAAGAAGCTGCCCACTGCTCCCCAGCACCTCCAACACTCAGCGGAATGGGTCGGGGAAAAACCATGCAGCCTCTCCGGGTGTAGTACCACCTAAGTGAGACACTTATAATTGGCTTCCTGAATCTTAGAGGAGACAGAGGTTTTGTGCGTTGCCAGAAAGATGTACTTCCACTGCTCCTTTGTGAGGCACCTATCCAGGTCCCTCTCCCAGTCTGCGCAGAATCGGAGTGTTTCATCATCCCCACCGTCCCCCCAAAGAGCATACATTTGAAAGATCAGCTGCGTAGGAGGGTCCCTTGCTCTTGCTAGTTGCTCAAAGGGGGTAAGGGGCCTGAGGAACGCCTGTCTAGGCCCTAGACTCAGAAGAAAGCTCTGGAAGGTAAACAAGAGCCACTGGTCAAGCAGTTGCGTATCCAACCTTTCCCTCAGGTCATCCAATTGCGCCCACCCAGAAGGTAGGATAAGGTGCAATCCTCTTGGGACGCCCCTTTCCTCGAAGCTCTTACGAAGGCGAGGGAGAATGAGATGGGTTGTGTGCCAGCGGTACCAGGGGGGTTGGCCACGGGGGATATCTCCGGCCTGTCCCTGAGCCTATCGAAGACTCAGAGCGTAGTGGAAATGAGCGGATGGTCTTTACAGAGGGTCCTCCCCGCTTTATCAGCCCAAGCCGCATCCTTTAGTGGAGTATGGAGCCAAGTTGCCTCCAAATTCACCCATTTCTTCTTTGTGGCCTGATGGTGCCAATCTAATATGCGTTGGAGATGGATCGCGTGCCAATATCGCAGTAAGTCTGGACAGGCAACTCGTCTGTTTGGATCTAAATCGGAGCTGCAGTCTCAATCTCGGTTTGCGCCCTTGCCAAATGAATTTGATGAACAACGAGTTAAGGGAATTAAAGTATGCCCTGGGGATCTGGATCGGGAGGGTCTGGAGTATATATAATATCTTTGGCAGGACCGACATAATAAGGATGCTAATTCTTCCTAACCACGTGAAGGTAGGTAGGTCCCAGTTCCCCAGGTCATTTTTGATTTTAGTAAGAAGGTGGCCGAAGTTTGCTGCATAAATCTCGTCTACGGTTTTCGTGAGCTTAGTGCCTAAATATGTAATGGCTGAGGAGGGCCACCGAAAAGAGAAGGACGCCCTTAGCTGGGCCTCCATCTCCCATGGGAGGTTCAGCCCCAGAGCCTCAGATTTATAATTTATTTTCAGAAAGGACAACCTGCCGAAACACTCAAATTCCTTCAACAGAACCGGCAGTCCAACTACCGGGTTTGCAAGAAAGAACAAGAGATCGTCCGCATATGCTGAGATCTTGTGTGTAGTCGATCCCACCGAGATCCCTCGGATGTCCCCCTGATTCTGCACAAAAAAGGTTCCATGGATAGGGCAAAGATCAACGGGGAGAGGGGGCATCCCTGCCTAGTACCATTTCTAATGTCCACCCGTCCCGAGAGAGCACCATTCACCTTGATCCTAGCTGAGGGATCCGAGTATAAAGCCATGATCATCTGCAGCTCTTTAGGACCCAAGCCGATGTGTTCCAAGACTACCCTGACGTAGTTTACCCGATCAAATGCCTTCTCGGTATCAGTGGACAGCAAGACGGCCAGCTCTCCAGTCTGCTCGATCCTATGCAGATTCAGCATCCTGGTCGTATTGTCCCAGGCTTCTCTACCAGGTACAAAGCTAGACTGGTCACCATCCACTAACGCCGGAAGCAGCCCTGATAATCTGTTCGCCACTATTTTTGCATATAGCTTGAGATCTACATTCAATAATAAGATGGGCCTGTAGCTTCCGCATGTTCCGTATGTTCCTGCATACATACCTTTGAGAAAGGGCGAGGGTTGCCCGAAACGGCCGTCAGGTGATGTCTGTGTACTATGGATTTTGTATATAAGTATGTATCACATTGTGTGTTAGTCTGTTAGTCCATTGCATACTTTGTATGTGTCAGTGTTTCCATTTGCTAGTTGATGTGATAGAGTGCAACTATAACTTGAATACAATGTATTGCTGCTGGGCTTGTGCAATATTAGGTAGCGGTTGCTACAATCTTCAGACCTTGGGACTGTAATGTTTAGATGCTGTTAGCGTTTGAATCTTGGCACACAAGCACTTTAGCTTTATATTGCAATATATATAGAGTGTCTATGTATTATAAATGCTGCTATAGCTGAACCTTAAAGCATACCTTAAACCACACTGTCACGATGCATGGACTTGATTTTTAACTATGTGTTAGTCTAAAGATTGTCTTGTCTCGATCATTTGGTGAAATGTATAATAAATGAATTTATCTTTCTTTGACATTATTGTAGTCATTCTAGTTCTATAATTGATACATGAGTGCGCGCCTTTATTGGTAATATAGAGTGTGTATTTGGGGTTTAGGAGGTGGAAACCCCGTATAAGGTTGTAGCACCTGGCTAATTAACTTGAGTTAAGTAAAGTAAAGTATGATTTATTAGAAAGGAAGTGCTGGATTATGAATTAATACCTGTAGCTTCCGCAGGAAAGCAGATCCTTCCCAGGCTTCTGGATTATCGTCATATAGGCAGATAGCGCCTCACTTGGGATATTGGCCGGGTCAGGAGATGTAGTTAGTGAGTTGAAAGCCGAAAGAAAATGGGGGGCGAGAAGCGGAAGGAATTGCTTATAATAGGCCACGCTAAATCCGTCCGGCCCCGGCGACTTTCCACTAGGGGAACCCTTAACCGCGGCACTCAACTCACCCAGAGAAATTGGGCTCTCCAGCGCCTCCCTCTCCTCCCCCCCGAGCTTAGGCATACTGGACTCCTCTATGTACCTCTTAATCAGCGCTAGTCGGACCTGGTCTGGGACTGACCCTTCAGGGTGAATGTTGTAAAGTTTCTGATAAAAGGACTGGAAGGTCCTTGCTATGTCCGGCGTGCTATACAACTTTTTTTGTTGCCGGTCAACGATGGCTTCCACAAAGTTTAATGTTTGCAGCTTCCTAAGGGCCCTTGCCAAGAGCGCACTGCTTTTATTACCCCATTCGAAGTATAGTCTTTTACAACGCTTTATAATATATGCCGCCCTCGAGGACAGGAGGGAGTTCAGAGCTGATCTGGCCTCAATGAGTGCCGGGAGATTACTTTTTGCCAAAGAAGCTTTGTGCGTTTTTTCCAGCTCCTGGACCCTTGTGAGTCGCCTCTGCAACTCCTGCTCTCGCTCCCTCTTTTTCGCGGTGGCGTGCCTGATGAGCGAGCCCCTAATGACTGCTTTATGGGCCTGCCAGTTGTTGAACGGAGAATTATCCGCACTTTTGTTAGCATCAAAGTAGTTTTTGATAGTACTTTGCAGGTCCTGGACCAACGGCTCACTCTGTAATAGGGACTCGTTCAGCCTCCACGTCCACACCCCCCCTCGCACCCCCAGTCAAGCTAACAGTGAGAGACACAACCATGGTCTCTATTTTGGTGTCCACTACCTGGGGCAGTAGGCCATGGGACACTAGGTCATAGTCAATTCTGGAAGACGTGGCATGAACCACAGAGTAGAAAGAGTAATCTTTAGTGGTTGGGTGGTTGATACGCCAGGGATCACAGAGCTGAGCCCTATGAAGGGCTTTCTTCTTTTTAATGCCACATATGCCAAAGCCGACCGCCCCGTGGAAGAGTCCAGCAATGGATCCATCGGCACATTTAGATCTCCCCCAAGGATGATGGGGCCATCCTGCACTGCCAACAGTTTGTTCGCAACCCCCCTTGCTTTGACATCTGGCGCGTTGCTTGTGTAGGACTGGGAGAAGGACCTGGAGGACAGCCTGGGAGCCCCCCCACCCCTAAAGTGCGTCTCCTGAATAAATGCGATATTTGCTTTGAGCCTGGTTAGTTCCTGGAATAATTTAGACCTCTTCAAGGGGGTGTTTAAGCCCCTGGCGTTTATCGATATCACCCTGAGCTTTTGCGCGAAAGGAGGAACAGGAATGTAGGTCGCCCGAGTACCCTGTATACTATCTCCGCTTCTGGACATGCTGGTAATTTAAGGTTGGGTAGTGCCCTGGTTCAGGAAGGGCCGGAAGGGGATGGGAGGGGCCAAGAAGAGCGAGTCATATGGCGTGAAGGGAAGGAAAAAAGGGGGGGGTTAGGGGACAGGAAAAAGAGGGAGAGATACCAGAAAAAAGAGATAGAAAAAATAAAAAGTCAAGAGTACAAACTATAGAAACTAGTTGTTGGTCACCGAGACGGGCGCCACCCGTACCAGGATTGACACCGGGGTCCGACCAGCAAGCCGAGGCCACAGACAGAGCACCGACCTCGATCCGCGACACCCGGCGCCCTGGAAATGTGGGGACCAAGAAGCCACAGGCTAGGAACACCGGTAATGTGGGCAGCGGTCACCCAAACTACCAGCACGAGACCAGCGCCTGCCCCTGGCAGCCTATCGATCAAAGAAATACTATACAAACTCTTAAACATTCATAAACTATTAAACCTGAGAGCCCAATTGTGCCAAATGACAGTCTAATACTCCACCCTGCCACCTGTCTGGCCAGAAAGCCCACCGCCAAGCGGTTGCGCCAGAGCAGTTGAGTTCGAGAGGACTCTTCTCAGTGAGGCGAAACTAGGCCCACAACCCCACTCCCAGCCATAGGCCGGCGATAGATGCCGAGGCCCCGATCGGACAGGCGGCACAGGCCAAACAGATCAACACTAAATCAAAGACGCCATAGAAAATAGCATCATTCGGGTTACGACCTGGTCAAAAAGTGTCCAGGGACGAGGGTCTAGGAAGAACCCATCCCCAGACCAGCGAGAAGTCCATCCAGCATTTGGTCGAGTTATCTACGGATCAACAGGCTGGGGGTCTGCCCCTCTTCCTGCTTGGGACGGGTAAGGGTCCGAAGGATAAGAGAGCCAGTCCGGGACCTGAATGGGCCGCAGATCAAACTGGTTAAACAGGCCTGGCAAATCTTCGTGCTTGCGGACGGAAAAGGTCTTCCCCTGCTTTGAGGCGATTAAGACAAAGGGATACCCCCATCTGTAAGTGATATTATTCAGCTTGAGCGTCTCCAGCAACGGCCGAAGAACCCTCCGCCTCGCCAGGGTGGACCGAGAAAGATCTGAATAGAAGTGCAGGATTGCACCATCAAAGTCCAGCGGGCCTTTTCTTCTTGCTGCTGCCATGATTGCGAATTCTACAGATGACGTCTCTTGGGGGGTCATTCTGACGAGGAGGGGGAGCGATTGCTCTGTGCGCCCGGTCTATCTCTATATTCTAAGTATGTCACAAACCCCGCTTCAAAACTATTATTACACTTGGGTTTACTCACCTCTAGAGTGCGAACTTGCAGAGAAGTCAAGAAAAAAAGAGAGCCCCTCCCGGTCTATAAATACCTGGGACCTCCCACTATATCCCAGTGTTTCTTCTCTGCAGATCGGCGACAAGTCAGAAGAATGAAGTCTCCTGATTGCAGGTAGCCGGGGTAACTCCCGGCCCCCCTCTCTGTTCTATTTCTGCCCAGCACTTTTTTATTCCCCTTAGAGAAGCCTCCCAGCCTAGGCTGCGGGGCCGGGCGATGGTAGACGGCACCTTTATGGTGCCTAGGAGCCTTGCTCCACCGCAAGGCACCATACTATGGGGCAAGCGGTTATCCGGTCTGGTGATCCCGGATTGGGATGCCCCGTCCCTGTTCCCACCCCCGGGGTGTTGGCACTTCTCCCCCGCTCAGTCCCCATTACTCCCTACGCTAGGGGGGGGGGGGGGGGGGTGTGCCCTCATTGCTTTGTGGGACATGTGTGCTTGTGCTTTTACAGTGTGTGTGTGTGCTTGATTTTTTACTGTTGGCCGCTTGGTCTCGTGTGGGACATGCAGCGCTGTCTCGGAGATGGGGAACTTCCCCACCTCAGTGGTGCTGCGGGAAGAGGCCCGCCCGCTCCCAAAATCGCGCTGTGGAGGAGCTCGCTCATTGCCGGGCTCCTTGCTCTTCTCCAGGGGGGAGCGGGGCCAGACGCGTCGCGCGTCAGGCGGCTGCTTCCTCTTGCCGGCTTGGCGGCTCGGGGCCCGCGCTGTGCTGTGGTCCATTGTCAGGGACGTTGCTGGTAGGGGGCGGGGCCGGGGCGCCTCGGGGCCCGCGCTGTGCTGTGGTCCATTGTCAAGGACATTGCCGGTAGGGTGCGTGGCTGGTAGGGGGCGGGGCCGGGGCGCTTCGCGCGCGTTGGTCCGGCACGCCCCCCTTCTCCCTCCTTCTGCTGCGGCTGCTGTTGCCGTCACATGCTCGTGAGCTGCCATCTTGTGAGTACTTCTTCCTTCTAGTTAAGTTTGATAGCGCTGCTGACATTTTGTGCATATCCTGTGTATACATGTATATGTATTATATGCCTATGTATGTCTTTGCTGTGTGGGAAACCTTGCTTTGGAGTGACTGCTGTACTCTTGCTTTCCAGATCCCAGGTTGCAAGTTAAAGGGGTCCCCCGGGCTTAGATACCTGGGTAGGCTTAGGTTTCTATATAGGTCCCTATAAATTCTCCCACGCGGGACATTAAAGGGGCATCCCGGGATCGCTTATTGCGTAAATCCCTGGGTCATTGCGACTACCATAATTCACTATATGGAGGCTTCCAGCGATACTGAAAATGGCCGCTCGGGGCAATCCAGGCAATGTCTGGGGTGTGGGGCTCCCCTTCCAGGGGATGATGTCATACTGTGCATTCCATGTGCACAGCGGAACATTACGCGGCAGTCCGGTACGTCGGCCTCCGGCTACTCACCGCTCGGGTCATCTCCTACCCCTCCCCGCCTGTTCCGTACCCCATGTGACGTGGTCATGGGTGGGGAGTCGCAATCTGATGTGTGTGCTAGGTTGGCCATTCTTGAGAAAATGTTTTCTAATGTGGTTGCCCAGAAGGCCCCGGTTAAGCAGCAGCATCTGTCCCCGGCCGCACCGGCCTGTGATGTTGAAGAGCTTGAATCATTAGACTGGTCCGATTGTCCCCCGCTTGAGGAGGGGGAGCTCTCTGAGGAATTGGACGAGGCTGACGATCAACAATTCCTTGGTGCGACTGGTGAGCAGGCGCAGGGGGATGCCCTTGACACCCCTTCGATCCTGGCTCAGATGTTTGAAGTTTTGGCTATCGTTCCTCCTTAGGTGGCTCCTCCGCCAAAAGGGGAATTATTTGAGGTGGCCAAGCCACGCTTGGAGTTTCCCCATCAGAAGCATTTTGATGATGTCATTCTTACGGAATGGGAAAAGCCTACTCGCCTTCTTGGTGTTCCTCCGGGTTGGGATAAAAGATATCCCTTTCCGGCGGACCTGGTTATGCAATGGTCTTCCCCTACTGAGGTTGATTCTCCAGTTTTGGGGTTGTCTAGCACCGCTGTGGGTGGGTTTGCTAGTGTTGGGTCGGCCTTGAGGCCTGTTTGTGCTTCGGCGCTGTTGTTGTTGGCTTCCACGTCCATTGTCAGGGATATGTTGACTTCTTCCGGCCTTGCCCCGGATTGTGAGAAGTTTATTGCTCTCAAACGTTGTGAGTCGTTTTTGTCTTTTTGTGCTTGCCGCTCAGGATGACGCCATGGTGATGTGTAGTAGGACCACTGCCTTATTGGGGGTTATCCGGCGGTCGGTTTGGTTGCGCCAATGGGCTGCTGATTTTGTTTCTAAGAAGTCTCTTACAGCTGTCCCTTTTGTGGGTCTGCGCCTGTTTGGAGAAAAATTGGATTCTGTTGCCAAGGGAGGTAAGTTACCTTCGGATCCTCTGGCTGCGCAGGGGCTCCGGGCGGCTGTAAGGAATCTTCAGGACATGGCGGTTATTTGTCAGGTGTCTCCCTCGGACGTGGGCCGGGGCTTTTATTCCTATCTGTTCACGGTGCCCAAAAAGGATGGATCCGTTCGTCCCATTCTGGATCTGAAGTTCCTCAACAGGTTTATCTGCCCCCGGATGTTCCGCATGGAAACGCTGCGCTCAGCCATCAATTCTCTTCGTCAAGGGGACTTAATGACGTCCATAGACATCTAGGACGCTTATCTTCATGTACCTATTTTCCCGGCACACCAGAGATTCCTCTGGTTCGTGGTGGAAGATCGGCATTTTCAATTTGTGGCTCTTCCGTTCGGCCTTACCTCGGCTCCAAGGGTGTTCACCAAGGTGCTGGCAGGGGTGATAACCCTCCTCAGAGCCCAGGGTATTTGCGTCGTGCCTTATTTGGACGACCTTCTCATCATGGCTTCTTCTTTCAGTCAATCGGAAGCAGACACCAGGACTGTGGTGTCCACTCTGGAGAGTTTCGGCTGGGTGATCAATTATCCCAAGTCCTCCCTCTTTCCTTCCAGGGTGGTGTTCTTCTTGGGAATGTCTCTGGATTCCTTCCATCACCGAGTGTTTCTTCCTCACTCCAAGGTTCTTTTGATTCAGGAATTGAGCTTCTTTTGTCCAACCCTCGCCCGTCTCTCCGGCAGGGAATGAGGCTGGTGGGATTGATGGTGGTCTCCTTCGAGGCGGTTCCCTTTGCTCAGTTTCACACAAGGACACTTCAGCTTCATCTATTGGCGGCTTGGGACCGGTGTCCAAGGTCGTTGGATCTGTCTTTCCGGATGTCCTCCCGGGTTTGGCAGTCTCTTCAGTGGTGGTTGGTTCCGGCCAATCTCTTGAGGGGCCGGTCTTTTCTGACGCCTCTTTGGGAGACAGTCACCACGGATGCCAGTCTGTCGGAGTGGGGAGGCTTTTGGAAGGATCTTCAGTTTCAGGGGCTGTGGGGGCCTCAGGAGGCCCACTTGCCCATCAATGTTCTGGAGCTGAGAGCTATCAGGTTGGTTCTGTTTCACTTGACACAGCAGTTACAGGGCTTGCCGGTTCAGGTTCGGTCGGACAATCGGACGGCGGTTGCCTACATCAATCACCAGGGAGGGACTCGCAGCTGGAGTGCCCTCAGGGAGGTGTCTCTGATTCTGGCCTGGGCGGAGAGACATGTCCCTTGCATCTCAGCGATGTACATCCCGGGCGTGGAGAACACGGAGACGGACTCTCTGCGCAGGTGTTCTTCTCGCCGGGGGGGAATGGTCTCTCAATCCCATGGTTTTTCGGTCTCTTTGCCTCCGGTGGGGGACGCCGGAGGTGGACCTATTTGCCTCTCGTCACAATCACAAACTGGCTCTCGCAGTGGATGCCATGTCCCTGAGCTGGAGGGACCTGGGGTTTTCTTTATCTGTTTCCTTCAATTCCCATGGTGGGCAAGGTGTTGCGAAAGCTGGCCCTAGATGGGGTTCCCGCCATTCTGGTGGCTCCAAGGTGGCCAAGGCGGGTGTGGTTCGCAGACATCGTCCGGCTGGCAGTGGCTCAGTTCGCTCTGTCCCTTCGGCCGGACCTGCTCACTCAGGGTCATCTACTTTACCCCAATTTACCAACGTTGGCTTTGACGGCTTGACTGCTGAAACCTCCATCTTAAAGGAGGAAGGTCTCTCTGCTTCTGTGATTCAGACTCTTGTTAGTGCTAGGAAGAGATCTTCTTCTACTATAGGACTTGGAGGTCTTATATTGATTGGTGTGAGGTCAGGGCCTTGCCCTGCGGGGTGTTCTCTTTTTATAGGATTTTGGATTTTCTGCATCATGGGCTGGACTTGGGTTTCCAGCTGAGTACCTTGAAAGGGAAGGTCTCTGCCCTGTCTGTCTTTTTTTCAAAGGTCTTTTGCGCTTCATCCTTTGGTTAAGACCTTCTTCCAGGGGGTTTCGCATGTGCGACCTCCTAGTAAACCTATGCTTCCAGTGTGGGATTTGAATTTGGTTCTTTCTGCTCTTCAGGGTTCTCCCTTTGAGCCTTCGCAGGATATTGCTCTTTCTACGTTAACTCAGAAAGTTGTCTTTTTGGTTGCCATCACCTCTGTTCGGCGTGTCTCGGAGTTGGCAGCCTTGTCAATTCAGGCTCCTTACTTTGAGAGGCATCAGAACGGGGTGGTTTTTCGGTTCAAACCTGATTTTCTTCCTAAGGTGGTTTCTTCCTTTCTCCTTAACCAAGACATTGTTCTTCCTTCCTTGTGTCCTAAGCCTAGGAATGACAAGGAGAGGGTTTTGCATTCTTTGGAGGTGGTACACTGTGTGAAGTACTATTTGCTTACTACTTCTCCTTTTCGTAAGACTGATGCTTTGTTTGTGGTTCCTTTGTTGGCCTAGGTAAGGTTTGGCTCCTGCTAAGTCTTCCATTAGTGAATGGATTCGCCAGGCTATTGTTGGGGCCTATTCTGCCAAGGGGAAGGTCCCCCCTTTTCGTGTTACTGCTCATTCCACTCGTGCTATTGGAGCGTCTTGGTGATGTGCGGGCCTCAGCGGATGCTGTGTTTGGCCGCAAGGTTCTGCAAGCTGCAGTGGTTTGAGTTTTGCATTGTTGCTTTGTTGGATACCCGCCCTTTGTGGACACTGCTTTTGGATATCCCAAGTGTAATAATAGTTTTGAAGCGGGGTGTGTGACATACTTAGAATAATACCATTTTGTGAATAATCACCTGTAAAATGGGTATTATAAGTATGTCACACACCCCGCTTCACCCGCCCTTTTGGTATCCTGGATTCTTTATATGGTGAAGCTTTTTAAATTTTAAGGTTTACAGTTGGATCTTCCTGGTCCCATTGCCTTACTGCTGTTTGAAAGCTGGGATATAGTGGGAGGTCCCAGGTATTTATAGACTGGGAGGGGCTCTCTTTTTTTTTTTCTTGACTTCTCTGCAAGTTCGCCCTCTAGAGGTGAGTAAACCCAAGTGTAATAATAGTTTTGAAGCGGGGTGTGTGACATACTTATAATACCCATTTTACAGGTGAGTATTCACAAAATGGTATTTTTGGAGTCGCTGCCGGACGGTTCCCCCAACAATGTAGAGAAAATCCCCTGCAAAGTAGGAAAAAGGTCCTCTGCTTGCGTCGCTTCAGGGAGCCCTCGTATGCGTATGTTATTTCGCCGATTGCGGTTCTCCAGGTCCTCAAGATGGAGGGCCAGAGTAGCAGTAGCTGATTCTTGTGCCTGCAAACGGCGCGTGAGTTGTTGAATGGTGGAATTATCTTCCTCACGCTGCTGCTCAACCCCAGTAAGCCTAGAGTGCAGTTGCTTAAGATCTCCACGTATGAGCCCCACCTCCTCAGATAGCTTCTCACCGAGCGAGCGGGTGATTGTGGTGAGATCTTCCTTCATCGGCATAGACCGCAGATAGGCCCAGATATCGACAGAGTGTTGACAGGCGTGGAGGGCCCGGGGTCACGGGGTCAGCCTCCCCAGCCGTCGTCTCCCTCATTCGTCCCCCCCGGGAGGCCCCCCCAGTGGGACCCGATTCACGAGCGGGTTCTACAGGTTTGGATATGTAGCGATTCAAGTCACCTTGAGTGGTTGCCGCTGCACTTTTTGATTGACCCCTACTCTCCTTAGGCTTGCTGCCGCCTCCCATTTTTGGATTGCCTGGGGTAATTGGAGGGTCCCGGCCCGGAAAGCTGTAAGGACGCTCAAGTGAGGGGAGTCTGGCCTTGGATATTTGAGGGAAGCCAAATGCAGGGTGTTTGGACCCGGAGCTTTATAGGCGCTTGACTGAGAAGGGACTGGGCCAAGATGCTGTAAGGTTGCTTCCAAGAGTGCTGGCAGATCCCGACTGCTTTGAAGTCGCACTGAGGGTTCCCAGTCTCCGGGTGTATAGGAGCACTTCCGCGGGGGTTTCCAGGGCCCAGTTGCTTTGAGGGTGCTTACGTGCTTAGGGTATCTGCGCGGAGATTACCCGACCCCCAGCCCCGATCGCTGGGAGGGTGGCTAGATGGGGGGATTGCCCAGGCTTGAATGCTTCGAGGGTGCTCAAGTGAGGAGAGTCTGGTCTTAAATGCTTTGAAGGTGCTTCAGTTAGGGCTGCAAGAGACTGATTGCTGTAAGCCTATTTAACCGGAGTTTTCCGACTCAAGACGGATGGGGACGTTTCAGTGAGGGCTGTCCGACCCTGGGAGCTTTGTAGGTGCTTTAATAAAGCACGAGTGCAGAAGACTCTCGGATGAGGGATGTGCAGCCCAAGGTGAGACGGGGTTCTCTGATGATGGGTGTCCGTCCCAGTAAGCTTATAGGGGCCAACATGCAGCATCCAGCTCAGAGTGAGCAGAGGGATCTCTAAAATTCACCCCCCCCCCCAATAATGCCAGGGAGTGCTAAGAAGAAGGGGAAGGTCATGTAATGAGGCTTATCCAAGGGTTATGGGGTCCGGACCCCGTCTGTGTCCTCTCCTCGCTGGCAAGTATAATCAGGACTGCTGTGGATGCACTTTACATCAGCACTTCGCTGATGCAGGGCGAGCTGACTGGCGCTGAGTGCCACAACTAGCCCCGCTCTGATATGCGCCCAGGGGAGGGGGATGAGGCAGCAGGGAAGGGTCCCCCGCCCGTTCGGGAACTGGAGCCCCAGCCCTCTCCTCACCTCCGCTATGCTCGTCTTCTCCGCTATGGCAAGCTCCGCCCCCTGCCTCTGCGCATTATAATTAGTCATGTGCGCTCTGCAATGGAGCCCTACAGTGGCTTTGCATATGTGGATATTGATATCGGCAGTTGTGTGTAGCAAATTGCCACTCCTCTAGGTCACTTTACAAGTCCTAACTCTAATCCTAAATCTAACCTGCAGCAGTTCCCAAGTGATCAGAACCACAGCCCATACAGGGATGCCCACCTGACCAATTCCTGCAGGGTGTTTTTCTTTAGTCCTGCACTTGTTGCTGACCAGTCCTGGACTTGGATAATTAGAACTCTTTACTCTGAATATAGGCCGTCCCATGGCTGCATATGAACATTTTACTGCTTTTTGTTTTTCTCTTACATAGTTTAAAAATGTGTCTGGAGTAGTCTCCAACGTGACTGAAATAGCTAAGTGTGGTTAGAACCAGATTTTATGTTGTCGGTACAAACATTGGTGCTTAGGTGTGGCTTTTTTTACTTCAGTTTGAGCTGTATGACACTACAGTAGCTTACTGTAGAAAGAAGGAGGGACTGTGAATAGACAGAATGTAACCTGTAAATACCCCAATCACTTTTTGCTAACTTCTATATTATAATTTTATTCATGGCCATAAAGCCACATAGGGGTTAACAGAACACGAACTGCTTTTTCCGTCAGGCCTCCCTATTAGGACTGGTGTGTTCACAGACTGGGAGATGGGGAGTCTTGTGACACCACATCAGCGCAATTCAGGGAAATGGCTCACGCTACAGCCAGCGGTGCCATTCAAAGACCCTTAATGACAACGCTGCTGCCTGCTAATGCTTCAGTATTGTTACAAATATCTCCAGACAGTGGTTGCTCTCAGTGATTGTGCTGGTGTTGGGGCCAGATCCGCTGGGTGAACAGTATGGTATATCCCACAATGATGGAGAATCGGAATGCTCCACCACGGGAAACCCCCCGGGCACCTGGAAGCACTCACCTTCCCCCACTTTAGTGGCACATGCGCGGGCTCACATTCACTGAGAGCCGTTTCCCGTTACTATGTCATTCGGCAAATGGCTCTCATTGTTGTGAATGGGGAAGCGTGCTCTGATAGGTTGGGGCAGGGGGAAAAACCTAAACCTGAAAAATTTGTATCCTGTGTTGTTTTAGAAAACATTCTTGAAACAGTACATGAATATTCTAGTACTGGTTCTCAGTCACACATACTGGGGCCCAGGAGCAGAATGGCCGTAGGGCATACCAGGCAAAATCCTGGCACCAGCAAAGGCTGCAACCGGTGAGCGGCAGATGCGGGTGGGTGGGTGGTGGCCGGTGGGATTGCCCCCTCCCCCATTGCTGGACAAATAATAAGGCGGAAGGCAGGGTAGCCAATTTATGCCTGCCTGCCGATGCCGCTTACGCGCATGTATATAAAGACTCACTCCAGTGCTAGTCCCAGGTGGACGGTGGGCATGGCCTGTGTCTGTGGGTGGTGCCCATTGTTTTCTTCGCCGGCTCTATGGGCCACGCCCACCGGCCACTGAGAACCAGCACTACAACAACTAGTAAGTGTGAGTGTGTAGCGGCAGGGGGTGCAAGTGGCAGCAGCGGTGGCAGGCGGGCAAGGTAACCGATTCATGTCTGCCTGCCCGCCACTGTTGCCTTATTATTGTCCTTTGCTGGGGGAGTGGAGTGCCGCTCACTAGCTGTAATGAGGGATGCCCCTTACTGTGTCGAATAGAGGGATGCCACTCACCACCTTGAATGGAGGTTTGCTCCTCACTGACTGCAGGGAGGGATGCACCTCACTGGGTTTAATAGGATATATTGTTTACATTGGCAAGGGAGCCAGGAAGTAGGTGGGTGTTACGGCACCCCGGGTGGTTCATTAACACAATGCGGCGTCCCAAACCGGGATGCCCAGGGGTGGGAGTCCAGTGGGCGGCCTGGACATCTTTTGGATTTCAGAGCCATGCCCCTAAGGTTTTGTTCCACTGTAATATAAATAACTATATTGTTTGACCATTTTTAGTTTTGATTCAGATAGCCAGCGATTTTATTTGCTACACAAAAGCCTTGCCAGCAGTAATTTAGGAGTGTAATAATCGTGATTGTACCACACTGAAGGCCAATTGCTATTGCAACTACTTTTAAAATCATCACACAATCACTATTGCAAGGAAAATCACTCACCCGTCGGAATCTCCCTGTGTGAACCCTAAAGAGGAACTTTGCAGAAACTTTGTTCGAGTTGCACTCCTTGGGGCATCCTAAATTGGGAGTCGAAGGGAAAAGTAAGTGCGCTGATTGGCTAAGCGGGCTACTCATCCAATCGGCGCACTCATTCTCGCCCGAGTCTGCGCTGTGGGAGTGACAGGAAGGTGAGTGTATGGGGTGATTTGAGGGGGGGGGGGTTATGCACAGCGGGGAATCCCAATTCGGATGCCGTCGCATTGAGGAGCAACACACCAAAACATTAAAATTGCGTGTGTGGTTCTTACTATTGGATTGAATACAAATATTATTTGCCTGTGACCGACAGCATAATCGGTCATGGTTGGAGGTGGCAGTGCCAGACTGCAGAGAGACTGGGGTAGCTATGTATACAACTGTGCATTCTTTAGGAAATGAACCCTTATATTGTTATCATGTTGTGATCTGTGAGGAAATCTCCCTCTGTGAGGTCCTCCCCTAATCAAGTGGTAAAGTTCTTATGTTTCATGGAGATAATTATGCATGAAATTGCTGATGCCCCCCTGTGCATAAAATGGGGTTGGGTCCAACAAATTGATCAGTGCACCTGCTATGTAACATGGTAACAAAATAAGTAGGTCATTCTCTTAGAAGATCTATGTGATGCACATTCTTCGTTTTACTGACAAAGATAGCACAAACCTTTTCATTTTTTTATCTCTTCTTCCTCTTGGCAGGTCAAGTTTAGCAGTGCGGACATTCTCTACAACGCAGTTACAAGGCGAAACTGAGGCGTGTGGAGCGTAGCCAGAAGCATGTGATCAGAGAAAATATTTTTTTACAGTTTATCGAGTCACAGAGGGAAGTGTGAAGCATTGCTCTGAGACTTGGGCATACACTGTGAGTGTTGACTATACATGTTTACTGTGTGAGCTATTATTCTTTTTATTTTCTGATCTTTAGCTTATGTTGAAATTGAAAATATTTCCCCTAAAAAACTTTGCCCCTTAGACCAAGGCCTGAGGAAGTTCTAGTCCTAAACTAAGCCTGTAAACATCTCCTCAGATAGGCTAAAGTTTTCCCATCAATCAGCCGCTTTACAAAAAACAAGCTGCTCTGGATTTTTAACAAAATGTCATGAGGTGAGACCTCATTTAAAGTTATATTATAGTCAAAAACAAAAAACACTATTCTAACCTTTCATCCAGCACATGGTATCGCTGCTAGTCCCGGTGTGAAGAGACTTACCGGATCACCCGTTGTCTCCATTCACTGTAATGGAGTGGGAACGTGCCAAAGTTCCTGTGATGATGGCGTGTCCCGCCCCCCTTATATAACACAGAACAATGGTGTCCTGCAACGAAGCTGCAGAGGAAGAGGGAGCGCCACCCGGCGCAGATCTGACAGCGGACGTTCCAATAAGACTATCATTAGCAATGATAGGCTGAGTTTGATGAAAGGTGAGTATAGTTTTTTTTTCTACTATAATATGACTTTGAGGTAAAAAAAGAAAACCAAAGTAAGTATTTGGATGTGTAAAATATTAGTCTGAAAATTGGACTAGCTACCACATGTGTATATGTTACAGCTAGTCCTATTTCTTCACTCCAGTGCCCTTTTAGGCATTATGCCAGCCCTAAAAACTTGCCCTATTGAGCACTACTGTGGAGAAATGTTCTGCATAAAAAAGGGAATCTCTTTACTAATATTGTATAATTAATTTACCTTTCATAGGGAGTTTAGAAGTGTTAACCTTAAATATATTTTATGTTCTCTCAATCTAAGGCCCTTGTTTATAAAAATCGCTGAGCAGCAGCAGGGTGTTCTAGTGGTGACCACGACTTCTCCAGTCAACCCTCTCCTAATGGGTATCTTCATGCTGCCCTAA
Organism: Gastrophryne carolinensis; assembly: GCA_027917425.1. Lineage (NCBI taxonomy): Eukaryota > Metazoa > Chordata > Amphibia > Anura > Microhylidae > Gastrophryne > Gastrophryne carolinensis. The sequence goes on along the minus strand of CM051239.1, from coordinate 192,111,328 downwards.
GGCCCTTAGTTACAACACCTGAAGCATAGAGAAATTAAAAGGTATTGCCCAGGTAGAAACAAAACAAAAACAAATCCAGTGTTCCTCAGCTGCTCCTTGGTGCAGTGCTTGCATCTTCATACTTACCAATGGCATTAAGCCAGTTATTCTATCTTCCAGCACTGGCAGCCTTTCTTTGTGGCATCCATGGAGCCTTGTTGCCCTCACGTGCCTACTCCATTTATTGAAATGAGGGTGGTGTGCCAAGGCAGGTTTGGCATGCCTCCTCTAATACAACAAATGAAGTCGTCGTGTTGGGAGCCGAGGTCCCGTTAACGCCTAATTTAGTGCATTATATGTGTATATTTTCCCCTAACATGCATCCTGAAGCCCCCACTGCGTTTAAATACTGAATGACAGTAGTTCTCCTGCCCAAGCACAGCTGGCATTTGTTACAATGTGTTATATGCGCTGCTGAGTTAACATAAACAAACTCATACATTGTATCTTTTGGGTGATATCTCCTGGGGAAGCAGCAGAGACAATGTGTCATGTCTTTTGCAAACTTTGCCTGCAGACATGGGAGTCTGCATCACTGCATCATTTATACCTAGATGCAATGTGTAACTGGAAAACTCTAACATGATATCTGGCTATAAAGAGGTCAGACACCATGTTCTTTGTATATGCAGAAAGGGGTGTTGCTGGAAAGATCAAACAGTGAGCACAGAGATACAGAGCCTTTATTTTATAGACTGTATAAGTCATATATATATATATATATATATATATATATATATATATATATATATTCTTAGTATACAGTATGTCCTGCTCCAGATAAGATACTTTACGTCTGGGTATTACTCCGCCAGATGGCGCTGGACTGCAGAGACAGCGAAATTGGCTCCTCCCGACCCCACAAATACCCGGGACCTCCCACAAATTCGCAGTTCTTCTCTGCAGTCTGAACTGCGAAGGACAAGAAGATGGCTCTCTCTTCTCGTAGGTGAGCAGGACTATTAGCCTGCGGCCCTGTAGGACTATTCCCACCCGTTGCATTGTTAATTTGCCTCCCAGCCTTGGCTGCGCTGGTTCGGGTGATGGTAGGCAGCAACGCTGGTAGGCGGTATAGGCACATGGTGAGCCTTTATGGGATGCCCCTCCCGCCCTATTGCCTCTTGCCCCTGTCTATCGGTGGTCCCTACGTTAGGTGGCCGCTGCCCTCCCTCGCTCTCCCTTGTAGTTCTCGGGGGGGGGGGGGGGGGGTGTGAATCTTTGTACATTCACCTTTTGTAGGGTGTGCTTGGTTTGTCTTTTCCTGTCACCACACAGCTTTGGTTGCACTGGTTGCTTTTTGAATATGCCGCTGCACGCGCTTGTACGGCGTTCCGTGGTCGGCGGCGACATTACATCAGGCGCTGCTGCGCCATCATTGGTTGATTTCGTCACGTGTGCTTCGCGCTCTTCGGGGGGGCGGGCCCTGCGGATGCCGCGTTCTGCATCACTGTCTCCGCGGCCCGCCCCTCGAGATATACTTGGCGCCATTTTGCTTCCTCGTGCTGCGTGGCTGGCGCCTACCTACCGCGGTCCGTGAGTGCCCCCGCGGGCTGTTTGTTCATATTTTTAAATGTTATGTATGCATGTCGCTTACGGGGTTTTTTGCTTTATGTCTTACAGGTGGGTCAAACTCAATTGGTTTCTCCCGGTCCTACCCCCTCTATTAGTTTGTTAAACTTTTTGAGGCATAGTGTGCTAATTCCTCCCACTTCCCTAGCGGGCTATTGGGGCATCCCAGGTTGCTTTTATAGCGTGAATCCCTATCGGCCGATTGTGCCGCTATAATCACCATATGGAGGCGTCTCAGGATAATGTGCTCTGGGTTCCTTCGGGACAAGCCCGGCTGTGTGTGGGGTGTCCCCTACAAGTGTTGACAATGTGCGAGATTGTGTACCTTGTGCCCAGCAGGTGCTTGCGCTGCAGCCTGGTTTACCAGCAGCTGGGCCTGCACCACGTATGGCTTCGCCTACTCCCCCAAGCTTACATCTGACTCCCAGTGAGCTGCATACTAGTGGGGAGTCTCAGCCTGATGTGTCTACTAGACTGGCTAGTGTTGAAAAGTTGCTTGCTAATACTATGGCGCGTAAGGCCTCTAAGAGGCGGCATTTGGCACCTGATGTCACTCTTTTCCCTATGGAGGCAGAAGAGTTCCTTGATCTGCCTGGTTATACCCCCCTGGAAGAAGGGGAATTGTTCTCTGACTCAGAATCATCTGATGAACAGCCCAAGGGTATGCTGATTCTGGCTCTGATCCCTGGGCCCCAGATGATACTGATAGGCTTTTGGCTCAGATCTTTGAAGTGCTTTCTATCTCTCCCCCAGCCGCGGCTCCTAAGCAGCAGGGGGAATTGTTTCATATTGCTAAGCCACGTTTAGAGTTCCCTGAACAATCTCATTTTAACAATCTCGTGCTCAAAGAATGGGAGTGTCCTAGCAGGCTCCCCAGAGTCCCTAAGAGTTGGGATAAGAGATATTCCTTTCCTGCTGATGTGGTTAAATGTTGGTCATCCCCTCCCGAAGTGGATGCCCCAATTCTGGGTTTGTCTAACACCTCTGTCATGCATTCCCCTGACTCTACTACCCTGAAGGATAGTGAGGACTGGCGTATTGATCAGCTGGCTTCCCATGCCTTTGCCTGTGTGGGGATGGCACTGCGCCTGGTTTGTGCCTCTGCCATTACAGCTGTGGCTATTAGGACTCTGCTTAAAAGTGTCCTAGATGGAGCTCCTGATGATGTTTCTAGTGAAGAGTATAATGCACTCTCGCGTTGTGAGGTATTTGTTGCTTATGTCCTCTCTGATGTGTGGCAGAGCCTCTGCCTTGGTGGTGGCTATACGCCGCTTGGTTTCTGCCCTATTTGGACGACATTCTCATCACTTCTCAGTCCCTCCATCAGGCACAGCTGGATATTCAGCCAGTAGTGTCCACACTGGAGTCATTCAGCTGGGTGATCAACCATCCCAAATCTTCCCTGTCTCCCTCTTTGGTGACGCCATTTCTTAGAATGAATCTGGATACAGTTCAGGCAAGGATCTTTCTTTGGACAGTCTGCTAGCGCAGGTTCAGTTCCTTCTATCTTGCCCTCATCCCTCCATCAGGCAGGGAATGCAGCTGGTGGGCCTGAGGGTGTCGTGCTTTGAGGTGGCTCCCTTTTGGCCAAGAAGAGTGTGGTTCGCAGACATAGTGCAGCTGGCAGTAGATCAGTACGCTCTGCCCAGAGTTCCAGACCTACTCACTCAGGGACATTTACGCCATCCCAGTTTACAAACACTGGCTTTGACGGCCTGGCTGCTGAAACCTCCATCTTGATGGAAAAGGGGCTGTCTGCCTCTGTTGTTAACACCATGATTAGGACTAGGAAGAAGTCGTCTTCTTCCATTTAATATAGGGTTTGGCGTGCCTACATTGACTGGTGTGAGTCTAGGTCTCTTCCCTGTCGTGTGTTCTCTATCCCCAGGATTCTGGAGCTCCTTCAACATGGTTTGGATCTGGGGCTTCAACTCAGTACTTTGAAGGGTCATGTTTCTGCCCTGGCTGTTTTCTTCCAAAGATCTTTTGCTCAGCATTTTCTGGTCAAGACCTTTTTCCAGGGGGTTACTCATGTGCGTCCCCCACGTAAGCCTATGTTACCTGTCTGGGACTTGAACTTGGTCCTTTCTGCCTTGCAGGGTGCTCCCTTTGAACCTGTGCAGGGGGCTGCCTTGGCTATTCTTACTCTCAAGGTTGTCTTTTTGGTGGCTATCACTTATGTTAGGCGTGTTTCTGAGTTGGCGGCGCTTTCCATCCAGCCCCAGCTCCAACCAAGACAAGGTGGTGTTTCGCTTTAACCCTTTGAACGCCAGCCACGTAAAATTTACGTGGCTGCCTCCCCTGCAGTTAACCGCCAGCCTGCCTGACTTTCCCCACTAATAACATAAACATTAAAAAAAGTCACTTACCTGACCCCTTGTTCGATCCTACCAGGTCTCCTCTTCAGCAGGAGGGGCTCCGATCGCCCATTGGGGCTCCTCCGGTTGCAGGGGGGTGCCCAAAATAGGGTGCTCGCCCGTTTCAGCAGCCGCCGCGGGACACAGGTGACGAAGTTATTTTGAAAAAGTGTGTGTGTCTGTTTTTTTTATTTTTAACCTCAGGCTCAGGCTTTTAAGGCTCGGGGGTCACCTGCGGCTAGCGGGTGACTTGCCATTAATCCCTGGCCCCCCAAATTACCTGCCTCCCCAAAGCCCGGGGGGGGGGCAGAAGAGCCGTGGCCCTAGGCTATGACGCCATTTTTTTTAGCCCTTAAAAAATCCCCCCCAAAAAATGGGGTCCCCCTCCCTGGGAGGGGGGACCCTATGTCATTTTTTTTTTAATTAACCCTATGTTATCTGTAACCCAGTAGGTATAAAAGGCTTCCAGCTGCAGCAGGAGAGCAGAAGCCTAAGTGATCAGCGTGGGACACAGGGATGGATGGGAGGTAAGTATTAAAAAAAAATATATTAAAAAAAAAGTTTTATTTTTTAATAAAGTTATTTTTAAAGTGTGTCTGTGTGTTTTTTTTTTACTTTTAACCCTTTGTGAACTGGTAAGGATCTATGAGACCCCTATACCAGTTCACAAGGCTCTGGGTCTGGCAAGTCACCTGCGGCTAGTGGGTGACTTGCCATTAACCCTGAGACCCCCCATTACCTGCCTCCCAAAAAAAAAACTTAAAATTCCCCCAAGAAATGGTGTACCCCCCCCCCCCCCCTGTGAAGGGGGACCCCACACCAATTTTTCTTTATTTAACCCTTTATTATGTGGATAGTAGTTGTATTTTATTTGTAAATGTTATAAAGTGCTCTTTTTAGTTTAGGGGATCACCTGGACAGGAACGGGGGGCTACCGATACATATGTGGTATCGGGAGAAGTGGGGCTTTCACATGCAATATGGTTTTCTTTAATAAAATAAATGTTGTTAAAATAAAAGAGACAATTTACAAAAAATATATATTTTTTTATTTTTTTTACTTATTTACTTAAAAATATATAAAAAAAAGTAGAAAAAATACAAACAAGACATTTCATATTAAAGCCTAAACTCTGCCACAAAAAGAAAATATGCCATTTTCTTGGAAATTTCTGCAAAAATCACAGTTAAACATCATGCAAAATGGTGAATGTTAGGGCCTCAGCTGACGCTGCTTTTGGCCACGAAGTTCTGCAGGCGGCAGTGGTTTAAATTGTCTGCCGTTGTTCTTTGGGGATCCCATCCTACCTTACGGACACTGCTTTTGGATGTCCCAAGCGTAAGGAATTACTGGAACAGGACGTGCTGTATACTTGGAAAAATACAATTCTGTGAGTACTCACCTGTAGAATTGATTTTGTAGTATACAGCACGTCCTGTTCCATCCCTCCCTTGTTATCATTTTTCTTGGTTACCTCTGTATGGTGTTTGTTAATTTTTTTGATTCTCCTGGCTTCTTGTATAACTGCTTGTTAACACTGGAAATTGGTGGGAGGTTCCTGGCTATTTATGGGGCCGGAAGTGGCCACAAGTCTTTCTGCAGTCCACTGCGCCACCTTGTGGCAGATATCCCAAGCGCAAGGAATTACTGGAACAGGACGTGCTGTATACTACAAAATCAATTCTACAGGTGAGTACTCACAGAATTGTATTTTTCGGGGCCTACAAACAGGTGTTGTTTATCTCCACATAACTGGAGTTTTATAGCTCTGCTGCTGCACTTATTACTTTGTGTGTATGTCTATGTGGGGATCTGCAATAGATGGCCTGTTGCTGGGTCCTGAGGATCAGGGGGGCACTCCTCTAAAGCTATCTTCTGTTCATACCTTTTCCAAGTTTTACAAGGTTGATGTTCAGGCCTCAGCTGATGCTGTTTTTTGGCCGCAAGGTTCTGCAGGCGGCAGTGATCTAAACTGCCCGTTGTTGCCTTTTGGGGATCCCACCCTACTTTATGGACACTGCTATTGGATGTCCCAGACGTAAAGAATCTTATCTGGAGCAGGACGTACTGTATACTAAGAATAATACAATTCTGTGATTACTCACCTGTAGAATTGATATTATGAGTATACAGTACGTCCTGCTCCAGCCCACCCTTGGTTTTCATTATTCTTGAATCCCCTGTATGGTGATTTGTTATCGTTGTTGGTTTAGTTAATGGTTGATTATTTTATCATTCTCCCGGCTTCTTGTTAACTACTTTTCGATACTGGGAATTTGTGGGAGGTCCCGGGTATTTGTGGGGCCGGGAGGAGCCAATTTAGCTGTCTCTGCAGTCCAGCGCCATCTGGCGGAGTAATACCCAGAAGTAAAGAATCTAATCTGGAGCAAGACGTACTGTATACTCATAATATCAATTCTACAGGTGAGTAATCGCAGACACCCCTGCTCTACTGATAGAAGCAGTCAACAGAGTGCATTTTATTTTGTAAACAGTTTACAAAATAAAGGCTGTGTTGACAATTTGTATGTGTAGAAGAGGGGTGTCACTGGAAAGCATTGTAGGTTATACACGATGTATATGGCTTATACAGCCTAAAAATAAAGGCTGTGCATCTGTGTGCACACTGTTTGTATATGTAAAAGAGGGGTGGCACTGGAAAGCTCTAAGAAGTAGTCGCGGAAGCTAAGTTTTTACCTGTTTTAAGGCGTAACTTGCTGTGTCTCCCATTGTTCTCGGTGTGCTGTGTGTGGCTTCCTGGCATAGGCCTTTATTTGTTGTAACATGTGCTTCCTACTGTCCTCCGCCAGTGTACCTATGGTAGTCTGCATGTTCTAGCACATACTTACCTTTATCCCGTACTCTTAAAGTGGACCAACACCCTCCACTGATCGGCCCGGGAATCTATAAGATTCCCGGACCGATCAGCTCCCTGACTGCGAGGCACCCCGATCGGGGGTGCCCCGCTGTGTGAAACCCCCCCCAGAGACCCCTAAATCCCTACCTGCTCCTCGATCCAGCGGCGCCCGCCGCCGCGTCCCTCTAGCAGGACGCGCACCCGCGCTGGCCGTTTGTGAATGCGTCTTGTAAGAGTGACGCGCGGGATGCGGTGGCGGGCGCGCTCTCTTGTCCGTCACTGCCTCCCGCTTGTCCGCCGGCGGGGATTGGCTGCAGCGGTCACGTGGGAGCGGGGAGTTTTTGGGGCTTTCTTGGGGGTTTGACACAGCAGGGCACCCCCGATCGGGGTGCCCCACCGAAGTGGACCAAAACCCAGCATAGTCCACTTTAAAGCGGACCAAAACCCACATTTTTAACTAGCATCCCCTAAATTGCTCACCCTATGAAGAGGACCTTTTGCCAATTATAAGTGTTCCTGCTTCACTCTTATTCCAGATAATGGCACCTGTTTTAGCTGTAAAGCTCCGCCTCCTCCATTCATTGCCATTGTTGTGTGTGGCAATGATGTCATTGCCACACCTAAACAATGGCTGTTTGCCTGCCATCTTACACTGAGGGACAGCAAATAAATCTGTGTTCCAGGACAATTTGAAAAGTGAAAATCTCCGTTTCTAGTTCTACTCCCTAAGAAGGAAGTATCAGCAGGAGCTTTGGCCATATCTATTTCCCAAGTTCAGTGGGTTTTTGTCCACTTTAACTTTGTACTCTTCACAGAACTCGTCAAGGGACTCCATCGTAGGTGCGGAGGATGTAGGCTTTATTTTCACTAGCAAAAAGAAACAAAGGGGGGGGGGGGTGGCAGCCGCTCAGACCATTTTATAACTAACCTGGGAGGTGCACGTAAGCAAGAAGTATGCTTAAGCTGCACCACTACGCCAAAGTGCCTCTGTGGGGTGCACCCCACAGAGGCAATTTGGCGTAGTGGTGCAGCTTCAGCATACTTCTGCAGATGTGTGTGACCGAGTCCTCTGTTTTTAACCAAGTTTAGAGACAGATTATAGGCTGGCCTGCAAGCTAACAGGGTTGAGTGCTGTGGCTCCTTTAAGACACTAGCAAAAAGAGACCATTCAAATAGTCCCACTAGTAAAAAGATGGCATAAATCTTTTATAGGTTGGAAAACCCACAAATAAGGGCTCTGAATCACAGACACACGGAGGCCTTAAGTTGTCTTTTTACGGCGAACACTTGGTTTGGTGTACGCCATAATTTTCCGCAAAAAACAAAGCTCTGAAAATAGACCAAATATGGTCCTTTGACGTCATTCCCACTGGCGGAAATGCATGTGAGAGAGGCTCTTAATCAGGCCGATAGACTTATACTGTATAATCCTATCCCTGTATGGTCAAAGTCTATTTCTATACAGTCATACAAACTCTTTGCCTGGAATATCCCTTTAAAACCACCTATACCTCGATATTGTTTAATTTAATCCCGCAAATTGCCTACTCCTTTGTAACTGAAAATACTTTTCCAAGATAATGGGAGGAGTATTTCTACTCCTTGGGGAAAAAGTCTAGTGCAACCTCTGATTTGGAGCCATATTGATGGCTGCTGCTATATCTGCCTGATGATGGAGGATGAAATCACTTGCTATGCCTCTTCGGTAAGTATAAAGATGCTGCACCGAGGAGCTGCGGGGGAGAAAAGGGAGTATATACTTTGTTTGAAGATCTTGAATTTATTTGTTCAGAAATTGTATTTCAATATGCTATTGTGACGAGCCTGAAATTTCACACAGTGGGGCATACAAATCCGGGTTATTGTGTGGTTTTTGGTCTGTATGCGCCGTGTAAATTCTCTTAAAGAGGAAGTAAAGTCAAGTCACTACTTCCTCGTTCACTTGTATGAGAGCCAGACATGTAGTCTCCAGCAGGCAGTCATGTTTGATGTGCAAGCAGGGGCGGGCTGGCCATAGGGCATACCGGGCAAAATCCCGGTAGGCCGGTGCCAGGGAGGGCCGAAAGTCGCAGTGTTCCTTGTAAGATGCGCGGGAGCGCGGCCGCGCACGTTGTGCAGCTGTCATTTTTTTTTTTTTTTTTTTTTTACATTGGTGGCTCAGTGGAACCAAAAACTCCTCTCCTGTTTCCCCTACTGCGGAGGACAGCCCAGAGCACAGCACAGCAGAGGCCAGCACTTCCGTTTCCTGTCATGCTGGCCGGCCAGCGCGGGGAGAGGATGACGTGAGTGATCAAACCAGAGAAACTGTCATTGATGGCTGGAGCAGAGGTTGGTGAGTGGGGAGTGGGGAGAGAGAGTCTGAGTGTGTGTGTGAGTGTGTGTTTTGCAGCCATAGCCCGAGGAGAGGAAGGGGGGGGGGGGAGGGAGAGAGATGTGTGTGTGTCTGTCTCACCCACGAGGACAGATTAGCAGCCTGCAGACACCATGAAGGAGAGAAGAACTCAACAACAGAAAGGATTCTCCAACTTGGCAGTGAAGTGGCTCCAGGTGAGTCCATGCTGTTGCTGTACTGTGTTCCAATAAACCTCAAACTAAATGCTAATACTAATTAATGGTGCAATGTGTTTCTCTTAACTCACCCTGCCCTGCCCATCTACCCACCTGCTCTGCCCATCTACCCACCTGCTCTGCCCATCTACCCACCCTGCCCATCTACCCACCTGCTCTGCCCATCTACCCACCTGCTCTGCCCATCTACCCACCCTGCCCATCTACCCACCTGCTCTGCCCATCTACCCACCTGCTCTGCCCATCTACCCACCCTGCTCTGCCCATCTACCCACCTGCTCACTCACCCACCTACTAATCCAACTGCCTAATCCACCCACCTATCTATATACCTGCCACTCACCTACCTACCTACCCAGACCCTGAACCAGCAGCAGACTGGAGTGGTGTGTAGGTGTAATCAGCGGATTCTGACGTGGAGGTGGCAGTCACCCACCCACCTACCTGCCTGACCACCTGCCCACTCGCACATCTAAATACCCACCAACCAACCCTCCTGTCAACCCGCCCCCTTTATACCCTAATAGAGTGTAAGCTCTTCTCCCTCTGTATCCTCCCTTATACCCTAATAGAGTGTAAGCTCTTCTCCCTCTGTATGCTCCCTTATACCCTAATAGAGTGTAAGCTCTTCTCCTTCTGTATCATCCCTTATACCCTAATAGAGTGTAAGCTCTTCTCCTTCTGTATCCTCCCTTATACCCTAATAGAGTGTAAGCTCTTCTCCCTCTGTATCCTCCCTTATACCCTAATAGATTGTAAGCTCTTCTCCTTCTGTATCCTCCTTTATACCCTAATAGAGTGTAAGCTCTTCTCCTCCTGTATCCTCCTTTATACCCTAATAGAGTGTAAGCTCTTCTCCTCCTGTATCCGTCCTTATACCCTAATAGAGTGTAATAGAATAGGGCGGCAGCAGGGGCATTAGAAAAGTTTGCTTTCAGCATTTGCATTGCACCAGTATTGTTATGGGGCCCCAGCAGCATGGACAATGCTGTTTTATGGGGGGGGGTTTTGTACAATTTTTACAGTTTGTGGTTGTTGATTTTCTTTTCCTTGAGTACCCCCCTGCCCACACATGGTATGACCCAGTATATATTGAGATCGCACAGCGCCAGGGGAGCTGGACTGTGGTGTAGCAATGTATTGTATAGACAGATGGAAGCTTCTTTACATGGCCCCTCCCTGACATCCTGATTTGGGATGCCCCATTGTGTCAAATTCCGAGTAAAAATACCTGGCCGCTAATCAAACAACACATGCGTGGTTCAAACATGTGTCTGCACCAGCTAGAGGCTGGCGGGATGTGGCTGGCAGCCAGCTCAGCTGCACCCAGCCCTTAGCGAGGAGAACCCATGCATGAGCCAGTGGATCGCTGGTCAGGTAAGTTTTACTGGTGATCTGAGGGGGTTGCACAAAATGGGGCAACCCAAATCAGGGCGCCCCACAGAACAGGACCAAAACTCTTTGAAGTGGACCAAAACCCAGGATTTTGACTATCCTAAGCCAGCGTCCTAAGTGCAGTGGCGCATGCGTGAGCCGCAGCCGCATCCCCAGCTACCCTCAAACGGGGAACGTGCCCGCACCGGCCATTCACAAATGCCTGGCGCGGGCATGCGCCCTGCTAGAGGGATAGCCGGGATGCGGCCGTGGCCCGCGCATGTGCTGTTGGACCGGAAAGTAAGGTAAGTGTAGCAGGTAACCTGGGGAGTTTCACACAGTGGGGCATCCCGATTTTGGATGCCCGGGTGGAGGTCCCGGGCCGATCCCGCTCAGATATATATATATATATATATATATATATATATATATTAATGTGGCGTTGACTCACTTTACCGGGCCGAGCACAGTACAGAAGGGCCAGTCTGACCAAAAAGTCCAGGGCCGTTTTTTGGTCCCAGTCCGCCCCTGTGTGCAAGCACACTTAGTAAGCCTGAGTCGTCACCGACAGTCATTTGATGGTAAGCATTGACTTGCTTTGATGGGTTAGTGCTTTCGCAGCACGTGTAAATGACTTGATAGAGAAAACACAAAAGCTTGGCTATATTGATTAGGACATTGCACTAGTATGTTGAATTAAGTCTTTGCCAAGATAAAGCGTTGACATTCTTGAACAAGGATAGGTGCTTACTGCAATACTATTACACTAACACCAAATAATTAAAATGAAATGACTGTGCAGTTACCAAAACTGGAAGCACTACTTTTCATTTGTTTATATTGGATAATAATAAATACACTTGTGTAAGTGTTGTTCTACCTTTGGGGTTACATACTCCCTGCATGCCATGCTGGCTTCAACTGGACCTTCAGCATGATTTCATGAAAAGCCCAAATCCTTAAAAAACTATTCCCTAGCATATAAAATTAATACATTTTAAGTTTTTAGTCACTTATTATTCTTTCCCCCACTGGGCTGCAACTCTGTTCAAAACTCTAGGATACAGGCGCCGCCATCTTGACTTAGAAGCATCACACATACTAAGGAGAGCAGGATAAAGTACAGGGGGCGGGGTTATAGCTGTGCTTTGCACAGACAGAGCAGAGCTGGGGTCAGGGAAAGGACAGTAATCCCAGAATGCAGAGTGACACAGTCAGAAGACATAGTAACATAGTACGGTATGTAAGGCTGAATAAAGACTTTAGTCCATCCAGTTCAGCCTGTTTAACTCCTTCCAGTGGTCTAGTAGCCATAGCCGGAAATGTTATTACATGCCAGGAAGGCATCAAGGCCACTTTTGAACATTTTTAATGTATCCCTCATTACTACCTCCTCTGGCAGCGAGTTCCATAGTCTCACTGCTCTTACAGAGAAGAATCCCCTCCTATGTCGGTGGAGAAAGCACCTTTCCTCTAACCTTCGTGGATGCCCCCGGGTTATGGTTACACTCCGGGGTATAAATAGATTGTGGGACAGATCCTTGTATTGACCCCGAATATATTTATACATAGTTATTAGATCACCCCTCAATCGTCTTTTTTTCTAGACAAAATAAGCCTAACTTGGACAATCTTTCCGGGTACTCTAGCCCCCGCACTCCTTTTATTAACTTTGTTGCCCTTCTTTGAACGCGCTCCAGTTCCGATATGTCCTTCTTAAGCACAGGTGCCCAGAACTGTACACAGTATTCCATATGGGGTCTGACTAGTGACTTGTACAGGGGTAAAATGATGCTCTGGTCATGAGCACCTATGCCCCTCCTGATGCACCTATTTGCCTTGGCAGCAGCTGCCTGGCATTGATTACTACAGTTGAGCTTATTGTCAACTAAAACCCCTAGATCCTTTTCCATTGTTGTTTTACCAAGTGTTTCTTTATTTAGTGTGTAATCATGACACAGATTTCTCCTTCCCATGTGCATAACCTTACATTTATCTGTGTTAAACTTCATTTGCCATTTAACTGCCCATGCTTCCAATTTATCTAAATTTGTTTGTAGCTGCCTGTTGTCCTCTTTTGTTTTAATTACTTTACTCAGCTTAGTATCATCTGCAAAGATTGAGACTTTACTGTTTAATCCATACACAATGTCATTTATATATATATTGAAGAGAATTGGTCCCAGAACTGACCCTTGTGGTACTCCACTAGCGACAGTGACCCAATCTGAGTGTGTACCATTGATAACCACCCTCTGCTTCCGATCATTAAGCCAATTTCTCACCCATCTGCACACGTTTTCCCCCAGTCCAAGCATTCTCATCTTTTGTACCAGCCTTTTATGTGGCACAGTATCAATGCTTTAGAAAAGTCAAGATATATGATATCCAATGACTCCCCCTGATTCAATCTTGAACTTACCTCCTCATAAAAGCTGATTAGGTTTGTCTGGCAGGAGCGATTCCTCATAAATCCATGCTGATATGGAGTAATAAGGTAATTTTCCCCAAGGTGCTCCAGGATAGTATCCCTTAAGAAACCTTCAGCGCCGTGCTGAAGGCGGAGGTATACCCACATGTAAGGACTATGTCTGGAGCAGGACGTGCTGTCTGCATATAATACCAACTCTACAGGTTAGTACTTCACAGAGTTGTATTATTCTAAGCAGACAGCACGTCCTGCTCCAGACATAGTCCTTACATGTGGGTATACCTCCGCCTTCAGCACGGCGCTGAAGGCGGAGGTATACCCCATACGTTATGAATATGTTCTGGAGCAGGACGTGCTGTATGCATATAATACCAATTCTACAGGTGAGATTCTCACAGAATTGTATTTTATCTGCTTGAGACGGTGCTGGACTTCTTCCTTGGTTAGACCAGTGACATTTAATGGAGGGTTTCGGTTATTCCCCTGCATTTCACTCAGCATGTCGAATTCTTTTGTGAATATAGAAGCAAAGAAGTTGTTAAGCAAATTAGCCTTCTCCTCATTTCCCTCTATAGGGGTCCCCTCCTTGCTTTTCAGGGGGCCCACACCCTCAGGTTTGTACCTTTTACGGTTTATGTAGCTAAAGAATAATTTGGGGTTAGTTTTACTCTCTTTTGCGACCAGTCTTTCTGTCTCCAGCTTAGCTACCCTTATCTGTTGTTTACATTGTTTATTTTCTTCTTTATATTTTTTTAACGCTTCCTGTTTGCAGGCTGCCTGAAGCCCCATAAGCCGCCATCTTGCATGTTTAATGGCTTTTTAATGTGAGCAATCTGTGTGTACGGGGTGTGGGAAACATATGTGCCCTTATTCAGGGTGAAGGTCCGCCTTCAGTCTTTTAAGTTGTCATGCATGGAGGTGGATGCATTCTTTAAAAGGGATAGATGAAGATCTAATTAATTAAAGTGCCCTTTTTTGTTATTGCTCAGACACAGTTGTTCTTTATGATCAGCCTGGGTGATCCTGCTGACCACAGCCATGTTCTGGCCTCTTAACATGACCCTATTTGCTGCAGTAACAAAAGTTGTACACAAAATTGTAAATGGTATGGTCTATTTTGTCTACAAATCTATTTATGCAGTTATGATGTCATGGCATCTGTTATGCACTGAAGAATGTTAGACATGTATGATGCACTTTAACCTGGGTGTGAATACATAATCACTTATCACAAGTCTCTCTCTTTACTAGCACATCCACAAAAAGTTTATTTAATAGGCTAGGATAATATCATAATGATATACTGTATGCTGCCAATATTATTTGGGGCTGGACATCTACTTGAGGTAATGCTGTATAATATTTTAATGATCAAACTCATGGAAAAGCTTTTCATCTGCTGGCATTGCCCTCTTAACCCTTTAAGTGCCAGACTATGCTTCACTATTTTGCGCTACACATGTTCAACCTTGATTTTTGAAGAGATTTCCAGGGATTTCCCAGGAAAATTATATATTGGGCTTTAACATGAAATGTCTTGTATGGCCTTTTTTAGTGGATTCTCAATACTTTGGGGTGGAATATGTGCAAAAAAATGAAAACAATCTTTTTTGCAATTTGTAGTGGTTTTTTTTTTTTGTAATAAAAAATGTAATTTTTTTCCAAAAAATGTTGTTGCGTGTGAAACCCCATTTTCTCCCGGTCACAGCGGTACCACATATGTATAGGTAGACACCCTTTCCTGCCCAGGAGACTTCCCCAAACTAAAACAGAGCTTTAGGAGATTTTCAGATAAAATACAACTGTGATATGTGCTATGCGCACCTTGCAGTTTTTCCAGAAAAACAACCCTTTACATTTGAAATACCCCCACAAACTATATATTCTAAGCATACAGCACGTCCTGCTCCAGTAGTAGTAATAACATGTGGGTAATCCTCCGCCTCCGGCGCCGTGCACTGCAGACATGTAGAAAACAAGCTCCTCCCGGCCCTACATATACCGAGGGACCTCCCACAAATCCCCAGATTTCTCTGCAGTGCTGGAACTGCGAAGACATGAGGTATCACGCTCTCGCAGGCGAGCGGGGCTTGACAGCCCAAGGCCCTGCGGGACTATTTCCACCCGTCCTCATTGTGAATTAATGCCTCCCAGCCTGGGGCTGCTTTGGTCGGGTGAAGGTAGGCAGCACCTAGTGTGCTTACGGAGCTAGTCTCCACCGCAATCCCCCTCCATAGGGTAGGCGGTTAAGGCGAATGGTGAGCCTTCAGTGGATGCCCCTCCCGCACCAGTGCCCCCATGTCCCATCTAACGGTGAACCCTCTATTCGGGTCACCTTCCTCCCCAGATTCCCCCGTTAGTGGGGGGAAAAAGAGGGGGGGGGGTTGTGTGTTTGATGGCCTACTCCTTGCCCTAATTACACTATAGACGCTTTACCGCTACCGGGTGTCAGAGTGTGTTTCACTTGTTTACTTTTCAACTGACCGCAGCGTTTTACTGTGCTCTAGGTGCATACGGCAGCACTGTTTGGGGAAGCTACGGCGTTTTTCAAATCTCCTTACTCACTCTGTCAGACTTCTTCTCTGTAGTGATGCTGACGTATCTACCATTCTCTCCTGATTGGCTGCGCACCTTCTAGATTCGCGCTCTCCGGGGGGGGAGGCGTGGTTCGGTCTGGTGCGTTCCGCGTCATCGCCCGCTCTGGCCCGCCCTTCGAGGTTCGCTGGGCGCCATTTCCTTCTTGCATGGGCGTGGTGAAGACGGTCCTCCCCTCGCAGACCTGTAAGTGCCCTCATGGGCGATCTTTTCCCTAGCTTGCTTCTTCGCGCTCGGCTCTGACATCCCTGTTCCCCTTGTGTCTTTCAGACAGCGGTCCTCGATGGCTTCCCCCGGCCCGACGTAGCGCCCGGTCCAGACCATTTTTCAGAAATTACTCCCACTTCCCAGCGGGTTATTGGGGCATCCAGGGTTGCTTAAAGCGTCAATCCCTACTGGCATATTGAATGTAATAATCACCAGATGGAGGCATCCCAGGACATCGCGAACGGGGTCCCCCTGGGACAAGCCCATCTGTGTGCAGTTTGTGGGGTTTCACCTAGCAGCGGTGACAATACACAGGTCTGCGTACCTTGTGCTCAACAGGCGCTAGCCGGTCTCCCCACCTCTTCCGAGGCTGGGCCCGCACCTCGCCTTACTTCCCCTACTCCCCCAAGCTTGAGCCTAACCCCCAATACTAGTGGGGATTCTCACGCTGATTTGGCCTCTAGATTGGCTAGTGTGGAAAGCTTCATCGCTGGCTCCTTGGCGCGCAAGGCTACTGCCAAGAGGCGTCATTTGAATCCTGAAGCTACTATTCTCCCTGTAGAATCTGATGATTTACTGCTTTCCTATGCTCAGTCCCCATCAGAGGAAGGGGAACTGTTCTCTGACTCAGGATCCTACGAGGACGAGTCCAGGAGTCAGGAGGAGTCTGGTGATCTTTGGTCCCAGGATGACCTTGACAGACTGCTGTCTCAGATCTTTGATGTGTTATCCCTCTCTCCCCCTCCTGCGGCCCCTCGGCAAAGGGTTTCATACCGCTAGGGTGCGGTTGGAGTTTCCCGAACAAACTCACTTTAATAACCTAGTGCTGAAAGAATGGGAACATCCCAGCAAACTCCAGGGGATTCCTAAAGCTGTGGATAAGAAGTATCCATTTCCTGCCGATCTGGTTAAGTGTTGGACATCGCCGCCCGAGGTCGATGCCCCGATTTTGAGTCTGTCCAACACCTCTATTATGCAATCCCCTGACACTACTACGCTGCGGGATTTAGAGGATCGGCGAGTTGATCAATTGGCATGTCATGCCTTTGCATTCGGGGGAGCGTCGCTCCGCCCGGTGTGCGCCTTAGCCATCACGGCGGTGGCGCTCAGGGCGGTGGTTAAGACTGCCCTGGAAGGGGCGGATGACTTGCCCTCTGAGGCCGCCAACGCTCTGGCCACCTGTGAGACCTTTGTGAATTATATCCTATCTGCATCGGACGATGCTATTAAGCTGAGCGCTAGATCTTCTGCTCTGGTGGTGGCCATACGCCGCGCGATCTGGTTACGCCAGTGGGCTGCTGACAACGTCGCCAAGAAGGCCCTTCAGGGGGCTTCCATTTAAAGGACTGCGCCTGTTTGGAGAAAGATTAGATATCTTTGCCAAGGGTGGCAAGCTGCCCCAGCGCAAGCTTCAGATTCGGCCCTTTCGTGGTTCAAGCTCCCATTCTACCCCCTACCGTGGGACCAAGCAGGGTAGAGGGGTGTCCTTCTCTGGGTCTCGCGCAGAACCCTGGAACAGGAACAGAGGACACCTGGCTCCTCCTGGGGGGTCTTGGGGGGGGCTTTGGGCTTGGGCCCCCAAGCATGAAGGGGCGCCCTCGCCCGTCAGGGTGGGGGGACGTCTACAGCACTTCGAGCATGTCTGGAGACTTCTTGTCCCATACCGGCGGATTCAGGAGGTAGTCTCCTCCGGTTACAAGATAGAATTTGCTGTGCTGCTCCCTACCAGATTCGTTGGGTCTCGGATCCCACAGGATCCTGCCTCAGCTTGAGTCTTGATGCTGGCTGTGCAGGACCTTCTGGAGCTCGGGGTCATCTGCGAGGTCCCCTTAAGAGACAGGGGCATGGGGTTTTATTCCAACCTGTTCACGGTGCCCAAAAAGGACGGGTCAGTCAGACCCATTCTGGATTTGAAAATCCTAAACAAGTTTGTCAGAAGCAGACATTTTCGTATGGAAACTCTGCGCTCGGCCATTGCCTCGCTGCGTCCAGGGGACTTCATGACATCTGTGGACATCAAGGACGCTTACCTGCACGTTCCGGTGTTCTCAGGGCACCAAAGGTTCCTCAGATTTGCGCTGTTGGCTCAGCATTATCAGTTCGTGGTCCTGCCATTCGGCTTTACGTCGGCTCCCAGGGTCTTCACCAAGGTGCTGGCAGGGGTGATGTCTCTCTTAAGACTAAAGGGCATACGCGTGTTGCCCTACCTGGACGATATACTCATCACCTCTCGGTCTCTGCGGCAGGCAGAGCTGGACACTCGATTGGTGGTGTCCACCCTGGAGTCCTTCGGCTGGGTGATCAATTACCCAAAGTCCTCTCTGTCCCCCTCCTCAGCGACCCCGTTTCTGGGGATGATTCTGGACTCGGTTCAGTCAAGGATATTCCTTCCTCCGCAGAAGGTGGAAGCTCTGACAACCCAGGCGAGATCCCTGCTCGCGAACCCTCATCCCTCCATCCGGCAGGGAATGCAGTTGGTGGGCTCGATGGTGGCAAGCTTCGAGGCGGTGCCCTTTGCCCAGTTTCATCTGAGAACTCTGCAGCTTCACCTTCTGTCAGTATGGAACAAGGACCCAGCATCTCTGGACGACAGCTGGGTGATTCCCCCCTCGGTCAGACAATCCCTTGCGTGGTGGTTGGACCACAGGAACTTGACAAGGGGCAGATCCTTCCTGGCTCCCTCTTGGGAGACGGTCACAACGGATGCCAGTCTTTCGGGCTGGGGGGGATTCTGGAAGTCCCTGCGCTTCCAGGGGAGGTGGGGCCCTCAGGGGGCCAATCTTCCTATCAATGTCCTGGAACTCAGGGCGGTCCGATTGGTGCTGGAACGATTGACCCAGCACCTGCAGGGTCTGGCGGTGCAGGTACGCTCAGACAACAGGACGGCGGTTGCCTACATCAATCATCAGGGAGGAACCCGGAGCAAGGGTGCTCTCCAGGAGGTGTCTCTGATTCTAACTTGGGCAGAGACCAATGTACAATGTGTATCGGCTGTCTACATTCCGGGGACGGAGAATCTGCTAGCAGATGCTCAGAGCAGGGGGTCGTCCCGTCAGGGGGAATGGTCCCTCTGCGACAGGGTATTTCAGTCACTGTGTCACCGTTGGGGTGTGCCAGACGTGGATCTCTTTGCGTCACGTCACAATCACAAGCTACCGAGCTTTGTATCCCTGTCTCAGGATCCTCTGGCTCTGGCCACGGATGCCCTGTCAATGTCTTGGAAGGAGTTTCGGCTCCTGTATGTGTTTCCACCAATTCCCCTTCTGGGCAGAGTGCTGCGCAAGATCGCTCTGGAAGGGGTACCCGCGATTCTGGTGGCCCCAAGGTGGCCAAGAAGAGTGTGGTTCACAGACGTGGTTCAAATGGCAGTAGATCAGTACGATCTGCCAAGGTTGCCAGACCTTCTGACTCAAGGGTCTCTACGCCATCCCAATTTACTAACGCTGGCTTTGACAGCTTGGCTATTGAAACCTCCATCTTGATGGAAAAGGGTTTGTCTGCATCTGTTGTGGCTACTATGGTGCAAGCCAGGAAGAAGACTTCTGCCGCCATCTATTATAGGGTATGGCGTGCTTACATTGACTGGTGTGAATCCAGGTCTCTTCCCTGACGGGAATTCTTAGTATCCAGGGTGCTGGAGTTCTTACAGCATGGTCTAGACTTGGGTCTTAAGTTTAGTACCTTGAAGGTCCTGTCTATCTTCTTTCAGAAGACCTTTGCCCAGCACTCTCTTATCGAGACCTTCTTTCAGGGGGTCACTCATGTGCGCCCTCCTCGGAAACCTATGGTTCCCGTTTGGGATCTGAACTTGGTTGCAGGGGGCTCCCTTTGAGCCTATTCATGAGGCCGCTCTCGCTGTGCTCACGCTCAAGGTTGTCTTCCTGGTAGCCATCACTTCGGTCAGACGTGTGTCTGAGTTGGCTGCTTTGTCTATTCAGCCTCCCTACTTTGAGAGACACCGGGATAAGGTGGTGATTCGCTTCAAGACAGACTTCCTGCCTAAGGTTGTGTCTGCATTTCATTTGAATCAAGATATTGTACTTCCTTCCCTGTGCCCTAATCCTAGTAACTCTAAGGAAAGGGTTTTGCATTCCTTGGATGTGGTCAGGTGTGTCAGGTCTTACCTGGTTACCACTCAGGCCTTTAGAAAGACAGATGCTCTCTTCGTTGTGCCTCATGGGCCTAGGAAGGGTTTGGCTCCCGCCAAGTCTACCATCAGTAAATGGATTCGTCAGGCTGTTGTTCAAGCCTATACTGCTAAGGGGAAGACTCCCCCCCTTTCGTCTTACTGCTCATTCTACTAGAGCTGTTGGGGCTTCTTGGGCTTTTCAGCACCATGCCTCTGTGGAGCAAGTTTGCAAGGCCGCTACTTGGTCTTCTGTACATACCTTTACAAAGTTTTACAAGGTTGATGTTTGGGCCTCAGCTGACGCTGTGTTTGGCCGCAAGGTTCTGCAGGCGGCAGTAGTTTAGACTGCTTGCTGTTGCCTTCTGTTGGGGATCCCACCCTTCTTTATGGACACTGCTATTGGATGTCCCACATGTTATTACTACTACTGGAACAGGACGTGCTGTATGCTTAGAATAATACAACTCTGTGAAGTACTCACCTGTAGAGTTGATATTATACGCATACAGCACATCCTGCTCCACCCCACCCTGTTTTCACCTTGTTCTGGATCCCCTGTTGGTGTTTGTTATCTTTGATATTTTTGCCAGTTTGGGTGGTTGTTTCTCCTGGCCTCTCTTTCTCACTGCTTTTCAATGCTGGGGATTTGTGGGAGGTCCCTCGGTATATGTAGGGCCGGGAGGAGCTTGTTTTCTACATGTCTGCAGTGCACGGCGCCTGAGGCACATTTACAAATAAAATACAACTACTATCCACACTATAAACATAAGGGGTTAATTAAAAAAAAAACGACATAGGGTCCCAGCTCCTGGGGGGGGGGGGGGGACTTAAAAATGCCCCCCAAAAATGAAATGGGGTCCCCCTTACCCATCATAACTAGCCCGGGACCAGCTATGGGGGCTTGTAGGAACAGGGCGCAGGGACCAGCTTTGGTGGCCTCCCCGGCCTGCCGGCTACAAGCCTACATTGCCACAGGCCGGGCCCTTCTGCCCCTCCATGGGCTTTGGGGAGGCAGGTAATTGGGGGTGCCGGGGGCTAGTGGTAAGTCACCCGCTAGCCGCAGGTGACTTGCTATCCCCTAGCCTTGTGAACTGGTATAGGGGTCTCATGGAGCCCTTACCAGTTCACAAAGGTTAAATGTAAAAAAAACACACAGAGACGAGGAGAAAAAATATTTTATTTATTATTTTTTTTAATACTTACTTCCCCATCCATCCCTGGGCACTGTGTCCCACGCTGATCACTCTGGCTTCTGCTCTCCTGCTGGAAGCCTTTTATAGCTGCTGGGTGAAAGAACATAAGGGGGGGGGCATTTTTTTGGGCATTTTAAGGGTTAAAAACCCGAAATAACCAGCCAGGGACCAGCTAGTAACAGGGCGCAGGGGCCAGCTTTGGTTGCCTGCCCACCCTGCAGGCTACAAGCCCACATAGCCACGGTCCGGGCTCTTCTGCCCCCCCCCCCCCCCCCCCGGGCTTTGGGGAGGCAGGTAATTGGGGGTGCCGGGGTTAATGGCAAGTCACCCGCTAGCTGCAGGTGACTTTCCAGCCCCCAGCCTTGTGAACTGGTATAGGGGTCTCAAGTACCCCTCACCAGTTCACAAAGGGTTAACAATAAAAATAAAAACACAGAGACACATAAGAAAAAAAATGACATTTATTTATTCTTTTTTCTTTATTTACCTCCGATCCTCCTCTGGCCCCCGGCGATCCCCAATGACAGCTGCCGGGTGCTTGGTGGAGGAGGGCTGGGGGGGCAAGGGATCACAGCGCTCTCCCCCTCCCAACTTCTCTCCTCCAAGCACCCAGCAAGACTGATGGTCTCGGGTGAGGGTCAGAGAAGCCGGCTGTCAGGTGACATCACCCAAGGGGCCGGGGCTAGCACCTGCGAACCAGGAAGTGAGGGAGAGGGCGATCGGAGGTCCCCCGGTGAAGAGGAGACCCTGCGGGAGGGATCGCGGCCGCAGGTTAGTAAATGTCATTTTTTTTACAGTTAACTGTGGCAACGGCCGAAGCGGGGGGTGCTATTTCAGGTGCCCTCCTGAAGCGAGAAGAGCCCCGGGAGGGATCGGATGTCCCACGGGTGAAGAGAAGACCTGGCCCAATCCAACGAGGGGTCATGAGTTTTTAACTTTTGTACTTTTTTTTTCTGTGGGGGTTTAAAGTTAGCTACCTGAGACTCACGTAGCTGGCACTAAAAGGGTTAAAGCTGAAACAAAATCTCTATTGTGTTTTTTGTCAATGAAGATAAAGAAATGGTGTTTGCTGTTGGCAAATCATTCAACCCTGTTGTGATCGTGATTGTTTAGGCATTATTTTCACTGGACCATGGCAAGCAGACACTTTCCTTATATCACTGCTATTCTCAGTTAAAGGGACTATAAACCCAATGGCAATAATTAGCCAGCAAGCAGTTCATCTGAAGCGTGTCGCATGTGCCTCTGCTCCATTTCTTGCATTGCAGGCTACAAGCAGTAGCGGGGTTCCAAAATATGCCCCTTCTTTCAATTCTATTCCTCTAGGACCATGCAAAAAGTTGTCCCACGGACACCTCATCCCTTGGTGCTCTGTGTGAACGAGCACGGAAATCCGCAGTGGTCCATCAGCTGTCTCTGACCACAGAAGAACACGCTTAAAGTTATTGTCAAGTCAAAAAAAAGTGGCTCCAGTGCTTCCTCATCCTTCCCCGCTGTTGTGGACACCAATTAACCTTTGGGGGACTGATAACATCACCCCCATTCACTGCTCAAATGCCTTGCCTCACTCTGCAGCTATGAAACCCGCCCTCCTCTCTGATCTTCTGCAGCATCTCACACCCCCCTTATCTAATCACACTATGTTCTTGCAATAATAACTAGAGGCGCTATTCACTTTTATTTTTCCCCATGATATAGAGCAGGCACACGCATTAGAGACAGTGCGTTATGAATATGTAAAGCACGCGGTGTGATTACATCACATCATTTTTGCCACACCCACTGTTTCTCATCAATGTTTCTTTGCATCTCCTATGCTCTAATGCTTTTACAAATAACTTTTATAAAGAACTACATGTTTTTTTGTGACCATGCATTGCAGTCTGGGACAGTGCGACGTGTAGCTCGAGATAATGGGAAAACAATCGTGCTTGCCTTTAGTATAACTTTTGAGACTCCTAAAGCTGCTGCATGACATGCCCTTTCCTTAGCTCTGCCACAAACCCAAAAACTAAAGCAAAGAAATTGGGTTTGCCTAGAATACATGAGTTATTTACATACAGAGATCTACAGGTGCTTTGACATGGCTCATTATTTACTGTTCCCAAGGGGGAAAAAGTTGGGAGAAAATTAGTGTCTGCCTGGCAAGACTTTAAAGCAGACCTATAGTTAAGAAGCCTGCAGCATCCTGAAGGGCACCAGCATCCTTCACCTCTAGGCGTCACTCCTAGGAAGGCCAAAAATATTGGTCCTAATACTTACCGGATCCTTGGTCCCACATAGCTGCTGACAGGCTATGTAGGTTCACAGGGTGATTGTAGCTTCACACTCTGTGCATGCACGCAGGCCCAGCAAACACTATTCTTTGCTCGCAGATGGGAGACATGCTGGTGCAGTAGATATTATCAGAAATGCATGGATAATTAAGGTTTCCATAAGGGGTTAACATATCGCGGTGGCCCAAAGATAGTTGATGAAATGGCCTATGGGTCATTTTTGACCTTATGTACACTTTAATAATGGCAGAGCTATCTCACTTAAATAGCCAAGGTTGTGTTAAACATTTTTGCATATATTTATTCAGGACACAAAGCAACATTTTTAATGGGATTGTAAATGTTAGGTTTAAAATCAAATCATTGTTTGCTTATCTTCCCGATGTGTTGCTGAGTAAAGCTGTTGAAACTGAGATCTAGTACCTTTTCTGTAGCCAAACACATAGCTTCATCACACTTTGTGGGACATACCATTCCCTGTATCTAGGGAGGGAGGTTCTGTCTCTGCTGTTTCTTTTTGATCATTGCAAAGTCAACTGGGCCTTTCTGCAAAAGGGTAGGGTCCTAGCATCACTTGCCACCAGGTCAGGCCTGAGGTGGTTTCTGCAGTCTACATTTTATGGACACTCACTTTCCCAATTAAGTGGAAGGTCCTGAATGTCAGCTGGGCTGAGGTCAACTTGCTAGAACTGAGGGCTATATTACTTGCTCCGCAATTCTGAAGGGAGATCCAGTAAAGTGCAATGGGACTTGGCTTGCACCAACCTCCATGGTCGCTCAAGAAAACCTACTATGGCAGAAACCCATTTAATCATTTAGCGGCAGAATATCCTGTTACAGCCCCCTTGGCTATAACATGACTTGATTGTGGAAATCTTTTTAATTTGTTTATAGATAGTTTTAAGTATGTATATATTTATATAAGTATAAATCCATGTATGACTTTATTTGTATACTCCATTTCAGATATGCTGTTCCTTTTAAGTGATGGTAGAAGAGCGAAGGCATTATTGTCATCAGTTTCATGATGAACCAACTGACAGGTGACACGGACTACACACAGAACAATATTTTGGGTTCCCACAGCTCTTTGCATTCTGTCCATTCCATTAATAGTGCTGAGCTGGTAGCCAGACTTGAATCCTATGAGAGCTCAGGGAAGAAAAGCATATCTGATGTTAGAAGAACCTTCTGCCTCTTTGCCACCTTTGATGTTCTGTTTGTCACTTTGCTGTGGATCATAGAACTCAATGTGAGTTACCTTGTCATTTAGAAAAAAAAATGTTGTTTTGATGATTTTTCAAGCAGGTATTATGGGTTTTTGTGATTGGTAACATTCACGCAGAATCTATTTTTTAGTTGTGGATATGAGATTTGCTTCATATCCCGGTGTTCAGGGTATAGCTTCAAAATGTATAGCCATATTTAGCACCGCTTCTCGTTGGTTTACATTTATTTGCAAAGAAGTGCACACTGCTTTTATTCTAAGTGTGTCATACACTCCACTTCGATCTTCATGATATGTGGGTAATCTCCAGTAGAGGGCGAACTTGTGCAGAGATGAATATGCAAAAAAAGAAAGCCCCTCCCGGTCCATATATATCTGGTACCTCCCACCAATTTCCCATTGCTTTCTCTGCAGGAAAGACGACAAGACAGAAGATGAAGACTTCTTTTACTTGCAGGTAAGCTGGGCCCGCGCCCGGCCGTTTATTGTCCCTATTGCTGCCAGGACCCTTTCTATATTGTCCCTATCTGAGCCTCCCAGCTTAGGCTGCGGGTCCTGGTGAGGGTATGAGCAACCTATGGGTGCGGAAGGAGTATTGCTCCACCGTGAGACCTCATTATGGGGTAGGCGGTTACCCAGGTTTTGGTGATCCTGGTGTGGGATGCCCCGTCCCAACATGCCTGTGGCCTTATTCGGACCGGGTCCCCCCCTTCCTTCCGGGTCCCTTACTTCCCTCTAGAGGGGGGGGGCTGGCGGGCCGTCATCCTCGTCCTCTCCCTTTTACTTTATATATATATGTATATATGTGTATGTGTTGGTGTTACCACTGTAAGTTGTGTGTGAGTTGGTGTGGATCACCTGGAAGTTATTCATTGATGAATTGGTGCTGTTGCTTGGCCTAGCCTGCTGTGGTTTCTCCTGTCAGCCTGGGGAGCTTCTCTCCCTCAGGCTGTGTTTAGATAAGGGGGCGGGGCCGGGCGCTCGGCGCGGCCACGGTAGCCCCGCCCCCTCGTTCGGTGCGTTTTCTGAAGGGCCTCCCTGGCCAGATCCACGCTGCTGGGAGAGGGTGGGGCCTGGAAAAGCGCCCCTTCGGCGCTGGCCCCCCCCCTTCTCTTCCTGCTTCTTTCTGATCACCTCAGAGACGGGGGCCATCTTGCTGCATTGCTGCTGCTGTCGTTTCTGGGGGGACGGTAAGGGCCTGGTGGCCACTTCATTAGTTATTTGGGGGTCCGTCTCTGGTGGGGGGGCCCCTATGGTACAGGCTTATGCTTTTTTTGTCATTTTGGTATTTGTGTGTATATATATATATATATATATATATATATATATGTATTTTGAATGATGTTGTTACGCTGTATAGTAACTGATATGCCTTATTGTGTGTTGCAGATTGCTTCATAATAGTGCATAGTAAGGGGTTCCTCCTGGTCCTGGGGTCCCTAGTGTTAAATTGATCACCTTAAATCCTCCCACCGGGACTTTTAAGGGGCATCCCGGGTTTCTTAGGCATAATTCCATGCGGTCTTCCGACTGACCACAAAAATCACCTTATGGAGGCTCCGCAGGATACTGGGCTCGGGCTCCCTCTGGGACAATCCGGGCCATGTGTGGGGTATCCCTTACGGGGGAAAATGTGCTGATTTGTATACCATGTGCACAAAAGGCCATAACGCGGCAGTCCGGTACCCAGCCTTCTGGGTCGGCTCCTCCCACTTCGCCTTCCCCTCCCCGCCTTATCCATACCCCAAGTGTCATTGGTGCCAGCGGGGAGTCGCACTCTGATGTTTGTGCTAGGTTGGTCAGCATCGAGAAATTTATTGTTAGCACGGTGGGCAAGAAGGCCCAGGCTAAAAAGAGACATTTGTCGTCGGCCCAGCCCTTGTGGGATTTTGACGATGATTCCATTGATTTGTCGGATTATTCCCCTTTACAGGAGGGGGAATTTTATGAGGAAACGGAGACTGACTATGTACAGTCTGGTGATGCTGATGTCAGGCAGGCGCTGGGGGATGCCGTTGATAAGGCCACTGTTTTGTCACATCTATTGACGTGTTGGATATTGACCCGCCATAGGCGCCTCCTCTCAAGAAGGGGGAATTTTTTGGGGCCCGCAAGCCCAGTCTGGAATTCCCTACCCAGGGTCATTTTGATGCGCTGATCCTGAAAGAATGGGAAAGGCCCAGTCGGCTTCCTGGTGCTCCTCAGGGATGGGATAAGAAGTATCCTTTCCCGGTTGGAGGCGGTTAAGTGATGGTCTTCTCCTCCCGAGGTCGATGCACCAGTTTTGGGTTTGACTAACTCTTCTGTGCTGAACACCCCTGACGCCACTTCCCTTAAGGATGGCGAGTGTCACGCATTTGCCAGTGTGGGCTCAGCCCTGCGGCCTGTTTGTGCATCTGCCCTAGTGTCGCTTGCTACCAGGTCTCTTATCAGGGACTGGCTGAATGACGCTCAGTTTGATCCGGCTAGCGATGAGTTCGCTACCCTTAAGAGATGTGAATTGTTCATGGGTTTTGTCTTTGCTGCTATGGAAGATTATATTGTCATGTGTGGCAGGACTTCAGCCCTATTGGTGGCTATGCACAGATTGGTCTGGCTCCGACAGTGGACGGCGGATTTTGGGGCCAAGAAGTCGCTTATAGCTCTTCCCTTCCTCGGTGCGTGGCTGTTTGGAGATGAATTGGATGCTGTTGCTAAGGGAGGTAAGTTACCTCAGCAGAAGAAACAGCGCCGTCCCTTTTGGGGGGCTGGCTCGTTCACTCCTTCCTTTTGACGGGCCAGAGCGGCTAGATGTTTGGCCATTTTTGGGTGGCAGGGGCTCGTCCTGGAACAGGGGCAGAGGTCGGGCACGTCCCACGGCTGCCTGGGGTTCTAAGTCCAAGCCCGCCGTTAAACCGGCTCAGCAATGAAGGGGCGCCCTCACCCGCACGGATGGGGGGACGGCTGCGGCTCTTCTTCCAGGTCTGGGCCTGGGAGGTCACAGACAATTGGATTTTGGAAGTTGTCTCCTCCGGGTACAAACTGGAGTTCGAGTACTGGCCGCCTCTAAGATTCTTAAGGTCTTGGACCCTCAGGCTGCACAGGGGCTCCTGTTAGCAGTAAAAAACATTCTGGACATGGGAGTTATTTGCCCGGTGCCTCAGTTGGAGAGAGGCAGGGGTTACTACTCCAACCTTTTCACGGTTCCCAAAAAGGAGGGTTCGGTGAGACCCATTCTAGATCTCAAGGTTCTCAACAGGTTTATCAGAGCCAAAAAGTTCTGCATGGAGACTCTGCGCTCGGCTATCAATTCCCTTCGCCAAGGGGATTTTATGACATCCATAGACATCAAGGATGCGTATCTGCATGTTCTGATTTTTCCGGTGCATCAGAGATTCCTCCGGTTTGCGGTGGAGGATCAACATTTTCAGTTTGTAGCCCTTTCCTTCGGACTGACCTCGGCGCCGAGGGTCTTCACCAAGGTCTTGGCGGGAATAATGGCTCTGCTCAGAGCTCAGGGTATTCGCATTGTGCCTTATCTGGACGACCTGTTGATCTCAGCTTCTTCCCTCCGTCAGGCGGAGCTGGACACCCACCAGGTGGTGTCGACTCTGGAGAGGTTCGGGTGGGTGATCAACCGCCCCAAGTCTTCTCTGATTTCATTTCTGGGCATGAATTTGGATACCATTCAGGCCAGAGTGTTTTTGCCCCAGACCAAGGTGCGGGGGATTCAGGATCTGATCAGCCTTCTTTGGGCCAGTCCTTGTCCCTCTATCCGACAGGGGATGAAACTGGTGGGCTTGATGGTGTCCTCCTTCAAGGCGGTACCGTTAGCACAGTTTCACATGAGATCTCTTCAACGTCATCTATTGACGCATTGGGACAGGTGTCCGCAGTCATTGGATCAACCTTTCAGGATGTCTCCCAGGGTTCGGCAGTCCTTTTGGTGGTGGCTGGAGTCGAGCAACCTGTTGAAGGGCAGATCCTTTCTGGTCCCTTGTTGGGAGACGGTTACCACGGATGCCAGCCTGTCGGGCTGGGGAGGTTATTGGAAAAGTCCTCAGTTCAGCGGGGTGTGGGGTCCTCAGGAGGCTCACACCCCCATCAATGTCTTGGAGCTCAGAGCCATCCGACTGGTTCTGGCAAGGCTGACCTCACATTTACAGGGTCTACCGGTTCAGGTTCGTTTAGACAACCGAAAGGCGGTAGCTTACATCAATCACCAAGGAGGGACTCGCAGCAGGAGTGCCCTCAGGAAAGTCTCTCTGATCCTGCACTGGGCGAAGAGCAATGTTCCTTGCATTTTGACAGTCTACATTCCGGGAGTGGAGAACACGGAGGCGGATTCCCTGAGCAGGGGATCCTCTCGCCAAGGAGAGTGGTCTCTCAACCCCGAGGTTTTTCTGGATCTTTGCCGCAAGTGGGGGACTCTGGAGGTGGATCTCTTTGCCTCGAGGCACAATCACAAACTTCCGGCCTTTGTGTCTCTTTCTCAGGATCCTCTATCTCTGGCAGTGGATGCCTTGTCCCTTGCTTGGAAGGATCTGGGTTTTCTTTACCTGTTTCCGCCCGTCTCCATGCTGGGCAAGGTAGTCCGCAAACTGGTTCTAGAAGGGGCGCCAGCAATTCTTGTGGCTCCAAGGTGGCCAAGAAGGGTTTGGTATGCAGACGTTGTAAGGCTGGCCGTAGATCAGTACCGGCTTCCCGTGTTGCCGGATCTGTTATCTCAGGGTCTACTACTTTACCCCAGTTTACAAACGCTGGCTTTGACGGCTTGGCTGCTGAAACCTTCATTCTGAAGGAGGAAGGTTTGTCTGCCACCGTTGTTCAGACCTTGATTAGAGCTCGGAAGCGGTCCTCTTCTGGCATTTGCTATAGGACTTGGAGGTCCTATATTGATTGGTGTGAGGCTAGGGCCTTGCCTTGTAGGGTGTTTTCGATTCCTAGGATTTTGGAGTTTCTTCAGCATAATCTGGATCTTGGGTTCCAGCTTAGTACTTTGAAAGGACAGGTTTCTGCTCTGTCGGTTTTCTTCCAGAGGTCTTTTGCCTTACACCCGCTGGTTAAGACCTTTTTCCAAGGGGTCGCGCATGTGCGGCCCCCTCGGAAGGCTGTGGTTCCTGTTTGGGATTTGAATTTGGTTCTTTCGGTTCTCCAGGGTCCTCCTTTTGAACCGCTACAGGATATTGCTCTTTCGGTTCTCACTCAGAAGGTTGCTTTCTTGGTGGCTATTACCTCTGTTCGGCGTGTTTCTGAGTTGGCGGCTCTGTCGATTCAGGCCCCTTACTTTGAGAGACACCAAGATAAGGGGGTTTTTCATTTTAAGCCAGATTTCCTTCCTAAGGTGGTGTCTGCTTTCCACCTCAATCAGGATATTGTTCTCCCTTCCTTGTACCCTAAGCCTAACAATGACAAGGAGAGGGTTCTGCACAATTTGGATGTTGTTCGCTGTGTGAAGTACTATTTGGTGACTACTTCTTCCTTCCGCAAGACGGACGCTTTTTTCGTGGTGGAAAGGTTTGGCGCCTGCTAAGTCTACGATTAGCAAATGGATTCATCAGGCCATTGTTGGGGCCTATTCAGCTAAGGGGAGGACTCCCCCTTTTAGGGTCACTGCGCACTCTACTCGTGCTGTTGGTGCATCCTGGGCTTTTCAGCACCAGGCTTCTGTTGAACAAGTTTGTAAGGCTGCTACTTGGTCTTCCGTTCATACTTTTTCCAAGTTTTACAAGGTTGATGTGCGGGCTTCAGCGGATGCTGTTTTTGGCCGCAAGGTTCTGCAAGCTGCAGTGGTTTGAGTTGGTACATTCTTTACTGTTTCTGGTTCCCACCCATGACGGACACTGCTATTGGATGTCCCACATGTCATAAAGATCAAAGTGGAGTGTATGGCACACTTAGAATAATACCGTTTTGTGAGTACTCACCTTTAAAACGGGTATTATGAGTGTGCCATACACTCCACTTCGCCCCACCCCTTTTCAGGTATTCTGGAGCGTTTATATGGTGAACCATTGGTTTTGATTGTTAAGGTTATAATTGGTTCTTCCTGGTCCCCTTACTGCTTTTTTACACTGGGAAATTGGTGGGAGGTCCCAGGTATATATGGACCGGGAGGGGCTTTCTTTTTTTGCATATTCATCTCTGCACAAGTTCGCCCTCTACTGGAGATTACCCACATGTCACGAAGATCGAAGTGGAGTGTATGGCACACTCATAATACCCGTTTTACAGGCGAGTACTCACAAAAACGGTATTCTTCACCTTAAACTGGACCTTCAGCGTGATTTAATGGAAAGCCCAAACCATAAAAAAAAAATATGAGGAAGGGCACAGGATGTTGCCTGAAACGCGTGATATGTGAACTATTCTTGGAATGGAAACCATGTAACTTTTAACTTGACCAATAAACTGAGAAATTTTAAGGAACACTTGAGTGCTGGACAATGGAAATTTTTCATGTATATGGACCTTGCTGGTGAGTCCTGAGCCTCAGTGCATCTGTGGAAGCTGCAGTGGGATTGAGCTGGCTGTCTACACTTTCATAAAAAAAAAAAAAAAAAAACTATTCCCGGCATCTAAAATTAATATATTTTTTGTTTTTAGTCACTTACTTACTTATTATTTCCCCCACTGGGCTGCAACTCTGTTCAGGACTCTAGGATACGGATGCCGCCATCTTGACTCAGAAGCATCATACATACTGAGGGGAGGAGAGCGGGATAAAGTACAGGGGGGCGGGTTATAGCTGTGCTTTGCTCAAAGAGCAGAGCTGTGGTTAGGGAAAGGACAGCAATCCCAGAATGCAGATAGACACTTCCTGTTTGCAGGGTGCCTGATGCTCCATGAGCCGCCAACTGATTTTGTCTGCCATTCTCAGCTCAGTGGTATTTACAGCCCAACCAAATCCACAATCTTGTTGTCCAAATATGAGCAAGAGAGTCTGCTCTTATGCTAGCGAGTACTGTAGAGTGTGCTAGTGCCCAGGTGCTGAGACATCTGAAGCTTTTATCTCTATAAAGATATAGCTATTCTTAGTATACAGTACGTCCTGCTCCAGATAAGATTCATAACACATGGTATTACTCCGCCAGATGGCGCTGGACTGCAGAGACATCGAAAACAGGCTCCTCCCGTCCCCTCAAATACCCAGGGACCTCCCACAATCCCCAGATCTTCTCTGCAGTCTGGACTGCGAAGGACAAGAAGATGGCTCTCTCTTCTCGAAGGTGAGCGGAGCTATTAGCCTGAGGCCATGTAGGACTATTCCCACCCGTTCCATTATTAATGTGCCTCCCAGCCTTGGCTGCGCTGGTCGGGTGATGATAGGCAGCACCGCTGTCAGGTGCTTAGGAGCGCTGCTCCACCGCAATCCCCCACCAAAGGGTAGGCGGTATAGGCATATGGTGAGCCTCTATGGGATGCCCCTCCCGCCCTATTGCCCCTTGCCCCTGTCTATCGGTGGGTCCTGTTAAGTGGCCGCTGTCCTCCCTCGCTCTCCCTTGTAGCCCTCGGGGGAGGGTGTGTGTGTGTGTGTATGTGAATTTGCCTTGGTGCTTCACTGTATTATGTACTTATGGTTGGTGTCAGTCGCCGTGCTGACTTGGTTGCACTGGTTGCCTTTTTTAAATTGCCGGCGCGCGCGCTTCCACTGTGTTCCGTGCTTGGCGGCGGCGTTACCTCAGGCGCTGGTGCACCGTTATTGGCTGCTTGTCACGTGTACGGCTTCGCGCTCTGTGCACTGTACCCCGTTAATAGACACCAAGACGAGTGAGCCAACCAGCAAAGGCTCAATGAAGTGCCCCACAAAGGAGGTCGCATAAACCAAGAAAGATAATTATTCAAGTATTTAATGTCAAAAAATTATTATTGTACATATTACCAAGACATCACAAAACTCTACATACAAACACACATAAAGGACTGTTTAAAAAACATGCAAGACAACGCCCTCTGGTGGCAACACCATATGAAAGACTCTAAATAAATATATATAGAAAGTATATATAGAAAAATATATATAAAATATAATATATGAACTGCCTGTCTAAAATATCTACAGTGAATAAAAACCCCTTCAATACAGAGAAACAACCAATTCCATAACAATTAATGAGTATATATATATATATATATATATACAAAAATCTGTGCAAACCAAGTTCATTAACAACCTATTATCAATAAGGAAAGTGCATGTGCTATAATTTAAATACAACCAAACAATAATACAAGACACTGTGCTATACAATGCCAGTGCAGCAGTGTAAAAATCTCACATATATGAAGAAAAATCCTTAACCTATGTGCATAGCACTATTTGCTATAATGAAAAACGACAGGCATAAGTATAAGAAGAGTAAATTATAGCACCATAATGAAACTGAGTCCTAGTTGCCACCGAGGGGTAGAATCGGCATCTACGCGTTACGTGGCCCCGCCCACTCCCTCGGTGGCAACTAGGACTCAGTTTCGCTGGGCGCCATTTTGGTTAGCTTCCCGCGCACGCATCGTGACGGTCTCCTCCTCCACCTGAGCTGTAAGTGCCCTTATGGGCGAGTCCCTTTCATTTTTGTCTGCCCATCTGCGCACGTTCCTGACATCTCTTTCCCATTGTGTCTTTCAGACGCTGAGTTCCCGGCGGCCTCTCCCGGCTTCATATACATATATACCATTCATATAAGTACCTTATGCGTATACATTGCTATACTCACTAGTATAAGGAACGGGCCTTCCCAAAATCTCCCACATTGATCAGCGGGTAGTTGGGGCATCCAGGGTGGCTTACGGCATAAATCCCTATCGACATACTATAATCAAACAATCACCATATGGAGGCATCTCAGGATTGTGTTACCGGGGTCCCATCGGGACAGGACTGGCTGTGTATATCGTGTGGTCTCCCCCACGCTGAGGTGGACGGGGCTAGGGTCTGCGCGTCATGTTCCGAACAGATGCTGGAACTGCGAGCGATGCTTGCGGTTGTTCCTCGCCCTTTCCCACCCCTTAACCCTTCCCCAAACCTCAAACCCTTCCCCCCCCCCCCCCCGAGATGATAGAGGTTTGGTCCTCGTCCCCTGCTGTGGACGCTCCGATTATTAGGGTTCCTAACCCCCCATTCCTTACTTCCCCGGCTTACAGCTCCCTGCGGGATGCCGAGGATCGGCGTATCGATAGGCTTGCTTCCCACGCCTTTACCTGCGCTGGCACGACGCTGCGACCTGTCTGTGCCGCGGCGATCACGGCTGTGGCCGCTAAGGCTCTTATATGTAAGTCCCTAGAGCATCAGCGTGAAGATTTACCCTGGGAGGTCTTTTATGCACTCTCTAGTTGCGATATTTTTCTTAAGTTTATCCTTATGGCCTTGGATGACACCATCAAAATGTGTGCTAGGACCTCTGCCCAGGCGGTGGCTATACGTCGCCTTCTCTGGCTTCGTCAGTGGGGGGCAGACGATGACACTAAGAGGATCTTGACGGGGCTCCCCTTTAGAGGACATCACCTGTTTGGGGCACGTCTGGATATTTTGGAGAAACAGGCCACACCACCTAGTCAGAGGCGGCCGCTGCGTCCCCCGCTGGGCAGAGGCATCCCCCTCCCCCTCCATATCATTCCATTGCACAGGAACCGGGGTTGCTCCCTGCTGGACCTGGCCCAATCTCCCGCCCCAGGAGTGACTTTCAGGGCCCTCCGGTCGGGCTAAGTCTTTTTCCTTCCCTGATTTCCCTCATGCATGATGGGACGCCCTCACCCACCTGGGTGAGGGGAAGGCCGCAGCACGCTACTCCTATTGGGAGGCATCCTGCCTCGCTCGGGTGGCTTTAGGTAGTTACCCTAGAGGTGGAACGGTGTTTGCTGGACAGTCCTTCCCCGAGTCGGTTAAGAGGTCTATGTTTCCGTGCCCGTCTTCGGTGCAGGCTTAACTGGGCCTGCCAGGTATGGCTTCCCTGCTGAACGCCATTATCATATAGAATCTGGGGCCCCTGAGCGGGTCTGCCCCTCCTTCTCTCCCTTCTTCTCTCCCTTCTAGGAGGAGGGAGCTTATCTGCCTAACACCTAGGAGAGTGTGGCATCTGTAACATAATCTTTCGGCCTGGCGCCCTAGACAGGGCTGTCTGTGCCCCATGCCCCAGGGACCCCCTGGCTGCTGGGCGTGTTTGGATTTTTCCAGGCTCTGGGGAACCTTTGGGATACTGAGCCCTCTACGACAGGTATTGGTGTTCACTTACACCGTAGAGACTTAACCTAAGCCCCCTGTTTGCACCCTCGTATGCACTGGGCTCCGGAAGGGTGTGTTGGCTCACGTCACCAAGGGGCGTTTGGTACAGGGGACCTTTTAGACTCCACTGTTCCCTCACACGGAGCTGTGGGGATGGAACTTGACAAACCGGAGTCCTACTCGACTCCACCCTCTAATCCCTGGTTTACACCAGACGTAGGTTTCACCTAGTGCCCCCTTTTTTTTTGTTGTTTCCTTGACTATAAGGAGTTTACAGGTATGAGACCTCCGGTTCTCCGTCCTGTATAGTGATTCCTCCAGACAGCTTTGCCTTCTGGTGAGCCGATTGGCGGCTCGTCCTTGGACACCATTCGCCCCGGGGTTCTTGGGCTCTGAAGTGACTTAGCTATTAGCCCTGGATGAGAGGGTTGCACCCTGAGCCTGGTTTTGACTACCCTACCAACTTGTGGAGGCACTTACTCTTCTACTGGGCTCGTGGGTTCCGCAGGGGAGCATTCCATACTCCTTACCCTTCCCTGATGGTTACCATGGTAACTATTCTGGCACTAAGGGGGCCTAGTCTTCTGAATTCCCCGGGGGTTCCTAGGAAGGGACCTTGAAGGTTCTGGTTTCCTAGGTGAATTTTGGTCATAAGTAGCACGTTGTGGGTCCTAGTTGGGGACTACCCCTTCTTGTACCCGTCCATTGGGGGACTTTCTGCCTTAATAGGTCAGTGGTTGCGCTTTGTTCCTGCGGAATTCTCGGGCATGGATACTTACCGGGGAGCCCTGATTCCTTAGGGGACTTGATATTCCTTGTCTTTCCTGAAGTATCCCTCCCTTTGGAGGTTCTCTGTTGTGCCTCCGGGCTCACACTGGCAGGGTTCTATTACAGGGGTGTACCCCCGTTATTGGCCAGATTGGTCTGCCCTGGCTGGGGGCTAGGGGTTCTGGCTGGGTAGTTACTAATGCCCTACCGGGCGCGGGGAGAGCTTGCGCTGGTCCCCTGATGACAAGCAGCACCTTTTGCTTGGGGCCTGGGAGGCCCAGCGGGGTGTGGATTCTCAGGGAGTTCTGCTGTGTTCAGCTGGACGGTATGTTCCCTCAGGAGGACTATTTTTCTAACATAATATGGTGGTGTTACCTTAAACATACTTTAGCGTTGGCAGGATCGGGGGCTTGCCCTGCCCGAGATGACAGATCTCGAGGTGTCTTGTTCTTTGGAGGTTCGGGACCTTGTCTTCCTCCTTATCCTCTTCCTTCTGCCACGCTGGTTTAGCTTATGCTGCCCTATGCTATGCGCTGGGTCTAAGCCCCTTACCTGGCGGGTTGGTATCTGCTCCCGGGATTCGGGTTCTACAAGCAGTGTTTGGTATGGGCTCACTATTGCCTCTGTCTATAGTTGGGGCCTGATCTGTTCTCCTGTTACGAGATATGATCCAATCTTTTGTTGGCATTCCTCAGGGTCTGCTCAGGTGCATTCCTAGGGGATCCCTAGTTCCCCCTTGGGGGGAGGACTTATTCTGAAGCCCTACTTAGGGTTTCTACAGTTCTTAGTCAGGTCCTTGTCTGACCTGCTCCTTCCATTAGGGCTACTCCAGGCAGTGGTGTGCCATAAGGCAGGGCACTATTGTTGGTCCTAGTAACTATATATATATATACATTTTTATATGTATGCATTCTTTGGTATAGAGCTATACCATGAGGTGAGGGTGCCCGCCTCACACTAATTGGCATTCAGGCGTTCCTTCGTCCCTTCTGCATTGGACGGATCCTCTGGTTTCGGGACTATGGTCTAATTACCATGAGTTGAAGGGATCTGTGCCCCTTTACTGGGGTAAGAGATCTGCTGGAACTGTCTTGTCCCTGATGGGATCTTATTTTGGGGTCTTCCGGTGCCCCCTTCTGGAAGTACCGGGTTGATTGTGGCCATGGATTAGGGCCCTATGGCCTGGTCCTGTTTGGTTGCTCGTCCTTCCGGACTGTTGGATTTTTTTGGCTTTGCCGAATATCGTCGTTAGCACTTCTGTTGGTCTCGTCTGTGACCTGGATATGTATTCCCCGGGGGGGGGGGGGGGGGAGTTTTTGAGTTACCATGGTTACCCCCTCTTGTAGCGGAATGGTTAGACAGTTATTTTGGCTTATCCTTTTAGAGGAAGATCCCTATTATTATTATTAGTTCTTGTACCATTAGTGCTGGGCTTGCCCTGTAGCACTATGTTCTGACGATCAAGCCGGCCAGTCCGCTGCTTGAGTTCTATTTTCCCTTTACAAGGTTCAAAGGTTGAGGTTTGAGCATTGCTCTTGTTGTTGAGTACATGGTTAAGGGTGACAGCGCTTTACTGTTGGCTGTGCCTTTTCATGGGCATCCCACCCTATTGTGGACACTGCTATTGGATGTCCCATACGTTATGAATATGTTCTGGAGCAGGACGTGCTGTATGCTTAGAATAATACAATTCTGTGAGAATCTCACCTGTAGAATTGGTATTATATGCATACAGCATGTCCTGCTCCACCCCACCCTGGTTTCACTTTGTTCTGGATCCCCTGTATGGTGATTGTACTCACTTGGTGTTATTACCAGAAATTCTGGGTGGTTGTGCTTCTCCTGGCTTCTCTTATCACTGCTTTTCAATGCTGGGGATTGTGGGAGGTCCTCCGGTATATGTAGGGCCGGGAGGAGCTTGTTTTCTTCGTGATCTGCAGTGCACGGCGCTGAAGGCGGAGGTATACCCATACGTTATGAATATGTTCTGGAGCAGGACGTGCTGTATGCATATAATACCAATTCTACAGGTGAGATTCTCACAGAATTGTATTTTTGGATCCCCTGTATGGTGATATCATTGTTATAGTTACCAGTTTGGGTTTTAATTCTCCCGGCTTCTCGTTAACTGCTTTTCAATGCTGGAGATTGTGGGAGGTCCCTGGGTATTTGAGGGGCCGGGAGGAGCCTATTTTCGATGTCTCTGCAGTCCAGCGCCATCTGGCGGAGTAATACCCAAGTGTAAGTAATCTATCTGGAGCAGGACGTACTGTATACTCATAATACCAATTCTACAGGTGAGTAATCACAGAATTGTATTTTTATGTCCTGTGTGTATCTGTATTGTATTTAAGTTACTAATACTAATTTATGTCTCCCTTAGGCATATACAAGCATTATTGATGCCTTGAAAAAAGAAGTTTTAGAGTATGACTACTACTATTCATTTTTTGATATATTTGTAAGTATTTTGTTTTTAAAGCAATTCTAACTCTCCCTGGCATTTCTAACCCAGCAACCCCTGCCCAAGCCCTGCATAAAGGAGATAACTAACTTTTATATGGGCTGCTTTGTACATCTAGGAGCCTGGAACCTCCATCTCTGAATTCTTCGTATTTCTGGGCCCCCCCTCAAAATGGACACTGCTAGGGAAAGGCAAGCCTCTTTATTTCAGAGCAACCTGATGGCAGGAGAAAATGGGCAAGGTCTCTGCGCACCTAAAAGTTGTCCACAATGGTTGAAGATCACTTTAACCCTTTCTTTGAGTGCCTACTTGAAATTTTGTCACCCTCTGTTGTCAGGCCATGTTTCTTCATTTTGCGCTATAAATGTTTAAATGTGATTTTTGCAAGGATTTCAATTGTTTTTTTTAAATTAAAGAATAGAAGTTTTTCAAGAAAATCATATTGTTTTTAAAAGCCCCATTCCTCCTGATTTCAACTGTACCACATATGCCATATATTAGTAGACACCCATTACTGCCCAGGAAACCACCCAAACTGAAATGAGAACTTTGACATTTTCAAATAAAATACACCTATTGCACTATCAAGGATTAAAAATTAATTGTCCTGTGGTCCCTCCTTCCCTAGGGGGAAACCTGCGCTTTTTTTTTAAAGATTAAAACGCTTATAAAGATGAAAATGACGTGGGGTTCCCCCTTCCCATATGGGCACCGGTCTCTTCTGCACCCCCTTGGGCTTTGGGGATGCAGGTAATGGTAAGTCACCCGCTTGCCACAGATGACTTGCCAGCCCCTCCGGCCATGTGAGCTAGTATAGGGGTCTTAAGAACCCCTTACCAGTTCACAAAGGGTTAAGTGTAAACTCACACAGAAAAAGTGCGGTGCAGACCACTCCGCTGCAGCTGGGCATCCTCTGTTCCCACACTCATTCCCTCTTATTACTCTCTGCTCACTCCCGTCACTTGGAGGGGCCTTTTATAGCGGAGCAGTGAACTGACTTTGGCTCACTTGCCGCTTTAAATACCTTTTCCTGTGGCAGCAAGTGGAATGGCAGAAGCCATCGTGAGACAGGGAAAGTGTGTGCCGCTGAGGACCCCAGGTGGGGGGATCGGAGGCCCCCTAGTGAAAGAGGAGAACTCTTGTGCTGGATCCTGGACTGAGGTGAGGGTTTTTTTTTTTGGCCACAAACCAGGTTAAACTCCAAGAATGTAGAATCTACGGGCTTGGCAGTTGAAGGAAGGAGAAGCAGCAACTTGGATTCTAGGGGCTGTACTTTCTAAAACATTAAATAGTTATTTAGGTTGAAAAAACACATATGCTCATCAACCAAGTTTAACCAAGATTCTGACAATAATTTGTAGATGTTGTCCTTGGAGTTGGGGGAATTTATTAAAATGCAGAAAGCTGTTCACCTTTTATCTCCCGTTCACATGTGCTTGACATTTCCATTGACAGTAATTATTAAATGTTTCAGAACAGTGATTATTGCAACGTAAGTAATTGAACCACAGCCAGGAAACTAGCAGTCAGCAAGTTGTGCCTCACGTAACATTTTGGATTTCTTTTATAGGAAATGTTATCATAGAATATCTTATTGTGGGTGCCTGGCAGGGATTTTTTATTTTGGGCTAAAACCGTGCTGGCTCTAGGATTATGTGGGCCCCTGGGCGATAGTCTCAGTGAGCCCCTTGTGGTGTGGTATGACTCCATACATAGTGATAAAGCTGCATATGTGAATATTGGCAAAGAATATATATAGAGAGAGAAATAATAGAAGGAATGACAGAAAGTATAGAAGAAATAAGAAACATAGGGAATAGAAAAAAATAATCAATGAAGCAATGAAAGAAATTAATAGGAGGAAAAAAGAAAGAAAACAACATTACAGTATAGATTAAAGACAGAAACAAAGAATATACAGAAATAAATAAAGGTATACAAATAATAGGAAATATAGAAAGTAAGAAAGAGAGGATAAACAATGGCATAGAATAAATATCAGAAAGAAAGAGAATGAACACATGACAGAAACAAAGAAAGAATTAAACCAATGACAAAAAAGCAGGGATTTGTAGAGACTGAATGGCAGAAAAGACGCAAAGGAAAGAAAATAAGTAGAAAGAAAGAAAGAAAAAAATACTAGAAAGAAAGAAAAGCATAGAAGTAAAGAAACAAAGATTAAAAGGACTGACTGAAATAATAAAAAAGAAGGAAAAACAAAGAATAGGTGGAAAGAGAGAATGAAACCGGACCTTCAGCATGATTTAATGAAAAGCCCAAACCCTTAAAAAACAATTCCCCAGCATCTAACATTAATATATTTTAAGTTTTTAGTCACTTACTTATTATTCTTTTCCACACCAGGCTGCAACTCTGTTCAGGACTCTAGGATACGGGCGCCGCCATCTTGACTCAGAAGCATCACACACAATGAGGAGAGCAGAGCGGGATAAAGTACAGGGGGAGGGTTATAGCTGTGCTTTGCACAGACAGAGCAGGGCTGGGGTCAGGAAAAGGACAGCAATCCCAGAATGCAGAGCGACACAATCAGAAGACACTTCCTGTTTGCAGGCTGCCTGAAGCCCCATGAGCCGCCATCTTGGATGTTTAAAGGCTCATAACATGCAGTAGATGCAGGTAGGATGATTTTTAATGTGGGCAATCTGTATGTACAGGATGTGGGAAACATATAAGATAGGCTCTTATTCAGGGTGAAGGTCCGTTTGAAAGGGAAAAAGGAATAGAAGGAAAAGATACAAAGGTTAGAAAGAGTTACAGACAGAACAAAGTCTCTTCCAATGGCCAATTTGCTTCTGGCTGACAGACAGTATTTAATCCTATTTACTGCATGGCCTAGTGTCCTGCATAGGGGCTGCCCAGGGTAGAGCGAATGAGATGGGCCCTCCCAAGGTGCCCGGATATGCCCAGTGCTGACTCCTGCCCTGAGCTAAAATGTTGACCTTGTTTGCTAACCAATTTGATTTACCTATTGGGACCTTGATTTCATTTCATGTTAATTTCTTTTTGCCTAAACAAACAAACTGTGAAAACATTTGTTTTTAAATAGCTCCCTTGGTTTTCATTTTACAGCTGCTGTCGTTCTTTCG
The DNA here is from genome assembly GCA_027917425.1 of Gastrophryne carolinensis. Lineage (NCBI taxonomy): Eukaryota > Metazoa > Chordata > Amphibia > Anura > Microhylidae > Gastrophryne > Gastrophryne carolinensis. The sequence goes on along the minus strand of CM051239.1, from coordinate 192,069,967 downwards.
ATTTGTTGTGCTTATTACTGCATATGCAATATGTAAACTACGCCACTGGTGGGCCGTAGCAGTAAGTACCTACTACATTCTTCTTACTATACCTGTTCATGGATTCCATTAGTTTGATTGGAAGGTGGGCTTTTCTTGATGCAGATGCATTGAGTCACAACACAGTTGATTCCACTTAAAAATATAAATTAATTCAGTTTATGTAGTAATGAACCAAGCAACTCTACTGTTGTGTTTTTTGCCATTCTACTTTCCATATGACTTGCATATTCACCATATGCACTTTCTTTATGACTCTTGAGTGGAACAAGACTCCAGGGCTGGGAAAAAGCCTTCTCAAGGGAATCCAGATTTGGGATGCCCCATTTGTAAAATAAAAATCTCCATTTGCCCCCATTTACCTAATACTTGGCTCGATACTGCAGCCCTCAGGCATATGCACATCCCCTGCACCCCCATCCTCTGCTTGCACCCATGTCAAACAAATCTAAATGGCTGGTGGCAGTTACATGTGGCCGGAGGGAGCGTGCATTAATTTGCACAGCAATAAATGCTCATTGGTAAAGACCCTGTAAATGAACCATGAGATCACAGATCAAGGTGACTTACTGTTTAAACGGGGGGTTTTCACACACAGAGCCATCCCAGATTGGGTTTTGAGATGATTTAAGGCATGTCAAAGAAATAGGTGTTTACATGTTATAGACAGATGCCCTTTGCCTTATACCGAGGAGATTTTTATGAAAGCCATAGGGAATTGAGAAAGCCAGTCAGATGAGTTTTGAATTATCTACAAGAAAAAAAAAAAGATTTTACAGATTTAACAGAGTAACCGTTTAGATCTGTTATTTTTAATGCCCAGTATTTATTTATATATAAATGTTTGTATAATATTTTTCAGTAACCAAAAGTTTAAAGTTTAAAAAAAAAACACTATACTCGCCTTTCATCCAGCATTGCTGTGCGGAATGGGACTACGACGTGCCTCATCACAGGAACTATGGCGCACCCCTCTCCATTCACTTTAATGATGAGGGGGTCTGTGATGAGGGGGGCCCAGGCAAGCCCGAAAGTTTCTTTACACCGCACCAGCAGCGATAGCCTGTACTAGATGAAAGGTGAGTATAGTGGGGGGTTTTTTAAACTAAAGTATGACTTTAGGTGGAGCTATCACCAGGACTTTCCTGGTGAGCCGCGGTCGCATCTCCACTATCCCTCTAGCAGGGCGCGTGCCCGTACCATGCATTTGTGAATAGCGGGTGCGCTCCCTGTTAGAGGGAAGCGGGAGATGCAGCCGACTGCGCACTCAGAGCCTTAGACGAAGGCTTAGACCTCAGTGGCTACGAGCACGCTGATTGGACAAGTGGACGTGCATGCACCGTAGGACCCGCAAGAGGTGAGCTAACTTTGGCGATCTGGGTGGTTTCACACAGCGGGTGCCCTTGGGGAAAGGGCCAAAATCCTGGGAAATAAATGAACATGGGCTTTTCTGTTAAAGTGGGAACAGGTGGATGAAGGTTGGTTGTTTATATTCTAGAGCTGCCTGAGAGAGCTGCCAGTATCAGATGTCTCTCAAAGCAAACCTATATCCTGCACCCCTATTAAAATTAGCTTGCAGTAGTTCCAAGTCCAAAGTTTGTCAATTAAGAAATTAGAATTAGAAGAATTGGAAAGAAAGAGGAGTAGTGGCCATACCACTTGTATTGGAATTCAAAGACTCCTTTCAGACCAGGCCATTTTTTGATCCCTTGTGAAACACTACTCGTAGTAACCTATCGGCACTTTCACGTCTGCATTTGGTGTTTGCAGAGCAATCAGATGGCCCCACAAAATCCTTGCCTGCAACGTTTTAAAGGCAGCTGTGATGGTGACTCTACAACCGCTTTCAAAGCGCTGTGCAAACGTGATTTCTAATGCGGTAGCGATTGTCATAGAAAATCAATACCTCATACGGAATGCCCTGGTCTGAAACCAGCCTAAAGGCATTGCAATTTCTAAGGCTTTCTTCTTGATGAGGGAAGGTGGCTATAGCAGTGAGCAGCTACAATACTCTGTTCACCAAACAAGACAGAAGGCTTTGTTTTGGAAAACTCTTGTACTGTAGGTTCCAAGAGCTACCCATAACACAGCCTTCTGTTTTATTTGGTGTGCAGAGTGACTTGCTATATGTGCTTCTGCACAACCACCCGCTAGGTTGAGGAGCCCATCCTTACTGGCTGACCTCAGGGGCTGCACCATGTGACTGTCCACCACAAATATGATTGTCAGCAGTGAAACTCACAAGCACGGCACAGCTGACCAGAAAGCAAGCTGTTAGAGGTGGAGCCACAGTGAAATAACAGGTGAGATTTAGCCAGCTGGACTGCAATGGGTTGATTTTGCAGGTGGTCAGGTAAGTATTAACCCTTCATATATTCTAAGCTTTAAAAAGGAACAACACACAGAAATGTCTCTTTCCTGTGTGGGAATGCCCCCTGTGTGGATCCCTCTTGGTCGCCCCATACACTTACCTTCTTGCGCTCCCATGAGGCAGATTCGAGCATTTGCATTGCGCACTGTCTTGGCGGACTCGCTTTTACTCAACTAAGCCACCTAGCCGAGTGCCACCAAAGGGAGCTATGTCGTGCCTGCGCCGCCCATTCAGAAAAGCCAGGGTGCCCCTGGCTAGAGGTGAGCCGGGATGTGGCCACAGCACGGAGAGACGCAGCGAGGGCTCCGACTAGAGAAGGTGGGTGAAACTGGTCACCGGGGGGTGGGCGTTCACATAGCAGGCAATCCAAATTCAGGTGGCCCAAGGAGTGGAAGGCCCTGAAATGTTTTAGACTCCAGGGCCTCTGATGTTCCTCTTTAAGAGTTTGATTTAGAGTCTACTTATTACCTAGTCCCCTAAAATATGTATAATTCAGTTTGCTTGTAAAAATGTCTGAGCCCATTCCTTTTTTTTTTTTCTTATAGGTAACTACAGCCACAACTTGTGCCTTCCTGATTGTGAAAGTAATTTTATCTAAGGTAACTCCATATCTTAGTAATAGCACTAAGCACTTTATATTGTCCTGTCAAGGTTATAGCTAAATCTGAGTGTTTGTTTCTCTAGTTGTTTTCACAAGGTGCATTTGGCTATGTTCTTCCTATCATGTCTTTTATCTTGGCCTGGATAGAAGCATGGTTTTTGGATTTCAAAGTTCTACCCCAAGAAGCTGAAGAGGACAATCGTAAGTTATTGCTTATTTCGTGAAATGATTCTATGTTCATCACATGCCGCTATGACCTGACCTTTCCTGGAAGCGTGTAAACGAAATGTAAACAGCTGTACAATTCTAAAACTATCAACAATTATTAACACTTTATTTTCCCCAGTCTGCTGAATCCAATATCAAAGCACTTTTGCCATTTAAACGGTCTCCCTGTTTTAAAGGTTTTTATTACCAGGTATTATGACAAAACAGGCAGCCGGTGGCTAGCGGTTTCCTTAACCGGACCTCTAATTCAAAAATAAGCAATCAATGATGTAAGCTTTTTGACAAAGCATAAGCTCATGCAGATGCTGCGCTCCTGAACTGCATGGGCACTGTCTTCTTGCTACTCACCTAACAGCGCTTTTTCTTAAACGCCCAGTTTGATAGTCGCAATTGCCTTAAAGTGGACCAACACCCACCCCTGATTGGCCCGGAAATCTATAAGATTCCCGGGCCGATCAGCTCCCTCCCCGCGGGGCATCTGAAATCGGGATGCCCCGCTGTGTGAAACCCCCCAGAAAGCCCCTAAAAACGTACCTTATTGGCGACGGACAAGCGACGGACAAGCCGCCGCCGCCTCCCGCGCGTCCCTCTAGCAGGGCGCGCACCCGCGCCGGCCGTTTGTGAATGGCCGGCGCGGGCGCGCACCCTGTAAGAGGGACGCGCGAGAGGCGGCGGCGGCGGCGGCTTATCCGTCGCTTGTCCGTCGCAGATAAGGTAAGATTTTAGGGGCTTTCTGGGGGGTTTCACACAGCGGAAGTGGACCAACACCTAGGATAGTGAAAATCCTGGGTGTTGGTCCACTTTAAATCTCTGTGCAATAATCCCGTAACACTTGTCAGAGGTAGAAAGCCATTTGTTGTAATTCCTCCTTGCTCAGAAAACTCCTATAAACATTGTGACAAGTCTTTCACTGCTCTGTGGCTCCCAGTAGAGATACATAGTTATCTACTTAGCATTGCATGTGCAGCATGAGAGAGGTGCTGTCCCCTGTTTGAGGCATTCTTCACTATGTTGGTGTGGGCTGCTTGTAGCCAAACTCCAAGCTTTGGTGCTACCTTCACACAGACTGCCTTGTGTGGAGAGACCGTTTCACAGAGGCACACTGCTGCATAGCTAGGAGCTTTCTTTTTATCCAACCAGCTAGAGAGATTTCTCAAAACATCCTTACGGCAGCATAGCACTGAGATATTAAGGCTCCGTCCCAAGGTAGTAACACGTGGCCACCAGAATACACAAAACTTTTTGCTCCTCCTCCAGATACCAGTTTTTTTACGTGCCAGACCACCAGCTCATGAACCACAGGTTTAGGTAAGTAGACCGGGTCGCTGTGGGTCTGATGGGGTTGACCTATTCCCCAGGGAATTCCCCCTATACCTGACTCTCAGCAAGGGGGGGGGTGAGTATGCTAACGGTCTGAGGCATTGTGGAAATCGTCAGGGGGGATTTCAGGGTCCCCCTTCCCACCACCTCCACCGATACCATATAGTGGCCAAGAGGCTTCTGAGGCTCCGGTAGGATGTACATATGGCTGACAGTCATGCTGCATTATGTTTTTTGTCTACTGGTGTGGGTCTGTGGAGCTCACCGGAGGCCAGGCTGTGCTATGTGCATGCACGCGCCTCTTCCACTTTTTAAGCCTGACGGAAGGGGGAGGGGATCTGCTGCAGAGGGTGATTCCACCCTGCGACGCAAGGTGACGTCAGTGCTAGGCCCTGCTGTGAGACCAAGCTAATGCATGTGCTCCCTGCTTAAAGGGGAAGAACTCAGCTATGTAGTGTATTTTTCTGGCCTCCCTCTCATTTTACCTTAGAGAGCTAAAAGACGCAGCAATTAGGAACCTCCCTTCTTGCTTATTTATAGAGCTTGGGGGGTCCTCTACCCCGCACCAGGCTTTAGAATGGTGGATCAAGCAGGGGATCCTTGCAAGTCCATGTTCTTCTATCATCTACTATGGGACCCCGCACCAGGCTTTAGAATGGTGGATCAATCAGGGGATCCTTGCAAGTCCCTGCTCCTCTATCATCTACTATGAGATCTACCACATCCCTCCAACTCGATTGATCCAATTTCATCAGAAACTGTTGGCTGCTCTGTCTGGGAAGAAGGGGTCCAGCTCTGCTCTGGTAAGTACCTTCTTTATTTATGGGCACACTCTTGCAGTTTTAAGGGCTACTTTGAATTATTGTAATGTGCTTGGAAGGTTATATAGGATCCATACGGCCCACTACTCCTTCTTTTGTATTTTAGACCAAGCCCCCTATAAAAATGTCCAAGACTAAAACTGGCTCCAGGTCTAAGGATAAAAGTAGGGGATGCCTGATATGTGAAATCAAGCTACTAGAAACCTTTTTCACTATATCCAGTCCAGGTCGTCCCAGAAGTAATGACATATGGGTAATCCACCGCTAGGTGGCGCTTGACTGCAGGATCAATAGCTGTAGCTCCTCCTGGCCCCCTATAAAATAGGACGTCTCTCTATGATTCCCCAGTGTTCTTCCTGCAGTCTTGCTGCATAAGGATCGTATGGATACTCTCTCCTGGATACTGCAGCTGAGCGGGGTCTCCTAGCCTGTCGGCCGCTGCATCCTTATTGCCACCGTTCCCGTGGACCCACTACTGCCTCTCAGCTTCGTCTGACCGGGTCGGTGAAGGTAGGATGAACGCCGGGGTCACTATGATGTTATTCTTAGTATGCAGTACGTCCTGCTCCAAATCTAATACTTACAGTTGGATATACTCCGCCAGATGGCGCTGGACTGCAGAGACATCGAAAATAGGCTCCTCCCGGGGGGGGGGGCCTCCCACAAATCCCCAGAATTTCTCTGCAGTCTGGCTGCGAAGGTGAGCGGGGCTATTAGCCCCACCCGTTCCACTAGTAATATGCCTCCCAGCCTTGGCTGCGCTGGTCGGGTGAAAGTAGGCAGCACCGCTGTTAGGTGCTTAGGAGCGCTGCTCCACCGCAATCCCCCACCAAAGGGTAGACGGTTCAGGCTTATGGTGAGCCTCTATGGGATGCCCCTCCCGCACTAGTGCCCCCTTGCCCCTGCCCATTGGTGGGCCCTGTTTAAGTGGCCGCTGTCCTCCCTCTTCCTCCTTGTAGTCTTCAGGGGAAGAGGGGGGGTGTAATTATGTATGCTATGCATTCTGTCTTTTACACCTTTTTTTCCATTCTGTTAGTCTTGTGTCAGACGCCGCGCTGGCTTGTCTTTACTGTCTTTTTAAAATTGCCTCCGCCGCACGCTGACTTGGTTCCGCGCTTGGCGGCGGCATTACCTCAGGCGCTGGTGCGCCATCATTGGCTGCTTGCACGTTCTTGGCTTCGCGCTCTTCGGGGGGGCGGGGCCCGTCTATGGCGCGCTCCGCGTCATCGCTGATACCGGCCCGCCCCTCGAGGTATACCGACGCCATCTTTATCCTGTCTGTTTGGCACATGCGCGATGGACCCCTACCTACCGCGGTCCGTAAGTGCCCTCGCGGGCGGCTGTATATCTTTCACTTTTGTTACTGTGTGCTTACAGGTCTTGTCTGCTTATGTCTTTCAGGCGGGGCGAACCCTTTTGGCTTATCCCGGCCCTGTATTAGTATATACTTGTAGGCCTTGTAAAAATAATACTCCCACTTCCTTAGCGGGTTATTGGGGCATCCGAGTTTGCTATTTAGCGTTATTCCCTATCGGCGTATAGCGCCGCTATAATCACCATATGGAGGAATCCCAGGATAATGTGACCGGCCTTCGGGACAAGACCGGCTGTGTGTAGCGTGTGGGCAGCCTCATGCTGACGCTGACATGGCGCGGGTCTGTGTACCCTGTGCTGAGCAGGTGCTTGCATTGCAATCTGGCCTGCCAGTGGCTGCGCCTCGTTTCACTTCATTTACTCCCCCAAGCTTAAACCTCACTCCTGCTGAGTTGCATACTAGTGGGGATTCTCAGCCTGATGTGTCTTCTAGACTGGCTACTGTTGAGCAGTTGATTGCTAAGTCCTTAGTGCGTAAGGCACTTGCTAAGAAGCGGCACTTGACGCCTAATGTCGCTGTTTTCCCTATGGGAACTGAGGAGTTTTGGAATCTTTGTGGCTATACCCCGTCTGATGAAGGGGAGCTCTTTTCTGATTCAGGCTCATCTGACGAGAGACCAAGGGGTCATGACGATTCTGGCTCTGACCCCTGGACCCCGGATGACACTGACAGATTATTGACCCAGATTTTTGAGGTTCTGTCCATCTCTCTCCCTGTTGCGGCTCCCAGGCAAAGAGGGGAGCTTTTCCATACAGCAAAATCACGTTTGGAATTTCTTGAGAAGGCACATTTCCATAACCTTGTGCTCAAGGAATGGGAGCGCCCCAGTAAACTTCCCGGGGTTCCAAAGAGTTAGGATAGGAAGTATCCCTTTCCTGCTGAGGTGGTTAAATGTTGGTCATCCCCCCGAGGTGGATGCCCCGATCCTAGGGATATCTAACACCTCTGTCATGCATTCCCCTGACTCTACTACCCTGCGGGATGCTGAGGACCAGCGCATTGACCAGCTGGCATCCCACGCCTTTGCATGTGCAGGGACGGCGCTGCGCCCGGTCTGTGCCTCTGCCATTACTGCTGTGGCCACTAGAACCCTTATCAGAAATATGCTTGATGGTGCCCCTGATGATTTGCCTTGTGAGGTGTTTAATGCACTCTCCAGTTGTGATGTTTTTGTAAATTTTGTCCTATCAGCATTGGATGACACCATCAGAATGTGTGCCAGAACTTCTGCCCTCGTGGTGGCTATACGCCGCTCGGTTTGGCTGCGCAAGTGGGCTGCTGACAACGCTGCCAAGAAGGCCCTCACTGGGTTTCCCTTTAAAGGACTGTGCCTGTTTGGGGACCGCCTGGACCTGTTTGCTAAGGGAGGCAGGTTACCCCAGCGCTGGCGGCAATCTCGGTACTTTCGGGGTCAGGGTTCCTTCTCCTTCCCTTACCGTGGTGCAAGACAGGGAAGGGGGGTTTCTTTCCCTGGGGCCCGGGGAGATTTCTGGGGTAGAGGCAGAGGACTTGGACGTCCTGGTTCCTCCTTGGGTCCCAAAGCTAAATCCTCTCCCATGCCCCCTCAGGCATGATGGGGCGCCCTCACCCATCCGGGTGGGGGGACGGTTGCAGCACTTCGCTTACGTCTGGAGGCTTCATGTCTCAGACCGGTGGATTCAGGAGGTAGTGTCCTCCGGTTACAAGTTGGAGTTTGCTGCCGATCCCCCTCCAAGATTCATCAGATCCCGGATTCCTCAGGACCCTGTGTCAGCTCAGGAGCTAGTGCAAGCAGTGCAAGGCCTCCTGGAGCTGGGGGTCATCTGCCAGGTCCCCTTAAGAGAAAAAGGCAAGGGCTTTTATTCCAACCTATTCACAGTACCCAAAAAGGATGATTCTGTCAGGCCCATCCTGGACCTGAAGATCCTCAACAAGTTTGTCAGGGGCAGGCGCTTTCGCATGGAAACTCTGCGCTCTGCCATCGGTTCCCTGCGCCCAGGGGCTTTCGTGACTTCTGTGGACATCAAAGATGCTTACCTTCATATTCCTGTGTTCCCAGGTCATCAAAGGTTCCTCAGGTTCGCTCTGATGGATCAACACTACCAGTTTGTGGCCTTGCCCTTCGGTCTCACTTCAGCTCCCAGGGTGTTCACCAAGGTGCTGGCTGGCGTGATGTCTCTGCTCAGATGTCAGGGCGTCCGCGTGCTTCCCTATCTGGACGACATCCTCATCACTTCCCAGTCTCAGGCAGAGTTGGATACTCAGCTGGTGGTGTCCACTCTGGAGTCATTTGGGTGGGTGATCAACCACCCCAATTCCTCACTGTCCCCTTCCTTGGTAACTCCATTCCTAGGAATGAGTCTGGTTACAGTTCAGGCAAGGATCTTCCTTCCTCAGCAGAGGGTGGACAGTCTGATTGCACAGGCTCAGTCCCTCCTAGCTTGCCTCCATCAGGCAGGGGATGCAGCTGGTGGGCCTGATGGTGGCATGCTTCGAAGCGGTCCCTTATGCTCAGTTCCACTTGAGGCCTCTGCAACTTCACCTATTGTCAGTATGGGACAAGGACCCAGCGTCCCTGGACAGGGTCTGTGTGCTCTCCCCCCTGGTTAGGAGGTCCCTCTTGTGTTGGATGGACCCAAGGAACCTGTTGGGGGGCAGATCCTTTCTTGCCCCTTCCTGGGAGACGGTCACCACGGATGCCAGTCTGTCAGGTTGGGGGGGTTTCTGGAAGCCCCTGCGGTTCCAGGGGAGGTGGGGCCCTCAGGAGGCCCACACACCTATCAATGTCTTGGAGCTGCGGGCGATCAGGGTAGTTCTGGCTCGCTTGCCTACTCATCTTCGGGGCCTGCCTGTTCAGGTGCACTTGGACAACCAGACGGCAGTTGCCTACATCAATCATCAGGGAGGGACCCGGGGCAAGGGGGCCCTCCAGGAAGCGTCTCTGATCCTGACTTCGGCGGAGGCCAATGTCCCCTGCATTTCAGCTGTGTACATCACGGGGGTGGGAAATCGCCTGGCGGACTCTCTGAGCAGGGGGACCTCTCGCATAGGAGAATGGTCCCTATGCAGCAGGGTGTTTCAATCTCTGTGTCACCATGAGGGCAACCAGATGTGGATCTGTTTGCGTCCCGCCACAATCACAAGCTCCCAGCTTTTGTCTCTCTGTCCAGGGATTCTCTGGCCCTGACCTCGGATGCGCTAGCAATGTCATGGAAGGACTTTCAGTTCCTGTATGTCTTCCCTCCAATCCCCCTGCTGGTCAGGGTTCTGCGCAAGATTGCTCTGGAAGGGGTGCCAGCAATTCTGGTGGCCAAGAAGAGTGTGGTTCGCAGACCTGATACAGCTGGCGGTAGATCAGTACGCTCTGCCCTTGGTGCCAGATCTGCTCACTCAGGGCTCACTACGCCATCCCAATTTACAAACTCTGACTTTGACGGCTTGGCTGCTGAAACCTCCATCTTGATGGAGAAGGGGCTGTCTTCCTCGGTTGTGGATACTTTGATTAAAGCTAGGAAGAAGTCTTCCTCTTCCATTTATTACAGGGTTTGGCATGCCTACATTGACTGGTGTGAGTCTAAGTCTCTTCCCTGTCATGTGTTCTCTATCCCCAGGATTCTGGAGTTCCTGCAGCATGGGTTGGAGATGGGGCTCCAACTCAGTACTCTGAAGGGTCAGGTCTCTGCCCTGGCTATTTTCTTCAGCACCCTCTGATCAGGACTTTTTTCCAGGGGGTCACTCATGTGCGTCCCCCACATAAGCCTATGGTGCCTGTTTGGGATCTGAACTTGGTCCTGTCAGCCTGGCAGGGTGCTCCCTTTGAACCTGTGCAGGATGCTGCCTTGGCCATTCTTACGCTCAAGGTTGTGTTTCTGGTGGCTATCACTTCTGTCAGGCGTGTGTATGAGTTGTCGGCGCTGTCCATTCAGCCCCCCTACTATGAGAGGCACCAGAACAAGGTGGTGTTTTGTTTCAAACCTGACTTTCTGCCTAAGGTAGTGTCTGCTTTTCATTTGAATCAGGATATTGTTCTTCCTTCTTTGTGCCCTAATCCTAGCAATGCTAAGGAGAGAGTTTTGCACTCTTTGGATGTGGTTAGGGGTCTGAAGTACTATCTGGTGGATACTGCACCTTTCAGGAAGACTGATGCTCTTTTTGTGGTCCCTTCTGGTCCTAGGAAGGGTTTGGCTCCTGCCAAGTCTACTATCAGCAAGTGGATTCGTCAGGCTGTGATTCAGGCCTACTCTGCTAAGGGGAAGAATCCTCCCTTCCGCCTTACTGCTCATTCCACTCGTGCTATTGGTGCCTCTTGGGCTTTTCAGCACCAGGCTTCTGTTGAACAAGTTTGCAAAGCCGCTACTTGGTCTTCTGTTCATACCTTTTCAAAGTTTTACAAGGTTGATGTTAGGGCCTCAGCTAATGCTGTTTTTGGCCGAAAGGTTCTGCAGGCGGCAGTGGTTTAAACTGCCTGCTGCTGCCTTTTTTCTTGGGGATCCCACCCTACTTTATGGACACTGCTATTGGATTGTAAGTATTATATTTGGAGCAGGACGTACTGTATACTAAGAATAATACAATTCTGTGATTACTCACCTGTAGAATTGGTATTATGAGTATACAGTATGTCCTGCTCCAACCCACCCTTGGTTTTTGCATTATCTTGGATCCCCTGTATGGTGATTTGTTATCATTGTTATAGTTGATAGTTTGGGTTGTTTTATTCTCCTGGCTTCTCATTAACTGCTTTTCAATGCTGGGGATTTGTGGGAGGTCCCTGGGTATTTAAGGGGCCGGGAGGAGCCTATTTTCGATGTCTCTGCAGTCCAGCGCCATCTGGTGGAGTATAACCCGATTGTAAGTATTATATTTGGAGCAGGACGTAATGTATACTCATAATACCAATTCTACAGGTGAGTAATCACAGAATTGTATTTTTCTACACTAAGGAGACAGACAGTGGAAGAACCACAGCACTAAAGCCACCGAATTAAAGTTAAGCTACTGATATTTTTTTTTTAACTTTTGACTTGCCAATCACTTTAAAGTCCAGCATAATGAAATCTACTAATTGAAGGAATCCGGACTGTGAAATAGATTTTAAGAAGAATGAAAAAATAGACCAAAGCCAATTACAGTGAGGAGTAAATATTTTTGCTCTTAAATTAGCATTTGTCCTTGTTTATTATTGTTGTTAACGATCTCGAATATGCACTGGGGAGAGGTGTTATTCTCGAAGGTGTTGCCTTTTAACCCACAGGATTTTTTTCAGTTTTGTTTTAGAAATAACATGTGAAAAGCTTGTTCTCCACCCTCCCTAGCATTTCACTTGTGCCAGCTTCTCGTTTTACAATGTAGTTATCTAAATGTAGGTAGAAAAGGCGTTTCCATGCATACTCTACAGCAGGTCCCCCACAATTCTCTCCCTGGGTGCCACATCCACCCTTAACCCTTTCAGTGCCAAGCACATAGATTCTACATGCTCGCTTCTACTCCACTTAAGTGCCAAGCACGTAGAATCTACGTGCCTGACTTTCCCCCCTGCTAGTTAAAAAAAAAAAAGAAATACTCACCTGACCCCTCGTTGGATCCGGCCGGGTCTCCTCTTTAATTTGGTGCCATCCAATCCCCCATGGGGGCTCGGATGGCTCCAGGAGAGCCCCTGGAATAGCGCCCCCCCCCCCCCCCGCTTCGGCAACAGCAGCTGCTAACTGTAAAAAAAAAAGTTAAAAATGACATTTACTTACCTGCGGCCGCCCTGCCTCCTGCCAGGTCTCCTCTTCACTGGAGGGGGCCTCCAATCGCCCCCCTCCCCTCCCCAGGCTATCTCCTCCAAACACCCAAGCAGACTGTCAGCAGTCATCGCAGATCGCCGGGGGACAGAGGATCCGAGGTGAGTAAAGTATAAAAAAAAAAAAAAAAAGTCTTTTTTTTTTCTTATGTGTGTTTATTTTTACATTTAACCCCTTGTGAACTGGTAAGGGGTCCACATACCAGTTCACAAGGCTGGGGGCTGCGGCTAGCAGGTCGGGTGACGCTAGGCAGCACCCATCACAGGCGCTCTTCTTTGCAGAGCCTGGCTCCGACCGCAATCCCCCACCAAAGGGTAGGCGGTGCAGGTTATGGTGAACCTGATTTGGGATGCCCCGCCCGCTCTTGCCCTTCCATTCCCTGCCCTGGTCATTGGTGAGTCTGTTATTTGACATCCACTCTTCCCCCTCTCTCGTTATCCCATTCGGGGGAGGGGGGTGTGTATGTGCACTTATTGCCTTTTGTGTGTGTGTGATTGCACTTCATTCTCTGTCTGGCCTGTCTCTGCGCTTCTCGGAGGGGGCGTGGCTTGCTTTGTTGGCGCGTTCCGCGTCGGACCCTCCTGCGGCCTGCCCCTTGAGGTTCCTCCAGCACCATTTTGGTCCTCTCCTGGTGTGATTGCTGCATTCCCATTGCGGTCTGTGAGTGCCCCTGCGGGCTTGGCTCCTATTCATTTGTCATTTCTGTGTGCTTATGGGGTGTCACTATTATGTCTTTCAGGCGGGATAACTGTTTTTAAGAGGTTTCTCACGGTCCTTTCCCCTATATTAGTTATAATAACTTTATTAGAGGCATACACTGTTTAATCCTCCCACTTCCCTGGTGGACATTTGGGGCATCCCGGGTTGCTTATACGGCGTAATTCCTATTGGCCAGTTGTGCCACCTTAATCACCATATGGAGGCTTCACAGGATATTGTGCTTGGGGTCCCCTTGGGACAAGCCCGGCTGTGTGTAGTGTGTGGGGCATCCCCTGTGAGCGATGATGTGCGGGTCTGTGTACCCTGTGCCCACCAGGCGCTTGCGCTGCATTCTGGGCTATCTGTGACTGGGCCCGCGCCCACTATGTCCTCACCCACTCCCCCTCGCTTGATTATGACTCCCAGTGAGCTAAATACTAGTGGGGAGTGTCAGCCTTCCAGGTTGGCTAACATTGAGAGGCTGATTGCTAGCTCTGCGGCCCGTAAGGCCCCGGCTAAAAGGCGGCATGTGGCGCCGGGTGCGTCTGCCTTTCCTGTGTGAGAATTTCCTTTGATTTGTCTGATTATACCCACTTGAGGAGGGGGAATTATTCTCGGATTCAGAGTTATCTGATGATCAGCATTTCAGTGGTGCTGACTATGGCTCTGATCATTGGGATGCTGATGACACCAATAGACTGTTAACTTTTTGATGTGCTTTCTATCTCCCTTCCTGCTGCGGCTCCCAAGCTACAGGGGGGACTTTTCAGTACTGCTAAACCACGTCTGGAATTTCCACAACAGGCCCATTTCAATAATCTTGTTCTCAAAGAATGGGAGCGTCCCGGCCGGCTTCCCGGAATCCCTAAGGGCTGGGATAAAAGGTACCCTTTTCCCACTCACTGATGTGGTTAAATGCTGGTCAACCCCCCCAGAAGTGGATGCACCAGTATTGGGGTTGTCCAACACATCTGTGGTCCATTCCCCTGATTCCACTACCCTCAAGGATAGTGAGGACCGGCGCATTGGCCAGCTGGCCTCCCATGCCTTTGCTTGTGTGGGGTGTGCCTTGTGCCCTGTCTGTGCTTCTGCTATTACTGCTGTTGCTGTTAGGACTCTCCTCAAGGGTCTGTTGGAAGGCGCCCCGATGATACTTCTAGTACCGAGTTCAGGGCCTTGTCCCAGTGTGAAATGTTCATTGCATGTCCTTTCTGCCTTACATGACACCATTAGGATGTGTAGTAGAGCCTTGGTGGTTGCTATACGCCGTTCTGTTTGGCTGCGTCAGTGGGCAGCTGATAACGCTGCTAAGAAGGCCCTCACGTGGCTCCCCTTTAAGGGGCTGCGCCTATTTGGTGATCGCTTGGACCTGTTTGCCAACAGGGGTAAGTTGCCTCAACGTAAGAAGCAACTGCGGCCCTTTCGGGGTTCGGGTGCCTTTGCCCCCTCCTACCGTGGATCCAGGTCTGGCAGAGGGGTTTCCTTTGCAGGTCCTAGGGGAGACTTCTGGGGCGGGGGCAGAGGTCGTGCCCACTCCGGATCTTCCTGGGGGTCCAAGCCCAAATCCGTCGCCAAGCCTCCTCAGCCATGAGGGGGCGCCCTCACCCATCCGAGTGGGGGGATGGCTACGGCTCTTCGCTCATGTCTAGGGACAGCAGGTCTCAGACAGGTGGATTCTGGAGGTTGTGTCCTCCGGCTACAAGCTAGAGTTCGCTGCTCAGGTCTCGGATTCCTCTAGAACCCCTGGCAGCTCAGGGTCTGTTTCTGGCTGTGCAAAACCTATTGGATATGGGGGTCATCTGTCAGGTCCCTCCTGGGGAGAGAGGTCTGGGTTTTTATTTCAATCTCTTCACAGTACCCAAAAGGGATGGTTCCATCAGACCCATCCTGGACTTAAAGCTTCTCAACAAGTTCATCAGGACCAGACACTTTCGCATGGAGACCCTGCGCTCCGCGATCAGTTCCTGTTGAACAAGTTTGTAAGGCTGCTACTTGGTCTTCTGTTCATACCTTTTCCAAGTTTTACAAGGTTGATGTTCGTCCTCAGCGGATGCTGTTTTTGGCCGCAAGGTTCTGCAGGCGACAGTGGTGGGAACTGCGCGTTGTTGCTTTTGGGATCCCACCCTGTTTACGGACACTGCTATTGGATGTCCCATCTGTTATGAATCATTATCTGGAGCAGGACGTGCTGCATACTTAGAATAATACAATTCTTTTATTACTCACCTTGTAGAATTGGTATTATAAGTATGCAGCACGTCCTGCTCCACCCCACCCAGTTTGCATTATCTTGGATCCTCTGTATGGTGATTGTTATCCTTGTTAACGTTGTTAATTTTCATTGGCTTCTCCTGGTTCTCCTTACTGCTTTTCTATACTGGGGAATTTGTGGGAGGTCCCGGGTATATATGGACCGGGAGGGGCCTCTTTTTGCCATCTCTGCAGTCAAGCGCCCTCTGGTGGAGGTAATCCCATCTGTTAGGAATCATTATCTGGAGCAGGACGTGATGCATACTTATAATACCAATTCTACAAGGTGAGTAATCACAGAATTGTATTTTTGTGTGTGGATCCTCCCCTCATTCCCTAACTTTAATAAGCATAACCTGTAACCCCCGCTAATTCTTGCTCCCCATGAGCAAATCCCAGAGTGGAAAAGAAATTCAATGGCCAAGTACAGGTTAACTGATCCCCTTTGCCATGTGCCCAACGCTTTATTAACCTCAGCCCAGCCTGTGAGCCACACAGCAGGGGTCCCGAGCTTGGGGATTCGTGCTCTACAGCATGTCTGTATTTTTACTTGCAAGTGGCAAGAGAAAACATGTATGGCTAGCAGGGTCCCCTTAAGCAAGTGTGTGGGGGGGGTGGACAAAATTGAGTGCTGTGAGTTGGCACTAGGTGTAGACATTTCATTCCTGTCTTAACCCGATCAACAATCAATTTACAAAACATGGGTGTTAGTCCGCTGGGACGGCACCCCGATTGCCCTCATACCTTACCTGACAACTCGCTCCCTCTGCGAAATGCAGCCCCACGTTTGGCCAGCGGCTGTCACAACTCCCATGCTAGGGCTTCTGCTTCACCATGTGACAGCTGCCAACCAATTGCGGGGCTGCATTTTTCCAGAGGGAGCGAGTTGTCAGGTAAGTTTGCAGGCTTTATAGTGCTCGATTGAGGACCCCCCCCCGGAGCGTACTAACACCCATGTTTTGTAACATGGGTTTTGATCCGGTTTAAGGTATTCCTTTGGAGTCTTATACCAGAGATACATAAGTAAAGTAGAATTGACCCCACCCAGCAGCAGTAGTTGCAGATAGCTATCCGGGTTGCTCCCTAATAACAGTTTTCAAATGAAGAATTCTTTCACATTCTATTTTGAAGTCTTTAATGCTCTTGATGGCTTCTGTGCGGAGATAACCCAGTTATATCAGTGATCGTAGTTAACTTTTCTTTCTTTTAAAGTGGACCAACACCCTGCCTGATCAGCCCGGGAATCTATAAGGTTCCCGGGCCGATCCCTCCCCGCGGGGCATCCAAAATCGGGATGCCCCACTGTGTGAACCCCCCCCCCAGGACGTCCACTAACCTTACCTGACTCCCGGTCCAATGGCATACACACGGGCCACATCTCGAGCTTCTCTCTAGCTGGGCACGTGCCAGCCGGCGCGCTCCCTGTCAGAGGGAAGCGCGAGATGCGGCCGCCAGTGTGCTCGGAGGCGCTTTGGTAAGACGTCGCTTTGACGCGCATACCACATACCCCCGAGCTCGCAGATTGGACCAGCGGCCGTGCATGCGCCGTAGGAGCGGGGTGAGGCGAGTTGTAACTCGCAATCTGGGGGGGGTTCCCATAGCGGGGCACCCCCGATCGGAGTGCCCCGCGGAAGTGGACCGAAACCCAGGATAGTCAAAATCCTGGGTGTTGGTCCACTTTAAAGCAGAACTTAAGTTGAAATTGCCCCTTCTCCCCCAGAGAAAAATAAACCTACCTTAGCCAGGTGCCTGCGTCGCCCCTCTGGATCCTGGGCACCGCCATCTTGCTCACACAGCGGGACATCCCAATTCGGGATGCCGCTGCAGAAAGGAACAACACACAGAAAAGTGAAATTCTTGTGTGTTGTTCCTCTTTAAATGTGCTTGCATTATATTTGTGTCTGTCTTATTTATGCCATTCATTAATATATGTTTATTATTGTTAATTGACAATTGTGTTTACTTCAAAAATGTTATTTAGCAGTATTTAACGACATAATTTGATGTAATTTTAGGACGTTTGATGATACAAAGTGTCTCTGAACGCGCTGCACTTTTGCCACAGGGTCCAAGATCAGATGGGCAGTTCTATTCGCCTCCTGAGTCTCCAGCAGGTGTGTCCATATTCAGATTGTTTATGATTATACTTGTCCTATTTATTATATACATTTACTGCTGAGATACTACCAGATCACCCCACCCATAGCCTTATCTTGTTTTTTTGTTCTTATTACAAAGCATAGGGTCATCAATTTGATTTTAAATACGCTGTAATGCCCCTTGGTCTCCCATAGCACATGACACCTGGTGTGGAACTTCTCAACTCACCTGTTTAGATGATCTGGCCCTGTAAACCAGGAATGCCCCCCCATCAAAACTGCGTTTTTGATCTGCCTTTCTTTTGCAGATACAGTTCCATAGAATAAAGCCGCAAGTAGGACTTTTTTGCCTACGTTCCAAGCACACTTTATCAAGACATAAATGTGTTAAAGGGCCCATAGAGGACTCATTAAATTACTTTTTTCTGCAGAACTGCAAAATGCAGAAATGCAAACTATTGAGAGTAGCTGTGAACTATTATTAGTTTATTAGTTGCTCTACCATCAGAGTGGCGCATTAAAATTGAATGGAGCACAAGCCACTTACTGCTCTCCCTCGCGTCTGCAACAACCATTCCGAAATCAATGGCATAGGTACGAGCCTCAGATGGAGGAGTTCGGGGATTTGGTCTTGCCCTGCGCATGCACCGTGGCACCACTTGCTATGTGACCATACTGGGTGATCGTGGGGGTTTCACACAACGGCATGGGGAAATCTGCTTCCCTGGCGTCTTTTATATAACCAGGGAACCAATGTTTTTCTTTAACTGATTTCAGATTCTAATCAGGATGATTCACCGCCATGTGCTATACAAAGGTAACACACAATTTACAGATAACCAGGCTGAGGCTGTCTGTCAGCTGTACTTTTAGTGTGCAGTTTCAGGATGCTTGTGTTGAATTCGAAGCCAAACTCAAAACAGAAAATACATCATATCTCGCCATACGTAGCATTGATCAGCAGCATTTTCACTATATCGAGTCCAGGTCGTCCCAGAAGTAATTACATGTGGGTATTCCACCACTAGGTGGCGCTCGACTGCAAGATCGAAAGCTGTCGCTCATCCCAGCCCCCTATAAAAACAAGTGTCTCACTATGATTTCCCAGTGTTCATCTTGCAGTCAGCTGCTGAAGATCGTTGGATACTCTCTCTTGAATATTGCAGCTGAGCGGGGCCTCCTAGCCCATCGGCCGCTGCGGAACCTATTCCCACTGATCCCGTGGACCCACTACTGCCTCCCAGCCTTGGCTGATCGGGACTGTGATGATAGGGAGAACGCCGGGGTCAGGCGTTTTTACAGAGCTAAGCTCTGGGCCGCAGACCCTGTCTAAAGGGTAGCCGGCTGATGGTGAGCCTATGGGGGGGGGGGGACCACTTATGCCCTTGTGTTTTTCCCTCTGCCCCACAAGCTTTATTGTCTTAGATGTGTGTGTGATTGCACTTTACTTGCTCTGCGCTGGCCATATTTACCTCCCTCGCTCCCTCGAGTGTCTCTTTCTGCTCCCTCTCCCCTCCATCTTTGGCACATTACGCTGTGAGGGGGTCGACGCTGCTCGGCGGCCTCTCCTGAGTCCGCAGGCCTTGTCCCCGGTGCGGGGTGTGTGCGCTCGCTGTGCGGGGGCCCCTCCGTGGGATGCCCTGCGGCTTTGGCTGCTTGGAGGTCTGCCTCCATCTTGTCTGATGCTGTGAGGAGGCAGCAGGCGGGCGCTGTGTTAGCGCCGTCGGGGGGAGGGCGGGGCCGCACTGACGCTTTTCGCTTCACTGCCATTGCGGCCCGCCCCTCGAGGAACGTGCAGAGCTGGCTGCGGGCGCCATCTTGCTGCTTCTTCTGCCTTGCTGCTCTTCTGCAGGATGTGTGGGACCCCTCCGGTGATCCATCACTGTCGGTGTCGTGAGTCCCTTGTTTTATATTTTGTATTTATTGTATTATTTATTGTATTACTGCTATGCGCATGTGCTGTGGGATGCTTATGGCCCCTTCTCTGCTTGTGTCTTTCAGGTCGTGCCCTTATAGATTGTGGGTTGTGGTTCCTCCCGGTCCCCCGCCCCCTCCCTCCTCTACCCTCCCTCCCCTCCCCTCCTCTCCCCTCCCCTCCCCACGGATGCCAGTCTGACTGGTTGGGGGGGATTCTTGAAGTCCCTGAAGTTCCAGGGTCTGTGGGGCCCTCAGGAGGCCCATGCCCCTATCAACATTCTGGAATTGAGGGCAATCAGGTTGGTTCTCGCCCTCTTAACTGGGGTCAGCCGGATGTGGATCTGTTTGCATCCCGTCACAATCACAAGCTTCCAGTCTTTGTCTCTCTGTCCCAGGATCCTCTGGCCTTGGCCACGGATGCCCTGGCAATGTCTTGGACGAGGTTCCAGCTCCTGTATGTTTTTCCCCCGTTTCCACTGCTGGGCAGGGTGCTGCGCAAGATAGTTCAGGAGGGGGTGCCAACCATCCTGGTAGCCCCCTGTTGGCTAAGAAGAGTGTGGTTCGCAGACATCGTACAGTTGGCAGTAGATCAGTACGCCCTGCCACGGGTTCCAGATCTGCTCACTCAGGGACACCCACGCCACCCCAATTTACAAACGCTGGCTTTGACGGCCTGGCTGTTGAAACCTCCATCCTGATGGAAAAAGGGCTGCCTGCCTCGGTGGTGAATACCATGATCAGGGCTAGGAAGAGGTCCTCTTCTTCCATCTATTACAGGGTCTGGCGTACTATTGACTGGTGCGAGTCCCACTCGCTTCCCTGTCGTGTGTTTTCTATTCCTAGGATTCTGGATTTTCTCCAACATGGTTTGAATATGGGTCTTCAGCTCAGTACTCTGAAAGGCCATGTGTCTGCTTTGACTATTTTTTTCCAAAGATCCTTTGCTCAACATCCCCTGGTCAAGACCTTTTTCCAGGGAGTTACTCACGTGCGTCCCCCACGTAAGCCTATGTTACCAGTCTGGGACTTGAACTTGGTCTTATCTGCCCTGCAGGGGTCTCCCTTTGAGCCCTTGCAAGGGGCTCCTTTGTCCATTCTCACGCTTAAGGTGGTCTTTTTGGTGGCTATCACTTCTGTTAGGCGTGTTTCTGAGTTGGTGACGCTTTCCACCAAGCCTCCTTATTTTGAGAGACACCAGGACAAGGTGTTGTTTCGTTTTAAGCCAGATTTTCTGCCTAAGGTTGTTTCTGCCTTTCATCTCAATCATGACATTGTTTTGCCTTCTCTGTGTCCTAATCCCAGTAACCCTAAGGAAAGGGTTTTGCATTCTTTGGACGTAGTCAGAACTCTGAAGTTCTATTTGGTGGCTACTGAATCCTTCAAGACTGATGCTCTATTCTTAGTATACAGTACGTCCTGCTCCAAATCTAATACTTACAGTTGGGATATACTCCGCCAGATGGCGCTGACTGCAGAGACATCGAAAATAGGCTCCTCCCGGCCCCTCAAATACCCAGGGACCTCTCACAAATCCCCAGAATTTCTCTGCAGTCTGGCTGCGAAGGACGAGAAATTGTCTCTCTACTCGCAGGTGAGCGGGATTATTAATTATTGCGGCCCTGTAGGACTATTCCCACCCGTTCCACTAGTAATATGCCTCCCAGCCTTGGCTGCGCTGGTCGGGTGAAGGTAGGCAGCACCGCCGTTGGTGCTTAGGAGCGCTGCTCCACCGCAATCCCCCACCAAAGGGTAGGCGGTTCAGGCTTATGGTGAGCCTCTATGGGATGCCCCTCCCACACTAGGCCCCTTGCCCCTGCCCATCGGTGGGCCCTATTTAAGTGGCCGCCGTCATCCTCCTTGTAGTCTTCGGGGGAAAAGGGGGGGGGGGGTGTGTATGTGTATAGATATGTATGTTATGCAGTCTGTGCTTTCTCTTTTCACATGCCTTTATTCTTGTGTCAGCCGCCGCGCTGACTTGTCTTTGCTGCTTTTTAAATTTGCCGCCGCCGCCGCGCGCTGACTTGTTTCCGCGCTTGGCGGCGGCATTACCTCAGGCGCTGGTGCGCCATCATTGGCTGTTGGCCTTTCTCGCGGGGAGGTCCGTCTTTGGCGCGTTCCGCGTCATCGCTGTTACTGGACCGCCCCTCGAGGTATACCGACGCCATCTTTTCTGCTTGGTTGGCCTATGCGCGACGGACTCCTACCTACCGCGGTCCGTAAGTGCCCTCACGGGCGGCTTTATCTCCTTCACTTTTGTTACGATGTACTTAAGGTCTTGTCTGCTTATGTCTTTCAGGCGGAACGAACCCTTCTTGACTTCTCCCGGCCCTGTTTTAGTATATTACTTGTAGGCCGCTATAGTCACCATATGGAGGCATCCCAGGATAATGTTACCGGGGTCCCTTTGGGACAAGACCGGCTGTGTGTAGCGTGTGGGTAGCCTCATGCTGGCGCTAACAAGGCGCGGATCTGTGTACCCTGTGCTGAGCAGGTGCTTGCATTGCAATCTGGCCTGCCAGTGGCTGCACCTCGTTTCACTTCACCTACTCCCCCAAGCTTAAATCTCACTCCTGCTGAGTTGCATACTAGTGGGGATTCTCAGCCTGATGTGTCTTCTAGACTGGCTACTGTTGAACAGATTATTGCGAAGTCCTTAGCGCGCAAGGTCCCTGCTAAGAAGTGGCACTTGACGCCTAATGTTACTGTTTTCCCTATGGGAACTGAGGAGTTTTGGAATCTGTGTGGCTATACCCTGTCTGATGAAGGGGAGCTCTTTTCTGATTCAGGCTCATCTGATGAGAGACCAAGGAGTCATGACGATTCTGGCTCTGACCCCTGGGCCCCGGATGACACTGACAGATTATTGACCCAGATTTTTGAGGTTCTGTCCATCTCTCTCCCTGTTGAGGCTCCCAGGCAAAGAGGGGAGCTTTTCCATACAGCAAAATCACGTTTGGAATTTCCAGAGCAGGCACATTTCCATAACCTTGTGCTCAAGGAATGGGAGCGCCAGAGTAAACTTCCCGGGGTTCCAAAGAGTTGGGATAGGAAGTATCCCTTTCCTGCTGAGGTGGTTAAATGTTGGTCATCCCCCCCCCCCCCCCCCCCCCCGAGGTGGATGCCCCGATCCTAGGGCTATCTAACACCTCTGTCATGCATTCCCCTGATTCTGCTACCCTGCGCGATGTCGAAGACCAGCGTATTGATCAGCTGGCATCCCACACCTTTGCATGTGCGGGGACGGCGCTGCGCCCGGTCTGTGCCTCTGCCATTACGGCTGTGGCCACTAGAACCCTTATCAGAAATATGCTTGATAGTGCCCCTGATGATTTGCCTTGTGAGGTGTTTAATGCACTCTCCAGTTGTGATGGTTTTGTAAATTTTGTCCTCTCAGCATTGGATGACACCATCAGAATGTGTGCCAGAACTTCTGGCCTCTTGGTGGCTATACGCCGCTCGGTTTGGCTGCGCCAGTGGGCTGCTGACAACGCTGCCATGAAGGCCCTCACTGGTTTTCCCTTTAAAGGACTGCGTCTGTTTGGAGACTGCCTGGACCTTTTTGCTAAGGGAGGCAGGTTACCCCAGCGCAGGCGGCAATCTCGGCCCTTTCTGGGTCAGGGTGCCTTCTCCTCCCCTTACCGTGGTGCAAGACAGGAAAGGGGGGTTTCTTTCCCTGGGGCCCGGGGAGATTTCTGGGGTAGAGGCAGAGGACGTGGACGTTCTGGCTCCTCCTGGGGTCCCAAAGCTAAATCCTCTCCCAAGCCCCCTCAGGCATGATGGGGCGCCCTTACCCATCTGGGTGGGGGGACGGCTGCAGCACTTCGCTCACGTCTGGAGGCTTCATGTCTCAGACCGGTCCCCCTCCAAGATTCATTAGATCCCGGATTCCTCAGGACCCTGTGTCAGCTCAGGAGCTAGTGCAAGCAGTGCAAGGCCTCCTGGAGCTGGGGTCATCTGCCAGGTTCCTTTAAGAGAAAAAGGCAAGGGCTTTTATTCCAACCTATTCACAGTACCCAAAAAGGATGGTTCTGTCAGGCCCATCCTGGACTTAAAGATTCTCAACAAGTTTGTCAGGGGCAGGCGCTTTCGCATGGAGACTCTGCGCTCTGCCATCAGTTCCCTGCGCCAAGGGGATTTCATGACTTTTGTGGACATCAAAAGATGCTTACCTTCATATTCCTGTGTTCCCAGGTCATCAAAGGTTCCTCAGGTTCGCTCTGATGGATCAACACTACCAATTTGTGGCCTTGCCCCTCTGCCTCACTTCAGCTCCCAGGGTGTTTACCAAGGTGCTGGCTGGCGTGATGTCTCTGCTCAGATGTCAGGGCGTCCGCGTGCTTCCCTATCTGGACGACATCCTCATCACTTCCCAGTCTCTACATCAGGCAGAGTTGGATACTCAGCTGGTGGTGTCCACTCTGGAGTAATTTGGATGGGTGATCAACCACCCCAAGTCCTCACTGTCCCCTTCCTTGGTAACTCCATTCCTAGGAATGAATCTGGATACAGTTCAGGCAAGGATCTTCCTTCCTCAGCAGAAGGTGGACAGTCTGATTGCACAGGCTCAGTCCCTCCTAGCTTGTCCCCATCCCTCCATCAGGCAGGGGATGCAGCTGGTGGGCCTGATGGTGGCGTGCTTCGAAGCAGTCCCTTATGCTCAGTTCCACTTGAGGCCTCTGCAACTTCACCTATTGTCTGTATGGGACAAGGACCCAGCGTCCCTGGACAGGGTCTGTGTGCTCTCCCCCCTGGTCAGGAGGTCCCTCTTGTGGTGGATGGACTCAAGGAACCTGTTGGGGGCAGATCCTTTCTTGCCCCTTCCTGGCAGACGGTCACCACGGATGCCAGTCTGTCAGGTTGGGGGGGTTTCTGGAAGTCCCTGCGGTTCCAGGGGAGGTGGGGCCCTCAGGAGGCCCACACACCTATCAATGACTTGGAGCTGCGGGCGATCAGGTTAGTTCTGGCTCGCTTGACTACTCCTCTTCGGGGCCTGCCTGTTCAGGTGCACTTGGACAACCAGACGGCAGTTGCCTACATCAATCATCAGGGAGGGACCCGGAGCAAGGGGGCCCTCCAGGAAGCGTCCCTGATCCTGACTTGGGCGGAGGCCAATGTCCCCTGCATTTCAGCTGTGTAAATCCCGGGGGTGGAAAATCACCTGGCGGACTCTCTGAGCCAGGGGGACCTCTCGCCAGGGAGAATGATCCCTATGCAGCAGGGTGTTTCAATCTCTGTTGCACCGTTGGGGCCAACCAGATGTGGATCTGTTTGCGTCCCCCCACAATCACAAGCTCCCAGCTTTTGTCTCTCTGTCCAGGGATCCTCTGGCCCTGACCTCGGATGCGCTAGCAATGTCATGGAAGGACTTTCAGTTTCTGTATGTCTTCCCTCCAATTCCCCTGCTGGGAAGGGTTCTGCGCAAGATTGCTCTGGAAGGGGTGCCAGCAATTCTGGTGGCCCCCAGGTGGCCAAGAAGAGTGTGGTTCGCAGACGTGGTGCAGCTGGCAGTAGATCAGTACGCTCTGCCCTTGGTGCCAGATCTGCTCACTAAGGGCTCACTACGCCATCCCAATTTACAAACTCTGGCTTTGACGGCTTGGCTGCTGAAACCTCCATCTTGATGGAGAAGGGGCTGTCTTCCTCGCTTGTGGATACTTTGATTAAATCTAGGAAGAAGTCTTCCTCTTCCATTTACTACAGGGTTTGGCGTGCCTACATTGACTTGTGTGAGTCTAAGTCTCTTTCCTGTCGTGTGTTCTCTATTCCCAGGATTCTGGAGTTCCTGCAGCATGGGTTGGAGATGGGGCTCCAACTCAGTACTCTGAAGGGTCAGGTTTCTGCCCTGGCTATTTTCTTCCAGAAGTCCTTTGCTCAGCACCCTCTGATCAAGACTTTTTTTCCAGGGGGTCACTCATGTGCGTCCCCCACATAAGCCTATGGTGTCTGTTTGGGATCTGAACTTGGTTCTGTCAGCTTTGCAGGGTGCTCCCTTTGAACCTGTGCAGGATGCTGCCTTGGCCATTCTTACGCTCAAGGTTGTATTTCTGGTGGCTATCACTTCTGTCAGGCGTGTGTATGAGTTGTCGGCGCTGTCCATTCAGCCCCCCTACTATGAGAGACACCAGGACAAGGTGGTGTTTCGTTTCAAACCTGACTTTCTACCTAAGGTAGTGTCTGCTTTTCATTTGAATCTGGATATTGTTCTTCCTTCTTTGTGCCCTAATCCTAGCAATGCTAAGGAGAGGGTTTTGCACTCTTTGGATGTGGTTAGGTGTCTGAAGTACTATCTGGTGGCTACTGCACCTTTCAGGAAAACTGATGCTCTTTTTGTGGTCCCTTCTGGTCCTAGGAAGGGTTTGGCTCCTGCCAAGTCTACTATCAGCAAGTGGATTCGTCAGGCTGTGATTCAGGCCTACTCTGCTAAGGGGAAGAATCCTCCCTTCCGCCTTACTGCTCATTCCACTCGTGCTATTGGGCTTTTCAGCACCAGGCTTCTGTTGAACAAGTTTGCAAGGCCGCTACTTGGTCTTCTGTTCATACCTTTTCAAAGTTTTACAAGGTTGATGTTAGGGCCTCAGCTGATGCTGTTTTTGGCCGAGAGGTTCTGCAGGCGGCAGTGGTTTAAACTGCCTGCTGCTGATTTTTCTTGGGGATCCCACCCTACTTTATGGACACTGCTATTGGATGTCCCAACTGTAAGTATTAGATTTGGAGCAGGACGTACTGTATACTAAGAATAATACAATTCTGTGATTACTCACCTGTAGAATTGGTATAAGTATACAGTACGTCCTGCTCCAACCCACCCTTGGTTTGCATTTTCTTGGATCCCCTGTATGGTGATTGTTATCATTGTTATAGTTGATAGTTTGGATTGTTTAATTCTCCCGGCTTCTCATTAACTGCTTTTCAATGCTGGGGATTTGTGGGAGGTCCCTGGGTATTTGAGGGGCCGGGAGGAGCCTATTTTCGATGTCTCTGCAGTCCAGCACCATCTGGCGGAGTATATCCCAACTGTAAGTATTAGATTTGGAGCAGGACGTACTGTATACTCATAATACCAATTCTACAGGTGAGTAATCACAGAATTGTATTTTTTGTGCTTCCGTCTGGACCTAAGAAAGGTTTGGCTCCAGCTAATTCCACTATCAGCAAGTGGATCCATCAGGCTGTGATACAGGCCTACTCTGCTAAGGGGAAGGAGCCTCCCTTCCGTCTTACTGCTCATTCTACTCATGCTATTGGTGCCTCTTGGCCTTTTTAGCACCAAGCTTCTGTTGAACAAGTTTGCTAGGCCGCCACTTGGTCTTCTGTTCATACTTTTTCAAAGTTTTACAAGGTTGATGTAAGGGCCTTAGCTGATGCTGCTTTTGGCCGCAAGGTTCTGCAGGCAGCAGTGGTTTAAACTGTCTGCTGTTACTTTTGGGGATCCCACCCTACCTTACGGACACTGCTATTGGATGTCCCAAGTGTAAGGAATATCTGCTGGAACAGGACGTGCTGTATACTTAGAATAATACAATTCTGTGATTACTCACCTGTAGATTTTGTATTATATGTATACAGCACATCCTTTTCCACCCCACCCTTATCATTATCTTTAGTTACCTCTTTATGGTGATTGTTCTTATGTTCAAATTTTCATATAATGGTTCTAGTTCTCCCGGTCTCATTTTAACTGCTTTTCAATACTGGGGATTTTGTGGGAGGTCCCTGGTATATATGGGGCCGGGAGGAGCCTCTCTTCTGTCTCTGAAGTCCGGCGCCATCTACTGGATGTATATCCTAAGTGTAAGGAATATCTTCTGGAACAGGACGTGCTGTATACATATAATACCAATTCTACAGGTGAGTAATCACAGAATTGTATTTTTTCTTACTGCTGTTTAACCACTGGGAAATCATAGTGAGCCACCTGTTTTTATAGGGGGCTGGGAGGAGCGACAGCTTTTGATCTTGCAGTCGAGCGCCACCTAGCGGTGGAATACCCACATGTAATTACTTCTGGGATGACCTGGATTGGATATATTCAAAAACAATTCTACAGGTGAGTTTCACAGAATTGTATTTTCACCCTCCACCCTCGTTTTAATCCCACTTGAATCTTCTGATCAGGTACAACTGGGTCCTCACGCACCTCCAACTGAGGAAAAGCCTTTACTTCTCAGCGCTTATTTTTGGAGGAACCCCAGAGATGGGACATTTTTGGTTGAGTAGCTTGCAGTTGACATTTTTATCATCCTGTTTCCCCAATAAGACTGGTCTTATATTGATTGTTGCTCTAAAAATAGGTGCCAGGGTCTCGTTTTCAGGGGATGTCTTATAGCCAGCTGGCTATAAGATGGTGGTAGTACAGCAGCTCTAGTACAATACATGCACAGAGACGACTGGCAGCGATGGATTGGGCTGCATGTCCAGCATGGCGGCAGGCTGGCGTAGAGCCAGCATGATCAGACATTTCACTCCAGTCAGACTTTGTAACTTGATGTGTCCTCATTTTCCTTTACAGCCTCTCCTGTCCATCTGCTGAAGCCCAGCAGCTGAATTATAAATTGTAACTAGGCTTATTTTCTGGTTAGAGCTTATATTTCACGCATTAGAAAAAAAATGCTGAAACATTTTCCTAGGGCTTAATTCCGGGGTAGGTCTTATCTGCAAAAAATTGATAGTACAAATTGTTTCCATAAACCACACATTTTCTCCCATTATCCTTCATGATGACCCACTGAGAGAAGGAGGCTCCACCCCCTGGGAGGAAACACTAATAGAGGTTAAAACCCCACCCTTTTCTCTCCACCTCAGTTCTTTGTGTTTCCTTCCTAAGGAACCACTGGACAGAGAAGGCTAGACTATGGCCAATTTATTGTTTTATTTTTTTTTCAGCCCCAGGAGTTCTGGAGGAGCCCACAGAGCCTTGGACCGGCTTTTCCGGGTGTAGTTCACCCGAGGTCCACAGGTGGCCAGGGCAGTCCCACATAGTATGACAGTGCACTATTTCTAAACAAAGTAGTATGACTCCATGATTCAGACACTAAATTATATCACAAAGCCTCTGTGTATTTTCGCTCTCAAACCTGGCCAACACCCTTAACACCCATAACAAACAGTGCTCATATGCATCCCTCCTGAGAGCAATTCAGATTGCTGCACATAAAAATTAACCTTTTTCTAACTCCTGCTGTTGCAATGTTAAAAACAAAATGACATCTCTGAGAGCTGCAGGCCAAGTGCAAACAGGAAGTGCTGCTGGATTTCCTGTAACTGTGCATTGTCCATTATGTTAGTTGAATCCAGGCAGCAGCATGGCTGGGATGCTGGGAAAGGAAGCAAGGTGAGGTGTTGTTTTAGCTTTGAATATCAGTTGTTTGTTTTTTAGTTGTTATTATCATTAATCTGTTATTTACACTAGAGTATATCAATAAAAATCTAAAAGCTAGAAATACTTTGCTCAGAACAACTCAAAACAAGGGGTTTAGAATGAATTTCACAATTGTAACTAATTTGTGCCACCTAGTGGCTAGCCTGTAGTATTACATTTAACATGCATTATATTATTACAGAATTATTTTCTAATCCAAATATAAATTGATTTTCAAAATGAAATGGAATGATGATTTTATTTTTAGTATACAGTACGTCCTGCTCCAAATCTAATACTTACCGTTGTGATATACTCCGCCAGATGGCGCTGGACTGCAGAGACATCGAAAATAGGCTCCTCCCGGCCCCTCAAATACCCAGGGACCTCCCACAAATCCCCAGAATTTCTCTGCAGTCTGGCTGCGAAGGATGAGAAATTGGCTCTCTACTCGCAGGTGAGCGATGCTCTTAGCCTGCGGCCCTGGAGGACTATTCCCACCTGTTCCACTAGTATTATGCCTCCCAGCCTTGGCTTCGCTGGACGGGTGAGGGTAGGCAGCACCGCTGTTAGGTGCTTAGGAGCACTGCTCCACCGCAATCCCCCACCAAAGGGTAGGCGGTTCAGGCTTATGGTGAGCCTCTATGGGATGCCCCTCCCGCACTAGGCCCCTTCCCCATGCCCATCGGTGGGCCCTATTTAAGTGGCCGCCGTCCTCCCTCATCCTCCTTGTAGTCTTTGGGGGAAGAGGGGGGGGGTGTATGTGTGCGTGTGTTGATATGTAGGTTATGCATTCTGTGCTTCACTCTCTTTTCACATATGGTTTTTAGTCTTGTGTCAGCCGCCGCGCTGACTTGTCTTTACTTACTAAAATGCCGCTGCCGCCGCCGCGCGCTACCTTGGTTCCGCGCTTGGAGGCGGCATTACCTCAGACGCTGGTGCGCCTTCATTGGCTGCTTGCCCTGCTGGCTTCGCACTCTTCAGGGGGGCGGGGCCCGTCTATGGCGTGCTCTGCGTCATCGCTGTTACCTGCCCGCCCCTCGAGGTATACCGACGCCATCTTTCCTGCTTGGTTGGCCTATGCGCGACGGACTCCTAACTACCGCGGTCCGTAAGTGCCCTCACAGGCGGCTTTATATCTTTCACTTTTGTATACTGTGTGCTTACTGGTCTTTGTCTGCTTATGTCTTGCAGGCGGGACAAACCTCCTTGGCTTCTCCCGGCCCTGTATTAGTATATAATTTATAGACCTATTTAAAATTATACTCGGGTTATTGGGGCATCCAGGGTTGCTATTTAGCGTCATTCCCTATCGCCGTATAGTGCCGCTCAAATCACCATATGGAGGCATCCCATATTCTCCTACTCCCCTTAAACCTCACTCCTACTGAGTTGCCTACTAGTGGGGATTCTCAGCCTGATGTGTCTTCTAGACTTGCTACTGTTGAACAAGTGATTGCGAAGTCCTTAGCGCGTTAGGCCCCTGCTAAGAAGCGGCATTTGGCGCCTAATGTCACTATTTTCCCTATGGAAGCTGAGGAGTTTTGGAATCTCTGTGGCTATACCCCGTCTGATGAAGGGGGGCTCTTTTCTGATTCAGGCTCATCTGATGAGAGACCAAGGGGTCATGACGATTCTGGCTCTGACCCCTGGGCCCGGGATGACACTGACAGATTATTGTCCCAGATTTTTGAGGTTCTGTCTATCTCTCTCCCTGTTGAGGCTCCCAGGAAAAGAGGGGAGCTTTTCCATACGGCAAAATCACGTTTGGAATTTCCCGAGCAGGCACATTTCCATAACCTCGTGCTCAGGGAATGGGAGCGCCCCAGTAAACTTCCCGGGGTTCCAAAAAGTTGGGATAGGAAGTATCCCTTTCCTGCTGAGGTGGTTAAATGTTGGTCATCCCCCCCGAGGTGGATGCCCCGATCCTTGGGCTATCTAACACCTTTGTCATGCATTCCCCTGATTCTACTACCCTGCGGGATGCTAAGGACCGGCGTATTGATCAGCTGGCATCCCACACCTTTGCATGTGCGGGGACTGCGCTGCGCCCGGTCTGTGCCTCTGCCATTACGGCTGTGGCCACTAGAACCCTTATCAGAAATATGCTCGATAGCGCCCCAGATGATTTGCCGTGTGAGGTGTTTAATGCACTCTCCAGTTGTGATGTCTTTGTAAATTTTGTCCTATCAGCATTGAATGACACCATCAGAATGTGTGCCAGAACTTCTGCCCTTGTGGTGGCCATACGCCGCTTGGTTTGTCTGCGCCAGGGGGCTGCTGACAACGCTGCCAAGAAGGCCCTCACTGGTTTTCCCTTTAAAGGACTGCGCCTGTTTGGGGACCACCTGGACCTTTTTGCTAAGGGTGGCAGGTTACCCCAGCGCAGGCGGCAATCTCGGCCCTTTCGGGGTCAGGGTTCCTTCTCCTCCACTTACCGTGGTGCTAGACGGGGAAGAGGGGTTTCCTTCCTTGGGGCCCGGGGAGATTTCTGGGGTAGAGGCAGAGGACGTGGACGTCCTGGCTCCTCCTGGGGTCCCAAAGCTAAATCCTCTCCCAAGCCCCCTCAGGCATGATGGGGCGCCCTCACCCATCCGGGTGGGGGGACGGCTGCAGCACTTCGCTCACATCTGGAGGCTTCATGTCTCAGACCGGTGGATTCAGGAGGTAGTGTCCTCCGGTTACAAGTTGGAGTTGGCTGCCGATCCCCCTTCAAGATTTGTCAGATCCCGGATTCCTCAGGACCCTCTGTAAGCTCAGGGGCTAGTGCAAGCAGTGCAAGGCCTCCTGGAGCTGGGGGTCATCTGTCAGGTCCCCTTAAGAGAAAGGGGCAAGGGCTTTTATTCCAATCTATTCACAGTACCCAAAAAGGATGGTTCTGTCAGGCCCATCCTGGACCTGAAGATCCTCAACAAGTTTGTCAGGGGCAGGCGCTTTCGCATGGAAACTCTGCGCTCTGCCATCAGTTCCCTGCACCAAGGGGATTTCATGACTTCTGTGGACATCAAAGGTGCTTACCTTCATATTCCTGTGTTCCCAGGTCATCAAAGTTTCCTCAGGCTCGCTCTGATGGATCAACATTACCAGTTTGTGGCCTTGCCCTTCGGCCTCACTTCAGCTCCCAGGGTGTTCACCAAGGTGCTGGCTGGCGTGATGTCTCTGCTCAGATGCCAGGGCGTCCACGTGCTTCCCTATCTGGACGACATCCTCATCACTTCCCAGTCTCTACACCAGGCAGAATTGGATACTCGGCTGGTAGTGTCCACTCTGGAGTCATTTGGGTGGGTGATCAACCACCCCAAGTCCTCACTGTCCCCTTCCTTGGTAACTCCATTCCTAGGAATGAATCTGGATACAGTTCAGGCAAGGATCTTCCTTCCTCAGCAGAAGGTGGACAGTCTGATTGCACAGGCTCAGTCCCTCCTAGCTTGTCCCCATCCCTCCATCAGGCAGGGGATGCAGCTGGTGGGCCTGATGGTGGCGTGCTTCGAAGCAGTCCCTTATGCTCAGTTCCACTTGAGGCCTCTGCAACTTCACCTATTTTTAGTATGGGACAAGGACCCAGCGTCCCTGGACAGGGTCTGTGTGCTTTCCCCCCTAGTCAGGAGGTCCCTCTGGTGGTGGATGGACTCAAGGAACCTGTTGGGGGGCAGATCTTTTCTTACCCTTTCCTGGGAGACGGTCCCCACGGATGCCAGTCTGTCAGGTTGTGGGGGTTTCTCGAAGTCCCTGTGGTTCCAGGGGAGGTGGGGCCCTCAGGAGGCCCACACTCCTATCAATGTATTGGAGCTGCGGGCGATCAGGTTAGTTATGGCTCATTTGACTGCTCATCTTCGGGGCCTGCCTGTTCAGGTGCGCTTGGACGACCAGACGGCAGTTGCCTACATCAATCATCAGGGAGGGACCCGGAGCAAGGGTGCCCTCCAGGAAGCGTCTCTGATCCTGACTTGGGCGGAGGCCAATGTCCCCTGCATATCAGCTGTGTACATCCCAGGGGTGGAAAATCGCCTGGCGGACTCTCTGAGCAGGGGGACCTCTCGCCAGGGAGAGTGGTCCCTATGCAGCAGGGTGTTTCAATCTCTGTGCCACCGTTGGGGACAACCAGATGTGGATCTGTTTGCGTCCCGCCACAATCACAAGCTCCCAGCTTTTGTCTCTCTGTCCAGGGACCCTCTGGCCCTGACCTCATATGCGCAAGCAATGTCATGGAAGGATTTTCAGTTCCTGTATGTCTTCCCTCCGATCCCCCTGCTGGGCAGGGTTCTGCGCAAGATTGCTCTGGAAGGGGTGCCAGCAATTCTGGTTGCCCCCAGGTGGCCAAGAAGAGTGTGGTTCGCAGACCTGGTACAGCTGGCAGTAGATCAGTACACTCTGCCCTTGGTGCCGGATCTGCTCACTCAGGGCTTACTACGCCATCCCGATTTACAAACTCAGGCTTTGACGGCTTGGCTGCTGAAACCTCCATCTTGATGAAGAAGGGGTTGTCTTCCTCGGTTGTGGATACTTTGATTAAAGCTAGGAAGAAGTCTTCCTCTTCCATTTATTACAGGGTTTGGCGTGCCTACATTGACTGGTGTGAGTCTAAGTCTCTTCCCTGTCGTGTGTTCTCTATTCCCAGGATTCTGGAGTTCCTGCAGCATGGGTTGGAGATGGGGCTCCAACTCAGTACTCTGAAGGGTCAGGTTTCTGCCCTGGCTATTTTCTTCCAGAAATCTTTTGCTCAGCACCCTCTGATCAGAACTTTTTTCCAGGGGGTCACTCATGTGCGTCCCCCACGTAAGCCTTTGGGATCTGAACTTGGTTCTGTCAGCCTTGCAGGGTGCTCCCTTTGAACCTGTGCAGGATGCTGCCTTGGCTATTCTTACGCTCAAGGTTGTGTTTCTGGTGGCTATCACTTCTGTCAGGCGTGTGTCTGAGTTGGCGGCGCTGTCCATTCAGCCCCCATACTAGGAGAGACACCAGGACAAGGTGGTGTTTCGTTTCAAACCTGACTTTCTGCCTAAGGTAGTGTCTGCCTTTCATTTGAATCAGGATATTGTTCTTCCTTCTTTGTGCCCTTATCCTAGCAATGCTAAGGAGAGAGTTTTGCACTCTCTGGATGTGGTTAGGTGTCTGAAGTACTATCTGGTGGCTACTGCACCTTTCAGGAAACCTGATGCTCTTTTTGTGGTCCCTTCTGGTCCTAGGAAGGGTTTGGCTCCTGCCAAGTCTACTATCAGCAAGTGGATTCATCAGGCTGTGATTCAGGCCTACTCTGCTAAGGGGAAGAATCCTCCCTTCCGCCTTACTGCTCATTCTACTCGTGCTATTGGTGCCTCTTGGGCTTTTCAGCACCAGGCTTCTGTTGAACAAGTTTGCAAGGCCGCTACTTGGTCTTCTGTTCATACCTTTTCTAAGTTTTACAAGGTTGATGTTAGGGCCTCAGCTGATGCTGTTTTTGGCCGAAAGGTTCTGCAGGCGGCAGTGGTTTAAACTGCCTGTTGCTGCTGTTTTTTTATGGGGGGATCCCACCCTACTTATGGACACTGCTATTGGATGTCCCAACTATAAGTATTATATTTGGAGCAGGACGTACTGTATACTAAGAATAATACAATTCTGTGATTACTCACCTGTAGAATTGGTATTATGAGTATACAGTACGTCCTGCTCCAACCCACCCTTGGTTTGCATTATCTTGGATCCCCTGTATGGTGATTGTTATCATTGTTTATAGTTGATAGTTTGGATTGTTTTATTCTCCCGGCTTCTCATTAACTGCTTTTCAATGCTGGGGATTTGTGGGAGGTCCCTGGGTATTTGAGGGGCCGGGAGGAGTTTATTTTCGATGTCTCTGCAGTCCAGCGCCATCTGGCAGAGTATATCCCAACTGTAAGTATTATATTTGGAGCAGGACGTACTGTATACTCATAATACCAATTCTACAGGTGAGTAATCACAGAATTGTATTTTTTTTAAATTAATGATAATATTGTATTGAACATGATTTAAAATGAACTGTTAACATGTGAGGAAATATTTCTATTTAGTTACATAATTAGAAAAGCATTTATCCTGCAAATGTAACCTTAATTTTGTTTCCAGATTCTGATGAAGAGGCTGATGCGAAACAGGACAGTGAAAAGCTTTTGGTGTAACAAAGTAAGATTGTAACTCATATAAGATGTATCATATATCTTAAATATGTATAGTTATGTAGTCCTGTCTGCACTTTAAACCTCAATTACTCTGGGGTACCTATATTATTATCTTGGAGGGCTTTTTAGACACAGTTTGTTTGTTGAATATACATTCTTTGGCTGCTTCAGTCTACCATCAAAGTCATCTTTGACAAATTTGCCATTTGTATCACTGTCCCAATGTCTAGAAATCCCAGGTTTCTATGAAAGCTGATTGGCAGCGGGAAGCAAGCGTTGAATGGTTGGATGTATCTATTAAAAACCCAGATAAATGGATTTCATTTTTTAGCGTGGGCAACAATTTACTACTTTAGTGTCTAGTTGCTGACTAACCCCATTGTGTGAAAATCTCATGCTTATACAGAGAAGACATAGAGCTAAGGAAACATGAGTTTCCAGCACTGGTCATGATTAGTATAAAAACTGTTTAATAAATCCATGTTAAAATCGTAGTACAGAAAGTGGCAGACCTCCATAAAAACAGTAGCAGCCTGCTTGGACACATTTTGTGCGCTGAACTTTGTCAACAAATATATACTTATAAACTCACCTTTCATTATAGCTGTCATTGACCCGTATGAGCCTCGCCATGCCTGGAAGAACTTCTGGGAGGCACAGCTAAATCCAAATCTTTAAATTGATGAACTTAACAACGAAAAACAATTGGCACTCTTTTTGTAGTTTCCTGTATAAATGTGTTACAGATATGTATTATGCCTGAAGAAGAAAAATTACTTTGAAAACTTGCAATTTCAATCTCATTGAGTTAGTCAATAAATGGCATTTTCTTAACCATGGATTTCCTGCTTACATCGATGGCAGGTACCAACATATAAAATAATATTGCATAACTTACAGGGTTTTCATTCTCCAGCGAAAAGGAGCAAGGCTTTCCATTTTTAGAAATCAATGGGTGCCGAAATGCTGCTTCTTCAGACACTGGGTGCAATCATAGATAAATCCAACTCCACTAAAACCAAAATAAAATCACCCCCTAGAAATACTCGAGGGGGTTTGGCCTAGTTATTAGATTCTCAGGGTTTGATTGATATATGGAGAGAGTGTAGTGTCTTGGGTAGAGATTATACTTTTTTCTCAGTGGCACATAAGACCTATTCACAGATTGACCACATTTTCATTTCTAATTAGATATGAAAGTGCCAGCGATGGATCGTAATATATTCAAGGCATGGTTGGGGAGGGGAGTCTGAGTCTGGTCTCTTTATGGATGGGGATATATCGGTTGCCGAAATTACTCTGACCATACGTCAAATGGTAACATGAAAGGCACCTGGTCTGGATAGATTCTCCAATTTATATTACAAACAATTTGCTAATATTTAGCCCCCCATCTGGCCTTTATGATACAACTAAATCAAGAGAGGGCACAGATTCCATCGGAAGCCCTGCTGGCCAATATAGTGGTGATACCCAAAAGCAGAAAAGAGCCTACGGATTGTGCGAGCTACCACCCAATTTCTTTGATAAACAACTATTTGAAGATATTCACCAAGATATTGGCCAGCAGGCTCTGGACATCAACTATGGGATGAGGCAGGGATGCTCTCTGTTCCCTGCCTTGCTTGTACTGACGATGGAGGTAGAGGCAGAAAGACTTTACCACCAACAAGGATTTAAGGATGTATGATGTGGTGCTAGGGAACATAAGTGCCCTTTGTTTCCTGATGACTTGCTCCTGTTTGTAACCAGCCCTGAGTTGTCATTCCCTTCATTTTGGAGACTTTGGATCAATTTTCAAGAGTCTCAGAGTTGAGGATAAATAGGACCAAGTTTTCTGCATTAAACATTAGTCTCGACCCAGCACTTAAACCCGGACTTTAAAGATACATATGGAGTAAATCGTCCTCTTCTTTATAGGAAGTTAAGAGTCCCTTACTAAATGGGAGGCTAAACTCCTTTCTTGGCAGGGCAGAGTAGATACCATTAAGATGAACCTCCTGCCTAAAGTATTATATTTTTTTAGAGCACTCCCAAACTTGATTGGGCAGGGAGATCTGGATAAATTACAGCAGGTGATCCTCAAGTTCAGCTGGAAAGGTAAGCTTTGGAGGGTAAGAATACACTCTACGCAACCAAGGGATATGGAGAACTGAGGATACCGTGTCTCCTAAAATAATATTATACGTCAAGATATAGGATGAAGGAAAGGCCAGAACAGGCCCTAATGAAGAGGGAAGGGTGTGCTCCATTCTCTCTGGATTCAATGTTCTGACCCCAAGAATCACCTGCCCGACTTTACTAGAAACTTTAACAGCCTGAAAAAGGGTTAGAAGGAATTCTCTGTTGGGCTCAAGGAAGGTCTCCATTAACCCTTATATTTGGGACCAGGCATGAAAGGGACCTAAAGCTGGTAGAGGGCTGTGTAGAGTGAGTTACTTCCTGCAGGCCTCTTAAGTTACTATCTTTGACCTATCTGGGAGACCAGTATTTACTACCCCAATGGAAAGTTATAAAGCAATACAAATTATCCATTTTGTGGATCAAAAAACGAAGCAATAGGGAAGATCTTGATGACCCCAAAGAGTTTGAAAATTGAATTTTTGTTTAAGATCAACAGAGGGAAGTACAGGTATATACTGGCCATACTCAGGCTTGATTAAAATACGAAAACAACGTTCCTATATGTTGGCATGGAATATTGATATAGAACAGGTTTGCCCACTGGAATGGTGGGGACACAAATAAAGAAGGCGGGAAGCTTTTCCCCAGTCATATTTGAGGCAAACATCAAGGACCTAGCAAGATGATATTTGGTTCCATCTAGATTGGGGAAAAGGTCACTCAGAGGTTATATGTGGCACATCTGTTGGCTGTGCCTCACGGGCAGTAGGTTCTGGGCCGTGGTCTTCAGGGTAATTCAGAAAGTTACGGGGATGAAAACTCAATGTAAGCCTAGACTGGCGTTTTTAGGTGCCAGTTCACAGGCAATGAATAAGATAAAGTGAAGAATGACTGACCTGATTTTTGACAGCAGCTAGACTTATAATTGCCCCTTACTGGAGAAAAGTTGACATTCCCTTCCAACGTTTCAGACATAAAATTAGACGGTTGACTGTAAATGAAAAATTTATCAGTATTCTCACAAATAAAGCACATCAATTCGTACCTCTTTGAGAAGCATGGAAGACGTATAGTGGGGGTAGAGTCTGGTTTTAGGTGCATATGAAGCAGGCGACACCACTCCCCCCCCCTTTTTTTTTTTCTTTATTTGTCTTGTTTTGTAGTTTTTTCCCTTTTCTTTGTGTTTGGTAATATTCTGAGACTCTGGTATACAAACTAAATATGGAGAGAGAAGATCAAGATTGATTATATAGAAGGGAGGATTTGGTGCAAATATTAGGCAGTACTGTTGCATGCCTATATTGGTATATTACTCCATATAGGTAGAGCATAAGAGCATATAGCTTTGTATAGCGGAAAACATCCTTGCCTTTGATATATTCTTATAAATATATAAAGTAATCTTGTAAAAGAATAATTCATTTGTTAACGATGTTTAAAGGCGCAGTAATGTGAAAAATGTTCCAATGATAAAACTCCATAAAAATATGCTGGATGGCGGGAGGAGAGGTCACTTAAAAATCCGGCATCAAGAAATATCCAGCCAGGCTTGTGTGTTTTTGTTTTAAATGGAAGAAAGAGGACAGAATCTGTCACCCCTGATACACTAAACCCCTGGATTTTATTCCTACCAGAAGAGAATCAACCACAAGCTTGGCAGGAGTTTTATTCAGTTCTGGTGTATAAGTGCCCTTCCTCATTAACCATTTATATGGATTTTCAATATTACACAATTTTACGATAGTGCTCCTTTAAATACATTTGTACTGTTAAGATATTACAAGTCCAACCTGTAATGTTATATAAACTTTGAAATTGAAGTGGAACAAACCCCTCTCTAAAAGATTTAAGGACTGGCTGCTGGCCTTTCCCTGGGTCAGATCTGGATGCCCCGCTAAAACGCCCTGGGGCACTGCAACACTCGCCTGCTTTCATGCTTCCTTGCTGTTGTGAGCATGCTCCTGCTCCCAGACTATTTGAATGGCTGGGGATGTGTCCGCTGTGCTCCTGATTGCGGAAGCCTTGCACGCAAACAGAACTCCTTACATGTGCATTACATATGGACAGCAAAATGGCTTTGATTGGACTAGAGCCCGGGCATACGCCATAGGACCAGGAAAAGGTGAATTCTTATCTGAACTGGGGATGTCACACAGTGGGGCATCCCAGGTCAAGATGGCCCTGGAAAAGTCCTGAGTTTTGTTCCACTTTGAGTGAATTGTCTGTAAATGGGTAACAGTACTGTATTACTGTACAAAATGACCTAGTCTCCCCTTCGTCCCTTTGCTTGAGTACGTTTAACAACATGAGAAAAGATGTAACTTTTCTGTACCTTTTCTGCACCTTAACATTGTGGCTTTAGATAGCCCAGGGCCTCGATTCATCTGCATTTTTGTGCAAGCTCCTACCCCCCGCCATCAGTCACAGGGGTTCGGCCATACCCCCTCTCTATTCTCTACAATAGAGGGGGCAATGGCAATGAACGGAGAGGGTGTGACAGCACAACTGTTACTGATTGTGGTTCGCAAGCCCTGCGCATCTTGAATCCCGACCCTAATGTTCGGGGCTACGGCGCCGGCTCAGATCCAGTGATCAGGTTAGTTGCTGATTGCCGGACTAGTGCTGAACAGCTGTGGGAGGACAAGAGGTAAGTACCCTTTTTGTTTTTTTTTATTTGGCTACTGAATCTCGTTACATTTGCCTGGTGGGCAAAAGGGGGCCAAAAATACCCTTGTTTTTTACTATATAGCAATTTGTACAACTTCCTTTTTATCTTATTTCAAATGCATACAAGTTATTTATATTTTTCCTTTATCAGGATGCTTTTATGGCATGAAATCCTTCATGAAGCATTGGTTCTGCAAAGCAGTGAAAATGGCAGCTTTTGAGAATGAAATATTTCTGACATATGACTACTTACGATCACAAATACACTGCATAATTTCCACTTCATTATACAGCCAAAAATGACCTGGAGAAGATGGCTTAGTGGAAAGAATTATGTCATTATCTCACGCTATCTGTTGTTCCATATTTCTGTGCCTTGATGTTTATAATAATGCTGATTACAATGTAAGCCTAAGAATTGAATGTCTGGTAACATAAATGTGAAATGGTTTTTACTATCTACTTATCATGGTTATCTCCCTGAGAGGCTTAGCTGATCTAGTAGCGGTATCACAGCGACGCCGGTAAATATCTAATGTATTGTTATGGAGATACCAAAAAGGGCTTTTCATCTAACCAAGGCATAAACCAGGCTGCATCAGGGTACATTTAATTACACTGAGTTTACCTAGCTGCTTTATTTAGAATCTATAGAACCTTTGTCATCCAATTTTATGGACACATTTTTTAAATGATCAGATCCTTTTTTTGACATGCAGATTATAGTACCACTGAAATATACTTTGACTTTCGTTTTAAGCTTACGCTGGTCATATTCTAAGTATACAGCACAGCCTGTTCCAGAAGATATTCCTTACTATTGGATTATACATCCAGTAGATGGTGCTGGACTGCAGAGACAGAAAAGTGGCTCCTCCCGGCCCCATATATACCAAGGACCTCCCACAAATTCCCCAGTTCTTCTCTGCAGTCTGGGCTGTGATGACTAGAAGATAGCTCTTTCTACTCGCAGGTGAGCGGGGCTTATTAGCCTGCGGCCCTGTAAGACTGTTCCCACCCGTTCCTTTTCACTGCCTCCCAGCTTAGGCTGCGCTGGTTGGGTGATGGTAGGCAGCACCGCTGCTAGGTGCTAAGGAGTGCTGCTCCTACCGCAGTCCCTGAGTCCGCCAAGGGTAGGTGGTACAGGCCCGTGGTGAGCCTTGCGGGATGCCCCTCCCGCGGCCGTTTGCCCCTTGCCCCCTGTCCCCTCAGGCTCCTCTTAGGTCCGCTGCTTCCCCTTCGCTCCCCCTGGGTAGATCTCCGAGGGGGGGGGTGGTGTATATATTAGTATGTGTTTTTGCTAAGTGTTTTGTATTGGTTGCACTGGTTTTGCTATTGCCGCCGCGCGCTTGTACTCCGCTCCGAGGACGACGGCGACATCGCCTCAGGCGATGCTGCGCCGTCATTGGCTGGCCTTGTCACGGGGGCGTGTTTTCACGCTCGTCGGGGGGGCGGGCCTTGCAGATGACGTTTTCCACATCACTTCTCCGCGGCCCGCCCCTCGAGGTATATGCAGGCGCCATTTTGGAGCTCTTGTGCTGCGTGTCTGGCGTCCCCCTATCGCGGTCCGTAAGTGCCCCTGCGGTCTGGCTTTTCTTTACTTTTCTTTTTATTATGCTTACGGGTTCTTTGCTTTATGTCTTACAGGCGGGTCAAACTTTTTTGTGGTTTCTCCCGGTCCTATCCCCTTTATTTAGTGTTAACTACTTATTGGAGGGCTATTGTATTGTATATCTCCCACTTCCCTAGTGGGCTATTGGGGCATCCCGGGTAGCCTTATTGGCGTCAATCCCAATTGGCCTATTGTGCCACAATAATCAACATATGGAGGATAATGTGCTCGGGGTTACTTCGGGACAATCCCGGCTGCGTGTGGGGTATCCCCTATAAGTGATGATGTCAGGGTGTGTGTACCCTGCGCCCAGCAGACGCTTGCACTGCAGTCTGGGTTACCGGTGGCTGGGCCTGAACT
The DNA here is from genome assembly GCA_027917425.1 of Gastrophryne carolinensis. Classification (NCBI taxonomy): domain Eukaryota; kingdom Metazoa; phylum Chordata; class Amphibia; order Anura; family Microhylidae; genus Gastrophryne; species Gastrophryne carolinensis. The sequence goes on along the minus strand of CM051239.1, from coordinate 192,028,224 downwards.
CCCTCTGGCGTCGCCTACCCCCCCCCCCCCACGCTTACATCTGACTCCTAATGAGGTGCATACCAATGGGGAGTCTCAACCTGATTTGGCTACATGGGTGGCCAGCATTGAGAGACATATTGCTGGGTCTGGCCCGCGTAAGTCTTCTGCTGGAAGAGGGGGAATTATTTTCTGATTCAGAATCATCTGAGGAACAATCTAGGGTGTATGGTGCCGATTCTGGGTCTGACCCATGGGCTTCAGATGATATTGACAGGCTTTTAGCTCACATTTTTGAAGTACTCTGTATCTCTCCTCCTGTCGTGGCTCCGCGGCAGCAGGGGGAGCTGTTTCATACTGTTAAACCACGCTTGGAGTTTCCTGAACAAACTCATTTTAATAATCTGTTGCTCAAGGAGTGGGAATGGCCTAGCCGGCTCCCCGGGGTGCCAAAGAGTTGGGATAAGCGGTATCCCTTTCCTGCTGAAATGGTTAAACGGTGGTCATGTCCTCCTGAGGTGGATGCACCAGTTCTGGGGTTGTCTAACACATCCGTCATGCATTCCACTGACTCTACTACACTGACGGATGGGGAGGACAGGCGCATAGATCAGCTGGCTTGCCATGCATTTGCCTGTGTGTGGACCGCGCTGCGTCCGGTCTGTGCTTCTGCCATTATGGCTATTGCTATTAAAAGCTTGCTCAGGGGTCTCTGAGGATGCAGGTAGTGAAGAGTATAGAGCGCTTCTGCGTTGTGAGGAATTTGTTGCATATGTTCTCTCTGCCTTGGATGATACCATTAGAATGTGTGGCAGGGCATCTGCCTTGTAGGTGGCGATACGCCGCTCGGTCTGGCTGCACCAGTGGGCAGCTGACAACGCTGCTAAGAAGGCTCTCACTGGGTTTCCCTTCAAGGGGCTGGGCCTCTTTGGGGAACGTCTGGACTTGTTTGCTAAGGGAGGCAAGTTACCTCAGTGTAGAAGGCAGCCCCGGTCCGTTCGGGGTTCAGGTGCTTTTTCTCCTTCCGGGGCTCCAGAATTGGACGGGGAGCTTCCTTTCCTGGAGCCCGTGGAGATTTTTGGGGCAGGGGCAGAGGACGTGGCTGCTCTGGCCCCTCCTGGGGTTCCAAGCCTGAGTCCTCCCCCAAGCCCCCTCAGGCATGAAGGGGCACCCTCACCCATCCGGGTGGGGGGGGACGGCTTCGGCTCTTCGCTCATGTCTGGGGACAGCAGGTCTCAGACAGGTGGATTCTGGAGGTTGTGTCCTCCGGTTACAAGATTGAGTTTGCAGCCTGGCCGCCCCAAGAATCATCAAATCCTGGTTAGCTCAAAACCCCCTGTCAGCTCAGGGTCTGTCCCTGGCTGTCAAGGGCCTTCTGGAACTGGGTGTCATCTGCCGGGTGCTTTTGAGGGAAAGGGGCAAAGGCTATTATTCCCAAAAAAGATGGGTCCATCAGACCCATCCTGGATTTGAAGCACCTCAACAAATTTGTCAGATTTAGACACTTTCCCATGGTGACCCTGCTCAGCTGTGACTTTCCTACGCCCAGGGGACTTCATGACCTCTGTAGACATCAAGGATGCTTACCTTCACGTACCTATCTTTCCAGGTCATCAGAGATTCCTCAGGTTCACTCTGGAGGATCAGCACTACCAATTTGTGGCCTTGCCCTTCGGTCTCACCTCGGCTCCCAGGGTATTCACCAAGCAGGCAGGTGTGATGGCTCTGCTGAGATCTCAGGGCATTCGCATTCTTCCCTACCTGGACGACATGCATATCGCTTCTCAGTCCTTCCATCAGGCAGAGCTGGACACTCAGCGGGTGGTATCCACACTGGAGTCATTCGGCTGGGTGATCAACCACCCCAAATCTTCCCTGTCTCCTTCCATGGTGATGTCCTTTCTGGGCATGATTCTGGATTCATCTCAGGTCAAGATGTTTCTTCCTCAGCAGAAGGTGGAGATCTTCAAGAGAAAGCTCAGCTCCTTCTGTCTTGTCCTCATCCATCCATCAGGCAGGGAATGCAGCTTGTGGGCCTGTTGGTGTCCTGCTTCGAGGCGGTTCCATATGCTCAGTTCCACATGAGGCCTCTTCAGCTTCACCTCTTGTCGGTGTGGGATCGGGACCCCGTGTCCTTGGTTCAGGTGTTTGTCCTGTCCCCTCTGGCCAGGCGGTCTCTGTCGTGGTGGCTGGAGTCCAGGAACCTGCTGGGGGCAGATCCTTTCTGGCCCCTTGTTGGGAGACTGTCACCACGGATGCCAGTCTGACAGGTTGGGGGGGGCTTTTGGAAGTCCCTGGAATTCTGGGGTCAGTGGGGCCCTCAGGAGGCCCATACCCCTATCAACATTCTGGAGTTGAGGGCGATCAGGTTGGTTCTTGCCCACTTAACCCCACACTTGCGGGGTTGGGCTGTCCAGGTCTGCTCGGACAACCAGGCGGCGGTTGCCTACATCAATGATCAGGAAGAGACCCGTAGCAAGAGGGCCCTCAAGGAAGTGTCCCTGATATTGTCCTGGGCAGAGGTGAATGTTCCCTGCATCTCAGCTGTGTACATTCCGGGGGTGGAGAATCTGGAGGCAGACTCCCTGAGCAGGGGGAACTCTCGTCTGGGAGACTGGTCCCTCAGCAGGTTGTTTCTACCTTTCATCTCAATCAGGACATTGTTTTGCCTTCTCTGTGTCCTAGTTACTTTAGGGTAACTTAGGGTCTTACATTCTCTGGATGTGGTTAGTTCTATCTGGTGGCTACTGAACCCTTCAGAAAGACTGATGCTCTTTTTGTGCTCCCGTCTGGACCTAAGAAGGGTCTGGCACCAGCTAAGTCCACTATCAGCAAGTGGATCCGTCAGCCTGTGATACAGGCCTACTCTGCTAAGGGGAAGGAGCCTTCGGCCTTACTGCTCATTCTACTCACGCTGTTGGTGCCTCTTGTGCCTTTCAGCACCAAGCTTCTGTTGAACAAGTTTGCAAGGCCGCTACTTGGTCTTCTGTTCATACTTTTTCTAAGTTTTACAATGTTGTTGATAAGGCCTCAGCTGATGCTGCTTTTGGTCGCAAAGTTCTGCAGGCGGCAGTGGTTTCAACTGTCTGCTGTTACTTTTGGGGATCCCACCCTACCTTATGAACACTGCTATTGGATGTCCCAATAGTAAGGAATATCTTCTGGAACAGGACGTGCTGTATACTTAGAATAAAACAATTCTGTGATTACTCACCTGTAGAATTGGTATTATACGTATACAGTTCGTCCTGTTCCACCCCACCCTTGTTATCATTATTTTTAGTTACCTCTTTATGGTGATTGTTCTTATGTTCAATTTTTGTATGTGGTTATAGTTCTCCCGGTCTCATTTTAACTGCTTTTCAATACTGGGGAATTTGTGGGAGGTCCCTGGTATATATGAGGTCGGGAGTAGCCACTTTTCTGTCTCTGCAGTCCGGCGCCATCTACTGGATGTATAACCCAAGAGTAAGGAATATCTTCTGGAACAGGACGTGCTGTATACGTATAATACCAATTCTACAGGTGAGTAATCACAGAATTGTATTTTTTCTAAAGAAGGGAGAAATGTAGCCATCGCTGGTAATATTTAAGCAGCCTTGATGATACTGAAAGTCTAAAAAGTCAAAAAGCAAGTTGGTGAAGTGAGGAAAACAAAAAAAGTGAGTTGGTGAAGTGAGGAAAACAAAAAAAGACTCCTGTTTGGCTGTTGACCTAGCCGACTGATAAAACGTAACATCTATTCTTTTTATTAAAATGTCATCCGTAGGGTACAAAATCCCCCCCCCCACCCCGAAAGCCAGGTGATGCATTTTGAGCGTTAGTGCTGCCCTTAGTTATACCATGGTGGTGATATAAAGTGCTGGTATACTCATGCACAAAATAATAGTGTGGCAGGTGAGTCAGAGAATTTCTTCCACATTCAAGAGATGGTTCAAGCTCACGTGTGAGTGTTTATGACTCGCATGAGAGTTTTCTCCAGGCGTCCACGTCCTCCCCCTAAACAGGAAACACAAACTGAGTAATAGATCCCTCTGGTGCCCATGTGTTCCCCCATAAAATGGAGACAGCTGGCAGCTCTAGATTCAGGTTTTACGGTAGAAGACACACCTGATCTCATTCAGCCCAACGTTTGTCTCTTAAGGATTCTTTATATCAGGGCTTTAACAATTCTAAAACACCTAGGTTTTTTGTCCTTGACACTATCAACGAGATGGTTTCATGGGAGTGGAGGAACACAGAAGCAAGGGTCTTCTTCCCAAAATCATTAAAACGCAGGTTCCCCTTTGAGGAAACAGACATAGCGGCTTGGGCTAAGGCTCCAGAGTGGATGTTCCCCTAGCCCAGGTCCCTAAAAGGTCTGACCTGTCCTTTGAAAACATGGTGTCTTTAAAGGACCTTATGGTTAAACGGGCAGACATTCTTCTTAAGAGTCTGGGACACTGATGCTTTTCTCTTAAAACCTTTAATTGCCAAGTAGTGTGTGGGCTGTGTCGTGGATAAAGGATAAAGGAGATTTTAGATGCTTTACCTTTTGTCTCTAAAGCCATATCTTCTATTGTTGATGCTTCTGCGGAACTGTAATAGTGCCAGGCGTGCTCTATGGCTCAAAACATGGCCCCAGGACTATTTTCTTTTGACCCAGGGTCAAGAGAGGCTTTCCTGTCCATCATTACCATTTTACAGATCTTCCTGTCCAGCCTACTCACAGAAGGTTTCTGAGGTTCGCAATCTTGCTAGAAGGCAAAGTGAAGCATTGGCCTTTCTTTGGCACCCCAAAACTTTACAAAGATTCTATCAGAAACAATGGCTCACCTGAGACTTCATCAGGTGAACATCATAGACTATTTGGACGATCTGCTTCTCTTTTGTGAGGGAGAGGTCCTCCCTTCTAGTAGTCTTGCAGAAGGCCTTACTTTGTCTCCAAGGGTTAGGTTGGATATTGAATCTGGAGAAATCCAGCCTCATTCCCATAAGCAAACCTTGGATATGAGGGAGATACCCTGACCCAGCGTATCCTTCTTCCCAGGTCCAAAACGGAAACGAAAAGAAATATGTGAAACAAGTTCTCTCCCATCAGTCAATCTCTCTGAGGAAGATTCTGTCAATACTCTGTCTATTGACCTCCTCCATGCCATCTGTTCCCTGGGCCCAGCTTGATTCTCGTCTCTTCAGACCTTGTTTATGTTTGCCTTTTGCAAATGGCTCTGATTGTTCACAATGGGTGGCGCGGCCTGCTCCATCCCCTGCATCCCCGTAGGTGTGCGCGTGCCCCCGCTCCAGCCATTCAGATAGTTTGGGGGCTGGGATTGCGCACGAGAGATAGGCTTGTACAGTAAGTGTATCTCTATATTGTCAAACTCTCCTCTTCTGCAGATACAAGCTGTTGACACAGCTGCTTACAGCTTGCCCCATGCTGGTTGTCAAAGGTGGCATCTTTTATTCACCAGCACTTTGCATTCCCTGATAAACTGACTTCTCTTTTGCTGTCTCAATTTTCACGGTCTCTAGTTTGAATTTACAGACTTCCATAAAGATACATGCACAGCTAATGACTTACCCTAGCATGAGAGGTCCAGCACAAGGAAGAGAGTTGCTTTGGCTTATTAGAAAATATAAAGCAGACCAAATGAATGATGTAGCTCCTCACAGGGAGAGCAGGAAGCAGCTAACTTAACCCTTTGCCTGGAATGTCGCTTTAAAAGCACCTACACCTCTATTGTTTAAAGTGGACCAAAACCCACCCTGGAGTCTGAGACCTCAGACCAGGCCTACTACCTACTATGGGGCATTCCAAACATTTGGATTTAGCAGGTACAAGAATGAGGAGTTGAAGGGGCACCTTGGTAAGCAGGGTGTTAGAATGGAATGAGTGAATTCCAGCACATGATCTGGGTGAGGTGTGGTATTCCAGCTCTGTTAGTCCCAAGTAGTGCAGCCCACTGGGAATGGTTCCTGTGCTCCCTATGGCCAGTCCACCCCTGCCCAGGCATATATGTCTGGCCTTCTATAGACTCCACGTAAAGGAGTCTGTACTCACAGTGTAATGTTAAAGCAGTTCTTAGGAGTTTAGGAACACTGTAGGACCTCCCTCCTGATTTTGGATGCCCCACAGCCTTATAGTAAAAGGAAACCAGTTAGCAAATGAATATACATACTAACCATATTACAAATGTACGTTGCGCTGTTGCATTCCAGGGCTGTAGAGCAACACATCCGCTTCTCCCCCTTTTCTTACATGCAATCGAGTGGGGAGTGACCTAAGCATGCCTACATTCTTCTTTCCTTACCTTTGTGCTTTAAAAAAAAACAAAACACTGTTTTATGGAATATCAGAATTTCCACCCGATGGTTCAGTAATTGCTTTACTGTGTATAGAGATGAAACCTTGGACCTCTCCTTTACTGTAATTTGTTTGCTGCACTCCACATGTTTTTGCTGAGAGAACTAACTGTTCTACTCATCTATAGGGAGTAAACCTTACTCTTTCGGAGACAGGTCAGAATGTTTACAATAAAAATAGCGTTTCAGGTAAAGCTGTGAAACCATTGAGGAGCTGAGCATTTCAAATGAGCCCTAGATGTAAATGTATTCTCCGATGTCCATGCTCACATCTTATGTTTATTTTGTTATATAAATTGTAATGGTTAATCACTTGTATATGTATGTAAATACACAAATAGAGTACTAACTATTGCTAAATAAATGCTTTTAATTGAAGGTCAAGGCTTGATTTCTTTTTATTATTAGTGGAGAAAAATATTGCAATACATATGAAGTCTAGCACCAACTCTGTTTTTAGACATTTATCCCTTTGAGGAGCAACCACCTCCCTAGACTCTATGGCTGGCGGCCTCCCTCTTTATGAGGCATTCTGAATTGGCATGCACCGCTGTGTTAAACCTGAAGGATCGCCCAAAACACTCGTCTGTGTATTTCCGGGCCACATCCCCACTATTCCTTTAGCTAGGGCATATACAAGTGGCAGGCATTTCTGAATGGCAGGCTTGTGGGCATGCCCACAGCTAAAGGTAAGCAGGGTTGCAGCTGGCAGTGTGTTCTTCATTTAGCTCTCCTTGCCACTATGAGCTCTGAGCAGCAAGGAATATCTGAATCGAACACAAGCTGCTGAGTGACCTGTGCATGTGCCGTAGAAACAAGAAAATGGTTTGTAGGCGATCTGGAGGATACAGAAAGAGGGGCATTCCAAAATGAGAAACCTCCAGCGGAAGAAATAAAACCCAGAATAGTGAAAATCTTGGGTTATGTTCCTCTAAGTCCACACAGTCAAGCCATCCATGGAGCACTAGGAAAGAGCATTTCCCGCCTCACTGTTGGTAACCATTGCCCTTCCGCTCCTTTCCATCCCATCCTTTTTAAAGAGGAACATCGGAGGAAGTAAAAACCTCCCTCAAACTTAACCAGCCTGCTGCCCCCAGCCCCTCTGGTTTTAATGTTTTGCACGTGATGTACAGCATATTTTTAAAGACAGGCGTACTGAACAAGTAGTAATGCAAAAAGCGTACATAGTTGAATGAATAATGGAATGCAGATAAACAGTAAAAATAAGTCAACAAAATGCTCACAGTATCTTTTGGTGTCAGCAAAAGTAGCTCGCAAAATCAGACAGCGTCTAACCAAGGGATATGCGTCTTGTGGAACTTAAGTAGTATAAATTGAGATTACGAATTCTCATTAAAATTATTTTGAGAGCTATTTGTATATTCACTTTTGGGTGTTCAGCACCCTGGCTGACCTTGGGCAAACTTCTAACTATGATAAGCGAACATTGGACTGGTGTAGATGTCCGGGGTATATCTCAGGAGGGTTGGGGGGGGAGAGGGGGGGCAGAAAGAGAAGGGGGGGATTGTGGGTGCCCAGGTAGGCTGGATCATGTTTTAATAAGAGAGTGAGAACTAGAACCAGACCAGTCCGGAGTCTAGTGGTTAGATAGGGAGGGACGGGTCTGTTTGATGAGGGCTCAGCCCAATATAATCTATCCATGGGTTCCAGGTCCTGAGGAATTTGTCGTATGAATCGTTTATTATCGCAGTGATTTTCTCATTGCACATATCTGACATCCTATTACAGATCTCCTGCCAAGGTATTTGGGGCGATTTCCAGTTTCTAGCTATCGTCCCCCTAACTGCCGATAATACATGGAGTATCAATCGCCACTCTGGCTTTGTGTATGTACCAGATTTGAGTGATAGGAGCGCTTCCCATGGATCGCCAGTACTAGCTATGTGTAGGATGTCAGATATCATTTCATAGGCATTTTCTAAAACCAGCGCATTACAGGATAATTTTCTTGTATCACTACAGATTTTCTGCCATGTCTCAGGATCTTTAGTTGTTCCCAGCTCTTGTTCCCATCTTATGTCAGTTGTGATGAACAGGGACTGGGGGTGTAACTAGAGCTGTGTATAGCAAAAAGTGTATCAAAAAGTGTATATATACACACAGACCGCACCAACTACTATCAAATTACTGTATATCAGTGTGCTATGCTCAGTGCTGGTGTGTGAACCAATTATAATCGAATAACAAAGCCGGGGTCCCACAAGCCCCAGAAACAACACACCACCCCAGAGCCAAAAGAGCACCACTGAAAATATACAAAAATAATAATCTTTATTTTATTTTGCACTATTTACATCTACATCTATACACTGGACATCTTAAAAAATCACTAAAAATATATAACAAAGACACTCTATGGGAAGGAGAAGGGGGAAAAAAAGGTTGCTAAACACTGGGACAAGGGTAATGCCATGTATACACTCAAATGAAGAACATCAATCACATGTGACCTAATCACTTAATAAGCCCATAAAACCGTCTCTAACTGCCCCTTTAGGATCTGTTCTGATCATACAAGAATAAAGTATGCCTGTGCCCGCACTGGTAAGAGCCCCAAGATAATATATATAAAGCTGTGCCAAAACTGTATAAGTAATCCCCCTTTGCAATAACAAAGTGCTAAGTGCAATATAACCAAGTGAAATCTCTAAATATTTAGCATGAGTAAGAGGACCAGCCAGGGCAGACAAATCCAAAGGCATATAACACACATAACAAAAAGTACACAGATCTTACTATGAGCAGGTGAACCGGACCAGTGTTTACCCCTTACAGCTCTCTGTCAACGCGTTACGTGACGTCACGCGTCACTTCCTCAGGACATGAGAAACTAATTGATAGACCCGTCTTTATTAATGCTCACCCCACCGCGCTCCCGTGCATCCACACCTGTGCTGAATGACCGCAGACCGCCTACCACGCTCCGTCCGGAAGCGTGCAGGCGGCTGCCGTGTAACCAACTGCCCGAGAGACGCGACGCGTCACAGGGCTCACGTTAGCATATGCAGCCGAGCGTCAGAGGCGGGGCACCGCCCTCAACAAAAATGGCGGGGGCCCAGTCGTAGACGCATCGCTATGGCGACGCATTACAGGCCAGCGTGCGCACGCAGCTGTGCTGTGGACTGGCGAGCCGGAACAGGGAAAGGTGAGCATCTCCACCTCCCAATACCAATGCAAATCACAATTACAACCAAACACCGTCAGCAATACACACTATTATACAGTTAATATATATATCTAAGTAATCCCTCTAATACAAGTTACTTATTAAACACCATGTCTTTAATGTATACAAGGGCACCAATGTTTACTGTGCTCTGTTATCTGTCTCAACGAAAGGAAAGAAATAGATAAGTAAATCCAACAGCCAGTACTGTTATAAAAGGTGCTCCTGGAACAACAGATAGGAGATATATATATATATATAAACAAAGAAATAGAAGAGGAGAGAGAGGGAGGGACCCGAGGTTCAGAGGGACCGGACGGCTCCCCAATCGGGACACCTACCACTCATGTATTGAAACCTGGTTCCTAGAAATACAAACGGCCTATGGTAAATGTTCAAAACACATATAATTTGGCCATCTCCATAAGCCTGACTCAATCACAGCGTCTAATTTGGTGCTTGAATCCACACTGTAGACCAGAAATATCACTTCAGACGATAATCCTCGTGACAACCCAGCAGCATCCGGGGAGGGGTGAAGATGAGCCAGTTGTGTTCCCATTCTCCTCAGAGGCCATATAACTTCAACCAGTTGACTCCAAGGGCAATAACCTTCATATACAGTGATGTAAACTACGAAAGAAAATTTCTCTATTAATAACTTGTGATTCAAATTAAAGAAATTACAATAAAGGTGAAAAATACAAGTAAAAGTGAAAAATAAAAATAAAATATAAAAATGAAAAATAAAAAATAAGAATGAGTGCACCACTCAAACACTCCAAAAACCATGATAGCCCCAAACAAAAATGTGCCTGACCCACTTGAGTGAGCCCTACAAAAACCATATCAGATGCCCAAAAAAGGAGTGAACGACAGATCTTCATTCAGCCCCAGGGGTGCTTGGGAATTCAAGGTATAAATCCAACGTAGCTCATGCTTTTGTAATAATCTTTTAAAATCCCCCCCGCGTGGACCAAGGGTTACCCTCTCGAGGCCTGTAACTTTAAGGGAACTAACGTCACTATTATGTTGTTGTAAAAAGTGCAAGGCCACCGGTGGCACCGTTTTCCCCTGTTGTATATTTCTGTCAGCGAGCCTTATGCTGGAGAAATGTGCCTGCATTCGGGCCTTGAGGCTATTCCTGATTTCGCCAACATACATTTTTGGGCAATCGCATTGGATGGCATAGATGACCCCAACAGTTTTACAATTTATCAGTGTCACGCTCCGGGTACTACAGCTATCCACTTAGATAACTCCAGTCCTCTCAGTAAGACCTCAACCCCCAATCTCCGCAGCCAGCTTCACCTTTAGGAGCCCCCGCTTGCCGGGACGCAGAGCACGCCTGCCCGGGATCGGTTGCCCCCAGGACTTCAATGGCTCAAAGATTGGAGTCTTACTGTTCAGAGGCCTGGAGAACCCGCGGCTGGAAGTGGTGCCGAGCAGCCCGATCGCTGAGCGAATGACGGAAGTCCAACAGGCTAGGAGTCAGCAACAGAAGTTCCGAGATGGCAGCGGTACAAAGGATTGGACGAGACGTGGTCAAGGATCAAGCAGAGGTCGGCAACAGGAGATCAAATCGGGGGTGGTCAAAACAGGCGAAGGTCGGCAACAGGAGATCAGATAGGGGGTGGTCAAAACAGGCGAAGGTCGGCAACAGGAGATCAGATCGGGGGTGGTCAAAACAGGCGAAGGTCGGCAACAGGAGATCAGATCGGGGGTGGTCAAAACAGGCGAAGGTCGGCAACAGGAGATCAGAAAATATACTTAGAGACAAGCTACTAACAGGGTACAAGGCGCTATCACAGGCAATTCCCAACTGAGGGGGAATTGCTTTTATAGGGAAAGACAGAGAGGAAGGTGAGGGTGATTGGTGCACTATGATCACAGGTCTGATTGGGAGAGCATGAGTGTAATTCACATTTATAGGGCTCATTGGCCCAGACAAGGGGGGGAGGCGTAAGCCTCATGGAACCTAGGGCTCATTGGCCCTTTAATCTGAACCAGGGGGCGTGCCAGTGCCCCCTGGCTTATCTACAGCCTCCGGCGGGCGCGCTGAGCACAGCGCCGCCGGAGGGAAAATATGTCTCGGGCTCGCGCGCGCGCCCGTGAGCTGATGACGCGCGCGCGAGGAGGGAGAGCGGCCGTGCTCGGCACCGCCTGAGGAGACGCCGCACGGCGCGGCCGCCGAGCAGGAGCTGCTGGGCCCGGCCGACCGCTGACATCGCTGGACCGGGGCCCAGGTAAGTGCCGATTTGTGACACTACCCCCCCCTTCACGAGGGGCCTCCGGACCCTCACCCGGTTTCTCCGGATTATCACGGTGGAATTTCCGTACAAGAGCTTTGGCATGAACATCCCTCGCAGCTACCCAGCATCTTTCCTCTGGACCATAGCCAACCCAGTCCACCAAATACTGTAAAGAATTACGAACCTTACGTGAATCAAGAATTTTATTCACTTCATATTCTGGCTCATTATTAACGAGAATCGGCGAAGGACCAGCAAGAGGAATGTTCTTAGCTGGTTTTAACAACGAAACATGGAAAGAGTTAGGTATTTTCATAGTTGGCGGTAGTTGAACTTTAAACAACACATTATTCAATTTCTTGATTATCGGAAACGGACCAATGAATTTAGGACCCAATTTGCTAGAAGGTTGACGGAGCGCAATATTTTTAGTGGAGACCCAAACTAGATCGCCTACTTGAAGAGTAGGTTCCTGTGATCTACGACGATCAGCAAATTTCTTATATCTTAAACTGGTGGTTTTAAGAATTTCCTGAACATGTGTCCAGATATTCTTCCGTTCTTGAAGCCACTCCTCCAACGCCGGCAAGTTGGAGGGTGACCCTGAAAGGGAAGAAGCCCTAGGATTTTTCCCTAAGTTACAATAAAAGGGCGATATCTTGGTACTCTCACTAGGCGCATTATTGTAAGCAAATTCGGCGAAATCAATAAATTCTGCCCATTGTTCTTGGGCATCAGAGACATAGCACCTTAAGTACTGTTCCAGTGTTTGATTAGTTCTTTCCGTCTGCCCATTGGACTGGGGGTGGTAGGCAGACGAAAGAGAGATCTGTATACCCAGCCGCGAACAGAAATGTTTCCAAAAACGGGAAGTAAATTGGACGCCTCGATCGGAGACTATATTGGACGGAATACCATGAATACGAAAAATGTGTGAAGTAAATAGTCGAGAAAGCTCTGGTGCAGAAGGAAGCTTAGCCAAAGGAATAAAGTGTGCCATTTTACTGAAGCGATCTACGACCACCCAAATAACAGTATTCCCGTGTGATAAAGGCAAATCTACAATAAAATCCATAGAAATATGAGTCCAAGGTTCAGCAGGGATTTCAAGAGGAACCAAACCGCCACTGGGAGCCTTATGAAGCCCTTTACTTCGAGCGCAAACAGCACAAGCGTCGATAAAGGCGGTAATATCGCGTCTCATGGTTGGCCACCATACATGGCGACGGGCAAGCATAAAGGTTTTTCGGTTACCCACATGACCAGCAGTTTTAGCATCGTGAAACTCGCGAATTACATCTGAACGCAAATGTGGCGGTACAAACTGGCATCCCAAGGGAACATCACTAGGAGACTGGTCTTGAAACGGCGCCAAGGTGTTAGAGAGATCAGGAAGTAATGCCCCGACCACACAACCCATAGGTAGAATCGGGTCACCAGTAACACCCCGATCCTTACATTCACCGAACATGCGAGATAGGGCATCCGCTTTAGTATTTTTTACACCCGGCTTGAACGTAATAATAAAATTAAAACGCGAGAAGAATAATGCCCAACGTGCTTGACGAGAGTTCAACCTCTTGGCAGACCCAATGTATTCGAGATTTTTGTGATCCGTATACACAGTTATAGGATGTAATGAACCCTCCAGCCAGTGTCGCCATTCATCAAAAGCCAGTTTAATAGCTAATAGCTCCCTATTACCGACATCATAATTTTGCTCCGCGGTACTGAATTTACGTGAAAAATAAGCGCATGGATGAAGACGCTCAGGATTACCGGAATATTGCGACAAGACTGCACCAACCCCCAGCTCTGAAGCGTCCACCTCAACAATGAAGGCCTTACGAATGTCTGGGTGAATTAACACTGGTGCCGAAGTGAAGGCCCGTTTCAAGGCCAGGAAGGCCTCACAGACAGAGGGAGACCAGTTAGCAGTAAAGGCCCCCTTGCGGGTAAGATTGGTAAGAGGTGCAACAACATGAGAGAAGCCTTTGATGAACCGCCGATAAAAATTAGCAAAACCTAGAAAACGCTGCAATTCTTTTAAGGTCTTGGGTTGAACCCAATCCTGAACCGCCGAAACTTTCCCCGCGTCCATCTCCAAACCCTGGTTGGTAATAATATACCCTAAAAAAGGAACTGTGGTGACTTCAAACACGCATTTAGAAAGTTTAGCAAATAAGTTGTTCTCTCTTAATTTTTGTAGTACCAATTTAACATGACGTCTGTGCTCCAACAAGGAATTAGAAAAAATGAGAATATCGTCTAAGTATATGACCACAAATTTACCGAGATACTCTCTGAAAATATCATTAACAAAATCTTGAAAAACGGCTGGTGCGTTACAAAGACCAAAAGGCATGACCAGGTACTCGTAATGGCCGTCTTTCACATTAAATGCGGTTTTCCACTCATCCCCCTGTCGGATGCGAATCAGATTGTAAGCCCCTCTTAAATCCAACTTGGAAAAAATTTGAGACCCTGTGACTTGATTGAACAGATCCCCGATCAAGGGCAAGGGGTATCGGTTCTTAACAGTGATTTTATTCAAGGCTCGATAATCTATGCATGGTCTCAGGCCGCCATCTTTTTTCTCTACAAAAAAGAATCCAGCCCCGGCAGGAGAGGTAGAGGGGCGAATAAATCCCTTCCTTAAATTTTCGGTGATATACTCCCTCATTGCTTGCTCTTCGGGCAGAGTAAGATTATAAATGTTTCCCCTCGGGGGAATCGTGCCAGGAAGCAAGTCAATAGGGCAGTCATAAGACCGATGTGGAGGAAGGGTATCCGCAGAACGTTCAGAGAAGACATCAACCCAGTCTGCGTATGGTTGAGGTAATCCCTGAGGTAAAACTTGCACACTTCTAAGGCCTGTAGTGAAGCAGTGATTTTTGCAATGGTCACTCCACTTGATCAATTCCCCAACCCGCCAATCTAACACCGGGTTGTGGAGTTGTAACCAGGGGTATCCCAAAACCACCGGAGTCTCTGGACAGTCGAAGATGAAAAATTCTAAGAACTCAGAGTGGGAAGAGCCAACAATTAACCGAAGAGGTGGGGTCTTGGTGTTTATAGGTCCCCCCTGAATGGCCTTCCCATTGATGGCCAAAACTTGTAGGGATCTTTCAAGAGGAACTAACGGAATACCTAAAAGAGAGATCATGCTCCTATCCAGAAAGTTTCCCGCCGCACCGCTGTCGATAAAGGCGGAAACTGTTTGCTTGGAAGAACCCCAAGATAGGTCAATGGGTACTAACATTTTATTTTGGCGAGAGTTGCAAACTGACTCACCCAGATCAGAACTCTCTACCTGGTCTGGGTGCGGAAGTTTTCCGCCGGTCTCCCCTTGTTGGGACAGGACCCTGCGAAATGTCCCGAGTTCCCACAATATAGGCATAACCCATTGGACCGCCTACGCTGCTTTTCCTCTTGGGTTAACCGGGTTCTCCCTAATTGCATGGGTTCTTCCTGGGAAGGAGATGAGGTATTTTCCCCACGGGTAGCCGGGGAACTAAGACTCTGGGAAGACCTGAAGGACGTGGGAGCCCTGGCTCTCTCCCTAGCCCTCTCTCTAAGACACCTGTCTATTTTAATGGAGACCTGCATTAATTGGTCTAGGTCTGCGGGTGGAGGAAAATTTACCAAAGCATCCTTGATGCTTTCCGACAGCCCCACCCTGAACTGACTACACAAAGCGGGATCATTCCACCTTGATTCGACGGCCCAGCGGCGGAATTCAGCAATATAATCTTCAGCCGAATTCCGTCCTTGTCTTAAGGCCCGAAGCCTATTTTCTGCCGTAGATTGTTGATCAGGGTCAGCATATAAAACGCCCATAGCAGTAAAGAATGCTGTAACGGATTGTAGGGCAGAATCATGAGATGGCAAACTGAAGGCCCAGGACTGCGGGTCTCCTTGAAGCAAAGAAATGACTAGGCCTACTCGTTGGGACTCAGTGCCTGAGGAGATGGGTCTCAGCTTGAAATACAGTTCGCAGGCATTCTTAAAGTTGGAGAATTTAGCTCGTTCTCCAAAAAACTTTTCCGGCAATGGAATCTTTGGTTCTGAAATATGAGGTGGTACAGAGGATGCCGGTAACTGTCGAGATTCTTGAGTGGCCACTCTTTGAGCGAGCTGGTTTATCGCCGTAGCCATAGCTTGTACCTGCTGTACCAGGTCATCCATCGTGGGCCTGTGATAATGTCACGCTCCGGGTACTACAGCTATCCACTTAGATAACTCCAGTCCTCTCAGTAAGACCTCAACCCCCAATCTCCGCAGCCAGCTTCACCTTTAGGAGCCCCCGCTTGCCGGGACGCAGAGCACGCCTGCCCGGGATCGGTTGCCCCCAGGACTTCAATGGCTCAAAGATTGGAGTCTTACTGTTCAGAGGCCTGGAGAACCCGCGGCTGGAAGTGGTGCCGAGCAGCCCGATCGCTGAGCGAATGACGGAAGTCCAACAGGCTAGGGGTCAGCAACAGAAGTTCCGAGATGGCAGCGGTACAAAGGATTGGACGAGACGTGGTCGAGGATCAAGCAGAGGTCGGCAACAGGAGATCAAATCGGGGGTGGTCAAAACAGGCGAAGGTCGGCAACAGGAGATCAGATCGGGGGTGGTCAAAACAGGCGAAGGTCGGCAACAGGAGATCAGATCGGGGGTGGTCAAAACAGGCGAAGGTCGGCAACAGGAGATCAGATTGGGGGTGGTCAAAACAGGCGAAGGTCGGCAACAGGAGATCAGAAAATATACTTAGAGACAAGCTACTAACAGGGTACAAGGCGCTATCACAGGCAATTCCCAACTGAGGGGGAATTGCTTTTATAGGGAAAGACAGAGAGGAAGGTGAGGGTGATTGGTGCACTATGATCACAGGTCTGATTGGGAGAGCATGAGTGTAATTCACATTTATGGGGCTCATTGGCCCAGACAAGGGGGGGAGGCGTAAGCCTCATGGAACCTAGGGCTCATTGGCCCTTTAATCTGAACCAGGGGGCGTGCCAGTGCCCCCTGGCTTATCTACAGCCTCCGGCGGGCGCGCTGAGCACAGCGCCGCCGGAGGGAAAATATGTCTCGGGCTCGCGCGCGCGCCCGTGAGCTGATGACGCGCGCGCGAGGAGGGAGAGCGGCCGTGCTCGGCGCCGCCTGAGGAGACGCCGCACGGCGCGGCCGCCGAGCAGGAGCTGCTGGGCCCGGCCGACCGCTGACATCGCTGGACCGGGGCCCAGGTAAGTGCCGATTTGTGACAATCAGTTGGCGAATCCAAACCTTATTTCTCGTTTGTAAATTTTGAATATATTTACTCCTATTCATATGTGGACAGATGTTGCATCCCCCACATGGATAGTTAGCCAGGAACGTAGTCTGGTCACGGAGCCAATTCAGGGGTGGTCCAAAATGGCTCTGTGTATAGCTGTGTATAAACTGGATATTAAGCCCCTTTCACAATGGTCCCTGATGCATCTGATTTCGAAGTCCGTATTCCTATATGGAGGAGGGGACTTTTTTAGGAGGCTTTTAACAAAATGTTGGACTTGTAGGTGTCTAAATACCTCAGAAGGTGGGACGCTATCGTGGGGTGCGAGGTCTTGTTTGGTTTTCATCCCTTTTGGGGTGCAGAGTTTGTCTACAGAGGTTAGGCTTTTCTGTGACCACCATTTGAAATTTTTAGGGGACGTGACTCCTGATTGGGTTACCTAGCAGGGGGGAAGCTGGCAAATCAGGTGACGTGAATTCATGTTTAACTTTGTCCCATATTGTCAAGGAGAACTTTAGGATTGGAGGGATACATTTCAGTCTTATTGTTCTAGGAATCCAGAACAGAGATGCCGGGAGGACTGGGTCACAAGCGGCAATGTCATTTAGGACCCATAATGGTTTATGCTGTGGGGCGTGTAGGAGTACTAGGGGCGCTATTTGAGCTGCTGTATAATATTTATGCAGGGATGGGAAGGCCAGGCCTCCTTGGTCTTTTTTACAGAAGAGAGTTGTTTTATTTATCCTTGGTCTAGATTTGCACCATGTAAAAGACATGATTTTCTGTTGAAGGATGTCGAGGGCACGTTTAGGGACCTGAATTGGGAGCACTCTGAAGAGATATAACATTTTTGGTAAAAAGGTCATCTTGAGAGCTGCTATTCTCCCTAGCCAAGACAATTTTATAAATTGCCAAGACTGAAGTAGAGTGTCCAGTTTTCTAAATGTTTCTGGGTAGTTGGCAATATACAAATCTCTATAGTTGGCTGTAAATTTGATCCCCAGATACTGCAGTCTCTGTGTCCAAGTCCACGTAAAGTTTTGGGATAAAGTCTGCTTTGTACTAGCAGAGAGTGAAACGTCTAGTGCAGTGGACTTTGAGGCGTTTAGTTTAACCCTTTAAGTGCCAGCCTACCTGGAGTTTTTGTCACACTCTGTTGTCAGACCATTTTGCACTATTTTGCGCTCCCCATGTTCAAATGTGATTTTGGAAGGGATTTCCAGGGATTTCCCAGGAAAATGATATATTGTTTTTTTCAGCAGAGTCTGGGCTTTAACATGAAATGTCTTGTTTGTCATTTGTTAGGTGTATTCTTAATATTTTTGGGTGAAATATGTGCAAAAAAAAAAAAAAAAAAAAAAATTTTTACATATTGTAGTTTTTTTTGTAATAAAAAATGTAAGTTTGTCAATGAAATCTTATTGCGTGTGAAATCCCAATTTCTCCCGGTTACAGCGGTACCACATATGTATAGGTAGACACCCTTTCCTGCCCAGGAAACTCCCCCAAACTGAAACAGCGCTTTAGGGGATTTTCAGATAAAATACAACTATGCTACGCAATATGCGCACCTTGCAGTTTTTCCAGAAAAACAACCCTTTACATTTGAAATACCCCCAACAAACTATATATTCTCTGGAAGTACACACCTCAGGCTTTCTAGGCGTACCAGGCTTGTGGATGTGGCCATAGTTTTCTGGAAGTAATCCCTCAATGGATTCTTTAGTTGCAAAGAGTTAACCTAAAAAAAGGATAAAAAAGCAGAATCAAAGCCACATTTTCCTAAAAAAACTATATACAAACAAGAAAAAACAAGTTTAATCTGAAAACGCAACAACCTCCGAACAGAACGATACCCAACATGCATAGCTACTGTCAAGGGAAGAGTTGCCAAACACCCCAAAGTAAAGCATGTGCGTAACGGTAATTTTACTTGAAAATTTCAGCTCTGCAGACAAAGTGTGCACCTTGCGATTTTTCAACCAAAACAACCCTTGACATTTAGAATATCCCCCATAAACCATATATTCCCTGAAAGTACACGTTAAGCTTTCTAAGGGTACCCAACTTGTTCTAGTGGGCTCATCTTTCTGGAATTATTACCTCAAAGAATTCTTTGGTTGCGCAGGGTTTCCCTAAAAAATTTATAAAAAAGCTGAATAAAAAACACCTTTTCCTAAAATATAAATATGCAAACCAGAAAAAACAAGCAAAGTCTGAAAGCGCAAGGTCCCCCGAACAGAACAATACCCAACATGCAGAGGTACTATTAACCCTTTTAATTGCCAGCCTACTTGAGATTTTGTCACCCTCTGTTGACAGGCCATTTTTCCCCATTTTGCGTCATGTTTTGCGCCATGTTTTGCGCCATTTTTGCTGGAACTTTCAGGAAAATTATATATATATATTTTTGCAGCAGAGTTTAGGCTTTAACATGAAATGTCTTGTTTGTAAATTTTTTTTTTTTACAATATTATTAAGTAAAAAAAAAAAATAAATAAATAAATTTTTTAGAAAATTGACTCCTTTATTTTAAATAAAAAATGTATTTTATTAAGGAAAATCATATTGCATGTGAAAGCCCCATTTCTACCGATTAGAACGGTACCACATATTTATCGGTAGCCCCCTGTTCCTGCCCAGGAGACCCCTCTAACTGAAACAAGTATTTTATAACATTCACAAAAAAAATACAAATACCATCCACACTACAAAGGGTTAAATCGAGAAAAAAAATGACATAGGGTCCCCCCTCCCAGGGGAGGGAGACCCCATTTTTTTTTTGATTTTTAAGGGTTAAAAACCCTTAAAAATCAAAAAAAAATTGACGTGGGGTCCCCCTTACCCAAAGTAACCACCCGGGACCAGCTATGGGGGCTTGTAGGCACAGAGTGGGGGGGCCAGCTTATGTGGCCCCCCCACCCTGCAGCCTACGAGCCCACATAGCCTATGTGGGCCCGGGCTCTTCTGCCCCCCCTGGCCTTTGGGGAGGCAGGTAATGGGGGGGCCGGGGGTTAATGGCAAGCCACCCGCTAGCGCAGGTGGCTTGCCATCCCCCCAGCCTTGTGAACTGGTATAGGGGTCATGGACCCCTTACCAGTTCACAAGGGGTTAAAAGTAAATAATCACACAGACACAAGCAGAGAAAAATATATTTTATTAATTTTTATTTTTTTTTTACACTGTACTCACCTCCCATCCATCCTGGAGCACTCTGTCCCTCGGTGATCACTGGCTTCTGCTCACTTGCTAGAAGCCTTTTATAGCTGCTGGATGACAGAACACAAAGGGTTAATCAAAAAAAAAAATGACATAGGGTCCCCCCTCCCGGGGGGGCGGACCCCATTTTTTTTTTATTTTTAAGGGTTAAAAACCCTTAAAAATCAAAAAAAAAATTGACGTGGGGTCCCCCTTACCCACAGTAACCAGCCCGGGACCAGCTATGGGGGCTTGTAGGCACAGAGTGGGGGGGCCAGCTTTTGTGGCCCCCCCACCCTGCAGCCTACGAGCCCACATAGCCTATGTGGGCCCGGGCTCTTCTGCCCCCCCCCTGGCCTTTAATGGCAAGCCGCCCGCTAGTGCAGGTGACTTGCCAGACCCCTGAGCCCTGTGAACTGGTATAAGGGGTCACATGGACCCCTTACCAGTTCACAAAGGGTTAACAGTATAAATAAAAAGACACACACAGGTTTTCAAATATGTTTATTTAAAAAAAAAATAACATTTTACCTTTACTCACCTCCGATCTTCAGATGCATTGTCCCGCGGCGATCTGATGCAGGAGACAGCTGGGCAGAGAAGGGGGGAGGCAAGCGATCGGAGGATCGCCTACCTCCCTCCTTCTCCGCCCAGCCGTCACCGGCATCTGAGAGGAGAACTGCCGGGTGCCCCGATGACACCCGGCGGTGACGTCATTATCCCCGCCCCCGAAGGGGCGGGGCTAAAATCCAAGATGGCGGCCGCCATCGGAAGATGCGACGGAGGGAGGGCTGTTATGCCCCCCTCCAGAAGACAGAAGACCAGGGGGGGTAATCGGAGCCCCCCCCCATGAAGAGGAGAGGCGGCGGGAGTCGGCGGGAGCGGAGGTGAGTAACTGTCATTTTTTTTTTTTTTTTAACAGGCAATCCCGGCGGCTGCTGAAACGGGGGGGGGGGGCACCCTATTCCGGGCCCTCCCCTGCAGCCGGAGAAGCCCCGATCGGCGATCGGAGCCCCGCTGGCTGAAGAGGAGACCCGGCCGGACCAAACAAGGGGTCAGGTAAGTGACTTTTTTTTAAACTTTTTTTTGTGGGATTGGGGAATGCCAGGCACGTAAAATTTACGTGGCTGGCACTTAAGTGACGGAGAGGCAACCACGTAAATTTTACGTGGCTGGCATTTAAAGGGTTAAGGCCTGAGATGCGGCCAAAAGTGGTCAGCAGGTCGATGGCATTAGGGGCTGAGGTATGTGGGGAGCTCAACATCAACAGCATGTCGTCTGCGAAAAGTGAAACTTTATGTTCCCTGCCTCCTAAGGGGATTCCTTTGATTGAAGTATTTTGCCTTAGTTTTATTGCAAGTGGTTCTAGGGCCAGGATTAATAATACAGGGGACAAAGGACATCCTTGTCTGGTACCTCTCTGAATCTTGAAACTTGGGGAATGGAAGCCAGTGTACTTAACGCAAGCAGACGGGTTGGAGTACAAAGCTGCGATCCAAGAGAGGAATCCTGGGCCAAAGCCCCATTTATTTAAGGAGGACTGGAGGTATTGCCAAGAGAGGGAATTGAAAGCTTTCTCCACATCAAGAGAAAGGAGCATTGCCTCTAATTTTTGGTCCTTTGCCCCCTGTATCAATTGCATTATCCTGTGCACCCCATCTCCAGCCTGTCTTCTAGGGACAAAACCCACATGATCCCTGTGAATTACATCCCCCAGAAATTCGTTGACTCTGTTGGCTAAGAACTTCGTGAGGATTTTCAAGTCTATATTAAGAAGTGATATAGGCCGAAAATTTGTCCAGTTTTGGTGGTCCTTACCAGGCTTCGGGATCATTGTTATCACGGCTCTAAGCATGTCTGGGTCTATGGGGTTGCCTCCTTTGATATAGTTGTAAACCCTCGCCAGTCGAGGTGCTAATATGGGGGCCATTTTTTTTTATAAAATGCAGCGGTGAACCCATCAGGCCCAGGCCTTTTATTGGATTTCAATGTCTTGATTGCTTTCAAGACTTCTACTGTTATATGTTCGTCTATTTTGGCAATCTGACCCTCTGGGATTCGTGGTAGGTTGATCTCGTCTAAGAAGGTCTGCGTCTGATGGTCCCCTAATGGGGGTGGGGCTTTGTATAACTTAGATAGGCCTGCTGAGAATTCTTCAACCACTACTTGTGGGTTACTAGTCTCCCCTCCTGTCCTAGTCTTGAGTCTCACTGGTTTCATGGTAGGCTTGTGACACTTTAATTGGAAGGCCAGAAGGGTGCCTGGTTTATTTGCAGAAACATAGTATTTTTGTCTAGAGCGTCTATAACGTCCCTCTGCCTCTTGAGATTGCAAGAGGTTAAGTTTAGTTCTGGAGAGCTCCATTTGGCGGAGATGTTTGGAACTGGGGGTGGTTTTAAAGGTCCCCTACATCCTTAGAATATTGGGACTGCAGTTGTTCTGAGAGTATTGACCTTTCCTTTTTCTTTCTAGAAGCTGTGGCAATAAAGTGTCCTCTCATAGCAGATTTAAAGGCACCCCAGACCATAGTTGGTGAAGTTTCTGGGTTCTCATTTATAGTGAACCAAGGGTTTTGAGGACAGCAGCAAGTCGTTCAATATCCATGAGGATGGTTTGGGTTTAATGACCATAGAGTTGCACGTCATTTCCACCAAGTCGTGGTCTGACCACGGGACAGGGTAGATTTTTGTCTGACCCACCTGTGATATAAAGGTGGAGAGGACAAAAACGTGATCTATCCTGGTATGTAGCTTATGGGGGGCAGAGTAATGTGTGTAGTCCCTTTTATGACGGTGCATATCTCTCCATGGGTCCACTAGATGTGCATTATCTATCAACTCTGTGAAGCGTTTGCTATCTTGAATTGTAAGGGCGTTTGGGGGGAGTGATCTATCCAGGGATGGTTGCAGCGTTAAGTTTGAGTACCCGCACATAAACATAGCTTCCTTTCCATGCTTCTGCAATAATGAGCACATACGGGCCAGAAAAGGAATCTGCTTGGTGTTTGGCGTGTAGTAAGTGAGAAATGTTACCTCATCATCCTGTAAGGTTCCTTGAAGCAAAAGATATCTACTGCCAGGGTCTGCCATCTGTTTATGGCAGGTAAAGGAAAGCCCATTACGAAATGCTATTAGAACACCTTTCTGCTTACTTTGGCTGACCGCCTGAAAAAACAAGGGGAATTTATGGTTAAGAAATTTTGGTTTGCAACTAGATGTATAGTGTGTTTCCTGGAGACAAATTATGTCTGCGTGGATTGAATTAAAATATTTAAATGCTCTGGATCTCTTATTCGGGGAGTTTAGCCCCTGAACATTCACTGATACTATATTAAGTGACATCTTCATTTAGGAAGGGACTATCTCCCTTGAGGAGCGGATTGTGCTTACCTGGGCTCCCACGATGGGTGGCGGAGGGGAGAGTGTTGGTTTTGCGGTGGGTGGATGAATAGGGGGGAAAGGGGTGGTAGAGTTAGAAGAATTGAACACATTAAGTAGACGTTGCTCGCAATTCTGTGTGCGAATGAGCCTGTCCAAAGGCTTGGGAAGTGTTTTCCCATCTTTGGAAGGTAGGGGGCGTCCGGTGTGGGTCAGGAGGCTATCCTGAGTATATTGAAAGGGCATTAAATGTTATAACATTTTGATATAAAACAGAATTAAACAAGGTCTCCGGCTGGTGGGATCCGGCCCAGCCACCCAGGGGCGGCACCCCGTCGCCCTCCCTATGGGGTCCCCCCTGAGGGCGGTGCGCCTTCTCCCACCAGTCCGAGACTATCTAGGCCGCATGGCCAACCTTTATAAAAAACATTATTATAAACATTATTATAATCAGAGAGCGTGAAAAGAGAGGCTTTGTTATAGTAGCAAAAAACTTTTGGGCTTCCAGAGCCCTAACACTTGCTGATACAAAACTGCGGGTTGTTTGGCACCCTAGAAGGCAGCCCAGGCGCCTGGTATGACCACTGTTGCAGGTCAGACAGGTACCCAGACACAGGGTGAGTACTGAGGGGGTTATCCCTGAGAGTCCCCCACTCCGGCGGCACACATGGTCGTTGGTGAGACCTCAACGGGATAACCGGGGCATCCCAAATATGCACAGAGTTGGCCGAGAGAGCATGGGTCCCTGTATCTGGTTATAACTCAGTAGAGGTGCCAGGGAGTGTTGCACTCAGTGCTTCTGTGAAGGGTGGAACATTTGGGACAAAAGACGTTTCATCGCTGGGGTTTTCTGAACTTGTTTGGTGAGTCGTGGCGATGGGGTGGCTTGAATGTTGCTGCTGTAGCTAGTCCTTGGTGTAGAGGGGAGAGAAGAGGTTGTCTTATCAGGTTCTGGTATACGGATGTCCAGAGATTTAAATTTATCCAGAAGCTCTGGGAGAGAGGAAGCTTGGACTTGTTTCCCTTGGTATGAGAATGAGAGCTTAAAGGAGAAGCCCCATCTATAGCGTATTCCCTGCGCCTGCAGGGCCAGGAGGTATGGCCGAAAAGATCTTCTTTTTAAGATGGTGGTTTGGCATAAATCAGAAAAGATTTGATAGCTGTGCTTCTGAAATGTAAGGGGTGCTTTATCTCTGGAAATACAATTTCTTTTGTTTAGTAGAAGTGAAATTTGACAATGATGTCACGTGGTGGGCCCTCTGCAGGTCTTCCGGTTAGGGCCCTATGAGCTTTGTCTAATTCCAGTCTCTCTAGTGGGATTTCAGGTACTAGCTCCTGTAAAAGGGCTGTGATAGTGCCCACTGTGTCTTCCATAGTTTCCGGCAACCCCCTGAATCTCAGGTTAGATCTGCGGTTGCGATTTTCCAGCTCCTCATTCTGGCCCTTTAAGAGGGTGATTTCTTTTTGGAGCTGCTGTAATAAAGTCCCCTGGTTATCTAAAACTGTAGTGGCATCGTCCATGCGGGATTCTAATGCATCTGTACGTCCCCCCAGATCTCTGATCTCTTTCAGGAGGGTGTCAGTATGTCTGGCAGACACTGCAGTAACTTCCTCCCTCACTATGGTTCTCAGCTGGCTGAGGAGGGCCTGGTTTGCTGTGGGGCTCTGTGCTGCAGTCTGTGTGGATGGAGGGTGCTGGGGCCAGCTATCTGTGGAGTCGAGGGAAAGATCCTCCCCAGCGCTTATCCCCCCACCGATCTCCTCAGCACTATCAGTGACTGCCACCATCTTGCCTGCTGGAGCTGCTGGAGCTGCTGATCTGCGTGTCTCCCCAGCAGCTTTCTTCCTGCTGTGAGCTGTGTTCATTGCCTCTGGTAAGTGGACTGGGGCTTCCAAAGGTCTCCTATGCCTTTTAGGGGCCTCTCACGATCTGCCCGGCTGCTGCTGTGTGCTTCCAGCCTCTCTGACCCGTGGAGCCGAGCTAGCAGGCATCCATCTTGCTCGGCTGCACGGCCACGCCCCCCTACTTTTGGGTAGTTTTTATTGACCTTGCTGAGGCTTTTTTCTTCTGGGCATCCCGAATTTCCTCCAACGGACAGCACCATCTTGCAATCCCATCGGGCACTGCGCGCATACCCCAGATCTGGCGCCTGCACAGAGCTGCGGGAAAAGCCACGAGACGTGAAGAGCAGATTAAACAGTGACAAACCCTGACAAGGACAGCTAAAGCTGCTGCTGTCGTTTAGCAGTGGCTAAGTAGGCAGAGAATTGGGCCCTGAAGCAAACAGATGCCGCTGTATCAGCTGGCGGCAAGGCAGGGGAAGGCCATAGTTATTTTTTAAAAGTATAGATTATAAACACCGCGCACAAAAATCTTCATACATAAAAGCAATTCTTTCTAGGTTAATCTAAAACGCTGCTACGTGCTGAACTTTTCATCCCAATTCAGTCCAAACTCCTATAGCAATTATTATCACAGAGGGTAAGCATAGCTTCTTCAAGCTGCCACCAAACAATACTGTCCCAAAGTGCATGCGCCAATCCACCAGCAAAACCACTTGTGCCCACCACCTTTGGGTGTCCTCTTACCGGATAATGATGTAAACACGCTTTATCATAAAATAAACATATGTATTCTTGGTGTGCCACACACCCCGCTTCACTTCTTAAATATTAATCACTTCATGGGTTAATCCACCGCAGGTGACGTAGTGCAGAGAGGAAGTCTTGTAACGAGCCCCCTTCCGGCCTACATATACCTGGTACCTCCCTTCAATCACCAGTATTTTTTCTCTCTGCTTGCTGACAAGTCAGAAGTTGGAAGTCTCCTGCTTACAGGTAGGCCGGGGTATTCTTACCCCGCCACCCCCCTTTTGGTCTATTTCTGCCCGGTTTGAGTTTGTATACCTTTATGGTGAAATAGGAAGCCTCCCAGCCTTGGCTGCTCACCGGGCAAATGGTAGATGGCACTTTAAGTGCCTAGGAGCTTATCTCCTACCGCTCGACCTCATGCGTGGGGCAATGCGGCGAACCGGCATGGTGATCCGGAAATGGGATGCCCCTGTCCCGAGGGTCCCCGTAGCCCCTTTCTCTCCCGTTGGGGGGGTGGTGAGGGTGTGCTTTAGTATGTGTGTTTCACTGTATCACTGCATGTTAACATTTATGTCATGTTTATGCATTCACTGTAGCATGTGTATATTTTGGGTCTGCTTTAGGGCAGCTTGCGCTGGGTATGGGCTGGCCACCTCTCTGGCAGTTGGTTGCTTGTGGCCCCCTACCCCCTCCCCCCTCTCCCCTCTCCCCTCTCCTCGCCTGGCATTCATTGAGCTTTGTCAGCACATGCGGTTTTTACCCTCCCCCCTCCGCTGCCTGGACGCGCGTGCTGTGATCAGCTGTAAAGTGTTCCAGCTGATCAGCGTAGGGGGGGGGGGGGGGCTGACGCGGCGCCGGGGGCGCGGCGCCGGCGTCAGTGGCGTCTGCGGCTTGCCCAGCGTCCCAGCTTCCTTCAAAACAGGAAGGCACGTGGGCGCACGGCCGCACTTTGTCTTCTGCCGGCTCATGGCTGCTGGCTGCAGGCTTACCGGCTGATTGCGGTACAGGTAAGCGGCCCCTCCCGTTGGGGCCGTTAAATGGGAGATATTGTTTAGTAATACAGTGAGAAATCACTATTATCAAGGGGGCGTCATTTAAGGGCACTTGGTGCCATACTTATGTTATACACATGTGAAGGATCTGATGGTTGTTTTCTTGCCTTGCAGATCCTGGGATCCCTGCTTATGCTAGCCCTCCGGCTCTATGTGCCTGGCAAATTATTGGGATTGATTTGAATGTTTATATACATAGACTATATATAAGTATATATATATAGTTTCTATTAAAGGGGACCTAAACTTAAAAAAAAAAAAAAAAAAAAAAAATTTTTTATATAAATCCTCCCTTCCGGGACATTACTAAAATAAAGGGGGCATCCCGGGTCGGCTTATGCCTTAAAAGTCCCATTATTGCGAATACCATAAATCACCATATGGAGGCTTCCGTAGATTCCGGAAACGGTTCTGCTGTTCCGTTTGGGGGGTGCGTAGGTTGTGGGGTTCCACTCCCAGCTGATGATATCTTTATTTGCATCCCTTGTGCAAAACAGACTATTGCGCTCCAGTCCGTTGCTTCGGCTGCGGTGCCATCGCATCCTTCATCATCTCCTACCTCTCCATCCCTATTCCGGACCCCGCATGACACTGTCAAAAGTGGGGATTCGCATTCCGAGGCAGCAGCACAGCCCTGCCCCCGGAAAATGATGCCCGTTAAAGCAGCGCTTAAAACCGCTACAAAACGAAGGCACCTGACTCCGGTACCTTCGGCTCCACAGGACCAGTTTTGTGAACCTGTGGAATGGTCCGATGGATCCCCTGACGAGGATGAACTCCCGTCGGAGTCAGATGAGCCGACAGGTCAGCATGTGGCTGATGAGTTCTGCGATTGGTCAGAGGGGGTTGTTTTTGACACCCCCTCCATTCTGGCTCAAATGTTTAATATTTTGAGTTTAGATACGCCTGAGGCGGCCGCCCCGCCAAAGGGTCAGTTATTTAAAGAGCCTCAGCCGAGTTTGGTTTTTCCCAGACAGCACCACTTTGAGAGGGTGGTTCTTAAGGAATGGGAACATCCCACACGGTTATCTGGAATTCCTTCCAGTTGGGAAAAGCGTTATCCTTTTCCACCAGAATTGGTGAGGCTGTGGTCTGTCCCTCCGGACGTCGATACCCCTGTACTAGGACTCTCCAGCTCGGCTATGGTACAATCTGCTGAGACCACTGTCCCCAAAGATGGGGAAGATCGCAGGATTGACCAATACGCTCGACATGGTTTTATCTATTCCGGGTCAGCATTGCGCCCGGTATGTGCTTCAGCCCTTCTTCTATTGCCAATTAAGTCCCTAATTCAGGGGCTATATGAGGATCTTGATCCCGCTTGCAAACAGTTCACTGCACTTAAGCAGTGTGAATCTTTTGTGGCTTATGTCCTGGCCGCTCAGGACGATGCGCTGACTATGAGTAGCAAGGCGGCAGCTATGCTGGTGGCTATTCGCAGGTCAGTATGGCTGCGTCAGTGGTCAGCAGACACGGCTTCCAAAAAGGTACTCACAGCCCTCCCCTTTTTGGGGTTGCATCTGTTTGGGGAGAAAATTGATTCAGTCGCAAAAGATGGTAAGATGCCACAACGCCAAAGGCCTCGTGGTCCCTTCAGGGGGACAAGTTCCGGTAGGCCTTCCTTTCAAAGGTTCGGAGCGGGAAAAGGTACGTCCTTTCCCGCTACCAGTGGCGCAGGTTGGACTCGGGGGAGGGGCCGTGGCCGGCCCACTCAGTCCAGGGGCACCAAGCCCAAGCCTGCTGATAAGCCCACTCAGCAATGAGGGGCTGCCCTCACCCGTGCGGGTGGGGGGACTATTGCGACACTTCTACCATTGGAACCATGTGGTTCTAGGCAGATGGATCCAGGAGGTAGTGTCGACAGGTCACAACCTGGAATTCGAGTCTCACCCTCCCTCGCGGTCCATTCAGGGGTCGGTTCATCCCGGCCTGAACTCTCATCAAGACGCTGTGTGTCTTTCTTTTGCCCAAATTCGCACAAGAACACTTCAGCTATTTCTGCTAGCGTGTTGGGTCCAGCAACCTCTGTTGTTGGATCAGTCCTTCCAATTGTCCTCCCGTGTACGGCAGTTCCTCCTGTGGTGATTGGTCTCGACCAATCTTGTATAGGGCAGGTCTTTCCTGACCCTCCCTTGGAGAGGTGTCACAACGGACACCGGTCTGTCGGGATGGGACAGATTCTGGAAGGAGCTGCGGCTTCAGGGGCAGTGGAGGCCCCACTTACCCATCAGAGAAATGTCCCTGATCCAGACATGGGCAGTGTTCCATGTTCCCTGTCTTTCGGCGGTTTACATTCCAGAGGTGATGGAACAGGTAGCGGACCGGTTGAGCAAGTGCTCTCCCCGTCTGGAAGAATAAGCTCTCCATCCTCGGGTGGTTCTCTTATTGTGTCTCCAATGGGAGACTCCGGAGGTGGACCTGTGGGCCCCTCATCTCTATCTCAGGCTCCCGAGCTTCGTGTCTCTCTCCCGGGATCCTCTGGCTCTGACAGTGGACGTCAGGTCCCTGAACTGAGGAGCTCTGGGATTTCTATACCTGTTTCCTCCGTGGCCCTTGCTGGGCAGAGTTCTTCAGAAGTTGGCTCTGGAAAGGGTGTACGCCGTTCTCATGGCCCCAAAGTGGCCAAAACGAATAAGGTTCGCAAACATCGTTTGGCTGGCAGTGGACCAGTTCATTCTGCCTCTTCGGCCCGATCTGCTCACTCAGGGTCAATTGTGTTACCTCAATTTACCAGCGCTGGGTTTGATGGCCTGGCGGCTGAAACCTCCATCCTGAAGGAGGAGGGTCTTTCTGATTCAGTCATTAAGACTCTGATCAGTGCCCGGAAGAAGTCTTCTTCCGTCACCTACTATAGGACTTGGAAAGCCTATATCACTTGGTGTGAGATAAGATCTTTTCCTTGTAGGGTCCTTTCGGTCCCCAGAATTCTGGAGTTTTTACAATCAGGGCTGGACTCTGGTCTCCAGCTAAGTACATTGAAAGGGCAGGTCTCTGCCTTATCTGTCTTTTTTCAGAAGCGTGTGGCGCTTAAACCTTTAGTTAAAACTTTTTTCCAGGGGGTTACGCATGTGCGGCCTCCCAGGAAACCATTACTCCCTGTTTGGGATTTGAATTTGGTTCTTTCGGCTCTTCAGGCTCCTCCTTTTGAGCCTTTGCAAGATATTGCTTTGTCTACCCTGACTCAGAAGATTGTCTTCTTGGTAGCGATCACTTCTGTCCGGCGTGTCTCAGAATTGGCGGCCTTGACTATCCAGGCGCCCTACTTCGAGAGGCATCGGGATAAAGTGGTCTTTCGGTTCAAGCCAGACTTTCTTCCTAAGGTTGTTTCTGCTTTTCATTTGAACCAAGATATTGTTCTTCCCTCCTTGTGTCCTAATCCTAAGAATGACAAAGAGAGGGTTTTGCATTGTTTGGATGTAGTACGCTGTGTTAAGTACTACTTGATTATCACGTCTCCTTTCCGTAGGACGGATTCCTTTTTTGTTGTGCCCCATGGGCCTAAGAAGGGTTTGGCACCAGCCAAATCTGCCATTAGCAAGTGGATACGTCAGGCCGTTACTGCGGCATATTCTGCTAAGGGAAGAGTTCCCCCTTTTCGTATTACTGCTCATTCCACTCGCGCTGTTGGGGCGTCTTGGGCTTTTCAGCACCAAGCTTCTGTTGAACAGGTTTGTAAGGCCGCCACCTGGTCTTCTGTTCACACTTTTTCTAAGTTTTACAAAGTTGATGTGCGGGCCTCAGCGGATGCTGTTTTTGGCCGCAAAGTTCTGCAGACTGCAGTCATTTAAGTTATGCTTCACTTGGCCTTGGGATGCCCTTCCCTTGTGGACACTGCTTTTGGATGTCCCATGAAGTGATGAATATTTAAGAAGTGAAGCGGGGTGTGTGGCACACCAAGAATAATACAATTTTGTGAGTACTCACCTGAAAAATGGATATTGTTGGTGTGCCACACACCCCGCTTCACACCCGCCCTTTTCGGTATTACCGAAGCATTTATATGGTGAAGCCCTTTTTTATTTATATCAAAATTAATTTTGGAGGTTACTGGTGGAATACTGGTACCTTGTTTTACTGCTTTTTGAATATACTGGTGATTGAAGGGAGGTACCAGGTATATGTAGGCCGGAAGGGGGCTCGTTACAAGACTTCCTCTCTGCACTACGTCACCTGCGGTGGATTAACCCATGAAGTGATGAATATTTAAGAAGTGAAGCGGGGTGTGTGGCACACCAACAATATCCATTTTTCAGGTGAGTACTCACAAAATGGTATTTTTTCTTGGGCATCACGCCAGAAACTCCTTATGGTTCCCACAATTATTCTCAATGATTTTATCAAGATGTTTGGGACAGTGGCATACTCCAAAATGCATCAAGGCAGGGATAAAGCAGGCGGGGCGGCGGCGTGAGGTTTCATTTTCGGATTGGATTTATATTGGATTGGATTGCAGAGTAACAGCGCCCCTAACTTCCACGAGCGGCTGTAGTGGATGAATTGGAGGTGGAGTGTTCCTAATACTGCTTTATCCCTGCCTTGATGCATTTTGGAGTATGCCACTGTCCCAAACATCTTGATTAAATCATTGAGAATAATTGTGGGAACCATAAGGAGTTTCTGGCGTGATTTGGAGGAATATATTGGCCCAAGAACAACATATGTTTATTCTATGATAAAGTGTGTTTACATCACTATCCGGTAAGAGGACACCCGAAGGTGGTGGGCACGAGTGGCTTTGCTGGTAGACCAGCGCATGCACTTTGGGACAGTATTGTTTGGTGGCAGCTTGAAGAAGCTATGCTTACGCTCTGCTAATAATTCATAGTTATTTTTTGGTCTGTTGTTCATCTTTAAGATGCCAAAACGGGAAAAAAAAAACATCAAAGAAATTGATACAATGTTAGAAGTGCCAAAATCTACAGTTCGGTACATCCAGAATACAAAAGAAAGCACTGGTGAACTCGTCAATTCAATACCTGGATGCCAACGGAAAAAAAAAAGTGGTGGATGATCGTCAAATAATTTCCATGGTAAAGGGAAACCCCTTCACAACCACCAACCAAGTGAACATCACTCTCCAGGATGTAGGTGTATCAATATCCAAATTTAATGAAAAGAATGCATGAAAGTAAATACAGAGGATTCACTGCACGAGGCAAGGGTCATTTTTCACCATATTGTGCTATGTTTAACTGTAATTTTTGCATGAATTTCTAGGAAAATTACAATTTTTTGCACCAGAGTTTAGGCTTTAACATGAAATGTAATTTTTCCACTGTTTTTTAAATATTTTTGAAAAACTGAAAAAAATCCCATGTCTCATTTATTTTAAATTAAACATGTATTTTATTAAAGAAAACCATATTACATGTGGAAGCCCTATTTCTCCCAATTTCAACGGTACCGTATATGTATCAGTAGCCCCCGGTTGCTGTCCAGGAGACCCCCCCCCCCCCCCAAACTGAAAAGAGCACTTTATGTCAGTTAAAAATAAAATGCAACTACTATCCCCACTATAAGGGGTTAAGTAAAAAATATTGGCATGGGGTCCCCCTTCCTGGGGGGGCATTTTTGGGGATTTTAAGGGTTAAAGCCCCTTAAAAATCCGGGAAAAAAATGGCGTGAGGTCGCACCTACCCCAGCATAACCAGCCCCAGGACCAGCTGTGGACCGCCTTTGGGGGGCAGGTAATGGGGGGGTAATGGCAAGTCACCCACTAGCTGCAGGTGACTTGCCAGCCCCCTAAGCCTTGTGAACTGGTATAGGGGTCTCATAGATCCCTTATCATTTTGCAAAGAGTTAGAAAACACAGACACAGAGAAAAAAATATTTTATTCCCATGCTGATCACTTTGGCTTTTGCTCTACTGCTGAAGCCTTATATACCTGCTGGGTGACCGGTAACAAAGGGTTAATGAAAGATGAAATAAAATAGGGCCCCCAACCCATTTTGGGGGGGGGGATTTTTAAGGGTTAAAATTGTGAGGGTCCCCCCTATCCAGAATAACCATCCCATAGACCAGCTATGCTGACCTTGTAGAACAGGACCCAAGGACCAGCTTTGGTGGCCCCTGGCCCTGCAAGGCTACAAGCCCCCACAGCCTAAATGGTCCCGGGCTTTGGGGAGGCAGGTAATGGGGGACTCAGTGTTAATGGCAAGTCACCCGGTAGCCGCCAGACCCCAAGCCTTGTGAAATGGTATAGGGGTCTCATGGATACCTTACTAGTCCACAAATGGTTAACAGTACACACGCACATCAGAAAATGAAGTTTTTTTTATTATGTTTTCTTTACTCACCTTCGATCGTCCGCTCCTCTGTCCCTTGCCAATCTCAATGACAGATGCGGTGATTGCTGGGGGAGGGGGCAGGAGATCAGAGGATTCCATGGCCCTCCACCCCCTCTTGCCAGCGATCGCCGCATCTAACAACTGTCAGGACGGGAGCAAAATTACATCAGAAGGGCTAGTGGTGATGATGGTGGCGTCCATGGCAGAAGCAGGAGGAGCGGGCCCTCTCCTGAAGACTTGGGAGCTCAGGGAGGGGTTTGGAGGCCCTCTCCTAAAGCTGGAGGAGCCTGGGTGGGGGATCGGTTGCCCCCAGGGGAGGGGAGACCCGGTTGGATTGATAGAGGGGTCAGGTGAGTGGCTTTTTCTTTTTGTTTGCCACATGAAATTTACGTGGCTAGCGTATAACGGTTGGAGAAGCAGCCATGTAAATTTTATGTGGCTGGCAGTTAAAGGGTTAGAACAAAAAAGTGGAATATTCTTGAATGGCCAAGTCAGTCATCTGATCTTAACCCAAGTGAGCATGCATTTCACTTGTTAAAGACTAAACTTTAGACAGACAGGCCCACAAACAGCAACTGAAAACTGCTGCAGTCAAGGCCTGGCACAGCATTAAACCGGACCAACTAACATAACTGACAATGCACAGTAGCAGGAAACCCAGCAGCACTTCTTTTTTGTAGGCGACCTGAACATCTGTGAACCACCACATTGGTTTTAAAATTTACCACAGAAGGATTTGGAAAAAGGTAAATTCATCTAAATTTTTTGGGGCAGTTTGGTTTGTTGGCCTGGTTTAAGTTATTTTTAACTGTTGGTCTGCTTTAAAAAAGAAAAAACGCAGAATCTGGTGATGTCCATGAGTTCAAGACTTCAGACTTCAGACAGTCATTGCCAACAAAATATTTTCAAGGATTTTTTTCTACGTAGTTTCTACGTGCTTGGCACTTAACGGTAGGAGAAGCAACCATGTAGAAACTACGTGCTCAGCATTTAAAGGGCTAAAGCTGAAAGTCTGAACTTCAAATACATCTGAAGTGTTTTGTTCAAAAATCCTTGTCCTAATGTACAGAACCAAAATTAGAAAAATGTTGTCTCTGTTCAAATATTTATTGACATAACTGTAAACCTTCATTTTCTTCTGTTTACTCTAGACCAGGCGTTCCCAACCTTTTTTCATCAAGCACCACTTTTCATTTTCTTACCAAGTGTCACCTAGGTGGTGTGTGAGCGTTCAGTCACCGAAAACCGTAATCAAAACAGACTTTTAAAGTGCAAAAAATAGGAATGCTTAAGTGAAGAATAAATTAAGTTGGGGTACAGATAAAGTCTGCAGCCTTTTTGAGTACCACCTGAGAGGATCTTGAGTACCACCAGTGGTACTTGTATAACCTATTGAGTACCCTTGCTCTAGACCACGAAAGTTCATGTCTAAATATTTACACATTTTTGATGTTTCTGTAATCTACTGAAATAACATTCATAATCCAAAACAAAGGACAATCCCGCTATTGTTTTTACTAAAGTGACATTTTATTCAAGAGGTTTGTGCATTTTATGGGGCAATTATGTGATCTAGGACAGGGGTTTCTAGTACCACTGGTGGTACTTGACATCCTCTTACGTGGTACTCAACAAGGCTGCAGACTTTCAAGCCTAATTTGCACCATAAGTAAAAGAACTGCACATTTTTGGGCTATTTTGTATGTTTTTGATTACAGTTTTAGGTGGCTGCACATAATCCTCTTTTGGAGCTGGCTTGGGTAAAGTATAGATGTAGTTCAGGTTTTAGTGATTCTCTTGAACCAATGCCATTGTGTTATTTTTAATAATGCTTTTATATTTTCCTGAAATTAATCTTCAAAGAAAATGTGTGTTAAACCGGACCTTCATCATAATTTATTGAAAAGCCCAAACTCTTAAAAAACAATTTCCCAGCATATAAAATTAATATATTTTAAGTTTTTAGTCACTTATTTATTATTCTTTCCCCCACTAGGCTGCTGTTCAGGACTTTAGGATATGGGCGCCGCCATCTTGACTCAGAAGCATCACACTTACTGAAGAGCGGAGAGTGGGATAAAGTACAGGGGGGAGGGTTATAGCTGTGCTTTGCACAGACAAAGCAAAGCTGGGGCCAGGAAAAGGTCAGCAATACCAAAATGCAGAAGGCACTTCCTGTTTGCAGGCTTCCAGATGACCTATGAGCCGCCATCTTGGATGTTTAAAGGCTTATAACATGCAGTAGATGCAGGTAGGATGATTTTTAATGTGACCAATATGTATGTACAGGGTGGGGGAAACATAAGATATGCTCATATTCGGAGTGAAGGACCGCTTTAAGACAGCAAGAGGATTCAACGTTTCTCTTTATCAAAACATTAATAATCATTAGAAATCATTCTGTGAATTGCAGAAACCATATTGTAAGGAGAAAAGGACCGTTTTCTGGTTCTGCTGTTTTATGGCGGTATGTTTATTTTCTGCTACTATACTTGTGATGTAAGTAAGTGCTACAGACATGTAGTGGTTTCCTGTTTCTCATAAAGAAAACGTCAAACCTTTAATGTCACATTTAAAAGATGGTGAAGATTAGGTATTAATGACAGTTAGGGGTTGTGGTCGAACTGCTCTTCAAATCTACATTGCCAACTGTGTCCCTTCTTCTAAAAAAAAAAAACTCCATGCATTACATATGTATTATGCACTAGTTTTTATTTATATATTCTAAATAAAATAGTACAATTGGTTCACTTTAAAACCAAATTGGCCTAATAGTGTTGCTCGGTTGTGCCTTTGTTCTGGTTTGGTACAGTTTATATGATTTTTGGGGGATAACCTGTTCAGTTCAAACCCAACTCCTGGAATTTGAAGTGACGACCGGACACCACTGGATTTCCCCTTCCATCTGTTGCTGTGCTCCAAATCTTACCCGACCGGAACATCCAAGTCCTGTGTTTCTTTGTGTCGCCTGATCGCCTCTTCCCTTCTGTATCCTCAATGATGAGCCCCCCCTGTACATCACAGTGACTGTGGCCTGCCCCCTCTATTAACTGCAATGAAGTGGTCATGTCCAGACCTGGCACTGCCCCACTGCAGTAAATAGAGTTAGAGTTGTGTCATAGTCAATGTGACTGACTGACAAAAGTGATAGATGTTTGGGCTGGGTACCATGGAGACTTGAATCTCCTGATCAAGTGAGTGGCAGAGCGCAGGACTAGGAGCAATTGTCTTTAGGGGATAAAAGAGTGAGTATAATGTTTTTCATTTCCCTGGCTGGACAATGATCCAACGAAAGAAAAACATGAGTGGTTCCTTTCAACACAAAAAAGGATTTTTGAATTCTCAATGTAACTATGGTAAATATATGTATACAATATTTGAGGTCTCCTTTATCCAAGTAATACATTTTAAGAGTGAAAATAAAAGAAAGTCTATTTCCCTATAGTAAAACATCGGCATATAATGCGATAAGGAATATTGGAACCGAGTTTTCACCCAGCATTCAAACCAAAAAAAATGCATAATTATGCAACAAGTATTGAAAACCGTTCAAACTAACACTGTATTACAATTGCCTTTTATGCAGTTATACTTAAACTTATAGACACCAAATTATTACACAATGAAGTAATTGTAAACTCTACAGAAACAATTGTTTAGATTTTGAATTTGTTTGCTAGAACTGTTCTGGTTTTATACATAGAAATGAATGTATTTTTATTTTTTATTTTAAAATCACTTTAAATCAAATGTTTTCATGTGATTTTGGATACATAGAGAAGCCATGTTAATTTAAACACAGTAAGTGCTAGAAGTAAGTGAAACAATGGTTTTATTTTAGTTGGCTGTAGTTGCGGTTGGCCGTCAGTCATTCAATGTCTTGTACTTAATAAAAAGCAAAAGTGGGCAATACAAAAAGCTCTTGAAGAATAGCAGGCCATAGATAAGTTGAGCTGCTCGGTATGTCATATGATCTGAAAGAATTCAAAGGGAAGAACTTACTATCATGTCTATGTGACATGTAAAACACATCATAGCAAAGAGCATAATAATGTAAATGTTCTTAAATACACTTTAAACCGGACCTTCACCATGAATAAGAGCCTATCTTATATGTTTCCTCCACCATCTACATACAGATTGCCCATGTTGAAAATCATCCTACCGGCACCTGTTGAATTTTCTGAGCCTGTAAACATCCAAAATGGTGGCACACAGAGTCTCAGGCTGCCTGCAAACAGAAAGTGTCTTCTGACCCCAGCTTTGCTCTGTCTGTGCAAAGCACAGCTATAACCCGCCCCCTGCACTTGTGGATACTTCTGAGGCAAGATGGCAGTGTCCGTATCCAAAGGTCCTGTAACAGATTGGTTGCAAGTGTTTTCTACAGGACTTGTAAAATCGCATTTTAATACTATAAAATCAAAACGAATCCTATAAAATATAGACAAAACTAGTACCATAAAATCATGTCCCATAGAAGAGACAGCCTCCACCAGATGAATGCAGCTGTCTTTCAAGATTCCGGATGTCTGAGATGTTGTCTGGTGAGGTGATGTACTGGCTGCTCGCAGCATGTAGGAAAGCAGTGTGAATCACAAAGTCTATCTCTAATGGAATTCCAAGGACTTAATGAGAAACAATCAATAGTTCCTCTATTTGGGATGGCCCGCCTTGTGCAACCCCCTGGAACAATTGAAATTCGTACCTCACCAGTGATCCTGCGATGCAAGCTATCTTCCAATCATAAGCCATAAGCCCGTCATATGTATGAATAGGGGTTTCACAATCAACATGCTCCAAGGCAGGGGTGGACTAGCCATAAGGAGACCCAGGAGAATTAATGGTTCTTCTAATTACCCTATCTAATTCCTGCTTCCATAGCACCCCTGTACCCCCATACAGGAACCCCCAGCCTTTGTTTTGCCCTCAGTGCTTTAGCCTGACTGAAATTATCTGTCCCTAAAATAATTACAAAAGCTAGGCCGTTTAACTGAGAGTGGCTATACAACCCCTGCCCATGATCTGTCCTTTTTGGTGCCAAAGCCCCAGACCTGAATCTTTCTCATTGACCCAACAGAAAACACATTTAGGAGGCTCAGTGGGGAAGTTGTGGGCTGATCATGGGCTGGCCAGTTGCCAGCAATATCCTGGGCTGATTCTTGGAGGGAAAATTTGTATCAGTACTAGAAAAAAAAAGTAAAGATTACCTTTGGCAGGATCATAGAATTTATCGCCTTGTCTCATATTCTGTTGATCCTCTGTAAAAGAGTTATTGCATTAATACAATCTTGCTATTATTCAGACTAGGTAGAATCCTATTTTCTATGAACAGAATTGACTGCTTCAATGTCTCCATCCCAGTGACTGAGAATGATGAGTCAGTAGAGGGAGTTATATAGGGTATTTCCCAGGAAATGCGCTTTAATACAGCATATATAAACCCACACAACACTCTACACTGTGTTAGATTTGGATCTCATGTACTACCCTGATGGTGGCCCACCGGATCATCCTTGGTGGGCCAGTCTGACACTGTTGTCAGATCATTTTCTGTGTGCACTGTGAAGGGTGCAGGTTTAACAACGGAATTCATATTTGTGACAATGGGATAATGTTCTCGGTAAGACTCCTATAACACCTCTGCATTTGTTTTGCTGCATTTGTGCTGGGTCCTACGTGTGCTTTATCTGCATTTGTGTTGCATTTTGTTCTTGTTCTAGCTGACAGGAATTAAATAGACAGAAGGAGCAGTTTATCCCATTTAAAAATGCCACGCAAACATTGTTTATTGCTTTTTACATATGCTGGTGTTGTGCTGAGGTTGATGTGTGTTATGTTGGAAACACCACATGCAGTATTTTCCTTATGCAGCTTTGAGGTTTGAAAGGACCCAAACTATAAAAGTTTTTTTTTTTTACATTCTGTAGGCAAGAGAAAGGAAAAAGAGAAATGCACAAAAAGTGTCTGGGCGTAAAAGTGGCCTGAAACTAATTTGATAACATTGTATGTTTCCTTTATTACTTATTTTTTTACCTCAGACTTAGTCCAATATCCATAAAACCATAAACAAGAGGAAGTAGTATTATGGTGAATGGCCTGCTATATGCTAATAAATTCGGTTACAACCTAACTGTCGCCTAATAGCAGTTGGGTTGAAGTACTCCCCATTTCTGAGCTGAGTGTACTCTGATTGCATCATCACTGGGGGTGGGGCTGCTAAGCCAGGGAGCAATATGGCCGACTGCATCCAGTTTGTGTTGTTATAAATATTGGGTAAAGTCTGAGGTAACAAAAGAAACACAGGCTGTTTTGGGGCACTGGGCTGGGAATAGAAGGTGATGACATATACTTCCCTCTGAGTATAGGTGCAGTTTAAGTGCCGATGTTTACGGGCTTACACAGCTGAAAATCAAATCTCACTATTCCTTTGTTTTTTGTGTTTTAACTAATATATTTAATGGTCAGATTTTTAAAAAATACATTGCTGGAATCCATTCTTTAATTGTGCTACAACTAGGTCTAAGCACTGCTCAGCTCAGGGGATACAAGGGTCTACACGCCTCCATTGCAGGTTTTTGTCATGTAAACATATCAGACCATCTTTGAAGCAGACCAAACCCCAGTTTTTCTCACCCTGAAACTTGGTTTAACAGGGGAATCCCAATTTGGTATCCGTGTAAAGCCCCACAATTCCATGGTGCATGTTTGGGCTCTCATCGGTTCATAATAATTTTTCTAAATGAATGGCTTGCTGGGGTGCCTCCAACTGGTCAACCAACTGTTTCCTGTCCCTGAACATGTTGTCTGGTAGGCAGTATTAACAATATTTTAGCTTGAAGGATTCCCCTGCAAAAAATATATATATTCAACATTTTTGGATATTTACCACTTGTGTATAAAATAATGGTCTATGAGCAGAACATCTCAAACCTATAGTATATTTGCCTAACCACTGCAGTTCTGGCAGCTCAGTCTTCAATTTTCAGCCCAAAGCTGAATCCATTCCCAGGGCACATCCCAGCCTTTGATCCTGCAGGATCCCTCACTGATTGGATGGAAAGGGTATATCACCTTGATGACCAGGCTGAGATGCTTATTGATAACTGACCAATCACAGGCCCCCATTTGTAATTGTTACATGTAATGTGTATACTTACCCAGATCATTTGCTTCTCCTTGTACATTTAACTCCTTCCAGTTCTCTCTAGTTGTCTCATGTTTGTACTTGCAGGTAAATTTCTTTCCCAGATCATATTTTTCCACTTTTATCCAACTATTCAATGAATATGTGTTAGTTTCATGATTGTGCTCAAGTTCCCCCTGATCTGACTCCAAGTCCTGCATGCTGTCCACTTTTTTCCAGACCACTTTGATCACATCTGGGAAGAAATTCTGCAGGCTGCACATGTAAATTGCAAATCCATATCTCTCACTATCTTCCTTGCTAGATTTCAAAATGGTCACTTGGGGTTCTTTAACAGGCTGACCTAATAAAGCATAGAAAACAACAGGGAGACATAATTGCCTAGTTTATCCTTGGAAAGATCAGAAAATTGTTTGCAAAGAACGATAGTAGTAATATAATATAAAGATCGCTAACATTCAAAAACTCTCAGCATAGTACCATCTTCATGATTTTGTTCTGGATTTATAACGTAAAACTAATTCTCCCTAATGGCACAATGGTTAGTACTTCTAGTCAGGGCCGGCATCATGAATTTCTGGGCCCCATACAACCAGAATGTCTGGTTGCCCCCCCCCCCCTCCAAGTCCCTGGCTGGGCAAATAGAAAAAAAAGCCAGCACAGTCTCTGGTTGTCAGAAACTGGTTCCTGAGAACATGTTTAGCGTCATCAATGTGCCCCCTTCTCTTCATAAAGGGGGCTTCCAGTCTACCCCTGCCACTAGTCAGCTGGTCAGCCCACCCCTACCGTTTATCACTCTGCTGCCCACCCCTGCCGCCGATCAGTCTCCCAGCTCACCTCTTCCACCGATCAGTCTCCCAGCCCACCCCTGCCACCGATCAGTCTCCCAGCCCACCCCTGCCAACGATCAGTCTCCCAGCCCACCCCTGCCACCGATCAGTCTCCCAGCCCACCCCTGCC
The DNA here is from genome assembly GCA_027917425.1 of Gastrophryne carolinensis. Taxonomy (NCBI): domain Eukaryota; kingdom Metazoa; phylum Chordata; class Amphibia; order Anura; family Microhylidae; genus Gastrophryne; species Gastrophryne carolinensis. Next base: position 191,986,595 of record CM051239.1, on the reverse strand, counting down.
ACTGATCAGTCTCCCAGCCCACCCCTGCTGCCAATCAGCCTGCTAGCCCATCGCTGCCCTTGATCACCCTGCTAGCCCACACCTGCCCCCAATCAGCCTGCTAGTCCGCTCCTGCTACTGACCATACTCCCAGCCCACCCCTGCCAACGATCAGTCTCCCAGCCCACCCCTGCCACCGATCAGTCTCCCAGCCCACCCCTGTCACCGATCAGTTTCCCAGCCCACCCCTGCCAACGATCAGTCTCCCAGCCTACCCCTGCCGCCGATCAGTCTCCCAGCCCACCCCTGCTGCCAATCAGCCTGCTAGCCCATCGCTGCCCTTGATCACCCTGCTAGCCCACACCTGCCCCCAATCAGCCTGCTAGTCCGCTCCTGCTACTGACCATACTCCCAGCCCACCCCTGCCAACGATCAGTCTCCCAGCCTAATTTCTCCCGGTTACAGCGATACCACATATGTATAGGTAGACACCCTTTCCTGCCCAGAAGCCTTTTATAGCTGCTGGATGACAAATGGTTAATTAAAAAAAAAAATGACATAGGGTCCCCCTTCCCGGGGAGGGGGACCCCATTTTTTTTTTGGATTTTGAAGGGTTAAAAACCCTTCAAAATCCAAAAAAAAAAATGACGTGGGGTCCCCCTTACCCAAAGTAACCAGCCCGGGACCAGCTATGGGGGCTTGTAGGCACAGAGTGGGGGGGCCAGCTTTGGTGGCCCCCCCACCCTGCAGCCTACGAGCCCACATAGCCTATGTGGGCCCGGGCTCTTCTGCCCCCCCCTGGCCTTTGGGGAGGCAGGTAATGGGGGTGCGGGGGTTAATGGCAAGCCACCCGCTAGGGCAGGTGACTTGCCACCCCCCCAGCCTTGTGAACTGGTATAAGGGGTCTCATGGACCCCTTACCAGCTCACAAAGGGTTAACTGTTAAAAAAAAAACCACGACACAATAATAAAAAGTATTTTATTAGAAAAAAAAAAAATTTTTTTTACTGTACTTACCTTCGATTGCAAGCTCTTGTCCCTCGCCGCTCAGCTGACAGATGCCGGTGATCGGCATCCAGAGAAGGAGAAGGCAGGAGATCAGAGGATCTCCTGTCACCTCCTTCCCCAGCGCCGATCACCGGCATCTGAGAAGCTGAGAAAGCTGAAGCCCGTTCGGGGCCGGGATGACTTCATAAGCCCCGCCCCCAAGGGGGCGGGGCTTAGAGGCATGATGGCGGCCGCCATCGAGAAGAAGAGAGGAGAGAGCCTCCCAGGCTCTCTCCTGAAGATCGGTAAGTCCTGGGGGGGGATCGGAGGCCCCCCAGGTGAAGAGGAGGGACAGCGGGAGCCAGCGCACACACAGGTAAGTGAATGTCATTTTTATTTTTTATTTTTTTTACAGTTAGAAGCTGCTGCTGCAGAAGCGGGGGGGGGGGGCGGCCTATTCCGGGGGCTCTCCTGGAGCCATCCGACCCCCCACGGGGGATCGGATGGCACCAAATTAAAGAGGAGACCCGGCCGGATCCAACAAGGGGTCAGGTGAGTATTTTTTATTTTTACTTTTTAAACTACAAGCGAGGAAAGTCAAGCACGTAACACCTACGGGCTTGGCACTTAAGGCCCAGCCAAGCCAGCACGTAGGTGTTACGTGCTTGGCAACAAAAGGGTTAAACAGACAGCAGGCGCGCGCCGAGTAAAAAGATCCCGGCGGGCACCTGTGCTGAACAACGAAGCAGCCAATAGAGAGAAGGGGAAATGACGTGGACAGTACTCATAGGTCAAAAATGTACTACGTCATACTACTGGCAGTGGCTATCACCATGTTAAGGGCCATTACTGGCAGATTGTAACAGTTTTATGTAGCGGCTGTGTATTCAACATGCCAATGATTTGTATCAAGAAACGCGATGATAAAACCACTGTCAGTCACCTAAAAGATTACACTATTTACTCCCAACAAGGTGTTAAATACAGAAACCTTTTTATATTATACACATATTGGGAGATAGCGGAGCCAGATATTTCAATTTATAAAATGATATTGTGACATGTATCATACAGATACTTATTACATAACATCAAAATATTAACAGAAGAAAAAGAAACAATGTATATTACACAATTATTTATATAAAGCAATCATAAAATAAAAGGCCAATCTTTTAAGCTAGCGGTCCTACAGGCAGTTGTTTCTCATATATCAAAACAAACAATCTCATAACCAATAATAATCAAAAATACATACAAAAAAAACATTTGTCTAAATAAGATATATACAAAAAGGGTATAATAAATATATTATATATTCAAACTCCCATCCACAGATGACAGATCCCTACCCTATTTAATACATATGCTATGTAATAGCGGAACAGATCATAATAAATTATTGGAGAAACCTATACTTCAAAACTTTAAGTCCTAAAGGTGCAGTATGCAAATCATTATATTTCTGAAAGGGAAAAAGAAAACCTAAGAAAAATGATGATGTATAAAGTTAGTAGAAGAAAGAAGACAGGATGAAGAAATAATAACAGAATAAATTACATATAAATAGCCAGAAGAATCCCTAGGGAAATTAATTATATTTTTGAATTCTGCAGTAAAGCACTATCTAATTCATATATCCATAAGGACAGGAAGGGATGAATATTATCTTAAGAATAGATCAACATCCCACCTATAATTCAGTCCCATAGGGGTGCGAGTTCCCAATTTAAAGATCCAAAAAACCTCACGTTGAAGCAATTTTTCAGTGAGGTTCCCTCCCCTAGGGCCAAGGCGTACCCTTTCTATCGCCATACATCTAAAGCTTGTGAGATCACCCGCATGATGGTTCCTAAAATGCCGTCCTACATTAGATGAAGCATTAGGACGCTCTACAGATGATGCGGTAATATGTTCTGATACTCTTTTTTTCATGGCTCTAGTGGTACAACCTACATATTGGATACTGCATGACTCACATGTTATCAGGTAGATGACATTGCATGTATTGCAATTAATGAAGCTATTGATTTGAAACGTTTCCTTAGCATAAGTGGACCTAAATCGAGGGCCAGTTTGAGTATATTGACATATTCCACATCTACCATTGGCACACTTAAAAAATCCTTTCTGTGATAGCCAGGTTGAAGATAAAATGTTATTTCCCCTAAAGAGGCTGGGTGATAATTTCTGACCAAGTGTGGGACATTTCCTACTCACAATCCTCACTCCATGTTTCAGAACCTCTTTAAGTTGCGGATCACAATTAAGTATAGGAAGGTGTTTATTAATAATCTGTTTTATTTTATCAAATTCTTCACTGTATGTAATGACTAGAGTGATCTTGTCATTATTCTTCTTATGGGCAATAGGCCTATTTTTCCTCTCTATTCGTTTTCCATGGTCATCTCCATTGGCATACATTGATTTATCCAACATATATTTCCTATCTCTGCTACTGGCTAAATTTTTTGCCCTTTCCAAAACATCTGGAGGGTAGCCCCGATCCAAAAGTCTATCTGAAATAACTCCTAGCTCTGTGTCAAAGGCAGTCTGCTTTGAGCAATTCCTGTGTGCCCTGACCATCTCCCCCAAGGGAATGGCTCTAATTGTGTGGGGTGGGTGACAACTGTCAGCCCGTAAAGTCATGTTACCTGACGTATCTTTTCTATAAGTTTTTGTATACAGTATACCTGTATCTTGATTGACTCCTATAGTGAAGTCCAAAAATGAAATAGTGCAGGAATTATATTCAGATGTAAATTTTAAGTTTAAGGAATTATTATTTAGATAGTTCACAAATGATCTAATTGACTCCTCCCCTCCTTTCCAGATAAAGATAAGATCGTCGATGTATCTACCATACAGCTGGATGTTATCCAAAAAAGGGTTATTATGGCCATATATACTCTCCCTCTCCCACCAGCCCATATACAGGTTGGCGAGAGAGGGAGAGAAAGGGGCCCCCATCGACGCACCACAGCGTTGTAGGTAGTACTCATTCCCAAATAAAAAATAATTATGTTTAAGAAGATATTCAATAGCCAAAAGCAGGAAATTCTTCAATTCATAAGAGTACATCGAGTAATTATCCAAATGGAATTGTATCGCCTCTAAGGCCAAGTCATGCGGAATTATGGAGTACAGAGAGGAGACATCACATGTGAGCCATCCAAAATTCTCCTCCCATTGGAATTGCTCTATCTGATACATGACATCACGTGAGTCTTGCAAATAGCCTGGAAGTCTACGAACTAAAGGTAGTAGGTGAGAGTCCACCCATCGCCCCAGTCTCTCATTCATCCCCCCTATTCCAGCCACAATCGGCCTCCCCAAAGGGGGACGATCTGGCTTATGGATTTTGGGGAGATGATGAAAGACTGGGGCGACGGGAGAAATCACCACCAAGGCATCCATCTCCTCCTTACTCAAAACTCCAAGTGCTAGGCCCTCCTCTACTGGAGGCGCACTCCCTGGACTGTCCCATGCTCATGTTGCTGCTTTTAGTAATGAGGAAGCACCTTAATTAATTGGCAGCAGGGGGTGTCCCACATGAACATCAACTGCAAATATGCTATTAGGGCTGGGACTTTCAGGTGCATGTTGGGAACACACTGTCAACTTCTGAGCTGGCAGCAATAAACTAGACTGCTTCAGCCAGCAGGATTACCAGGAACTACAGGCCGTCGGGTAAGTAAGATTTTTTTTGGTTGCCAGGCAGACCCTTTGAACCACTAAGGTAGAGGTGCAAATAGAAGATGTTAAATGGGCCTACATATATAATTTCTGAACTTAAATTGAAAACATTTTTGAAACCAATATCAGACAATTTGCCTCTTATGAGCTTGATCAATTTTAGCGGTTTATTAAAACAAAAAAAAAACTTGTTTTTTGTCGTATTTGGGTAGATTTTTTTATAGATATCACTTTTTAATTTTACAGATAAGGATGCATCTGATTACACATAATTATCAAAATAATTAGCAGAAGCCACATTTCAAGTTTTGATTTTTTAAGGGTTAAGAATATAGTTGACACAACATTCAATTTCAAACATTTCTCCTATATGATGGATAAAGCACCTCCATTCAATATAAATTATTTTTTATAGTTCATTTATAATGACTGTATATACTTTTTTAGGTATTCAAATTAAATTTCCTACTTTAATTGGTAACCTGTGCAATAATATTGGAGGGACTTTTCAACGCATCACAAGGTCATGCTAATTATTTGGTGAAGCAAGGTTCAGTTTGGGTGGGCTTTAAAGTGTGATTTGAAATCTGTTCTAATGTATATAAGACGCACCCTGGATTTGGAAGAGAAAAATTAGAATAAAATATTCTGAACCAAATGATGTGCTAAAATATCCCCTACCAATAACATGATATTCCTCTTTCCTAGTGTTCCATATATGGATTTTTTTGTGTCTTAAACAGGCTCAAGTATACCAATGATTTACCTCCTGCTTTCTGTGGAGTTTCAATACAGGATTTTTTATATGGTGAAAACACAGATTCTTCTTCCTCCCCACTCCTTGAGTGAAGGACCTGAACCACCCTATATTGTTCTTCATGGGGGATCTTGTGCTGTTCTCATAGTTGAGTGAATTTCACTATTTGTTGTTTTATATAGAACTTAACCTATTTCAACATTTTGCATGCCACCATCCAAAGTCTCCTTGCATCCCTGGGAGAAATCTGGGCTTATCAAAATTGTATTTCCTCTGATTTACATGGCTCACAACTGAGCAATCCTAGCTGCATGATAGTATTTAGTTAATTTGTATACCCACAACCGGGCCTCCATAGGTATTTGATCTCCATTTTTATGGTATTAAAGTGGACCAAACCCACAGCCGAGGGGCCTAGAATCTATAAGATTCCCTCCCCCGAGGGCATCCAGATTTGAAGGTAAACTCACCTTCTCCCTTGATCCAACGGCGCATGTGCGAGAAGCAGGCGCTCCCTGCTATATCTTTATCAAGCTGCACATCTGTGACAGGAATTTGAGAATGGCGCTTGGGACTGCTTGGCTAGACTCGGTTGAATCCGAGTCTTAGACCAACCGAGATGAGCGCGCTGATGAGAGGCTGCTCAGGCACTGTAGGACCAGGGGAAGGTGAGTTAGAATGGGCGACCTGGGGGGTTTCACACAGCAAGACATCTTGGATTGGGGTGCCCTGGAGGGCAAGGACCAAAACCCAGGAAGTCAAGATCCTCCACTTTAAACAATAACGTTAAATGTGGGACAAGAATTTGTCCCTATTGTTTATATTATAGATTGGGAAGTCCAGGCACCGTCCCATTTTTATTTGCGTCCATTATCTCATCTACAGAGATATCTTTCCCCGTAAGATCTTTTTGTTCTTCTGTAATCTGTTTCATTTCAGACTGATCCAGCCAATCCCCTATCTGTGTTTTATCAACACCAGGTCGGCTGAAATAAAGGCTGAAGTAAAACCAATAAAATTCATCTCTAGTTTTGAATGCTGCATCATTGATGATCTGTCCTTTATTTTAATTCTCGGAAAAGAAAGATTCTTCTTCTGTAATGACAGTTGATGCACAAGCATCTTTCCCAGCCACACAAATTCCAGCATTTTTCCACCTCGGGGTTTTCTCTATTCTAGTTGTAAGTATCATGTTTACCTCGACTGAGTCTTTCAATTTGCGAAAAGCCTCATTCGGATGTTTTCGGATGCCTTTGTTAAACTCTCTAGTTCCTTGGTTTTGTTAATAATTCCTTTGTTTATTTTTTTTATTCTTCTTTCTTTATTCTTGTGGCTGTAAAAAGTAGCCTCTAATAAAGGCCTTGAGCATCAGCCAGTGGTTTACCAGATCATATCCTCAGGATTTTTCCAATCAAAAAATTATTTCAAACCCACCTGTAGCTTATCCTTCACCCCCCGATATCCGAACATCACTTCATTGAATCTCAGCTTATAACACCCAGGCTTTGTCCATAGGCCCCTAATAATAAGCATAACCACTGAGTGGTCTGACCATGTATTTTCCATTAAAAACATTAGGGGCTACTGAGTTTGGTATAAAGATATGGTCTATATGTTTAATGTGCTGTTGAAAAAAGGGTATAGTCCCTTAATGTGGGGTTGCTCTCTCTCTATATGTCTATTAGGTTGTATTCTGCCAATAACTTTACTAGGTGCCTACTAATATTGGGGGTCTACTCTTACATAACACTGGGTTTTGATCACAGCATCTAAGGTCATATTCAACCTCATAGTACTCTATAATTTTGGGGCCTGATCTACTAAACGTTTTCTGATAAAAATTAATTTCACCTTTAATGGGTGCATAGTAACTCACAATTGAGACAATTGCTTCCCATACATTTCCCTTGACCATTAAATATCTCCCATACATATATATATCTATTTCTGGTAGTGAGAAAAGTATCAATTTTGCTAGACATATTACCTTTTCTTCTGCATTCGATAGAAAGTTTGAAAATTAATACTCTGTAACTTTGGAGGATTGTTATTTCTAAAATGTGTTTCCTGTAATAGTAATATTTCAGCCCCTATGGACCTGTGGTAAAAGAAATGATTTACTTATTTGTGAGAGCGGGACTCTTTGGGCCAGCCCAAAACCGAACAGGGAGGAACATCCCAGAGGGGGTAAAAGAGAAAAATTAAAAAAAAACAATGCTATGATTTTTGGATGATTGAAGCAGCTGCCACATACCCACTTTTATGTTCTGGGGAATTTCTAGAGGGTTATTATTGATAATTCTCAAATTAAGAATCCCAAGGGGGCGGGGGACAGAATTTATTTATTTTTTGTCTTTTCACCTCAGTCAGTATGACTTGTAGTGAAACCGCTTTAATCATGCATTATTAATCAACACATTTCAGTACTTGACACCATACATTGTGATAAATAGATCATACTAGTTGAAGAGACACCTTAGTGTTCAAATATATGCAGAGGAATTAACACATGGTGGATACATCTACTTTACAGTCAAAATAGTCATAAACGTTATATACCATAGCAAAATTTAAGCAAGAATAAAAATGTACCAAAAACTCAAGGTTTAAACTCGCCAAGGTGATCAGTTTGTACAAAAGTACCGATGTCATACTGCGTAGTGACGCTATTTTTAATTATTTAATTATTATTGTCATAATATCCACAAATATCCAGTTTTAATTAAAGAAGTTTAAGACCTTGAGAATAAATAGCAATATCAAAGGTTAAATTCACTACTTTGGTTAACCTAAATTTAACAGTTGTACAGGATAAGCTACAATAAGTAAATAAATAGTAAATATAAAACTTACAGATAACCAAAATTTTGATCCTGCTCCAAAAGTTTTAATGATGCCATCTTTACACAGTGCTTAGACTTTTAGCAAAAATGTAATATACTGCTCGTATTATGTAGAAATCTTCCTTTGTTAGGGAGTTGAATAAATATGGAAAACAATGCTTTGTTAAAGGCAATAAATGATAAAAAAATCAATATAAATATGATGGATGGCAGGAGGAGAGGTCACTTATACACCCGGCATCAAGAAATATCCAGCCAGGCTTGTTTTTTTTTATTTTAATGGAAAGAAGAGAAAATGGAGTGAAAGGCTCTGTCACCCCTGATACATTAAACCTGTCACTCCTGGAGTTTATTACTACCAGGTGAAGGAACCACAAGCTTGGCATAGGTTTTATTCAGTTTGAGTGTATAAGTGACCCCATCTTTCTTTAGCCAACATGTTTATATGGATTTTTAATATTACACATTTTGTGATAGTGCTCCTTTAAGGGTATCGGGATTCTTTCAAATATATTATTCATGACTTGCATTATTATGTACAATGTTACTGTTAGTTAAAAAAGATCTGTACTCATTTTGTCCTTTTAAGCAAATATATATTTATCATGTATTATTACTAATAAAATTTGTATAAAATGTTTTCTTGAACAGCATAGGCTTATATATAAAAGCTAGTGCGTTTGTAACATTTAAAATTGGTTAACCTTTTTTTAATTTCTACACTTTTACTGTCTTCAGAAAAAAATATGCATAAATCATTTGAATGTTTGTGTCAACAATTAGTCAATAAACCTCTAGCTAATTATTTCATCAGCTGCCAATTGTTTGAGCATTTAAACTAATTCATAGGTATAAGCTGAATCTGCCTCTATTCTGTTCTGCTGCAGCTCTGACAAATAGTTTGCAATATTCTCGTTGATAGTTTGCATCACCCAAATCCAAACCCCATTAAGTTTTATGGGGGGAAAGTTCAGGAGGTGCTTTTGGATCACTGGAAAGTGACTCGTGTAGCCAAATGCCCCAAATTGTATGAAGGGAAGATCACAAAATCTGGGGCACATTGTTCTAATTGAAACAAAAACATCAGAGGTACCCTTAGCTAAATAATGTCTTTTTAAAATAAGAAAGGAAATCTAACAGAATTATGTCATTTTATAGTAGTTCCCTATTATTTTCCCTATTGTTTTAGCACAAAATCTATATAGAATTCTGGAGCTCTCCTTAAAAAGGAAAAAATAGAGTTACTAATAAGTCTATAAATAATACATAAACAATCAGTGTTTTCTTGTGTTGTCAATGAATAACCAATCTCAATGTAAAGTATTAGTACAAAACCAAAACTTACTTGTAACGATAAGCTGGGTCCCTCTCCCAAAGACTTTCCAAAAACTTGTACACTGTGCTTCATGGCTTACACAAAAACTGCAGACGTGAGATTAACAAAAAAAAAGACCAAGCCGACTAAGATGCTCCCACCAGGAAGTATTTCATTCTCTGACTACAAAGAAATATCGTCTCTAGCTCTTAATGGGAAGGTCCTGTGAAAGAACATTTGGTTTTTAAAACCACAGCTGAAGTGCTGTTTGACTTCCAGCTTAGAGCTGCTAATGCATATTTAACATTGGTAAAGGAAAAGTACACTTTGAATAGATTTTTTGAAATTTTTTGAAAGTGTGTATTTTTGTGTGCCAAAAGATGTCCTCATGCTACTGAACATTTTTTTATGTTAGAAGATGTGTGTTTTATGGAAGCAGTTTTCATTACCTGCAATCTATCGCTGTTGGCTAGTCTGTACACCAAGCTCAACAAGAAGAGAGATGTGAGTCCTGTACAAACAGGATGCTGTCGCTGGGGGGGTGTTGGGCTGAGTGAGCTTCATCACCTCAGCAGGGGCCATTCCAGCAGTTTTTTGTGTGTACACATGTCAACCAAAGGGAATTAGTCACTCAAGCATCTGGGGAGTGGGTTTGCTATTGCGGGCCCGGGGGACTTCCCAAAAGTGCGGCTGAGCATGATAACACCCAAGAGACCGCCTTTATGAAAAAAGTACTTAGTTTATTGTAAGACTTCAGGTACACTTGCTTATTTTTTCAGCAGTAGTCATACAGTTACAATCCAGCACATTAAAGCAGTTCCCTTGCTCCAGCACCAGTTCCCAGTTTGACTTCAACAGGTAGCTGCAGTCTTGCAGGATACTGAGGCCTTAGCTTCCTTCAGCATTACTTTGGGGGGAAGGGTTGGCCTATACTGTAGTCTTTAGGTAGAAGTCTGGCTCCTCTGCTCTTGTTCTACTGCTTCAAGGTTGACCTGCTTTTACTTCCTGTTACTACAATGATTAGAATAAATCTTTCTCTGACATTCCTTGGCTCCCCTTTAAAGTTTCCTATATTATCAATAACTAAAGGGCTATTTACCTTATGTTGGACTTTGATTCCCTCTATTTTTCTTTTGGTATGCGTATTCGATGGTCGTATGTTTATCGGCAATTTACCGTTATGTCGGGCAACTTAATTTATTGGTATGGGCTTGCGCATGATTCAGAGCCTTGATTGCTGATGACCACCCGCCCCATATAACGGGTTTATTTCCGCTCAACTTACGGGGTCATTTTGTAGCCGAAAGCACGGTGTCTGAGATGTTTGCGGCTTTCGTTGATGAGCACGAGCGCTTGCAGCTCAACGGGCTGAAGCCAGATTGCGCCACACACGCATGGACATCGATCACATGCATGACGTTGAGCAGTTCAAGCTCACCTGCCTTAATCGCGTTTCCCTCCATAATTTGTATAGTGAGCTGCGGCCATGGTTAGCCCGCACCACAAGGAAGGGGCAAGCAATTTCAGGTATGACCAAGATGCCTGGCTGCCTGCAATTTACATTTCAGAGGCTGGGTGCCCTCTCCATGGGGATGTCCCAGCCTACGCTGAGCCACGCACTAACCAAGTTTTTAGATGGCATGGCTACCCTGTGTCCCAAATATATCTCTTTCCCCGACAACATGGTAGCCTGGAACGCGCTTAAGTTGGGATTTTTTAATATAGCTGACATGCCCAACGTCATGGGTGCGATTCATTGTACCCATGTTGCCTTGGTCCCTTCAGCCGCTGACGAGTATCTATTTAGGTAAGTGTTTTGGGTCCACATTATGAATTTACAGAAATCATGTTTTCACAGTATGTTTTCATTTATATATAAAGCCATCCTTAGCATGTAGCCCTTAACAAAATAATGTTAATGTATACCTTAATTAGTCCTTACCATGTACACCTGAAGGATTCATTTTAATGTTGACCTTAATTAGACCTTACCATGTACAGCTGAAGGAATCATTTTAATGTTGACCTTAATTAGTTCTTACCATGTACACCTGAAGGAATCATTTTAATGTTGACCTTAATTAGTCCTTACCATTTACCCCCGAAGGATTCATTTTAATGTTGACCTTAATTAGTCCTTACCATGTACAGCTGAAGGAATCATTTTAATGTTGACCTTAATTAGTCCTTACCATTTACCCCCGAAGGATTCATTTTAATGTTGACCTTAATTAGTCCTTACCACGTACACCTGAAGGAATCATTTTAATGTTGACCTTAATTAGTCCTTACCATGTACAGCTGAAGGAATCATTTTAATGTTGACCTTAATTAGTCCTTACCATGTACACCTGAAGGAATCATTTTAATGTTGACCTTAATTAGTCCTTACCATGTACAGCTGAAGGAATAATTTTAATGTTGACCTTAATTAGTCCTTACCATGTACACCTGAAGGAATCATTTTAATGTTGACCTTAATTAGTCCTTACCATGTACACCCGAAGGATTCATTTTAATGTTGACCTTAATTAGTCCTTACCATGTACACCTGAAGGAATCCTTTTAATGTTGACCTTAATTAGTCCTTACCACGTACACCTGAAGGATTTATTTTAATGTTGACCTTAATTAGTCCTTACCATGTACACCTGAAGGAATCCTTTTAATGTTCACCTTAATTAGTCCTTACCATGTACACCTGAATTTTAAACAACATTCAAAATATTAGTTTGTATTGTTAGTGTAGTAACCTATACAAATTTGTACAAAGACACTTTAACAATAAATAAAGGTTGAAAGAATGCACACCACACAAAAAGAGATTGTGCTTAATAAAGTGTATTATACAATGAATATATATATATATATATATATATATATATATATATATATATATATATACAAACTTCAGTCAAAAAAGGATACAAATCAGCCAAGTTCATTGTGCAAAAAAGTCTGCTACATAATCCTCAGGGGTTTACAAGACCTTGTGAAAAAAAGAAAAACTGGTGAATTAACAGTAACATATGATAATCAAGTACAACTGACTAGGTAAAATCTTTACCCATAATTATAAGAGGTCATGGCTGTAAAATCTCCTGAGGGTTAGATAAGGAGCTGTTGTCTGTATCTTTTTGGTTAAGGCATAATAAGAATGCATAAAGATGTTAGTCCAGTACAAACAGCTTGTTCCAATAGCAGACAGTCAGAAACAACCATATGAATATTCAGTGGAATCACAGCATAGTAAGGCAAAAGTGTATAACAATGTATCAGAACAAGGATCGCATGGAAATTGCCAACGTTTCAGGGCTGTCAGCCCTTTTCTCAAGGCAGCGATATTCAAACAGGTATGTTACCTTGTTTATAAAGAGGCTGTGTGTTGTGTGCCGCGTCTCCCCCCGGCCGGCCTGCATGTCGTCCCGGAAGTGCGCGCACGGCAACTTCCGTTACGTCACATCCGGTGTCGGTGTCTCGACCCTCGGCCAGCATCACGCCGATTGCCAGAAAAAACTGGGCGCAAGGGGCAGACGTCCCACAGAGCTCTTTGAATACTGTAACTTAATTGTGTGTGAGCATTCAGACACTGTCAGTATAGTAAGAAGGATTAGCACCCATTCTTTTGATTTCTCATACTGTGATGTGCTACTACCATTGTTGTTAATACAAAGACACTTTAAGAATAAGGATTCTTTTTTTTAACTATTATTTGGGGTTTTTATCTGATTTGACTTGTATTTTGGACTAAATACCTGTATTTCTGCTTTCACAGGAACGGGAAAATGGGCCACTACATCAATGTCCAAGCAGTGGTTGGCCTGGACCTTACCTTCATGAGTGTCATGGCAGGGTTTCCCGGATCCACCCACGACTCCTATATCCTGCGCAATTTCAGCTTGTATGGCCGTTTTGAGTCTGGAAATTTGTCTGGTGGGTGGCTCTTGGGTAAGTTAGGACTAATAATTTCCAGAGCCTTTCACTGTATGACTTTTAATTTATTTGCAAAACCCTGTGTCAACCTACGAATGTTATTTTGCCTTGATGAAATGCTAAACAATCATGTTGCTTACAAGTTGACACTAACTTAGTTTTTTGTGTATGTTTTCAGGGGATTCAGGTTACCCACTCCTGCCATGGCTCATGACACCTGTCCTTCGGCCTCACACTCAGGCCCCGGAAGGCTATAACCGGGCCCATAGAAAGACCCGGGCCGTTGTGGAGAGGGCCTTCGGCCTCCTGAAATCCAGGTTTCACTTTCTGGACCATACTGGGGGGACTGCAGTATGACCCCAACAAAGTCATAAAGATAATTATTGCGTGCTGTGTGCTCCACAATTTTGCCATCAAGCAGCAGGTCCCCTGGTATGTGGAAGTGTTCCCCTCTACAGGCACCATGGACATACCGGACGAAATCTATGATGGCACACAGAGTACTTCTGTCCAATCAGTCCGGTCCCATTTGATTTCCACTTTCTTTTCTTAATATTCTTTGTGTTTTGTGTGTAATTCATGGTTGTATTTGTATCTCAAATTTATTATTTCTTTTTTTGGCCTTGTATAATGTTTTTTTGGACATGGAACAAATGTCTCTATTTGATCCTTTTATTTGGTTATCTGTAAATAATATTCCACACTAAAATATTTTGGAACACATTTGAGCGTAATGCATTTTTGTTAACAATTATTTTATTTTGAAAAAATCATCTTGTGGGAATCAAAAATAACACAAATTCACCCACAACTTACATTTTTAAATGCATACATTTTACCAGACATTGGTTAAATTAGGTGGGGAAGGGCAGTCGCAGGCTAAGAGGACATCCATTAGCCAAAGGAAGGATACATTGGGCCACACTGCAGTCCAATTGGGTTTTGTCAGTTCAGGGATGGTCAAGGATATTTCCTCCAGGCAGAAAGCTCCCTGTCCACCCACATCTAGACCCATTTCAGCATTACCAAGTACTCAGGCCTGAGTCATCGGCCAACTCCACGGCTGCAAGTAATAGTTGCACCAAGCCTATGACACCCAGCCCCAAGCAAGTCCACCAACATCCTTTACCAGCAAAAGTTGGGAATTTAGTCAGGCAACAATCTCACCTATTATTCCACCCAACCAGGAACAGGCAGCCAGTATCTCATTAGGGCCAAACCTGCTGCGTGGGAGTTTGAGCGGGCGCTTTACTGAGCCACAAACTATGGCATTGGCAAGTGGGGTTTCTGAGCACTATCATGAGCTGTATGGGCGCCATTCTAAAGCCAGCTGCAAAGGCACAAATAAACCAATATGGGTGGCGATCACCAGACAGGTCAATAGTGTGGGGATGGAGAGGAAAGATGTGGAGCAATAAGAAGGCAAAATATGAATATGGATGCTGACCATAATAAGGCTGGTGTTGGGCTTGGAGGATGGCCAACACCTGTGCATGTGTGGCATTCATAATCTGCCACTGTTCCAGCATCTGTCTGTTGCTAGTCCTCATTTCTTCAAGCATGGTGCTAAAGTTGTTATTGAGGAGCTCTATTTGGCCTGACAGGTGCTCTGTTGCTCTTTGGTTGACTTACGTAAATTAGCGGCAGTCATTGCGCCATGCTGTCTCCAGTATCTGCACACGCCTCCCCTGAGTAACATGGCGACGTGGCTGAATGCGTCTTCCACTTCCATGGGTTTGGGCGCGTGCAGATGATGGCGGTCTAGGCCTAGCAACAGGAGCAGAAGTAGTAGGCACATCCTCTGCAGCAGACCGAGCACTGGGGACTGTTGTTTCGGTCTCTTGCTGCTGCCCATGATGGGCTTCTAGCAGAGGCCGTGCTTGACTCTGCTGCAGAGGATTTGTTTCTGGCGGGTGCAGGGGCAGATTATGTGGCGTGGTTGAGCTTGGTGTTGGCAGAATTAGGTTGTCCTCCTCCTCCATATGGTGGATAGCATCCATTATGGGTGGATTCTGTTGGGAACAGACAAAAAAAATAGTTTGATATAGTTGATGAAATATATATAGGGGCAACTAGTCATCTGCATTCACATGCATCAACAGTTACAGCACAGTACACTTACCAGATCCAGTTTTTCCTGTGGCCTAGGCAGGCGGGATTTTGTTGCAGGGGGCAAACAGGTGGAGGTTTCCACACTTGCAGCAGAATGTTGAGGAGCTGGAATAGAAGTTCAAAGGCACGTTAACACACAAACATCCCTTCGGTACCCATATGAGTAGGTAGGCTTTATTGCACCTGGGTCAAAGTATTACAAAGCCACCCCACACCGGTTACCAACAACACGTTTTTAATGCCCCTGAACTGCTGCACCCTTGGAGCATGGACACCACCCCCCCCCCCCTCCTCCACCATAGCTCCGGCCCTGTGTGGAGTTAGGCGTTTAAACTACATTTATTCAAGGCAAAAGCAAACAAAACAAGGCAGAAATTACTAACCTTCAGACATAACATTTGTGTCAGTGTCGAATGCCCCGGATAAGCCCTGTAGTGCCAAGGGGTGGATTAGTGCGAGCACCAACTCCTCTGCTGCAGTGTATTGTAATTTGGTGGGAAATCCTCCGCCTGTTTGAAACCTTGACAAAAGAGAATACACATTACAAGGTTTCACACAACAACAACCAGCAAAACTCCAAGAAAGATATGACCCGTGCTGCCTGCGCTTATTCCTCTTCTGTTCCACAGCATATTTAAGGTCCGAGAACTTCCGCTGGGTCTGCTCCATATCTTTCCTCTCCATACCCTCACAATTGACCTGTCTGGTGATCTCCCAGATTTGTTTTTTTTCCATTTTGCTGGTGGCTTTAGACATTCTCCCATACATTTCATGAAAGTGCTCTGAAAACCCACTTGCCAATGCCATGGTTTGTGGCTCGTTAAAGCGTTCACTCAATGTTCCACGCTGCAGGTTTTGCCCTATTGTTGCCCTGGATGCCTCTTCCTGGGTGGGTGGAATATTGGGTGACATTCTTAGTTGACTAGCAGGCGTCGAATAGCCAGACCTTTCGCTTACCATGGATTCGGCTGGACTGGCATGGGGGCTGGGTGTCATTGGCTGGCTGCAACAGGAAGTAACTGCCGTGGAGCTTCCTGGTGACTCTGAGCTGGGCGTTAGATTCTTGACATTGGGAAGGACCAGGAGAGGGTGTTGATGGTGGGCTGGGGCTTCTAGCCCTCACCTTACCCTTGCCTTTAGTACTTGTGCTGCCTTGGCTTTTGGATGTAGAGGGGCGCAGAGCCTGCTTTCTGGAAGAATGCTCCTTCGCCTTCTTGGCTGATGCAGATTTGGAGTGGCCTTGAGTGTGGCCCAATGTATCCTTCAGGTGGCGACTGGAGCTCCTTGTGGTATGCGAGTGCCCACTGGCTTTGTGGAACCGGGTTGTAGGCCTGGACGAGCTTTCACCATGCCTTTCTGCATGAAGCTCATGGCGTTCGATGGCCGGGGCTAACTTGCGGCTAGCTTTCTTAGCAGGCATGGTAAGATCTGTAAAGAGACCCAGCTGTGTGTCCAAGTACCCTTTAAATACTAACGATTGTGTATGACGCTTACGCGAAGCGTGCGTACGGATGTGCCCATCCTGGAACCCGCTGGGGCGCAACATATCTGGTGATCCAGTCTATCAAAATGGCACCCACGCTCTTCACCCGTGAGCAACAGGATACCATAATGCTGGTAAGTGTGGGTTCAGGACATTGATTTGCAGGCAAAATGCATGCATATGCAATTATCCAGCGCAGGACCAAACAGTTGGGACACAATTTGAATTTATACTGCATCCAAAACAAAAGTTAGTGAGCACATGTGCGCAACCACAAAATGGCATCTAGAAGGATAGATGAAGACTAGAAATGTTATGTGGACGGCAAGTTAGCAACCTGCTGTAACTGTGATTTGTATGATGTTTTGAGTAATCAAATGTGTTTCACTTTTATCTTTCAGATGATGATAGAGGCCAGGTACAACTACCTGGCGAATGACTTCCAGAAGAGGACATTGGCCCTGGAGATCTTGGCCGAAATTGCAGCTGACAGCGGCACCACCTTCACCTTTACCCAGATCATCCAACACTGGTCGGACCTAAAGTAAGTATTTCCCAAGTAAGTACATGACTATTACTTGTATGATATCCAAAAGTCCATATTTAGGCCTCTGCCTAAAGAATGCTCATAAGAATGCTATTCTATAGCCAGCCTGATACTCGTTCTTCCTGAAGCCTTGGCTGTAAGTGGCCTTTTCTTTTGAAGTAGAATTTATTTTGCCAGACTAGCCATAGACTGACACTGGTGAAAGGAATTATTGTTTTGCTATAAATAAGATTGTATTTAATCGAGTTTAGGAGCTTTTGTGAGTTCTGGCTGTATTTTCAAGAAAGGATGTATTATAAGTGAGGCGACTTTTCTTTAAGGAACTTTATATTGGGGGACTTTGTGTTTATTAAGTGTAATGGTGCTAAAATAAGAAGTTAAAAGCCAAAGTTGCTGCAGCTGTAAGTACTAAAATTGTGATCTTTCTTCTGTTCTTGTAACTGGGATAACCGCCAGCCACATTGGAGGTCAACTTCAATGCACAATTTGTGATTGTTGTATTCTCTGGAATACTGCCTGTGCCATGGCCTACACATGAACAACAGTGGGAGTTAAATGCATTGCTCAAGTCCTGGTGCAAGGAAGCAGGATTTGGGTTCCTAGAGCACTGGGCTGACTTTTCATTGGGGTACAAACTGCATTCTACAGATGGAAGGGGGTCTGCTGTGCTGGGTAAAAAGATACTAGAAGGGGTGGAGGGGTATTTAAAGTGGAACAAAACCCTCCCTGGAGTCTATGAGACTCCAGGACAGGCATTCTCGCTCCCCCCCCATGGCATCCGGATTCAGGATGCCCCGCTGTGTGAATCCCCTGAGGTCACCCGAAAACTCACCTTTGTTCACGGTCCAACGGCATACGCGCAAGCAGCAGCCAAATGCACACTATCCCTTTAGCAGGGCGTGTGCCTGCGCCAGGCATTTGTGAATGCCCAGCGCGGGCACACCCCCTGTTAAAGGATAGCGGGGGAAGCGGCCGCCAGAGCGCTGAGATCTGCTCGCATTAGACATGCTCCTGGACAAAGGGGCTGGAGTGGATCCCAATGCATTGATTGGACGAGAGGGCTGTGCATGCGCCATAGGACCGGGGAAGGGTAAGTAAGATCAGGTGACCTTGGGGGGTTTCACATAGTGAGTTTCTGGGGGCCAAAGACCAAAAGCCAGGATAGTCAAGATCCTGGGTTTTGGTCGACTTTAAATTAGAGATGAGGGGGGAGGGCAAGAGAGAAAACAAAGGAGAAGATGGGTTACTTAGGTGACAGCATATGACGTGGGTGAAAAATTAGAATGGGGAGGACCACTATGATGGGTAAGGAGATCCATGTATTGCAAACCAGCAGTGAAAAATTAGGCAGATGCACTACAGAAGAAGCTAATACTAAAGCTCAATATGTCAAACTAGATAGGAAAGTGTATGTTCACAGAAGTCTGGCAAGTAAAGCACGGGGTGCTTGAGGCTCTGGTCCTGAAAGAAAATATTGATGTTATTGGTGTGGCTGAGACATGGCTGGATTCCACACATGGCTGAACTGTCAATCTTCAAAGTTTTGCTCTCTTTTGGAAAGAGAGGGACAAATAGGAATGGGAGTGGAGTGTGTATCTATGTAAAGCAAGAAATCAAAGCATATATTAATGAGGGGATATTAGCAGAGGATTGTGAGCATGTAGAATCCTTGTAGGTAGAAGTGTGGGTCGATGTGAACAATGTTAAAATACAATTTGTTGTAATCTATAGACCCCCAAACATAACTGAGGAAATAAAGGGTCAGCTACATAAACAAATCGGGCCTCACAGGCCGCTACAGTGGTGGTAATGGGGGACTATATCAATCAGTTTGTGGTGGCACCTACTAGGTGATGCTTTTTTGGATCTGGTATTATTAAATGATGATGACCTGATAGGGATGGTAACAGTCCGTGAACATCTTGGTGACCACAACATAGTTGTATTCAATGCAAACTGTAAGAAACATTTTCTGTCTGGGAGGGCAAAAACACTGAATTTTAGGAAGGCCAACTTCTCCAGGCTCAGAGCTGCATTTCAGGACATAGACGGAGCATCCGTTGAGGAATAAGGATACAGATGCCAAATGGGAGTGCTTTAAATCAATTGTGAATACCAACATTTCAAAATATATTCCTATGGATAACAAATATAAGCAGCTAAAATGAAAATAAGGTTGGCAAAAACACAAAATGAAAGAGATGTTGCCAAAGAAAGCAAAACAAACCCTAAACATTTTTTAAATATATATAGATATATAGAAAATATTTTTAAAATATATACAGAAAACTAAATTGGAGCAGGTAGGTACCTTAATTAATGATAATGGGGAAATGGTCACTGGGGAAGAGGAGAACACAGAGCTGTTAAATGGATTTTTTAGCTTTGTGTACACAAGAGAGGGGCAAGGAGCAAACACAGAATATGCCACTGATAGCAATAGCCCAAGTATAATACTTAGCAAGCTAAACACGGATATCATCCAAGAAATATGAAATAATTTAAATGTGAATAAGACTGTAGGACCAGATGGACTTTACAAAACCCACCCTGGAGTCTGAGACTCCAGGGCAGGCATACTCCCTCCCAGGTCGCTCTAAAACTCACCTTTGTTCCTGGTCCAACAGCGCATTAGCGAGCAACCGCTGCATCCTCACTATCCCTTTTGCCGGACGTGTGCCCACACCAGACATATGTGAATGGCCGGCGTGGGCACGCTCCCTGTTAAAGGGTAGCAGGGTATGCGGCCATCAATGCTTTCGGATCCGCTCACATTAGACAAGCTCATGGACGAACGGGCTTGAGCAGATCCAAGTGCGCTGATTGGACGAGAGGGATGCACATGCGTCGTAGGACTGGGCAGGGTAAGTGAGATTGGGCGACCTTGGGAGGGTTCACACAGCGGGGCACCCCCAATCTCATCACCCCTGTTCTTGATCTGTAAAGACTCCCTAACAACTGGTATAGTGCCAAGGGACTGTCACAAGGCAAATGTGGTGCCCATTTTTAAAAAGGGCTCTGGGTCTCCTCCAGGCAATTTAACATCTATTGTGGGAAAAGTGCTTGAGGGGCTATTAAGGGACTACATACACGAACATGTAACTATGCATAATATAAGTGACAACCAGCAAGGTTTTACTAAGGACAGAAGCGGCCAGACTAACCAGATTGGCTTTAATGAGGAGGTGAGTAGAGAGAGCGCTGTCTGTATTGGGGAAATTTAGGTCTTCAGGATTAGAAAATAGTTTGTAACTGGACAGAAAACTGTTAATTATACCTACTCTGAATGGTTATCGGTTGTAAGCGGTGTACCCAAGGGTTCAGTGCTGGGTCCGCTATTATTCAACTTGTTTATAAATGACATAGAAGATGGAATTAAATGCACTGTCCCTAGCAGATGACACAAAGATATGTGGCACAGTGCAGTCTATTGAAGATGTTCACTAGGGATGAGCGAATCGATCCGGACGAACCCGGATTCGATCCGAATTTCATGAAAAATTCGATTCGGATCGAATCCGAATTTCCCCGCGATTCGATCGATCGAAGTTTTCCTGAAATTTAAAAAAAAGGCCGGCCTGGTGGGAGCCGAGGAGGCCGGCTACTCTGTCAGCTGTGCAAACCAGCTTCCGCCTCCCGCTGACAGTGCAGCCGGCCTCCCCGGCTCCCACCATAACGGCATGTAGCACACACTTACCTACATGCCGGTATGGTGGGAGCGGAGGAAGCTGGCTGCACTGTCAGCGGGCGGCAGAAGCCGGGTTGCAAAGCTGACAGTGTGGCCGGCTTCCCCGCTCCCACCATGCCGGCATGTACACACTATAAAAACACTAGAAAATAAACTAAAATACCTGGAGCATAAAATAAATAGATAAACATTTAAAGAATGAATGAACAGTTAAAAATGTATTCACATATATAAAAAATCAAACATTGAAAGAATGAATGAGCATTGTAAAAGGTTTCAAGATGGTGCCAGGAGGCTGTGCTGTTGCACAGAGCTCCTCAGGCTTGTTTGTTACAATGTATTTACCTGGGAAAAGGCAGTATGTATATGTAACAGATTATTATACAAATGTCACAAGGTATTGTAATTAATGCCCTTATTCATCAAGCGATAGCGCCAGGTAGTGTCTGACGAGCGCCAGGTAGCGGCAGCTAACGGCGACTACCGACTCAAGTACGCCCGCGGCGGTCACAATGACGCATTTATCAAGCAAAATGAGGCTAGCGCCGGCGAGAGCGACGGCTAGCGCGGCATTCATCATGAAGCCGCCTGGACCGAACAGCGCCGCTGCAAATTCCCTCACAGCGCCAGGTATGAGCTGTCGCTCCCTGGCGATGTCCAATGCATTTCAATGGAGCAAGCTATAATTAATCATAATTAATTGGTATTATTTTTTTAAATTTTTTTTTTAATGTCAAAAAATCGGAGACCACTTCCGCAATGTTAGGATTTATTTTTAAGTCAAAAAAAAAAAAAAAAAAAAATGTGCAGAATTGATCTAACAGGTCTGAGATTAATGTATTCATATAGCAAAATGATTCTAAAAACATGTATAATGTTACATTAAAAAAATATGGTTGTTTAGGGGTTAAAAACTAGTTAATACAGATCGCCGCCAGCGCTCTGGGGTTTAAACAAGGAATGGACAGCGACAGCACATTCGGAGCGTGATTTTTTGATGAATATGAAGCTAGCCGTTCGCTCTGGCCATTCGTTGTCAGGCGCTCACATACAACGCTGGACCTGTGAAACAGCGACCCCCCAGCCCGTATTCAACATTACCGCACACCGACTGAGTCGCTGTCATCAAGCTAACGCCGGCCAAGCACAGCGAATACTGGCTGGCGCTGAAAAAATCACGCTACAGTCGCTCATCTGTCGCTACCTGGCGCTATTGATGAATCGGCCTCCCCGTGTTCAGCTGTGCACCCGACTCTTCTGCAGAGATTCTGCGCATATAAAAGTATTGTGTTTGTACTCTATTTTGGATCCTGCTTGTGTGTGGAAAAAGGGGAATCATGTTTATAAATTCTGTATATAAATAGAAGTGTTATATTTGTGTGAGGGAACTTAGATTTAAATATATATATATATATATATATAATACCTATATATAGGTAAATGTTATACTATATATATATATATATATATATATATATATATATATATTTTTATTATAAAAATATATAGTTACAAGCATAGGATAAATATAAATATAATATAAATATTATTTATTATAATTAGAAAGATATATAGATTAATTAGATATATAGATATATATAGATAGATTAATTATATATATATATATATATATAGATATATAGATAGATAGTACAAGTTGGTTTTGAGGATAAAGCGCAATTGGATAATATGAGCGGCTCCTACAGCAGGAAAACCTGTGATTCCCAGGAAAAATTGTAGTGTGTTAATCAATTTCAATTTAGGTGTAGCCCTAGAAGGAAAAAGATTGGTGTAGGAGCGCCGTGGATACACAAAGGTTGGTTGAATCATTACATGTGATAGAATGTATTATCACAGATTAAAAGTAGTAGGATGATAACTTATCATGGAAAAAAAGAAGTACCAATATGATATACTGAATATAGTGGAACATCTTAAATAATTGTAGATAATATAAATTAATAGTGGATAGTATAAATTAATGATTAAATAATAAATTATTGATTGATCTAATAAATAAACAATAATTTTATTAAAATTTTGGTAGGGGGGCAATTCATTAGAAAGTTAGATACTATAAATTAGTGTATATTAATAGTGGGTACTGTAAGTTCATAATTAAATAATTAGTTATTGGTTGATCAAATAAAAAAAAAATAGAAAATCATTAAATCATTAGTAGAGGGACAATTCATTAAATAATTAGATGGAGGGATGTAAAATTGAAACTGGATAGACGTGAATAGATAGAATGGATATATAAACTAAGGATATGATAAAAATATGATAAGAGTATAAATATATAAATATATAGGTCATTGTGGATGAGGAATAAATTACTAGAGGATTAGTAAGAAGTAATTGATACTATAAAAATATGATAAGAGTATAAATATATAGATCATGGTTGATGAGGAATAAATTATTAGAGGATTAGTAAAAAGTAATTGATACAAAATGATTTGATATATGAAAATGATAAAAAGGTGGTGACATTAAGGATGTAAGGGTGTAAAAATGTAAAAGTTAATTAATTATGATTGAATAGTAATGTTAATGTTAATGGAAATAGTGTAGTCGAACATTGCGGTAAAGGAGTAAATTAATAAGTTTGATGAGTAGGGGGAAAGTCCAGACAAACCCCTCGATTCAAAGAGCCAAAGTTAATTGATTTCGTATCGAGAATCGTAAGTTTGGGTGGGTGTTTGTCATTTTTTCTTGTTTTTTTGGCCATTTCGTATTCGCACGATCGTTCGCGCATAGACGTATATGAACATACGCATTTCGTACGAGAATCGTATAATTTGCGTTAGTTCGTGTGTTTTTCCCGTCCAAATCGTATTATTTGCGTCCGATCCTATTTTTTACGTCCTTCACATGGGCTTGCGCCCAATTCAGAGAGGTGATTGCTAATTGTTTGGAAGCCCATTAAAGAGCTGCTTTACGAAATGTTTGCCGGCAGCTATTTGGCCTCGGGAGTAGGATGGAGCGGAGCGAGTTTGTGGCACATCAAGGGCTTATGCTTTTTGGCATTGAGTTGATCGAGATGTCTGAGAGCAGATTGCCCCTGCGTCGTCGCATGAACATCGATAGCATGAATGATGTTGAGCTGTTCGAGCTGACCAGGCTTAATCGCGCTTCCCTCCATAAATTATATAGTGAGCTGCGGCCATGGTTAGCCCGCACCACAAGGAAGGGGCATGCAATTTCAGGTATGACCAAGATGCTTGGCTGCCTGCAATTTTTGGCGAACGGCTCGTTCCAGAGGCTGGGTGCCCTCTCCGTGGGGATGTCACAGCCTACGCTGAGCCGCGCACTGTCTAAATTTTTGGAAGGCATGGCTGCCATAACTCAAAAATATATTTATTTTCCTGATGATATGGCAGCCAGAAACGCCATTAAGCTTGGGTTTTATAATGTGGCCGACATGCCCAACGTTATTGGTGCAATTGACTGCACACATGTGGCACTCGTACCTAGGGCAGCCGACGAGTATATATATAGGTATTGAGATTGGTTATTATGTTGCCCAACGTGTCATGTAACCTGTTTTCCTTTGCGGCAGCATATTTGTTTATCCCTCATTTGTGTAGCTGCTTTATCTAGGCTTTTCATTAGTATTTCCCAATAGAGTGCAGACATGTTTTGTGGTTAATTTATTATTTTGGGTCAAATATCAATTACCCTTTTTGTATGTTTTTGCCTTAAGGAATCGTAAAATGGGACACTCCCTTAATGTCCAGGCCGTGGTTGGTCCGGATATGCGGTTTATGAGTGTCCTTGCCGGCTACCCAGGATCGTCCCACGACTCCTATATCCTCAGGCGATCTGGGTTGTTTCGGAGATTTGAGGCAGGTGAATTTTCGGGGGCATGGCTGCTTGGTAAGTGTGTCCTATTTGTGTGTTATTAAATGTGGCATTAATCTTGTATTTGTTGATATGTTTGTTTTTGAATTCTTTACATAAGCGTCCAACTGCCTTTTTCTTGGGTCATATATTATGAACTTCCCAAAAAAATGCTTGCCTCGCTTTGGCCTTCAGAATGTTTTCCCTTTAGTTAGGATGTCTGTAAGTTCCTTGTCCCTAAATATATTGGTTTGGAGTTTATACCCAAGGATCTTTGACCTTTGGCTCCTTTTGTACTATTGGTCTTTAAATGTCAAAGTGGACTTAAACTGCATACATTGTAGTTTCCAGATAAATGTGGATAGGCCCTCAGCAGCATCCTAATTGTAACATGTCTGAAAACTAAAAATATATGTAAAATCCAAATACCCTTGGCCGTGCAGATGTTTGTTAATTAATTGGTATATAGAAGTGCCATTTTTAATTAGGTTATACCTTAGTGGAATTTTTTTTGGCCCTAATGTGCCCTGTTTTTTTTTTGGCACACTTTACCTTACATCATTATGATATCTGTGAAATTTTTGGTGTTGGTTGTGTTGCCTTTTTAATTTTGATTACATTTAATTCTCTGTTTAAGGTGATTCCGGGTACCCACTTCTACCCTGGCTCATGACGCCTGTGCTGCGGCCCCAGGATGCCTCTCAGGAAGCGTACAACCGTGCGCATCGCAAGACCCGGGCTGTTGTGGAGAGGGCCTTTGGGCTTCTGAAGACACGTTTTCGTTGCCTTGACCATACTGGGGGGGCCCTGCAATATGATCCCAAGAAAGTGATCGACATTATAATGGCATGTGCTGTTTTGCACAATTTTGCCATCATGGAACGTGTCCCACGTTATGTGGACAGCCTGCCCTCTTCAGCCGTCGAGGATGAAGTCGAGAATTTTGTGGGGCCCCCCAGTGAGTCTGGCCAATCTGTTCGAGCCAACCTGATCAGGCAGCATTTTACTTAACTTTTTTCCCTGTCTCACCATTCTGTGTGTCTGTGTTATCCTTTTTGTTACATATGTTGTTTTGCCGTAATGTGGCATTACCTCTAAGTAAAACATTTAGACCTTAATTGTTGCCTAATGTATTTCATGTAGTTTCCTTAGCTTTAGCTTTGCATTGTTACACCTCTTCAAACCCAAATTATCTGGTTTAGCCCAAGCTGTTTAAAATGTGTTCCCACTAAAAACGCCACAAGTATTGTAAGTGAAGTTTGTTTTTTACTTTGAAAAGGAAAAATTATAGTGCTTAACAGAAAAAATTCCACATACATCTGTGGTTACAAATGGATAACATTACCAAAAAAACATCGAGCACATCTACACCTGGAAGTGAGTGGCACAACCAAACAAGGACACCCAGTCCAAAGGCCAGCCTAGTCCAGTCATTAATATTGCCTGTGCCCAGGGATATTTGGGCATGGCCATAATGTCACACAAACATGTCTGCAAACAGGAGGAGCACCAACCAAATACATATTTAAAGCCATAAGTGGCCAGATACACTCCACATAGACCTATGGCATTGGCTAGTGGCCTTAAGCATTACTCTAAGGAGCTATATGGGAGCAAATACAAAACACAACCTGCCTGAGCAACACAAAATGGATTGTTTGAAACCTCAAAGGACAAGTAAATACAGTGGGGGTTAAGAGAAAAGATGTCCCACACACCCATGGCTTAATAGGGTGGCTGCCCATAATACCCAGGTGGAGGTCCAGGTGGAGGTCCATGTGAATGGGACCTAGCCTGGGCCATGGCAGCATTGTGAATTTGAAACTGCTCCACAATGTTTCTCTGCATATTGGTCATCTCAGCCATGGCTGACTGGATGCCATTACTTGCATTGGCCACGTTGCTGTTGAGGGTACGCAACTCCGCGAGGATGCCCTGTAGACTGGTATGGATGTTGACCATGTCGGCATGCCTTTGCTCACGCTCTGTAACGAGCTGGGCGTCATAAGAGTCCCTTTGTTGGGTCCATAATTGAAGCAGGGCACTCTGCCTCCCCTGGGAAATTGTGGGGCGGCGTAATGGAGTCCGCCGCACAATTACCCTGGCTCTTGGGCGTGCCCTGCCACGTGGTGTCGTACCCTCAACAGCAACCGGCCTGCTTTGCAAATCCTCAGCAGCAGAGTGAACACTGGGGACTGTAGTGTCAGTCTCCCCATGTGCATGCACAATGGATGGAGATTCACTCTGCTGCTGAGGATTGGCCAGAGAAACATTATGGAGCAGTTCCAAATTGGGACCCAGGGGGAGGTCATCCGACGTGCCCTGCACGGAGACATCATCATCTTCCTCCATGTCCTGGATCTCTTCCATGAGTGTGCGGGTCTGTAGGGACATATAAAAAAAAAAGTGTAAGTTGGCGTCCAAATTTGGGATTCCAACAGTTTAACACATTCTTAAGCACTTGGTAGTATTTATGGTACTAAATTAACTTACCGGAAATCTCTGATCTGGGCTCCTATGCTGTACGGACCTGGTAGGCATAACCAAACTGGGGGGTGAGTTTACCCTTGCTGAGGGATCATGCTGGGCTGAAGAAGAGAAAAACAAACCACGTAAACACACACATAACCATTTTTTGGATAGGTAATCAAATATAGCTCTATTTGTAATATTATTCAACTCTAGAGCAATGGGGACCTTTGTTCAAACACACGCAAGTTTACATAGGTGCAATGGCTCGCAAAAACTGCTAACTGACCTCAGTTCGAAGTCAGGAAGTGTACCCAGTCAGCATACAACTTTCAACGCACATTTTGGGATTTAGCCTACCATTCGCTAGGTCCGTGGTACTCAAACAATTGTTGTAAAGGCCCATTTCAAGGTATGTGGTGAGAGGTGAATGTCTGGCCATGGTGCTGACGCAGGGGGTGTCTAGTTAAAAATAAATACACTGGTGGAGGGGCTGGAGATTTCAAAGTGCCAACTAATAAAGGCTGCTTGCCCTTGCTGGGCTGGATGGGCCAGAGCTGAGGGGACAGGGATTGGATGGCTAAAGGGGGGAGTAAACGTATTGATGGTGATGGGATGGATGGAGCAAATCTGTTACAAATGTATGGGGCTTATGTGGGGGGGGGGGGCATGGGGGGACTGTGGCAGATGGGCCAGAGCAGGGGCAGCGGGACACGATTGTGCCAAGAGAAATTTTTACCAAGTTACTGTGTACCTTGCAATGCCACTTCCTGTGCAGTACTTCATATTGCAATGCTATGTTTCAGGGAGCCATCACATTGGGCAGGAGAACAACCACTACATCGCCGATCAAGGGGGCAGCTCTGAGCACGTCAACACAGAAGTAACTGAGTGCAGGGCTGTCTGGGCAGGGGTCCTTGAATGTGGTGCCAAGGTCCGCATTGGGACCCCGGGCCGCCAGTTGAGTCTCGCTGCTCTAGGTCAGATATGTTTGGGGGTGGCTAATTAAATTGTTAACTCAAACACAACTCACACAACCAAAAGGCAACCCATACATAATGATGTGTGTTTTGTGATTGATTCCAAATATATCACTTATCTTGAGAAACTTCATGACTTTAACAATCCAATTGGACATTTGATCTTTGCCATAATGGCTGTGGGCCTAAATGTGTGATTCCCAGGGACCAAAAGAGGACACAAACAGCCACAGTAGTGCGAGGCCAAGCAAGGCAAACCATAGGGGCATCCCGTTATCTTGTTACTAGTGAACTGTAGATTATTTAGCAAACAGGCAAACATGCAGATTTAAGAGTACTCACCGTGGGTACGGGTCGGTGAGTCTGTGTCCCTTAGACCAGCATGTCCACCGACCGCGACCGGATGGAGAAGTCCAAGCACAATCTCCTCAGCAGGGGTAAACTCCAATTTAGATGGAAAGCCACCTCCAGTTTTCATGCTGAAAAGAGAAAATCGTTTGGTACTCCGAAAAGGTGCATACAGTACATCCAAAACATTATATTTAGCGAAAACATTTATTTACCTGTAATTATGCCTTTTAATTTCTTTTTGCCGTACAGCATACTTCAGATCAGAGATTTTCTTCTGAATTTGGGACACATCTTTCCTCTCTTCCCCCGCTGCATTTACTTGTCGGAGGATGGTTTCAAACAATTCCATCTTGCGCTGCTTGGTGGTGTGTTTGGATTTGCTCCCATATAGCTCGTCATAGTATAATGTAAGGCCACTAGCCAATGCCATATTTTGGTCATGGGAGAATCTCCCACTCAACTGGCCGCGGCGCAATGTGCGGCCAGATGGTTGGCTTGGCTGCTCCTCCATGTGTGCAGACACATGTGGTGACATTATGGCCTGGGGCTGGGTAGGGGAATGGCCGGATTGGTGGCTTCCCAATGACTGGACTGGACTGGCCAAGGGACTGGGTGTTCTTGCGTGGCTGGCCACCGAACTTCCAGGTGTAGATGTGGTCATGGTTGCAATTCGGGGCCCTCTTGGGGGGCTAGGTTCCCGGCTGGTGCCAGGTCGGGGGCTCTGTTCCCGGCTGGTGCCAGGTCGGGGGCTTCTGGCCCTGGATGGGGTTCTTCGGGCCCTGTAGGGGCTTCTGGCCCTGGATGGGGTTCGGCGGGCCCTGTAGGGGCTTCTGGCCCTGGATGGGGTTCGGCGGGCCCTGTAGGGGCTTCTGGCCCTGGATGGGGTTCGGCGGGCCCTGTAGGGGCTTCTGGCCCTGGATGGGGTTCGGCGGGCCCTGTAGGGGCTTCTGGCCCTGGATGGGGTTCGGCGGGCCCTGTAGGGGCTTCTGGCCCTGGATTGGGTTCGGCGGCCTCTGGCTGGGCTTCTGGCCCTGGATTGGGTTCGGCGGCCTCTGGCTGGGCTTCTGGCCCTGGATGGGGTTCGGCGGCCTCTGGCTGGGCTTCGTGCCCTGGATGGGGTTCGGGCCCTGGATTGGGTTCGGCGGCCTCTGGCTGGGCTTCGTGCCCTGGATGGGGTTCGGGCCCTGGATTGGGTTCGGCGGCCTCTGGCTGGGCTTCGTGCCCTGGATGGGGTTCGGGCCCTGGATTGGGTTCGGCGGCCTCTGGCTGGGCTTCGTGCCCTGGATGGGGTTCGGGCCCTGGATTGGGTTCGGCGGCCTCTGGCTGGGCTTCGTGCCCTGGATGGGGTTCGGGCCCTGGATTGGGTTCGGCGGCCTCTGGCTGGGCTTCGTGCCCTGGATGGGGTTCGGCGGCCTCTGGCTGGGCTTCGGGCCCTGGATGGGCTTCGGGCCCTGGATGGGGTTCGGGCCCTGCTGCGGGGCCTGGGTTGCCGAACTGCCCTACTTGAAGGCATGGCCGGTGTGGGCTCCCTTGTGCTGCCTCTTCTGGGGGCAGAGGTGGTGGGTGCTGCAGTTGCCAGCTTTTTGGCTGCAGGGGCACGGGGCTTGGGGCCCCTTTTTTTGGTTCCTGAGGGTCCAGGGTCCCTTGGTGGGGCCGAGGTGGGAGTCTTGCCTCTCAGTTTTCTCCTACCTTGCTGGGACCTTGTTGTTGGGCCCTCCGCGGTCTTGCTTTGCTGGGGTCGCTTGCTCATAGGCTTTTTAGGTGCCATCTTACACAAATGCTCAAAGAGAATGAGCTTTGGGTGCAGGGACCTTTAAATAATGAGCCCAGCGTGTGACGCCTATGCGCACGACTACGCGCTCGTACGAACGTACGTTCGAGCGGAACCAGGAAACCGCTGGGGTTTCACTTATCTGCTGCCTTGAAGAAGCATAAAGATGGCGCCCACTATCTTCACCCGTCAACAGGAAGAGATCCTCATGCTGGTAAGTGGCTGCCTGTGCATTTTAATCTAATAGTCAATGATGGCCTAAATGTAAATGATGCGTTTGGAACTAGTTTGGGGTCTCTTAATGTTTAATCACTGGCTCCTCACACTTCATCCTCAAGGGCCGAGCCTGGCCACGTTTTCACCTGTCTATGCTGATGTCCTAATTCGGCCAATTGCTCCGGCTTAGCAACAGTTAATTAACCTGTGGAGTAGCGGGGCGAGCTGGCAAACCTGGCCTGTCTCGGACCTTGATGCGGATGTTTGAGGAACACTGTTTTCCTAAGCCATAAAAACACAACGGGAAGCCACACACGTGGTCCAAAAGCCTAAGCATTAGCCTACATCTTGGATGTTTAAACCATCCTAACATGCCATAGATGCAGGTGGGCTGATTCTTGATGTTGGCTATTATCTGTATGTACATGGTGTGTGATACATATAACATAAGACCAGACTGTCATTCACAGTCAACGTCCTCTTTAAGGCACTCCCCAAAAATGGCTGCCACTCGAAATGTGTGTGTTAATGACATTAAATTCTCAACTTGTGATGCAACACATATGGGTCTGTGTGTAAAAGTAAAAGCTCTGTGTCCATTATGTTTTTCAGATCATGCTTCAGCGCCGGTATGACTTCGCGCCCAATGTGTGCGAGAAAAGGGACATCGCCCGGGAGATCATCGCCGAGATACACCGTGTGACCAGCACCACCTTCACTCACACCCAGATAATGCAGCATTGGTCGGACCTGAAACGTCTGCACATGCCCCGGGTGCGGAGGTTTTTTGGAATCCATTTCCCAAGTAAGTACAAAGCAATTGCATGGTATATGTTCCAAATGTATAAGTTATGCCTTTATTTATAATGACTTTTCTTTGGTAGTGTTGGAAATGGATTTCAGAATTCGCCGCACCCGGAGACGTACAGGCCGACCAGTGCTGCATGACTCTGCATCTGTGAGTGAAGGTGGTGGATCTCCCGGGCGACGGACCTACCCCTCCTCTGTGGCCTCCTCAGACCAGCCCCTGGACCTTACCACAGAGGAGGGGCCAAACCGCGTGGGCGTGGAGTCATACCTGGCCACGCATGGGGAAGGCTCTGGTATGTCACTCTTCATGTATAGGCACAAAGATATACATGGCAGGCCAAAAACTAAGTTATCCTTTATTATGTATTTGTAGAAGCTTCTGGAGCGGGTGAGATAGTGGAGGAGGAGGCAGCAGAGATGCTTGAAGTCGATCCTGGCGAAGGTGAGTGATGTCAGCCAGACTGGGAGCCAGATATGTTGGCAATAGTGACTCTCTACAAGTACTAACCAAATGTCACATGTTTCTCCAGGGACTTCTTCACAGCAGAGCCAGGACCAAGGGCAGCCTGTTGGCCCCAACCAGCCATCTGTCGGCCACCAACTCCGTAAGTCTCCATGCCATTATTCATATTAATGTTTGGTTAGCTAATAACACACACATAACTAAAGGCGTAGCCAATGTGTAGTTCACACTTTCATGTGGGCACTTCGTTAGCTTAAAGAGGACCCTAACTAGTATTAAGAACCAAAGAATTAGCCATCACACTGTACCTACAGATTAGAACCATGGAAAAACACCCTTCACCCATCTAATGCATGTTATTAGACTGAACCAAACCAATATTGGGGAATATGGAATGCGCAATATTTACAGGCAGCATGGGATCCAGATTGAAAAAAGGAAGGTGCTGCCATGCATTGTGTGAGTGATGACCTTTCCCTCAACCCAGCTATGCTCGGGATTTCCAACGCAACACTGTAACCTACTCCCCTGTACTTTAGCCAACTCTCCACTCCTCATTAAGTGTTATGCTTCAGAGTCCAGATGGCGGCGCTGTAATCCCAAAAAAACCCTATTTAACTTTGAGGTGGTGCAAAATCATTTGTGAATAGTTATTGGTTTTCATAAAATAATGTGGAAGGTCCGGTTTAAGGAGTTTAAAGACTTACCTGTGTGAAATGCATTAACTGTATCCCTTGGAAGAATGACATATGTCATGCATTTACATGTATTTGATTAACCCTAAATCTATTTCCAGCATACAAACCGGTCTGGGACTCCTAGTTATGTTTCTTTCTCTATTGGTTACAGGGATGATCCCCCAAACTTTGGCGGGCAAAAAAAACGAATGAAGGAGTTGGTGGCCGAGCTGCTGGCCATACAGGCGACGTTGGGGCCAACAGATGAAGAAGAGGATGATGAATAGTGCCCTTGGTCCTGGCTCCTTTGTTTAACTTGCTGTTCAAGTTTTTAATTGTTTACAAAGTTGTTTGTTGGATTGTTTTTACACCAAAAACAAAATGTTTTTAAAAAAACACTTTTAAAAAAAAAAAAAAGGTTTTTACTGTTAAAAAAAAAAAAAAATTTTTTAAAAAACTACCCAAACAAAAAAAGAGGTTTGGAAAATTACTTCGCACAAAAACAAGCAAAAATTTTAAATAAATTCGATTTTAAGCCTTCCAAATTTGTGTCTTTTCTAATATGCACACACCCAAAAAATAACACAAACCAGAAACAACACGCTTAGAAACATATAGACATATGTACATTATGTGATTTTCTTACGTTTTAGGGACCGAGAAAGGAAGTTGGATGCAAGCGCTAAGAGGTTTAGGTAAGTTTGAGGGACCGAGAAATGAAGTTGGATGCAAGCGCTAAGGGGTTTAGGTAAGTTTGAGGGACCGAGAAATGAAGTTGGATGCAAGCGCTAAGGGGTTTAGGTAAGTTTGAGGGACCGAGAAATGAAGTTGGATGCAAGCGCTAAGGGGTTTAGGTAAGTTTGAGGGACCGAGAAATGAAGTTGGATGCAAGCGCTAAGGGGTTTAGGTAAGTTTGAGGGACCGAGAAATGAAGTTGGATGCAAGCGCTAAGGGGTTTAGGTAAGTTTGAGGGACCGAGAAATGAAGTTGGATGCAAGCGCTAAGGGGTTTAGGTAAGTTTGAGGGACCGAGAAATGAAGTTGGATGCAAGCGCTAAGGGGTTTAGGTAAGTTTGAGGGACCGAGAAATGAAGTTGGATGCAAGCGCTAAGGGGTTTAGGTAAGTTTGAGGGACCGAGAAATGAAGTTGGATGCAAGCGCTAAGGGGTTTAGGTAAGTTTGAGGGACCGAGAAATGAAGTTGGATGCAAGCGCTAAGGGGTTTAGGTAAGTTTGAGGGACCGAGAAATGAAGTTGGATGCAAGCGCTAAGGGGTTTAGGTAAGTTTGAGGGACCGAGAAATGAAGTTGGATGCAAGCGCTAAGGGGTTTAGGTAAGTTTGAGGGACCGAGAAATGAAGTTGGATGCAAGCGCTAAGGGGTTTAGGTAAGTTTGAGGGACCGAGAAATGAAGTTGGATGCAAGCGCTAAGGGGTTTAGGTAAGTTTGAGGGACAGAGAAATGAAGTTGGATGCAAGCGCTAAGGGGTTTAGGTAAGTTTGAGGGACCGAGAAATGAAGTTGGATGCAAGCGCTAAGGGGTTTAGGTAAGTTTGAGGGACCGAGAAATGAAGTTGGATGCAAGCGCTAAGGGGTTTAGGTAAGTTTGAGGGACCGAGAAATGAAGTTGGATGCAAGCGCTAAGGGGTTTAGGTAAGTTTCTGGTTGAGGGTGCGCATGCGCAAGATCTTATAAACATACGAACGCACGAATCTAAGAGGCCAAAAACCAATGAAAGCCAGAGGCAAACGCAAGTAATTGGAAGAGGTTGACGATGGAAGCAGCCGAAAAAACAGGCTGCCGCCGCAACAGGTGAGCACATGAACGTGATTTTTACGATTGGCAACTGACTGAGGCAAGTTCGGGAGATATCATACGAACGGACGTATCTTTTAGGATAGAAACGTATTTGCTTATTGAATCACTCGCAAGTTCATACGAACGCACGAGCGGACGTGAAAAATAGGATGATCGTGAGCCAAATCCAAGCTGTTACATGTTTCTTTGAATCAACCCAAAATATTTTCTAAGGAACAGATCAATATTGAAGGGGAACCAATCTAGTTAGTTGTTTTCTAAAAAGCAATTAAAATCCAAATCTATATTTTGTCCATGTGGTGAGAGTGTGTTTAATTCAAAAATCCAGAACGTTTTTTGAATAAAATCCTATTAATAGGTTATCATTGTCTCATTATTTTATCTATTATTATTTTTTTACCTATAAATAATCAATTTACCTATAAATAACTTATTTTATATCCACTGTTCACACATTCTTACATAATTTTCACTTATTTTATTCAAATCACCTCCACAGCCATATAAAGTCCATATTTTAATTATATATATATATATATATATATATATATATATATATATATAATATTTTACTAATAATTCCATAGACTAATAAGAATATAAATTAATCCAGACATCTCTTTCATGTCCCACTCACAAATTACCACATACATTTTACTTGGATCATGATATTATATTATTCTCCTAATATTATTAATAGTGATGATAAAAATTAGAGATGAGCGAACTTTTGAAAAATTCGATTCGACTGATTCGCCGAATTTTCCGACAAAAATCGTTTCGACCCGAATAAATTCGCGACGAATCGCTATTAAAAACGGCTATTTCTGAGCCTCCTACAGCCTCAATAGGGTTGTAAACCATTCAGCCTTGCTGTAACACGCACAGGATGCGTGCTGGGTTAGTTAAATAATACTTTGAAGAAATATCACATGCAGATCAGAGGCATCGCTAATAGAATCGCAGAGCGGCACAATTGCAGAGAGTTGAAGTGGCATCACTATGAGGGGCAGAAGGAGCCCAAATATACACTGGAGTTGGCCTCAGGAGCCCAAAAATTGGATGAATCACACCCTGGAGTTGGCAGAAGTTGGCAGCAGCAGCAGCAGGAGCCCAAATATACACTGGAGTTGGCTTCAGGAGCCCAAAAATTGGATGAATCACACCCTGGAGTTGGCAGGAGTTGACAGTAGCAGCAGCAGGAGCCCAAATATACACTGGAGTTGGCCTCAGGAGCCCAAAAATTGGATGAATCACACCCTGGAGTTGGCAGGAGTTGACAGTAGCAGCAGCAGGAGCCCAAATATACACTGGAGTTGGCCTCAGGAGCCCAAAAATTGGATGAATCACACCCTGGAGTTGGCAGAAGTTGGCAGCAGCAGCAGCAGGAGCCCAAATATACACTGGAGTTGGCCTCAGGAGCCCAAAAATTGGATGAATCACACCCTGGAGTTGGCAGGAGTTGACAGTAGCAGCAGCAGGAGCCCAAATATACACTGGAGTTGGCCTCAGGAGCCCAAAAATTGGATGAATCACACCCTGGAGTTGGCAGAAGTTGGCAGCAGCAGCAGCAGGAGCCCAAATATACACTGGAGTTGGCCTCAGGAGCCCAAAAATTGGATGAATCACACCCTGGAGTTGGCAGGAGTTGACAGTAGCAGCAGCAGGAGCCCAAATATACACTGGAGTTGGCTTCAGGAGCCCAAAAATTGGATGAATCACACCCTGGAGTTGGCAGGAGTTGACACCAGCAGCAGCAGGAGCCCAAATATACACTGGAGTTGGCTTCAGGAGCCCAAAAATTGGATGAATCACACCCTGGAGTTGGCAGAAGTTGGCAGCAGCAGCAGCAGGAGCCCAAATATACACTGGAGTTGGCCTCAGGAGCCCAAAAATTGGATGAATCACACCCTGGAGTTGGCAGGAGTTGACAGTAGCAGCAGCAGGAGCCCAAATATACACTGGAGTTGGCCTCAGGAGCCCAAAAATTGGATGAATCACACCCTGGAGTTGGCAGAAGTTGGCAGCAGCAGCAGCAGGAGCCCAAATATACACTGGAGTTGGCCTCAGGAGCCCAAAAATTGGATGAATCACACCCTGGAGTTGGCAGGAGTTGACAGTAGCAGCAGCAGGAGCCCAAATATACACTGGAGTTGGCCTCAGGAGCCCAAAAATTGGATGAATCACACCCTGGAGTTGGCAGAAGTTGGCAGCAGCAGCAGCAGGAGCCCAAATATACACTGGAGTTGGCCTCAGGAGCCCAAAAATTGGATGAATCACACCCTGGAGTTGGCAGAAGTTGGCAGCAGCAGCAGCAGGAGCCCAAATATACACTGGAGTTGGCCTCAGGAGCCCAAAAATTGGATGAATCACACCCTGGAGTTGGCAGGAGTTGACAGTAGCAGCAGCAGGAGCCCAAATATACACTGGAGTTGGCCTCAGGAGCCCAAAAATTGGATGAATCACACCCTGGAGTTGGCAGAAGTTGGCAGCAGCAGCAGCAGGAGCCCAAATATACACTGGAGTTGGCCTCAGGAGCCCAAAAATTGGATGAATCACACCCTGGAGTTGGCAGGAGTTGACAGTAGCAGCAGCAGGAGCCCAAATATACACTGGAGTTGGCTTCAGGAGCCCAAAAATTGGATGAATCACACCCTGGAGTTGGCAGGAGTTGACACCAGCAGCAGCAGGAGCCCAAATATACACTGGAGTTGGCTTCAGGAGCCCAAAAATTGGATGAATCACACCCTGGAGTTGGCAGAAGTTGGCAGCAGCAGCAGCAGGAGCCCAAATATACACTGGAGTTGGCCTCAGGAGCCCAAAAATTGGATGAATCACACCCTGGAGTTGGCAGAAGTTGGCAGCAGCAGCAGCAGGAGCCCAAATATACACTGGAGTTGGCTTCAGGAGCCCAAAAATTGGATGAATCACACCCTGGAGTTGGCAGAAGTTGGCAGCAGCAGCAGCAGGAGCCCAAATATACACTGGAGTTGGCCTCAGGAGCCCAAAAATTGGATGAATCACACCCTGGAGTTGGCAGGAGTTGACAGTAGCAGCAGCAGGAGCCCAAATATACACTGGAGTTGGCCTCAGGAGCCCAAAAATTGGATGAATCACACCCTGGAGTTGGCAGAAGTTGGCAGCAGCAGCAGCAGCAGGAGCCCAAATATACACTGGAGTTGGCTTCAGGAGCCCAAAAATTGGATGAATCACACCCTGGAGTTGGCAGGAGTTGACAGTAGCAGCAGCAGGAGCCCAAATATACACTGGAGTTGGCCTCAGGAGCCCAAAAATTGGATGAATCACACCCTGGAGTTGGCAGGAGTTGACAGTAGCAGCAGCAGGAGCCCAAATATACACTGGAGTTGGCCTCAGGAGCCCAAAAATTGGATGAATCACACCCTGGAGTTGGCAGAAGTTGGCAGCAGCAGCAGCAGGAGCCCAAATATACACTGGAGTTGGCCTCAGGAGCCCAAAAATTGGATGAATCACACCCTGGAGTTGGCAGAAGTTGGCAGCAGCAGCAGCAGGAGCCCAAATATACACTGGAGTTGGCCTCAGGAGCCCAAAAATTGGATAAATCACACCCTGGAGTTGGCAGAAGTTGGCAGCAGCAGCAGCAGGAGCCCAAATATACACTGGAGTTGGCCTCAGGAGCCCAAAAATTGGATGAATCACACCCTGGAGTTGGCAGAAGTTGGCAGCAGCAGCAGCAGGAGCCCAAATATACACTGGAGTTGGCCTCAGGAGCCCAAAAATTGGATGAATCACACCCTGGAGTTGGCAGGAGTTGACAGTAGCAGCAGCAGGAGCCCAAATATACACTGGAGTTGGCCTCAGGAGCCCAAAAATTGGATGAATCACACCCTGGAGTTGGCAGAAGTTGGCAGCAGCAGCAGCAGGAGCCCAAATATACACTGGAGTTGGCCTCAGGAGCCCAAAAATTGGATGAATCACACCCTGGAGTTGGCAGGAGTTGACAGTAGCAGCAGCAGGAGCCCAAATATACACTGGAGTTGGCTTCAGGAGCCCAAAAATTGGATGAATCACACCCTGGAGTTGGCAGGAGTTGACACCAGCAGCAGCAGGAGCCCAAATATACACTGGAGTTGGCTTCAGGAGCCCAAAAATTGGATGAATCACACCCTGGAGTTGGCAGAAGTTGGCAGCAGCAGCAGCAGGAGCCCAAATATACACTGGAGTTGGCCTCAGGAGCCCAAAAATTGGATGAATCACACCCTGGAGTTGGCAGAAGTTGGCAGCAGCAGCAGCAGGAGCCCAAATATACACTGGAGTTGGCTTCAGGAGCCCAAAAATTGGATGAATCACACCCTGGAGTTGGCAGGAGTTGACACCAGCAGCAGCAGGAGCCCAAATATACACTGGAGTTGGCTTCAGGAGCCCAAAAATTGGATGAATCACACCCTGGAGTTGGCAGGAGTTGACACCAGCAGCAGCAGGAGCCCAAATATACACTGGAGTTGGCTTCAGGAGCCCAAAAATTGGATGAATCACACCCTGGAGTTGGCAGGAGTTGACACCAGCAGCAGCAGGAGCCCAAATATACACTGGAGTTGGCTTCAGGAGCCCAAAAATTGGATGAATCACACCCTGGAGTTGGCAGAAGTTGGCAGCAGCAGCAGCAGGAGCCCAAATATACACTGGAGTTGGCCTCAGGAGCCCAAAAATTGGATGAATCACACCCTGGAGTTGGCAGAAGTTGGCAGCAGCAGCAGCAGGAGCCCAAATATACACTGGAGTTGGCTTCAGGAGCCCAAAAATTGGATGAATCACACCCTGGAGTTGGCAGAAGTTGGCAGCAGCAGCAGCAGGAGCCCAAATATACACTGGAGTTGGCCTCAGGAGCCCAAAAATTGGATGAATCACACCCTGGAGTTGGCAGGAGTTGACAGTAGCAGCAGCAGGAGCCCAAATATACACTGGAGTTGGCCTCAGGAGCCCAAAAATTGGATGAATCACACCCTGGAGTTGGCAGAAGTTGGCAGCAGCAGCAGCAGGAGCCCAAATATACACTGGAGTTGGCCTCAGGAGCCCAAAAATTGGATGAATCACACCCTGGAGTTGGCAGAAGTTGGCAGCAGCAGCAGCAGGAGCCCAAATATACACTGGAGTTGGCCTCAGGAGCCCAAAAATTGGATGAATCACACCCTGGAGTTGGCAGGAGTTGACAGTAGCAGCAGCAGGAGCCCAAATATACACTGGAGTTGGCTTCAGGAGCCCAAAAATTGGATGAATCACACCCTGGAGTTGGCAGGAGTTGACACCAGCAGCAGCAGGAGCCCAAATATACACTGGAGTTGGCTTCAGGAGCCCAAAAATTGGATGAATCACACCCTGGAGTTGGCAGAAGTTGGCAGCAGCAGCAGCAGGAGCCCAAATATACACTGGAGTTGGCCTCAGGAGCCCAAAAATTGGATGAATCACACCCTGGAGTTGGCAGAAGTTGGCAGCAGCAGCAGCAGGAGCCCAAATATACACTGGAGTTGGCTTCAGGAGCCCAAAAATTGGATGAATCACACCCTGGAGTTGGCAGGAGTTGACACCAGCAGCAGCAGGAGCCCAAATATACACTGGAGTTGGCTTCAGGAGCCCAAAAATTGGATGAATCACACCCTGGAGTTGGCAGGAGTTGACACCAGCAGCAGCAGGAGCCCAAATATACACTGGAGTTGGCTTCAGGAGCCCAAAAATTGGATGAATCACACCCTGGAGTTGGCAGGAGTTGACACCAGCAGCAGCAGGAGCCCAAATATACACTGGAGTTGGCTTCAGGAGCCCAAAAATTGGATGAATCACACCCTGGAGTTGGCAGAAGTTGGCAGCAGCAGCAGCAGGAGCCCAAATATACACTGGAGTTGGCCTCAGGAGCCCAAAAATTGGATGAATCACACCCTGGAGTTGGCAGAAGTTGGCAGCAGCAGCAGCAGGAGCCCAAATATACACTGGAGTTGGCTTCAGGAGCCCAAAAATTGGATGAATCACACCCTGGAGTTGGCAGAAGTTGGCAGCAGCAGGAGCCCAAATATACACTGGAGTTGGCCTCAGGAGCCCAAAAATTGGATGAATCACACCCTGGAGTTGGCAGGAGTTGACAGTAGCAGCAGCAGGAGCCCAAATATACACTGGAGTTGGCCTCAGGAGCCCAAAAATTGGATGAATCACACCCTGGAGTTGGCAGAAGTTGGCAGCAGCAGCAGCAGGAGCCCAAATATACACTGGAGTTGGCCTCAGGAGCCCAAAAATTGGATGAATCACACCCTGGAGTTGGCAGAAGTTGGCAGCAGCAGCAGCAGGAGCCCAAATATACACTGGAGTTGGCCTCAGGAGCCCAAAAATTGGATGAATCACACCCTGGAGTTGGCAGAAGTTGGCAGCAGCAGCAGCAGGAGCCCAAATATACACTGGAGTTGGCCTCAGGAGCCCAAAAATTGGATGAATCACACCCTGGAGTTGGCAGAAGTTGGCAGCAGCAGCAGCAGGAGCCCAAATATACACTGGAGTTGGCCTCAGGAGCCCAAAAATTGGATGAATCACACCCTGGAGTTGGCAGAAGTTGGCAGCAGCAGCAGCAGGAGCCCAAATATACACTGGAGTTGGCCTCAGGAGCCCAAAAATTGGATGAATCACACCCTGGAGTTGGCAGAAGTTGGCAGCAGCAGCAGCAGGAGCCCAAATATACACTGGAGTTGGCTTCAGGAGCCCAAAAATTGGATGAATCACACCCTGGAGTTGGCAGAAGTTGGCAGCAGCAGCAGCAGGAGCCCAAATATACACTGGAGTTGGCCTCAGGAGCCCAAAAATTGGATGAATCACACCCTGGAGTTGGCAGAAGTTGGCAGCAGCAGCAGCAGGAGCCCAAATATACACTGGAGTTGGCCTCAGGAGCCCAAAAATTGGATGAATCACACCCTGGAGTTGGCAGAAGTTGGCAGCAGCAGCAGCAGCAGGAGCCCAAATATACACTGGAGTTGGCCTCAGGAGCCCAAAAATTGGATGAATCACACCCTGGAGTTGGCAGAAGTTGGCAGCAGCAGCAGCAGGAGCCCAAATATACACTGGAGTTGGCTTCAGGAGCCCAAAAATTGGATGAATCACACCCTGGAGTTGGCAGAAGTTGGCAGCAGCAGCAGCAGGAGCCCAAATATACACTGGAGTTGGCCTCAGGAGCCCAAAAATTGGATGAATCACACCCTGGAGTTGGCAGGAGTTGACAGCAGCAGCAGCAGGAGCCCAAATATACACTGGAGTTGGCCTCAGGAGCCCAAAAATTGGATGAATCACACCCTGGAGTTGGCAGAAGTTGGCAGCAGCAGCAGCAGGAGCCCAAATATACACTGGAGTTGGCCTCAGGAGCCCAAAAATTGGATGAATCACACCCTGGAGTTGGCAGGAGTTGGCAGCAGCAGCAGCAGGAGCCCAAAAAATGGCCTAAAGACATAAATATGTTTTGCACCATTTGGAAAGTGTAAAACGTGGCACCATGCTGAATCTAGTCGCATGCATCAGGCATTGGTGGGTGGAAATCCTGGCTGATCCATCCCTGATTCATTTTGACAAAGGTGAGTCTCTCCACATTTTTAGTTGACAGACGAGTTCTCCTCGCCGTAACTATGGCCCCCGCCGCACTAAACACCCGCTCAGATGGCACGCTACTTGCCGGGCAGGACAGCTTTTCCAGGGCAAACTCTGCTAGTTGCGGCCACAAATCAAGTTTGGCTGCCCAGAAGTCCAGCGGATCCTCAAGGTGTGTTGGCATGGTCATGTCAAAGTATGACATGACCTGCTGGTTCAGGTCCTGCTCCAGGTCTTCCTGCTGCTCATGAGTAGCCTCACTATGCGGGTGTAGAAAGCTACTCATTAGCGACTGAAGACTGAGGCTGCTGCTGCTGATGGAGCTTCTGCTGCTGCTGCTGCCAACCCCCCCAGCGGCCATGGCAGTGGAAGGTGAGCGCAGAGGTCCCCTCGAGTCAGACCTGCGAGAGTATGGACCATGGCGCAGATAGGCATCGGCCAACTGCCTACGTAGAATGTCTTTGTAGTAGTTGAGTTTGTCCTCCCTCTCGGTGGGTTTAAAAAATGCCCCCATTTTGTGCCGGAAGCGAGGGTCCAATAAGGTGGACAGCCAGAAGTCATCCCGCCGACAGATGGAAACAATTCTGGGGTCACTACGCAAGCATGTGAGCATGCTTCGTGCCATTTGCGCAAGTGACTCGGATGGACTACCTGTCTCCATCTCCACTGCATACTGCCACGGTGTGCCCGGGTCCTCTGTCTCTCCTTCCTCAAAAACCTCTAGCTCCTCTGGCTGCTCCTGCTCCTCCTCTCCTGTCCGCTGACTAGATAAACCAGCCATTTCGCCAAGCCTAAACTGTGTTTCGCTGGGCAACTCCTCCTCCTCCTCTTCCTCCTCCTCCTCCTCCAGTTCAGCTCCAACGGGGTTCATGTGGCCGTAAGATGTAAACGCCATGTCTCCAGTGCCCTGACCAGCCATGGTTTCCAACATGTGCTGTAGTACATGAAGCAGTGGAATCACGTCGTTCATCCCGTAATCCTGCCGACTGACAAATAAAGTGGCTTCCTCAAAGGGCCTGAGCAAACGGCAGGTGTCACGTATGAGCTGCCACTGGTTGACATTGAAGTTACACAGGGGAGTCCCCCTATCTGCTTGGATCATCAGGAAATCCGTGATGGCTTTTCTCTGTTCATATAATCGGTCCAACATGTGAAGGGTGGAATTACAACGGGTGGAAACATCGCAAATCAGACTATGTTGGGGGATACCATTCTGACGCTGTAGCTCAAGAAGGGTGTGTTTGGCGGTGTAGGAGTGGCTGAAGTGCATGCAAAGTTTCCGTGAAGTTGTTAGGATGTCCTGCAGATGGGGGGAACACTTCAGAAACCGCTTGACAACCAGATTGAAGACGTGAGCCATGCAGGGGGCATGGGTCAGGCTTCCTTGGCGCAGCGCAGACAAAATGTTCTTCCCATTGTCGGTAACCATGATTCCCATTTTAAGTTTTCTCGGAGTAAGCCATGTTTGGATTTCCTGATGAATACATTTAAGCAGTTCCTCCCCTGTGTGACTCCGTTCGCCAAGACAAACCATGTGAAGCACTGCGTGACACCTCCGTGCCCTGCACACATGGTAGACTGGAGGGGCACTGAGACTTGAGCCTACAGTGGAGGGTGAGG
Organism: Gastrophryne carolinensis; assembly: GCA_027917425.1. Lineage (NCBI taxonomy): Eukaryota > Metazoa > Chordata > Amphibia > Anura > Microhylidae > Gastrophryne > Gastrophryne carolinensis. Next base: position 191,942,645 of record CM051239.1, on the reverse strand, counting down.
AGATGGCGGAGGATGAGGAGGCCGAGTCGCACGGTGTCACAGGCCCAATGGGCAGAGAGCGCGGAGGCCGAAGCGGCGTGACCTGTCCAAGTTGCTGCTGCAAAGGGACCACATTCACCCAGTGGGCCGTAAACGACATGTACTGCCCCTGACCGTAGTTACAGCTCCAGATGTCGGCGCTGCCATGTATTTTGCTACACACCGACAGGCTCAAGGACTGGCCCACCTTCTGTTCAACAAAAGTGTGCAGCGCTGGTACTGCCTTCTTGGCAAAGAAATGACGGCTTGGGACTCTCCACCTCGGCTCGGCACAAGCCATCAGTTCTCTGAAAGGTGCAGATTCCACCACCTGAAAAGGGAGCGACTGCAGCACCAGCAACTTGGACAGGAGCACATTCAGCTTCTGCGCCGTAGGATGAGTGGGCGCATACTGCTGTCTCTTGGACATGGCTTCGCTGATGGATTGCTGGCGGGATGCATGACTTGGAGGAGGAGGAGCAGGAGCGACAGAGGATGGGTATGACGCACAGCTGCCTTCGGCTGAGGTGCTGGAGCCTTGGCTGGCAGAAATTGGGAGCTCACTTGGTGAGGAAGCAGACTGGACCACCCCTTGGGAGCCTCGGTTCTCCCAGGTCGTTTTATGGTGACGCATCATATGTTGACGCAGGGCCGTGGTGCCAACATTTGGACCCTGGCCACGCTTCACCTTTTGCCTACATATCTTGCATGTGGCCATGTTACCCTCCTGCGGATGCCTCAGGAAAAACTGCCACACTGCCGAGTAGCTACTTTTCCCACCCCCTGGCCTCACTGATTCACTGCTGCTGTTGCCAACTCCAGGAACCCCTGCTCCACTACCTCCCGATAAGGTAGACTGCCGCACAGCAGGTGCTCTACCCCGGCCCCGGCCCCGGCCGGCTCCAGCCTTTGGAATTGTGCCCCCATGCTGACTGCTACCACCTTGCTGCCTCAGCTGCTGACTCCGGGGCAACCTGCACCCCTCTTCTCCTGATGATGACGATGAAGCCCCTTCATCACCCGGCTCCCAAGTGCGATCGGCTTCATCGTCATCATCATCATCATCACCGAGTTGTGGCTGTACGTCACTGATGTTCGTGGATTCGTCAACAGTGTCTGGCGCAGGAGCTGGAACGCTCGCAGCACCCACGACACTGTCCACATCACTATTTGTCTGCCTAGCTAAAGAAGCCACCTCCATTTCTTGGCTGGGCAGTAGCTGCTGACTGTCCTCTATCTGATGGTCCTCCTCACTAAAGAGTGGAGCTGAACCCAAAGCATAGGATACGTCGCTGGGGGAGGGAACGGCGTAGGCCAGAGGCAATGGGAGGACAGGGACTGCTCTCGGGGCATGCCAACTCAGGGTTGTGTCAGAGGAACCTACCGACCCTAGACTGGGGGTCTCAGACGTAAGTTGTGATGATGTTGTTGATGAGCGCGTCAACCAATCTACCACGGCAGATGCGTTACTGGTGGAGACCCGACCGCTAGCAGATACTGGCAGATTAGGTCTCTCAGCGTGACTCCTGCTGCTACTGGCCCCCAGTCTGATGCGAGCTCTGCCTGCGGAATCTTGGCCTCTGCCACTCCTCTTTTCACTTCCAGGCACTTGTCTGCCCGACATAGTCTAACTGGCGTGGTAGTAGGTGATATTTAAAAAAACCCCGGGCAGCGGTGGGTCTATATGAAACAGAATATAATGCACACCAAAAGTGAGCAGTAACACTCAGCCTCCAACAGGCCTGCTTAGTGTAAATAAGAGAGCTGCTTAGTGTAAATAAAGAGGGGTATGCTATGTTACAGAATGGGATGCCTCAACAGAAGTGCACCTGGCAGGCAGCAGTAAGCCTATGCCCAGCAAAAGTGTCTTATAATATAAATATAATAAGAGCAAATGCTTATATGGTCTTAAACAGAGGCTGCTTTAGTCACAGAATGGGATGCCCTGGGCAGGAATGGACCTGGCAGGGTCCAGTAGTGCTTTGGCCAGCAAAAGTGTCTTTATCAGGCCTAATTTCAAATATGATAAGAGCAAATGCTTATATGGTCTTAAACAGAGGCTGCTTTAGTCACAGAATGGGATGCCCTGGGCAGGAATGGACCTGGCAGGGTCCAGTAGTGCTTTGGCCAGCAAAAGTGTCTTTATCAGGCTAATTTCAAATATGATAAGAGCAAATGCTTATATGGTCTTAAACAGAGGCTGCTGTAGTCACAGAATGGGATGCCCCGGGCAGGAATGGACCTGGCAGGGTCCAGTAGTGCTTTGGCCAGCAAAAGTGTCTTTATCAGGCCTAATTTCAAATATGATAAGAGCAAATGCTTATATGGTCTTAAACAGAGGCTGCTGTAGTCACAGAATGGGATGCCCTGGGCAGGAATGGACCTGGCAGGGTCCAGTAGTGCTTTGGCCAGCAAAAGTGTCTTTATCAGGCCTAATTTCAAATATGATAAGAGCAAATGCTTATATGGTCTTAAACAGAGGCTGCTGTAGTCACAGAATGGGATGCCCCGGGCAGGAATGGACCTGGCAGGGTCCAGTAGTGCTTTGGCCAGCAAAAGTGTCTTTATCAGGCTAATTTCAAATATGATAAGAGCAAATGCTTATATGGTCTTAAACAGAGGCTGCTTTAGTCACAGAATGGGATGCCCTGGGCAGGAATGGACCTGGCAGGGTCCAGTAGTGCTTTGGCCAGCAAAAGTGTCTTTATCAGGCTAATTTCAAATATGATAAGAGCAAATGCTTATATGGTCTTAAACAGAGGCTGCTGTAGTCACAGAATGGGATGCCCCGGGCAGGAATGGACCTGGCAGGGTCCAGTAGTGCTTTGGCCAGCAAAAGTGTCTTTATCAGGCCTAATTTCAAATATGATAAGAGCAAATGCTTATATGGTCTTAAACAGAGGCTGCTTTAGTCACAGAATGGGATGCCCTGGGCAGGAATGGACCTGGCAGGGTCCAGTAGTGCTTTGGCCAGCAAAAGTGTCTTTATCAGGCCTAATTTCAAATATGATAAGAGCAAATGCTTATATGGTCTTAAACAGAGGCTGCTTTAGTCACAGAATGGGATGCCCTGGGCAGGAATGGACCTGGCAGGGTCCAGTAGTGCTTTGGCCAGCAAAAGTGTCTTTATCAGGCTAATTTCAAATATGATAAGAGCAAATGCTTATATGGTCTTAAACAGAGGCTGCTGTAGTCACAGAATGGGATGCCCTGGGCAGGAATGGACCTGGCAGGGTCCAGTAGTGCTTTGGCCAGCAAAAGTGTCTTTATCAGGCTAATTTCAAATATGATAAGAGCAAATGCTTATATGGTCTTAAACAGAGGCTGCTGTAGTCACAGAATGGGATGCCCTGGGCAGGAATGGACCTGGCAGGGTCCAGTAGTGCTTTGGCCAGCAAAAGTGTCTTTATCAGGCCTAATTTCAAATATGATAAGAGCAAATGCTTATATGGTCTTAAACAGAGGCTGCTTTAGTCACAGAATGGGATGCCCTGGGCAGGAATGGACCTGGCAGGGTCCAGTAGTGCTTTGGCCAGCAAAAGTGTCTTTATCAGGCTAATTTCAAATATGATAAGAGCAAATGCTTATATGGTCTTAAACAGAGGCTGCTGTAGTCACAGAATGGGATGCCCTGGGCAGGAATGGACCTGGCAGGGTCCAGTAGTGCTTTGGCCAGCAAAAGTGTCTTTATCAGGCCTAATTTCAAATATGATAAGAGCAAATGCTTATATGGTCTTAAACAGAGGCTGCTTTAGTCACAGAATGGGATGCCCTGGGCAGGAATGGACCTGGCAGGGTCCAGTAGTGCTTTGGCCAGCAAAAGTGTCTTTATCAGGCTAATTTCAAATATGATAAGAGCAAATGCTTATATGGTCTTAAACAGAGGCTGCTGTAGTCACAGAATGGGATGCCCTGGGCAGGAATGGACCTGGCAGGGTCCAGTAGTGCTTTGGCCAGCAAAAGTGTCTTTATCAGGCCTAATTTCAAATATGATAAGAGCAAATGCTTATATGGTCTTAAACAGAGGCTGCTTTAGTCACAGAATGGGATGCCCTGGGCAGGAATGGACCTGGCAGGGTCCAGTAGTGCTTTGGCCAGCAAAAGTGTCTTTATCAGGCTAATTTCAAATATGATAAGAGCAAATGCTTATATGGTCTTAAACAGAGGCTGCTGTAGTCACAGAATGGGATGCCCCGGGCAGGAATCGACCTGGCAGGGTCCAGTAGTGCTTTGGCCAGCAAAAGTGTCTTTATCAGGCCTAATTTCAAATATGATAAGAGCAAATGCTTATATGGTCTTAAACAGAGGCTGCTTTAGTCACAGAATGGGATGCCCTGGGCAGGAATGGACCTGGCAGGGTCCAGTAGTGCTTTGGCCAGCAAAAGTGTCTTTATCAGGCTAATTTCAAATATGATAAGAGCAAATGCTTATATGGTCTTAAACAGAGGCTGCTGTAGTCACAGAAGGGGATGCCCCGGGCAGGAATGGACCTGGCAGGGTCCAGTAGTGCTTTGGCCAGCAAAAGTGTCTTTATCAGGCCTAATTTCAAATATGATAAGAGCAAATGCTTATATGGTCTTAAACAGAGGCTGCTGTAGTCACAGAATGGGATGCCCTGGGCAGGAATGGACCTGGCAGGGTCCAGTAGTGCTTTGGCCAGCAAAAGTGTCTTTATCAGGCCTAATTTCAAATATGATAAGAGCAAATGCTTATATGGTCTTAAACAGAGGCTGCTGTAGTCACAGAATGGGATGCCCCGGGCAGGAATGGACCTGGCAGGGTCCAGTAGTGCTTTGGCCAGCAAAAGTGTCTTTATCAGGCCTAATTTCAAATATGATAAGAGCAAATGCTTATATGGTCTTAAACAGAGGCTGCTTTAGTCACAGAATGGGATGCCCTGGGCAGGAATGGACCTGGCAGGGTCCAGTAGTGCTTTGGCCAGCAAAAGTGTCTTTATCAGGCCTAATTTCAAATATGATAAGAGCAAATGCTTATATGGTCTTAAACAGAGGCTGCTGTAGTCACAGAATGGGATGCCCTGGGCAGGAATGGACCTGGCAGGGTCCAGTAGTGCTTTGGCCAGCAAAAGTGTCTTTATCAGGCCTAATTTCAAATATGATAAGAGCAAATGCTTATATGGTCTTAAACAGAGGCTGCTTTAGTCACAGAATGGGATGCCCTGGGCAGGAATGGACCTGGCAGGGTCCAGTAGTGCTTTGGCCAGCAAAAGTGTCTTTATCAGGCTAATTTCAAATATGATAAGAGCAAATGCTTATATGGTCTTAAACAGAGGCTGCTGTAGTCACAGAATGGGATGCCCCAACAGGAATGGACCTGGCAGGGTCCAGTAGTGCTTTGGCCAGCAAAAGTGTCTTTATCAGGCCTAATTTCAAATATGATAAGAGCAAATGCTTATATGGTCTTAAACAGAGGCTGCTTTAGTCACAGAATGGGATGCCCTGGGCAGGAATGGACCTGGCAGGGTCCAGTAGTGCTTTGGCCAGCAAAAGTGTCTTTATCAGGCCTAATTTCAAATATGATAAGAGCAAATGCTTATATGGTCTTAAACAGAGGCTGCTGTAGTCACAGAATGGGATGCCCCAACAGGAATGGACCTGGCAGGGTCCAGTAGTGCTTTGGCCAGCAAAAGTGTCTTTATCAGGCCTAATTTCAAATATGATAAGAGCAAATGCTTATATGGTCTTAAACAGAGGCTGCTTTAGTCACAGAATGGGATGCCCCGGGCAGGAATGGACCTGGCAGGGTCCAGTAGTGCTTTGGCCAGCAAAAGTGTCTTTATCAGGCCTAATTTCAAATATGATAAGAGCAAATGCTTATATGGTCTTAAACAGAGGCTGCTGTAGTCACAGAATGGGATGCCCTGGGCAGGAATGGACCTGGCAGGGTCCAGTAGTGCTTTGGCCAGCAAAAGTGTCTTTATCAGGCCTAATTTCAAATATGATAAGAGCAAATGCTTATATGGTCTTAAACAGAGGCTGCTTTAGTCACAGAATGGGATGCCCTGGGCAGGAATGGACCTGGCAGGGTCCAGTAGTGCTTTGGCCAGCAAAAGTGTCTTTATCAGGCTAATTTCAAATATGATAAGAGCAAATGCTTATATGGTCTTAAACAGAGGCTGCTGTAGTCACAGAATGGGATGCCCCGGGCAGGAATGGACCTGGCAGGGTCCAGTAGTGCTTTGGCCAGCAAAAGTGTCTTTATCAGGCCTAATTTCAAATATGATAAGAGCAAATGCTTATATGGTCTTAAACAGAGGCTGCTTTAGTCACAGAATGGGATGCCCTGGGCAGGAATGGACCTGGCAGGGTCCAGTAGTGCTTTGGCCAGCAAAAGTGTCTTTATCAGGCCTAATTTCAAATATGATAAGAGCAAATGCTTATATGGTCTTAAACAGAGGCTGCTTTAGTCACAGAATGGGATGCCCTGGGCAGGAATGGACCTGGCAGGGTCCAGTAGTGCTTTGGCCAGCAAAAGTGTCTTTATCAGGCCTAATTTCAAATATGATAAGAGCAAATGCTTATATGGTCTTAAACAGAGGCTGCTGTAGTCACAGAATGGGATGCCCCGGGCAGGAATGGACCTGGCAGGGTCCAGTAGTGCTTTGGCCAGCAAAAGTGTCTTTATCAGGCCTAATTTCAAATATGATAAGAGCAAATGCTTATATGGTCTTAAACAGAGGCTGCTGTAGCCACAGAATGGGATGCCCTGGGCAGGAATGGACCTGGCAGGGTCCAGTAGTGCTTTGGCCAGCAAAAGTGTCTTTATCAGGCCTAATTTCAAATATGATAAGAGCAAATGCTTATATGGTCTTAAACAGAGGCTGCTGTAGTCACAGAATGGGATGCCCCGGGCAGGAATGGACCTGGCAGGGTCCAGTAGTGCTTTGGCCAGCAAAAGTGTCTTTATCAGGCCTAATTTCAAATATGATAAGAGCAAATGCTTATATGGTCTTAAACAGAGGCTGCTTTAGTCACAGAATGGGATGCCCTGGGCAGGAATGGACCTGGCAGGGTCCAGTAGTGCTTTGGCCAGCAAAAGTGTCTTTATCAGGCCTAATTTCAAATATGATAAGAGCAAATGCTTATATGGTCTTAAACAGAGGCTGCTGTAGTCACAGAATGGGATGCCCTGGGCAGGAATGGACCTGGCAGGGTCCAGTAGTGCTTTGGCCAGCAAAAGTGTCTTTATCAGGCCTAATTTCAAATATGATAAGAGCAAATGCTTATATGGTCTTAAACAGAGGCTGCTTTAGTCACAGAATGGGATGCCCTGGGCAGGAATGGACCTGGCAGGGTCCAGTAGTGCTTTGGCCAGCAAAAGTGTCTTTATCAGGCTAATTTCAAATATGATAAGAGCAAATGCTTATATGGTCTTAAACAGAGGCTGCTTTAGTCACAGAATGGGATGCCCTGGGCAGGAATGGACCTGGCAGGGTCCAGTAGTGCTTTGGCCAGCAAAAGTGTCTTTATCAGGCCTAATTTCAAATATGATAAGAGCAAATGCTTATATGGTCTTAAACAGAGGCTGCTTTAGTCACAGAATGGGATGCCCTGGGCAGGAATGGACCTGGCAGGGTCCAGTAGTGCTTTGGCCAGCAAAAGTGTCTTTATCAGGCCTAATTTCAAATATGATAAGAGCAAATGCTTATATGGTCTTAAACAGAGGCTGCTGTAGTCAGAGAATGGGATGCCCCAACAGGAATGGACCTGGCAGGGTCCAGTAGTGCTTTGGCCAGCAAAAGTGTCTTTATCAGGCCTAATTTCAAATATGATAAGAGCAAATGCTTATATGGTCTTAAACAGAGGCTGCTTTAGTCACAGAATGGGATGCCCCGGGCAGGAATGGACCTGGCAGGGTCCAGTAGTGCTTTGGCCAGCAAAAGTGTCTTTATCAGGCCTAATTTCAAATATGATAAGAGCAAATGCTTATATGGTCTTAAACAGAGGCTGCTGTAGTCACAGAATGGGATGCCCTGGGCAGGAATGGACCTGGCAGGGTCCAGTAGTGCTTTGGCCAGCAAAAGTGTCTTTATCAGGCCTAATTTCAAATATGATAAGAGCAAATGCTTATATGGTCTTAAACAGAGGCTGCTTTAGTCACAGAATGGGATGCCCTGGGCAGGAATGGACCTGGCAGGGTCCAGTAGTGCTTTGGCCAGCAAAAGTGTCTTTATCAGGCTAATTTCAAATATGATAAGAGCAAATGCTTATATGGTCTTAAACAGAGGCTGCTGTAGTCACAGAATGGGATGCCCCGGGCAGGAATGGACCTGGCAGGGTCCAGTAGTGCTTTGGCCAGCAAAAGTGTCTTTATCAGGCCTAATTTCAAATATGATAAGAGCAAATGCTTATATGGTCTTAAACAGAGGCTGCTTTAGTCACAGAATGGGATGCCCTGGGCAGGAATGGACCTGGCAGGGTCCAGTAGTGCTTTGGCCAGCAAAAGTGTCTTTATCAGGCCTAATTTCAAATATGATAAGAGCAAATGCTTATATGGTCTTAAACAGAGGCTGCTTTAGTCACAGAATGGGATGCCCTGGGCAGGAATGGACCTGGCAGGGTCCAGTAGTGCTTTGGCCAGCAAAAGTGTCTTTATCAGGCTAATTTCAAATATGATAAGAGCAAATGCTTTTATGGTCTTAAACAGAGGCTGCTGTAGTCACAGAATGGGATGCCCTGGGCAGGAATGGACCTGGCAGGGTCCAGTAGTGCTTTGGCCAGCAAAAGTGTCTTTATCAGGCTAATTTCAAATATGATAAGAGCAAATGCTTATATGGTCTTAAACAGAGGCTGCTGTAGTCACAGAATGGGATGCCCCAACAGGAATCGACCTGGCAGGGTCCAGTAGTGCTTTGGCCAGCAAAAGTGTCTTTATCAGGCCTAATTTCAAATATGATAAGAGCAAATGCTTATATGGTCTTAAACAGAGGCTGCTGTAGTCACAGAATGGGATGCCCTGGGCAGGAATGGACCTGGCAGGGTCCAGTAGTGCTTTGGCCAGCAAAAGTGTCTTTATCAGGCCTAATTTCAAATATGATAAGAGCAAATGCTTATATGGTCTTAAACAGAGGCTGCTTTAGTCACAGAATGGGATGCCCTGGGCAGGAATGGACCTGGCAGGGTCCAGTAGTGCTTTGGCCAGCAAAAGTGTCTTTATCAGGCTAATTTCAAATATGATAAGAGCAAATGCTTATATGGTCTTAAACAGAGGCTGCTGTAGTCACAGAATGGGATGCCCCGGGCAGGAATGGACCTGGCAGGGTCCAGTAGTGCTTTGGCCAGCAAAAGTGTCTTTATCAGGCCTAATTTCAAATATGATAAGAGCAAATGCTTATATGGTCTTAAACAGAGGCTGCTTTAGTCACAGAATGGGATGCCCTGGGCAGGAATGGACCTGGCAGGGTCCAGTAGTGCTTTGGCCAGCAAAAGTGTCTTTATCAGGCCTAATTTCAAATATGATAAGAGCAAATGCTTATATGGTCTTAAACAGAGGCTGCTGTAGTCACAGAATGGGATGCCCTGGGCAGGAATGGACCTGGCAGGGTCCAGTAGTGCTTTGGCCAGCAAAAGTGTCTTTATCAGGCCTAATTTCAAATATGATAAGAGCAAATGCTTATATGGTCTTAAACAGAGGCTGCTTTAGTCACAGAATGGGATGCCTCACAGCAGACTTAAGATCAGTTCAGTATATATGCACAGTTAGTTACTATAAGCAGCCTGAAAACGCTAACAAAGGCTGGATGAAAAAAAAAAAATCTCCCTGTCAGCCAGCTCCGTTTTTCCTACCTTTCCCTGGCTTTCTGTCTGTCTCCTGTCTGTCTCCTGCCTGTCTCCTGCCTGTCTCCTGCCTGTCCCTGTCTGTCCCTGTCTCCAGCCTGTCTAACTGCCTCAGCTACACAGCGTTCTGTCTGTCTGTCACGAATGCAATAGAGAAATGAGGAAAAGCAAGATGGCCGCCGTTAAATACCGCTGTGTGACGTCACCGGGCTTGCTGGCTGCTGATAGGCTGCATGTGACTGCCCCAGCTTGCACTGGCGCGGGATACATGTCCAGACATGTCCCGTCCGCCATCTTAGAATGCCTGTAAATGTAAATGAATGGATGTTAAAGGAAAACTTCGAGTGATCGAATCGCGGGGAAATTCGGATTCGATCCGAATCGAATTTTTCCTGAAATTCGGATCGAATCCGGGTTCGTCCGGATCGATTCGCTCATCCCTAATAAAAATAATTAGGGATGAGCGAATCGATCCGGACGAACCCGGATTCGATCCGAATTTCAGGAAAAATTCGATTCGGATCGAATCCGAATTTCCCCGCGATTCGATCACTCGAAGTTTTCCTTTAACATCCATTCATTTACATTTACAGGCATTCTAAGATGGCGGACGGGACATGTCTGGACATGTATCCCGCGCCAGTGCAAGCTGGGGCAGTCACATGCAGCCTATCAGCAGCCAGCAAGCCCGGTGACGTCACACAGCGGTATTTAACGGCGGCCATCTTGCTTTTCCTCATTTCTCTATTGCATTCGTGACAGACAGACAGAACGCTGTGTAGCTGAGGCAGTTAGACAGGCTGGAGACAGGGACAGACAGGGACAGGCAGGAGACAGGCAGGAGACAGACAGGAGACAGACAGAAAGCCAGGGAAAGGTAGGAAAAACGGAGCTGGCTGACAGGGAGATTTTTTTTTTTTCATCCAGCCTTTGTTAGCGTTTTCAGGCTGCTTATAGTAACTAACTGTGCATATATACTGAACTGATCTTAAGTCTGCTGTGAGGCATCCCATTCTGTGACTAAAGCAGCCTCTGTTTAAGACCATATAAGCATTTGCTCTTATCATATTTGAAATTAGGCCTGATAAAGACACTTTTGCTGGCCAAAGCACTACTGGACCCTGCCAGGTCCATTCCTGCCCAGGGCATCCCATTCTGTGACTACAGCAGCCTCTGTTTAAGACCATATAAGCATTTGCTCTTATCATATTTGAAATTAGCCTGATAAAGACACTTTTGCTGGCCAAAGCACTACTGGACCCTGCCAGGTCCATTCCTGCCCAGGGCATCCCATTCTGTGACTAAAGCAGCCTCTGTTTAAGACCATATAAGCATTTGCTCTTATCATATTTGAAATTAGGCCTGATAAAGACACTTTTGCTGGCCAAAGCACTACTGGACCCTGCCAGGTCCATTCCTGCCCAGGGCATCCCATTCTGTGACTACAGCAGCCTCTGTTTAAGACCATATAAGCATTTGCTCTTATCATATTTGAAATTAGCCTGATAAAGACACTTTTGCTGGCCAAAGCACTACTGGACCCTGCCAGGTCCATTCCTGCCCAGGGCATCCCATTCTGTGACTGAAGCAGCCTCTGTTTAAGACCATATAAGCATTTGCTCTTATCATATTTGAAATTAGGCCTGATAAAGACACTTTTGCTGGCCAAAGCACTACTGGACCCTGCCAGGTCCATTCCTGCCCGGGGCATCCCATTCTGTGACTACAGCAGCCTCTGTTTAAGACCATATAAGCATTTGCTCTTATCATATTTGAAATTAGCCTGATAAAGACACTTTTGCTGGCCAAAGCACTACTGGACCCTGCCAGGTCCATTCCTGCCCAGGGCATCCCATTCTGTGACTAAAGCAGCCTCTGTTTAAGACCATATAAGCATTTGCTCTTATCATATTTGAAATTAGGCCTGATAAAGACACTTTTGCTGGCCAAAGCACTACTGGACCCTGCCAGGTCCATTCCTGCCCAGGGCATCCCATTCTGTGACTACAGCAGCCTCTGTTTAAGACCATATAAGCATTTGCTCTTATCATATTTGAAATTAGCCTGATAAAGACACTTTTGCTGGCCAAAGCACTACTGGACCCTGCCAGGTCCATTCCTGCCCAGGGCATCCCATTCTGTGACTAAAGCAGCCTCTGTTTAAGACCATATAAGCATTTGCTCTTATCATATTTGAAATTAGGCCTGATAAAGACACTTTTGCTGGCCAAAGCACTACTGGACCCTGCCAGGTCCATTCCTGCCCGGGGCATCCCATTCTGTGACTACAGCAGCCTCTGTTTAAGACCATATAAGCATTTGCTCTTATCATATTTGAAATTAGGCCTGATAAAGACACTTTTGCTGGCCAAAGCACTACTGGACCCTGCCAGGTCGATTCCTGTTGGGGCATCCCATTCTGTGACTAAAGCAGCCTCTGTTTAAGACCATATAAGCATTTGCTCTTATCATATTTGAAATTAGGCCTGATAAAGACACTTTTGCTGGCCAAAGCACTACTGGACCCTGCCAGGTCGATTCCTGTTGGGGCATCCCATTCTGTGACTACAGCAGCCTCTGTTTAAGACCATATAAGCATTTGCTCTTATCATATTTGAAATTAGCCTGATAAAGACACTTTTGCTGGCCAACGCACTACTGGACCCTGCCAGGTCCATTCCTGCCCAGGACATCCCATTCTGTGACTAAAGCAGCCTCTGTTTAAGACCATATAAGCATTTGCTCTTATCATATTTGAAATTAGGCCTGATAAAGACACTTTTGCTGGCCAAAGCACTACTGGACCCTGCCAGGTCCATTCCTGCCCGGGGCATCCCATTCTGTGACTACAGCAGCCTCTGTTTAAGACCATATAAGCATTTGCTCTTATCATATTTGAAATTAGCCTGATAAAGACACTTTTGCTGGCCAAAGCACTACTGGACCCTGCCAGGTCCATTCCTGCCCAGGGCATCCCATTCTGTGACTAAAGCAGCCTCTGTTTAAGACCATATAAGCATTTGCTCTTATCATATTTGAAATTAGGCCTGATAAAGACACTTTTGCTGGCCAAAGCACTACTGGACCCTGCCAGGTCCATTCCTGCCCAGGGCATCCCATTCTGTGACTACAGCAGCCTCTGTTTAAGACCATATAAGCATTTGCTCTTATCATATTTGAAATTAGCCTGATAAAGACACTTTTGCTGGCCAAAGCACTACTGGACCCTGCCAGGTCCATTCCTGCCCAGGGCATCCCATTCTGTGACTAAAGCAGCCTCTGTTTAAGACCATATAAGCATTTGCTCTTATCATATTTGAAATTAGGCCTGATAAAGACACTTTTGCTGGCCAAAGCACTACTGGACCCTGCCAGGTCCATTCCTGCCCGGGGCATCCCATTCTGTGACTACAGCAGCCTCTGTTTAAGACCATATAAGCATTTGCTCTTATCATATTTGAAATTAGGCCTGATAAAGACACTTTTGCTGGCCAAAGCACTACTGGACCCTGCCAGGTCGATTCCTGTTGGGGCATCCCATTCTGTGACTAAAGCAGCCTCTGTTTAAGACCATATAAGCATTTGCTCTTATCATATTTGAAATTAGGCCTGATAAAGACACTTTTGCTGGCCAAAGCACTACTGGACCCTGCCAGGTCGATTCCTGTTGGGGCATCCCATTCTGTGACTAAAGCAGCCTCTGTTTAAGACCATATAAGCATTTGCTCTTATCATATTTGAAATTAGGCCTGATAAAGACACTTTTGCTGGCCAAAGCACTACTGGACCCTGCCAGGTCGATTCCTGCCCGGGGCATCCCATTCTGTGACTACAGCAGCCTCTGTTTAAGACCATATAAGCATTTGCTCTTATCATATTTGAAATTAGCCTGATAAAGACACTTTTGCTGGCCAAAGCACTACTGGACCCTGCCAGGTCCATTCCTGCCCAGGGCATCCCATTCTGTGACTAAAGCAGCCTCTGTTTAAGACCATATAAGCATTTGCTCTTATTATATTTATATTATAAGACACTTTTGCTGGGCATAGGCTTACTGCTGCCTGCCAGGTGCACTTCTGTTGAGGCATCCCATTCTGTAACATAGCATACCCCTCTTTATTTACACTAAGCAGCTCTCTTTTTTACACTAAGCAGGCCTGTTGGAGGCTGAGTGTTACTGCTCACTTTTGGTGTGCATTATATTCTGTTTCATATAGACCCACCGCTGCCCGGGGTTTTTTTAAATATCACCTACTACCACGCCAGTTAGACTATGTCGGGCAGACAAGTGCCTGGAAGTGAAAAGAGGAGTGGCAGAGGCCAAGATTCCGCAGGCAGAGCTCGCATCAGACTGGGGGCCAGTAGCAGCAGGAGTCACGCTGAGAGACCTAATCTGCCAGTATCTGCTAGCGGTCGGGTCTCCACCAGTAACGCATCTGCCGTGGTAGATTGGTTGACGCGCTCATCAACAACATCATCACAACTTACGTCTGAGACCCCCAGTCTAGGGTCGGTAGGTTCCTCTGACACAACCCTGAGTTGGCATGCCCCGAGAGCAGTCCCTGTCCTCCCATTGCCTCTGGCCTACGCCGTTCCCTCCCCCAGCGACGTATCCTATGCTTTGGGTTCAGCTCCACTCTTTAGTGAGGAGGACCATCAGATAGAGGACAGTCAGCAGCTACTGCCCAGCCAAGAAATGGAGGTGGCTTCTTTAGCTAGGCAGACAAATAGTGATGTGGACAGTGTCGTGGGTGCTGCGAGCGTTCCAGCTCCTGCGCCAGACACTGTTGACGAATCCACGAACATCAGTGACGTACAGCCACAACTCGGTGATGATGATGATGATGACGATGAAGCCGATCGCACTTGGGAGCCGGGTGATGAAGGGGCTTCATCGTCATCATCAGGAGAAGAGGGGTGCAGGTTGCCCCGGAGTCAGCAGCTGAGGCAGCAAGGTGGTAGCAGTCAGCATGGGGGCACAATTCCAAAGGCTGGAGCCGGCCGGGGCCGGGGCCGGGGTAGAGCACCTGCTGTGCGGCAGTCTACCTTATCGGGAGGTAGTGGAGCAGGGGTTCCTGGAGTTGGCAACAGCAGCAGTGAATCAGTGAGGCCAGGGGGTGGGAAAAGTAGCTACTCGGCAGTGTGGCAGTTTTTCCTGAGGCATCCGCAGGAGGGTAACATGGCCACATGCAAGATATGTAGGCAAAAGGTGAAGCGTGGCCAGGGTCCAAATGTTGGCACCACGGCCCTGCGTCAACATATGATGCGTCACCATAAAACGACCTGGGAGAACCGAGGCTCCCAAGGGGTGGTCCAGTCTGCTTCCTCACCAAGTGAGCTCCCAATTTCTGCCAGCCAAGGCTCCAGCACCTCAGCCGAAGGCAGCTGTGCGTCATACCCATCCTCTGTCGCTCCTGCTCCTCCTCCTCCAAGTCATGCATCCCGCCAGCAATCCATCAGCGAAGCCATGTCCAAGAGACAGCAGTATGCGCCCACTCATCCTACGGCGCAGAAGCTGAATGTGCTCCTGTCCAAGTTGCTGGTGCTGCAGTCGCTCCCTTTTCAGGTGGTGGAATCTGCACCTTTCAGAGAACTGATGGCTTGTGCCGAGCCGAGGTGGAGAGTCCCAAGCCGTCATTTCTTTGCCAAGAAGGCAGTACCAGCGCTGCACACTTTTGTTGAACAGAAGGTGGGCCAGTCCTTGAGCCTGTCGGTGTGTAGCAAAATACATGGCAGCGCCGACATCTGGAGCTGTAACTACGGTCAGGGGCAGTACATGTCGTTTACGGCCCACTGGGTGAATGTGGTCCCTTTGCAGCAGCAACTTGGACAGGTCACGCCGCTTCGGCCTCCGCGCTCTCTGCCCATTGGGCCTGTGACACCGTGCGACTCGGCCTCCTCATCCTCCGCCATCTCCTCACCCTCCACTGTAGGCTCAAGTCTCAGTGCCCCTCCAGTCTACCATGTGTGCAGGGCACGGAGGTGTCACGCAGTGCTTCACATGGTTTGTCTTGGCGAACGGAGTCACACAGGGGAGGAACTGCTTAAATGTATTCATCAGGAAATCCAAACATGGCTTACTCCGAGAAAACTTAAAATGGGAATCATGGTTACCGACAATGGGAAGAACATTTTGTCTGCGCTGCGCCAAGGAAGCCTGACCCATGCCCCCTGCATGGCTCACGTCTTCAATCTGGTTGTCAAGCGGTTTCTGAAGTGTTCCCCCCATCTGCAGGACATCCTAACAACTTCACGGAAACTTTGCATGCACTTCAGCCACTCCTACACCGCCAAACACACCCTTCTTGAGCTACAGCGTCAGAATGGTATCCCCCAACATAGTCTGATTTGCGATGTTTCCACCCGTTGGAATTCCACCCTTCACATGTTGGACCGATTATATGAACAGAGAAAAGCCATCACGGATTTCCTGATGATCCAAGCAGATAGGGGGACTCCCCTGTGTAACTTCAATGTCAACCAGTGGCAGCTCATACGTGACACCTGCCGTTTGCTCAGGCCCTTTGAGGAAGCCACTTTATTTGTCAGTCGGCAGGATTACGGGATGAACGACGTGATTCCACTGCTTCATGTACTACAGCACATGTTGGAAACCATGGCTGGTCAGGGCACTGGAGACATGGCGTTTACATCTTACGGCCACATGAACCCCGTTGGAGCTGAACTGGAGGAGGAGGAGGAGGAGGAAGAGGAGGAGGAGGAGTTGCCCAGCGAAACACAGTTTAGGCTTGGCGAAATGGCTGGTTTATCTAGTCAGCGGACAGGAGAGGAGGAGCAGGAGCAGCCAGAGGAGCTAGAGGTTTTTGAGGAAGGAGAGACAGAGGACCCGGGCACACCGTGGCAGTATGCAGTGGAGATGGAGACAGGTAGTCCATCCGAGTCACTTGCGCAAATGGCACGAAGCATGCTCACATGCTTGCGTAGTGACCCCAGAATTGTTTCCATCTGTCGGCGGGATGACTTCTGGCTGTCCACCTTATTGGACCCTCGCTTCCGGCACAAAATGGGGGCATTTTTTAAACCCACCGAGAGGGAGGACAAACTCAACTACTACAAAGACATTCTACGTAGGCAGTTGGCCGATGCCTATCTGCGCCATGGTCCATACTCTCGCAGGTCTGACTCGAGGGGACCTCTGCGCTCACCTTCCACTGCCATGGCCGCTGGGGGGGTTGGCAGCAGCAGCAGCAGAAGCTCCATCAGCAGCAGCAGCCTCAGTCTTCAGTCGCTAATGAGTAGCTTTCTACACCCGCATAGTGAGGCTACTCATGAGCAGCAGGAAGACCTGGAGCAGGACCTGAACCAGCAGGTCATGTCATACTTTGACATGACCATGCCAACACACCTTGAGGATCCGCTGGACTTCTGGGCAGCCAAACTTGATTTGTGGCCGCAACTAGCAGAGTTTGCCCTGGAAAAGCTGTCCTGCCCGGCAAGTAGCGTGCCATCTGAGCGGGTGTTTAGTGCGGCGGGGGCCATAGTTACGGCGAGGAGAACTCGTCTGTCAACTAAAAATGTGGAGAGACTCACCTTTGTCAAAATGAATCAGGGATGGATCAGCCAGGATTTCCACCCACCAATGCCTGATGCATGCGACTAGATTCAGCATGGTGCCACGTTTTACACTTTCCAAATGGTGCAAAACATATTTATGTCTTTAGGCCATTTTTTGGGCTCCTGCTGCTGCTGCTGCCAACTCCTGCCAACTCCAGGGTGTGATTCATCCAATTTTTGGGCTCCTGAGGCCAACTCCAGTGTATATTTGGGCTCCTGCTGCTGCTACTGTCAACTCCTGCCAACTCCAGGGTGTGATTCATCCAATTTTTGGGCTCCTGAGGCCAACTCCAGTGTATATTTGGGCTCCTGCTGCTGCTGCTGCCAACTTCTGCCAACTCCAGGGTGTGATTCATCCAATTTTTGGGCTCCTGAGGCCAACTCCAGTGTATATTTGGGCTCCTGCTGCTGCTGCTGCCAACTTCTGCCAACTCCAGGGTGTGATTCATCCAATTTTTGGGCTCCTGAGGCCAACTCCAGTGTATATTTGGGCTCCTGCTGCTGCTACTGTCAACTCCTGCCAACTCCAGGGTGTGATTCATCCAATTTTTGGGCTCCTGAGGCCAACTCCAGTGTATATTTGGGCTCCTGCTGCTGCTGCTGCCAACTTCTGCCAACTCCAGGGTGTGATTCATCCAATTTTTGGGCTCCTGAGGCCAACTCCAGTGTATATTTGGGCTCCTGCTGCTGCTGCTGCCAACTTCTGCCAACTCCAGGGTGTGATTCATCCAATTTTTGGGCTCCTGAAGCCAACTCCAGTGTATATTTGGGCTCCTGCTGCTGCTGGTGTCAACTCCTGCCAACTCCAGGGTGTGATTCATCCAATTTTTGGGCTCCTGAAGCCAAATCCAGTGTATATTTGGGCTCCTGCTGCTGCTACTGTCAACTCCTGCCAACTCCAGGGTGTGATTCATCCAATTTTTGGGCTCCTGAGGCCAACTCCAGTGTATATTTGGGCTCCTGCTGCTGCTGCTGCCAACTTCTGCCAACTCCAGGGTGTGATTCATCCAATTTTTGGGCTCCTGAAGCCAACTCCAGTGTATATTTGGGCTCCTGCTGCTGCTGGTGTCAACTCCTGCCAACTCCAGGGTGTGATTCATCCAATTTTTGGGCTCCTGAAGCCAACTCCAGTGTATATTTGGGCTCCTGCTGCTGCTGCTGCCAACTTCTGCCAACTCCAGGGTGTGATTCATCCAATTTTTGGGCTCCTGAGGCCAACTCCAGTGTATATTTGGGCTCCTGCTGCTGCTGCTGCCAACTTCTGCCAACTCCAGGGTGTGATTCATCCAATTTTTGGGCTCCTGAAGCCAACTCCAGTGTATATTTGGGCTCCTGCTGCTGCTGGTGTCAACTCCTGCCAACTCCAGGGTGTGATTCATCCAATTTTTGGGCTCCTGAAGCCAACTCCAGTGTATATTTGGGCTCCTGCTGCTGCTACTGTCAACTCCTGCCAACTCCAGGGTGTGATTCATCCAATTTTTGGGCTCCTGAAGCCAACTCCAGTGTATATTTGGGCTCCTGCTGCTGCTGCTGCCAACTTCTGCCAACTCCAGGGTGTGATTCATCCAATTTTTGGGCTCCTAAGGCAAACTCCAGTGTATATTTGGGCTCCTGCTGCTGCTGCTGCCAACTTCTGCCAACTCCAGGGTGTGATTCATCCAATTTTTGGGCTCCTGAAGCCAACTCCAGTGTATATTTGGGCTCCTGCTGCTGCTGGTGTCAACTCCTGCCAACTCCAGGGTGTGATTCATCCAATTTTTGGGCTCCTGAAGCCAACTCCAGTGTATATTTGGGCTCCTGC
Organism: Gastrophryne carolinensis; assembly: GCA_027917425.1. Classification (NCBI taxonomy): domain Eukaryota; kingdom Metazoa; phylum Chordata; class Amphibia; order Anura; family Microhylidae; genus Gastrophryne; species Gastrophryne carolinensis. Next base: position 191,923,454 of record CM051239.1, on the reverse strand, counting down.
TGCTGCTACTGTCAACTCCTGCCAACTCCAGGGTGTGATTCATCCAATTTTTGGGCTCCTGAGGCCAACTCCAGTGTATATTTGGGCTCCTGCTGCTGCTACTGTCAACTCCTGCCAACTCCAGGGTGTGATTCATCCAATTTTTGGGCTCCTGAGGCCAACTCCAGTGTATATTTGGGCTCCTGCTGCTGCTGCTGCCAACTTCTGCCAACTCCAGGGTGTGATTCATCCAATTTTTGGGCTCCTGAAGCCAACTCCAGTGTATATTTGGGCTCCTGCTGCTGCTGGTGTCAACTCCTGCCAACTCCAGGGTGTGATTCATCCAATTTTTGGGCTCCTGAAGCCAACTCCAGTGTATATTTGGGCTCCTGCTGCTGCTGCTGCCAACTTCTGCCAACTCCAGGGTGTGATTCATCCAATTTTTGGGCTCCTGAGGCCAACTCCAGTGTATATTTGGGCTCCTGCTGCTGCTGCTGCCAACTTCTGCCAACTCCAGGGTGTGATTCATCCAATTTTTGGGCTCCTGAAGCCAACTCCAGTGTATATTTGGGCTCCTGCTGCTGCTGGTGTCAACTCCTGCCAACTCCAGGGTGTGATTCATCCAATTTTTGGGCTCCTGAAGCCAACTCCAGTGTATATTTGGGCTCCTGCTGCTGCTACTGTCAACTCCTGCCAACTCCAGGGTGTGATTCATCCAATTTTTGGGCTCCTGAGGCCAACTCCAGTGTATATTTGGGCTCCTGCTGCTGCTACTGTCAACTCCTGCCAACTCCAGGGTGTGATTCATCCAATTTTTGGGCTCCTGAGGCCAACTCCAGTGTATATTTGGGCTCCTGCTGCTGCTGCTGCCAACTTCTGCCAACTCCAGGGTGTGATTCATCCAATTTTTGGGCTCCTGAGGCCAACTCCAGTGTATATTTGGGCTCCTGCTGCTGCTGCTGCCAACTTCTGCCAACTCCAGGGTGTGATTCATCCAATTTTTGGGCTCCTGAAGCCAACTCCAGTGTATATTTGGGCTCCTGCTGCTGCTGGTGTCAACTCCTGCCAACTCCAGGGTGTGATTCATCCAATTTTTGGGCTCCTGAAGCCAACTCCAGTGTATATTTGGGCTCCTGCTGCTGCTGGTGTCAACTCCTGCCAACTCCAGGGTGTGATTCATCCAATTTTTGGGCTCCTGAAGCCAACTCCAGTGTATATTTGGGCTCCTGCTGCTGCTACTGTCAACTCCTGCCAACTCCAGGGTGTGATTCATCCAATTTTTGGGCTCCTGAGGCCAACTCCAGTGTATATTTGGGCTCCTGCTGCTGCTACTGTCAACTCCTGCCAACTCCAGGGTGTGATTCATCCAATTTTTGGGCTCCTGAGGCCAACTCCAGTGTATATTTGGGCTCCTGCTGCTGCTGCTGCCAACTTCTGCCAACTCCAGGGTGTGATTCATCCAATTTTTGGGCTCCTGAGGCCAACTCCAGTGTATATTTGGGCTCCTGCTGCTGCTGCTGCCAACTTCTGCCAACTCCAGGGTGTGATTCATCCAATTTTTGGGCTCCTGAAGCCAACTCCAGTGTATATTTGGGCTCCTGCTGCTGCTGGTGTCAACTCCTGCCAACTCCAGGGTGTGATTCATCCAATTTTTGGGCTCCTGAAGCCAACTCCAGTGTATATTTGGGCTCCTGCTGCTGCTGCTGCCAACTTCTGCCAACTCCAGGGTGTGATTCATCCAATTTTTGGGCTCCTGAGGCCAACTCCAGTGTATATTTGGGCTCCTTCTGCCCCTCATAGTGATGCCACTTCAACTCTCTGCAATTGTGCCGCTCTGCGATTCTGTTAGCGATGCCTCTGATCTGCATGTGATATTTCTTCAAAGTATTATTTAACTAACCCAGCACGCATCCTGTGCGTGTTACAGCAAGGCTGAATGGTTTACAACCCTATTGAGGCTGTAGGAGGCTCAGAAATAGCCGTTTTTAATAGCAATTCGTCGCGAATTTATTCGGGTCGAAACGATTTTTGTCGGAAAATTCGGCGAATCAGTCGAATCGAATTTTTCAAAAGTTCGCTCATCTCTAAAAATAATAATGATATTAATATTAGTGTTGTTATTATTATTATTATTTTTTTTTCATTATATACATCCTCTACTGCATAAACAATCTTTTCTAAACAATTTCTTTGATCACTTTCTCATTTTTTATCCAACTTCTATTCAATTTTTAATCATATCAATTTTATTCACTTTCATTAATTTATTCATTCTTATCAGTTCCATTCATCCAGATCTAATTCATCCAGTTATTTAATAATGTATTTATTTATTGAATTATTTAAACACTTAATCACTATAACCAATTTGTTAATTGCGTCAACTATTTTTTTCCCAATTATCTATTATGATAATCATTTATTTATTATATAATCATAATTATGATAATCATTTATTTATTTGAATCAATAGTACAATTAACTGTCACAATTCACAGTCCTCTATTTAAACAATTGATTATTTCATTCAATTCATTTTTGATTAACCATATAATTATAACTATAATACCACCAAAGAAGACCCCGCCTTCACCTTGAAAGCGTCGGTGAACTGAAATACTCAAGTACAGCAGAAAAAAAGCCGGTAACCGGCTTTTCACTAGATAAGACTATAAATATATAGATCATGGTTGATGAGGAATAAATTATTAGAGGATTAGTAAAAAGTAATTGATACAAAATGATTTGATATGATATGAAAATGATAAAAAGGTGGTGACATTAAGGATGTAAGGGTGTAAAAATGTAAAAGTTAATTAATTATGATTGAATAGTAATGTTAATGTTAATGGAAATAGTGTAGTCGAACATTGCGGTAAAGGAGTAAATTAATAAGTTTGATGAGTAGGGGGAAAGTCCAGACAAATATTTTCTAAGGAACAGATCAATATTGAAGGGCAGGGGCGGGCTGGCCATAGGGCATACCGGGCAAAATCCCGGTAGGCCGACGGCAGGGAAGGCCGCAACAACGTTAATGACATGATGTGGAAGGGTGGGTGGTGGCCGGCAGGGGAGGGCTGGCCAACGGGAAGACCGGGCAAATTCCCTACTGCCACAATGTGAAGGAATGCTGCTGCAGTGGATAGAATGCCGGACGCTTGAGGCCAGTGTTTTGCGAGCGGCTAGGCAGCAACGTGCAGGGTAGTCAGGGGCTGCACATTTGGTAGCTCAATATTTAACAAAACTTCTCTCTCTCTCGGAACCCACCCTCCCGTCTCGGGCTGCGTCCTGACAGCCTGTACCTGTACCTTTTATAGTAAACGAGCAGCTGCTGGCCCCGCCATTCAGCATCTGACAGCAGCGCAGGGGTGGCTGGGAGAAAATGACGTCATTCCCAGCAGGGCTGCTCATCAAGAATGTGAATGGCGGGGCCGGTGGCTGATCGTTTACTAAGATAAAGGTACAGGCTGACAGGATGTAGCCCAAGACGGGAGGGTGGGAGCCGGAGAGAGGGAAGTTTTATTAACAATTGAGCTACCAATGTCTATCAAAATGTGGAAAAGCATAGGACAGTGATCTCAGTTCAGGGGGGCCCACGAGGTGGGCAAGTCTATATGGATTAAAGTGTAAAAGCTAGCATTCTTCTGTGCTTTACTGAAGCCCCCAGATTTGTTTTACCTTACTCCACTTTCCCATGGCACATATGCCATCTGGACTGGCATCCCTTTGGCTGCGTCCCTGCTGGCCATTTATATAGACCAGGCTGGTGAGGGGTCAGCCATGGATGCCAGTTGCTCCCTGTGCATGCACCATGGGATCACCAGGAAAGAGGGGGCCAGGTGACAGGTGGGTTCTGGTCCACTTTAATGCTTACGAAAGGATGTAAGGCTATTGGCAAATGCATTTAAAGTAAACCAAAACCCAGCATTTTCCCTCTGGGACACCCTGGTTTAAGATGCCCAGTTGTGTGAAACCCATCCTGCTCATGCATAGCCATTCAGTTGCGGGAGGCATGGCCGCACACAGCAAAGAGGATTCGAGTGATGCTGCCAGCGGCCGTGCATGATCTGTGGGCTCATCGGACAGGTAAGAAGTGCATGGCAGGGTTTCACACATTGGGGCATCCCAGTTCAGAAGAGTTGGGGAATGGAAATCAGCCAGCCAGCCCTGGAGTGAAAGGTTTGGTCCACTTTAAGGTAGGTATGTGGTCACAAACACAGCATCTGCTGTTTGTGTAATGTTGCAGCACATTTAATGCACTGCAAGGCTATGATCCAAATAAATTGTGCCCTTTATTCCCTGTCTTTTTATTCTGTTTTGCCTGTTCCTTCTTTCTGTTTCCTTTTTTCACATCACCCTCTTTTCCATGCTCACTACATTTTGTTTTACAATGTTGTCTCCTCCCTTTCATTTCTTTCACTTAATCTCCATCTCCTTCACTTTCCCATGATACGCCTGACCTCGGCTATATCCTGCACCATTCTGGCAATACCATCTGGTCCGGTCGACCACTCTTTTAGGGTGCAATAGGCATATTTGGGATGCCCGGCTAGCTTATAAAATAACAAATAGCCCTTCTAACTAAGCTTTTTTCAGAGTTCTGGGGGCAGCTGATTCCACAGCCAGAAATTATTGGGCGGCATCCTCAGCACCCTTCAGCATGCAATCACCCTGCTGTCACTGAGAATGCCACCTGTGCCCACACTAGGGACCCGAGAGTGAGGTAAGTTACCTGCCCAAAAACAGGCTACTTGTTTTTGAACTAGCGAGGCATTCCAAATAGGCTTGGAACCCTTTAATTAATCTTTTCATACTTACTCTGTCTCTGTGTAGCTATTTTGTGTGAATATGTGTGTTTGGGGTGCCATTCTGAATTTTTGCACAGGGCACCTCTTAACCTGGGTAAAACAAATGAGGGAGATGAAAGAAAAAGAGCTGGCAGAATAAATGTAATGATTGCAGAAATGGGGTAAACAGAGACCAGTTAGGGTTAGATATTTAAAGTAAAAGTGTCCCCTGGACGGACCCTCTTAACTGTCTGCAGTGAGCAGGGAACATGCTGAGAAGTCATCTGTTGATGAAGGGTCCCTTCTGCATCCAGTCAATAAGAAAGCGCGCTCCCTTATGGCTACTAGCCATGGCTCAGCATTATCTGCTTTCCTGGTCCCCACAGCCAAGCCAAGAGGAGTTGATAGCAGCAAAATGCCAGGGCTGTGGCACACACACATTTGACTTGCAAGAATAGCAGCACGGGGCGATTGAATTAGCGATTGCAGTTGCTGTCACAAAATAGCTAAATGCAGGGCGCAATTAGAATCGCCAATCGCAGATATAAAAGGGCCTGGGCCAGGCACAGTATAGCAGGGCCTGTGTGACCCAAAAATTCCCGGGCCGTTTTTTGTTCCCAGTCCGCCCCTGTTGAAGGGGAACCAATCTAGTTAGTTGTTTTCTAAAAAGCAATTAAAATCCAAATCTATATTTTGTCCATGTGGTGAGAGTGTGTTTAATTCAAAAATCCAGAACGTTTTTTGAATAAAATCCTATTAATAGGTTATCATTGTCTCATTATTTTATCTATTATTATTTTTTTACCTATAAATAATCAATTTACCTATAAATAACTTATTTTATATCCACTGTTCACACATTCTTACATAATTTTCACTTATTTTATTCAAATTACCTCCACAGCCATATAAAGTCCATATTTTAATAATATATATATATATATATATATATATATATATATATATATTATATTATATTTTACTAATAATTCCATAGACTAATAAGAATATAAATTAATCCAGACATCTCTTTCATGTCCCACTCACAAATTACCACATACATTTTACTTGGATCATGATATTATATTATTCTCCTAATATTATTAATAGTGATGATAAAAATAATAATGATATTAATATTAGTGTTGTTATTATTATTATTATTTTTTTTCATTATATACATCCTCTAGTGCATAAACAATCTTTTCTAAACAATTTCTTTGATCACTTTCTCATTTTTTTTCCAACTTCTATTCAATTTTTAATCATATCAATTTTATACACTTTCATTAATTTATTCATTCTTATCAGTTCCATTCATCCAGATCTAATTCATCCAGTTATTTAATAATGTATTTATTTATTGAATTATTTAAACACTTAATCATTATAACCAATTTGTTAATTGCGTCAACTATTTTTTTCCCAATTATCTATTATGATAATCATTTATTTATTATATAATCATAATTATGATAATCATTTATTTATTTGAATCAATAGTACAATTAACTGTCACAATTCACAGTCCTCTATTTAAACAATTGATTATTTCATTCAATTCATTTGTGATTAACCATATAATTATAACTATAATACCACCAAAGAAGACCCCGCCCTCACCTTGAAAGCGTCGGTGAACTGAAATACTCAAGTATAGCAGAAAAAAAGCCGGTAACCGGCTTTTCACTAGATAAGAGTATAAATATATAGATCATGGTTGATGAGGAATAAATTATTAGAGGATTAGTAAAAAGTAATTGATACAAAATGATTTGATATGATATGAAAATGATAAAAAGGTGGTGACATTAAGGATGTAAGGGTGTAAAAATGTAAAAGTTAATTAATTATGATTGAATAGTAATGTTAATGTTAATGGAAATAGTGTAGTCGAACATTGCGGTAAAGGAGTAAATTAATAAGTTTGATGAGTAGGGGGAAAGTCCAGACAAATATTTTCTAAGGAACAGATCAATATTGAAGGGGAACCAATGTAGTTAGTTGTTTTCTAAAAAGCAATTAAAATCCAAATCTATATTTTGTCCATGTGGTGAGAGTGTGTTTAATTCAAAAATCCAGAACGTTTTTTGAATAAAATCCTATTAATAGGTTATCATTGTCTCCACAGCCACCTCCACAGCCATATAAAGTCCATATTTTAATAATGTATAATATATATATATATATATATATATATATATTATATTTTACTAATAATTCCATAGACTAATAAGAACATAAATTAATCCAGACATCTCTTTCATGTCCCACTCACAAATTACCACATACATTTTACTTGGATCATGATATTATATTATTCTCCTAATATTATTAATAGTGATGATAAAAATAATAATGATATTAATATAAGTGTTGTTATTATTATTATTTTTTTTTCATTATATACATCCTCTAGTGCATAAACAATCTTTTCTAAACAATTTCTTTGATCACTTTCTCATTTTTTATCCAACTTCTATTACATTTTTAATCATATCAATTTTATTCACTTTCATTAATTTATTCATTCTTATCAGTTCCATTCATCCAGATCTAATTCATCCAGTTATTTAATAATGTATTTATTTATTGAATTATTTAAACACTTAATCATTATAGAAAAAAGATAAAGTCAGCTCTACCTGTATTTCAATCCTGTGGCGGTGAACAACACATGGGTCTGCGGCCGCGGAAGCTCACTCCGTAGACAATCATAATAAGAAATGTTGAGCCAGCCCAAAAATGTCGTAAAATCTTGTGCTTTTTTTTCTTCCATTAAAATCAGTAATCCAACAACTTCAAAATGATAGATATGTACAAGATGGGCCCTAACGCCAACGCGTTTCGGACAATAGGTCCTTAATCATGCCATCTAATGGTAACAATGAGTAGAAACCTTTTTATCCAATACCATAAAGGGGACACTCCCACCAGTCATGCGCTCTCAGGATAACCTGTGGTCAATCAGGATAATTATTCTGTCCCGGGCGTAACACCCGGGATCACCCAATTAACTCCATAGGATCCACATTCTTATATGGGATTAATAATCCCTATCTTTATAATAGTAGAGCACATGGCTGAATGGAGTTAAAATATAAAATGACCCCTGTATTCTTAAACTATTTTCTCTTCAAAATGCCTTCACTATACATTTAATCTTTATTTCATTAAATACACTACACAACAATTAAACTCCTATATATTAAAAAGCGGAGACATATTTAATTAAACGGCTGAGCTGTGTTTCACCTCAGTCAGCCACAGTCCTTACAGAAGAGACAGTAATATACTTCTGGTCAAAGCAAATAACAAACCGTAGATTGTAACAAGATGTCTTTACATTGTAACTGCTGTTGACATATTGATGTATCTCATTTCTACAGCTAAATCAACACTGCAGAGATGAGATACATTCATTCAAAGGGCTCTAAGAGCTGCTGCTACATTTCTAAAGGAGATTCCAGCAGAACTTGTTACATTTAAACATCACTTGTAACATTCAAAGATTACTAGTCTGTACTTGGCAGTCTGCCCAGACAGCTCCTTATTGAGTTTTACTCGCTCACATACAGAGGTGAATGAATGAAAGTACATTTAACGGCAAAAGGATGGCGGCTTTCTGTGTCTTAATCTTTACATTATCTCTAAATTCCTATATTTTTTTAGTCTAGTTAGGCTGTAGTCATTTATTATTAGCAAAGCATTTTATGAATATATTATTTAAAAACATTTTAATATGTGAATATCATTATAATCTATATTTTACACTATTTTGTTCTAATAACCCTAACTCTCATATATACAATTGAATACTCCAAGTTTCATTCCATTATACTGTTATATTTCAGGGAAAGGGGGAAGCATGTTCTATTTCAAGAATAAATCGACATCCCATTGTGAGTTTAACCCATTAGGGATGCGTGTTCTGAGATGAAAAATCCAATAAACTTCTCTCTGAAGTAATTTCTCTCGGATATCACCTCCTCCTTATATTTGGTGTTATTTTCTCTATCCCCTTGCATCTAAAACTGCTGGTATCCCCCCCATGTATGTCTCTAAAATGTTTACTAACATTGGAGGGGGAGGAAGTCATACGATCTGATTGTGCTCCTGAAAGATGTTCCCATATCCTGCGTTTTAGAGGTCTGATCGTGCAGCCTATGTATTGAATCTGGCAACTTTCACAGGATACCAAATAGACCACATATGAGGTATTACAATTAATGAAACTATTAATTTCATACATCTGTTTGGTAACCTGGGATGAAAAATGTGTGCCTCCGGCTACAAATTTGCACAGACCACATCGTGTGCCCCCACATCTATAAAAACCTTTGCATGAAAGCCAGGTTTTATTACAGGTGTCCCTTTTCTTATAAAGGCTCGGGGATAACTTTTGTCCTAAGGTAGGAGCCCGCTTACTTACCACCTTGATTCCATTAGCAATAATCTGTTTCAATTGGGGATCGCACTGCAATAATGGCAAGTGCTTATAAATAATTTGCTTGATCTTGGAAAATGACATACTATAGGCAGTGGAGACAACAAGTGCTCTGTCTTGAATATGGTTACCGATAACCTCATTTCTTTGTCTCCCACCTCTACGTGGACTGCATATCTGATCCGCTTTCAGCATATTATCCCTCTTTTTAGATCTTGCTATTCCTTTGGCTCTTTCTAATAGATTCCTATTATAGCCACGTTGTGACAATCTATGTGATATGGTTTCTAGTTCTTTCTCAAACACACCCTCCTCAGTACAGTTCCTACGAGCCCTAATCATCTCTCCCACCGGGATGGCTTTAATAGTGTGGGCAGGGTGGCAACTCTCCGCTCTCAGCGTGGTATTGCCTTAATCATTATAACCAATTTGTTAATTGCGTCAACTATTTTTTTTCCAATTATCTATTATGATAATCATTTATTTATTATATAATCATAATTATGATAATCATTTATTTATTTGAATCAATAGTACAATTAACTGTCACAATTCACAGTCCTCTATTTAAACAATTGATTATTTCATTCAATTCATTTTTGATTAACCATATAATTATAACTATAATACCACCAAAGAAGACCCCGCCTTCTCCTTGAAAGCGTCGGTGAACTGAAATACTCAAGTACAGCAGAAAAAAAGCCGGTAACCGGCTTTTCACTAGATAAGAGTATAAATATATAGATCATGGTTGATGAGGAATAAATTATTAGAGGATTAGAAAAAAGTAATTGATACAAAATGATTTGATATGATATGAAAATGATAAAAAGGTGGTGACATTAAGGATGTAAGGGTGTAAAAATGTAAAAGTTAATGAATTATGATTGAATAGTAATGTTAATGTTAATGGAAATAGTGTAGTCGAACATTGCGGTAAAGGAGTAAATTAATAAGTTTGATGAGTAGGGGGAAAGTCCAGACAAATATTTTCTAAGGAACAGATCAATATTGAAGGGGAACCAATGTAGTTAGTTGTTTTCTAAAAAGCAATTAAAATCCAAATCTATATTTTGTCCATGTGGTGAGAGTGTGTTTAATTCAAAATTTCAAAAATATATATATATGAGTATAAAATCGGTATTCAATAGTAATAACTAGTAATACAATTATATAAAAATTAATATAAACAGTGGTCAGTAGATGGAGTTATATTAAATTGATATGAAAGAGATATATGTGTATATAATTGTACCGGTGATATCATTGATGGTAATGCTCATAGAAAGGTAGCAATAAATTGATGAGTCTAGAGGTAATAGTTTAAATTCACTTTATATAAGTCATATATATATATATATATATATATATATATATACATACATACATCTATTGCCGGCTCTACTTTATTAGTTCAATTGTCGGCTTTTCCTTATTTAAAGCATAAAAAAAACTTGGTAATGTTTTGTAGTGGAAATAGGACAAACCTTATGTATTTATTACTTAATTAACTGATGATTAAAATTAAATTGATGATTGAAAATAAAATGAAAGTCAAATGGAAAGGAATATAAGTTTCGGGGACTTGATTGTGGTCTGATTTATTTAGTTGATTAGCGGGAATTCGTTTTGTTTAGTTAATTGATAGAGTATGAATTTAACCCTTTAAGTGCCAGCCTACCTGCAGCATTTCCCACTCCCTGTTGCCAGACTGAGTTTCACTGTTTCGCGCTACACATGTTCAACTGTCATTTTTGAAAGGATTTCCAGGGATTTCCCAGGAAAATTATATATTGTTTTTTTCAACAGAGTCTGGGCTTTAACATGAAATGTCTTGTTTGTATTTTTTAGGTGTATTCTCAACATTTTTGGGTGAAATGTGTGAAAAAAATTAAAAAAAATATATTTTTTTACAATTTGTAGAGTTTTTTTGTAATAAAAAATGTAAGTTTGTCAATAAAATCTTATTGCGTGAGAAACCCCAATTTCTCCCGGTTACAGCGATACCACATATGTATAGGTAGACACCCTTTCCTGCCCAGAAGCCTTTTATAGCTGCTGGATGACAAATGGTTAATTAAAAAAAAAAAATGACATAGGGTCCCCCTTCCCGGGGAGGGGGACCCCATTTTTTTTTGGATTTTTAAGGGTTAAAAACCCTTAAAAATCCAAAAAAAAAAATGACGTGGGGTCCCCCTTACCCAAAGTAACCAGCCCGGGACCAGCTATGGGGGCTTGTAGGCACAGAGTGGGGGGGCCAGCTTTGGTGGCCCCCCCACCCTGCAGCCTACGAGCCCACATAGCCTATGTGGGCCCGGGCTCTTCTGCCCCCCCCTGGCCTTTGGGGAGGCAGGTAATGGGGGTGCGGGGGTTAATGGCAAGCCACCCGCTAGGGCAGGTGACTTGCCACCCCCCCAGCCTTGTGAACTGGTATAAGGGGTCTCATGGACCCCTTACCAGCTCACAAAGGGTTAATGTGAAATAAAAACACCACACAATAATAAAAAGTATTTTATTCAAAAAAAAAAAAAATTTTTTAACTGTACTTACCTTCGATTGCAAGCTCTTGTCCCTCGCCGCTCAGCTGACAGATGCCTGTGATCGGCATCCAGAGAAGGAGAAGGCAGGAGATCAGAGGATCTCCTGTCACCTCCTTCCAGGGCACCGATCACCGGCATCTGAGAAGCTGAGAAAGCTGAAGCCGGTGATCGGGACCGGGATGACGTCATAAGCCCCGCCCCCAAGGGGGCGGGGCTTAGAGGCAAGATGGCTGCCACCATCGTGAAGAAGAGAGGAGAGAGCCTCCCAGGCTCTCTCCTGAAGATCGGTAAGTCCTGGGGGGGGATCGGAGGCCCCCCAGGTGAAGAGGAGGGACAGCGGGAGCCAGCGCACACACAGGTAAGTGAATGTCATTTTTATTTTTTATTTTTTTTTACAGTTAGCAGCTGCTGCTGCAGAAGCGGGGGGGGCGGCCTATTCCGGGGGCTCTCCTGGAGCCATCCGACCCCCCACGGGGGATCGGATGGCACCAAATTAAAGAGGAGACCCGGCCGGATCCAACAAGGGGTCAGGTGAGTATTTTTGATTTTTATTTTTTAAACTAGAAGCGAGGAAAGTCAAGCACGTAACACCTACGGGCTTGGCACTTAAGGCCCAGCCAAGCCAGCACGTAGGTGTTACGTGCTTGGCAACAAAAGGGTTAATGGATGATAATAGAGAATTAATTTGGCGGATGATAATAGAGTATGAATTTTTGTGAATGAAAGCTTGGAAAGAAAGTGGGCTCCTGCCTGCCGGCCCCGTCCGCTGTCATTCCAAGCTGTCATTACCTCCCCGCCCGCTGTAACTCCTCCCTCCCGCCTCGCCCACTTTCTTTCCAAGCTGTCATTACCTCCCGCCCCGCCCACTTTCTTTCCAAACTTTCATTATCTCCCGCCCCGCCCACTTTCTTTCCAAACTGTCATTACCTCCCTGCCCGCTGTAACTCCTCCCTCCCGCTCACTTTCTTTCCAAGCTGTCATTCCTCCCGCTCACTTTCTTTCCAAGCTGTCATTACCTCCCCGCCTGCTGTAACTCCTCCCTCCCGCCCCGCCCACTTTCTTTCCAAGCTGTCATTCCTCCCGCCCCGCCCACTTTCTTTCCAAACTGTCATTACCTCCCCGCCCGCTGTCAGTACCTCCCTCTCGCCCTGCCCACTTTCTTTCCAAGCTGTCATTCTTCCCTCCCACCCCGCCCACTTTCTTTCCAAGCTGTCATTACCTCCTCGCCCGCTGTAACTCCTCCCTCCCGCCTCGCCCACTTTCTTTCCAAGCTGTCATTCCTCCCGCTCCGCCCACTTTCTTTCCAAGCTGTCATTACCTCCCCGCCCGCTGTCAGTACCTCACTCTCGCCCCGCCCACTTTCTTTCCAAGCTGTCATTCCTCCCTCCCACCCCGCCCACTTTCTTTCCAAGCTGTCATTCCTCCCTCCCGCCCCGCCCACTTTCTTTCCAAACTGTCATTATCTCCCGCCCCGCCCACTTTCTTTCCAAACTGTCATTACCTCCCTGCCCGCTGTAACTCCTCCCTCCCGCCCCGCCCACTTTCTTTCCAAGCTGTCATTCCTCCCGCCCCGCCCACTTTCTTTCCAAGCTGTCATTACCTCCCCGCCCGCTGTCAGTACCTCCCTCTCGCCCCGCCCACTTTCTTTCCAAGCTGTCATTCCTCCCTCCCACCCCGCCCACTTTCTTTCCAAGCTGTCATTACCTCCTCGCCCGCTGTAACTCCTCCCTCCCGCCTCGCCCACTTTCTTTCCAAGCTGTCATTCCTCCCGCCCCGCCCACTTTCTTTCCAAGCTGTCATTACCTCCCCGCCCGCTGTCAGTACCTCCCTCCCGCCCCGCCCACTTTCTTTCCAAGCTGTCATTCCTCCCTCCCACCCCGCCCACTTTCTTTCCAAGCTGTCATTACCTCCCTCCCGCCCCGCCCACTTTCTTTCCAAACTGTCATTATCTCCCGCCCCGCCCACTTTCTTTCCAAACTGTCATTACCTCCCTGCCCGCTGTAACTCCTCCCTCCCGCTCACTTTCTTTCCAAGCTGTCATTACCTCCCCGCCCGCTGTAACTCCTCCCTCCCGCCCCGCCCACTTTCTTTCCAAGCTGTCGTTCCTCCCGCCCCGCCCACTTTCTTTCCAAGCTGTCATTACCTCCCCGCCCGCTGTCAGTACCTCCCTCTCGCCCCGCCCACTTTCTTTCCAAGCTGTCATTCCTCCCTCCCACCCCGCCCACTTTCTTTCCAAGCTGTCATTACCTCCCCGCCCGCTGTAACTCCTCCCTCCCGCCCCGCCCACTTTCTTTCCAAGCTGTCAATCCTCCCGCCTCGCCCACTTTCTTTCCAATCTGTCATTACCTCCCCGCCCGCTGTCAGTACCTCCCTCCCACCCCGCCCACTTTCTTTCCAAGCTGTCAATCCTCCCGCCCCGCCCACTTTCTTTCCAATCTGTCATTACCTCCCCGCCCGCTGTCAGTACCTCCCTCCCACCCCGCCCACTTTCTTTCCAAGCTGTCATTACCTCCCCGCCCGCTGTAACTCCTCCCTCCCGCCCCGCCCACTTTCTTTCCAAGCTGTCATTACCTCCCCGCCCGCTGTCAGTACCTCCCTCTCACCCCGCCCACTTTCTTTCCAAGCTGTCATTCCTCCCTCCCACCCCGCCCACTTTCTTTCCAAGCTGTCATTACCTCCTCGCCCGCTGTCAGTACCTCCCTCTCGCCCCGCCCACTTTCTTTCCAAGCTGTCATTCCTCCCTCCCACCCCGCCCACTTTCTTTCCAAGCTGTCATTACCTCCTTGCCCGCTGTAACTCCTCCCTCCCGCCTCGCCCACTTTCTTTCCAAGCTGTCATTCCTCCCGCCCCGCCCACTTTCTTTCCAAGCTGTCATTCCTCCCACCCCGCCCACTTTCTTTCCAATCTGTCATTACCTCCCCGTCCGCTGTCAGTACCTCCCTCTCGCCCCGCCCACTTTCTTTCCAAGCTGTCATTACCTCCTCGCCCGCTGTAACTCCTCCCTCCCGCCTCGCCCACTTTCTTTCCAAGCTGTCATTCCTCCCGCCCCGCCCACTTTCTTTCCAAGCTGTCATTACCTCCCCGCCCGCTGTCAGTACCTCCCTCTCGCCCCGCCCACTTTCTTTCCAAGCTGTCATTCCTCCCTCCCACCCCGCCCACTTTCTTTCCAATCTGTCATTACCTCCCCGCCCGCTGTCAGTACCTCCCTCTCGCCTCGCCCACTTTCTTTCCAAGCTGTCATTCCTCCCTCCCACCCCGCCCACTTTCTTTCCAAACTGCCATTACCTCCCTGCCCGCTGTAACTCCTCCCTCCCGCCCACTTTCTTTCCAAGCTGTCATTCCTCCCTCCCGCCCCGCCCACTTTCTTTCCAAGCTGTCATTCCTCCCTCCCACCCCCTTTCTTTCCAAGCTGTCATTACCTCCCCGCCCGCTGTCAGTACCTCCCTCCCGCCCCGCCCACTTTCTTTCCAAGCTGTCATTCCTCCCTCCCACCCCGCCCACTTTCTTTCCAAACTGTCATTACCTCCCTGCCCGCTGTAACTCCTCCCTCCCGCCCACTTTCTTTCCAAGCTGTCATTACCTCCCCGCCGGCTGTCATTCCTCCCTCCTGCCCCGCCCGCTTTCTTTCCAAGCTGTTATTACCTCCCTCCTGCCCGCCCAACTTTGCGGCTGGGCTTTTTTTTTCAAATGACAGAAAATCGGGGGGGGGGGGGGGGCTTTTCCGGGGGCTTTCCTGGGGCCATCCGAGCCCCTAGGGGGGATCGGATGGCACCAAATGAAAGTTGATACCCGGCCAATTAGATAGAGGGGTCAGGTGAGTATTTTTGTACAGTTATTTTTTTACTAGCAGCGGGGAAATCAAGGGTGGTTAATAGCGATTCGCCGCGAATAAATTCGGATTGAACCGATTTTTGTCAGAAAATTCGGCGAATCAGCCAAATCGAATTTTTCAAAACTTCGCTCATCTCTAATGTTCACAAGCTACAAGCTTGAAGTTCAATGTGGAGAAATGTAAAGTCATGCACTTGAGGACTAATTACCTGAAGGCCACATATGACCTCAGGGGACTAAAACTGGGAGAATCACTCGTTGAAAAGGATCTGAAAGTGGTAGACCACAGGCTAAATAACAGTATGCAATGTTAAGCAGCTGCTTCCAAGGCCACCAAGATGGCAGGCGTCACAGGATAGGGATGTAATTTTGCCTCTTTACAAGGCACTGGTGCACCCTCATCTGGAATATGCTGCCCAGTTCTGGGCACCAGTTCACAGAAAGGATGGTCTGACTATGGAAAAGGTGCAGAGAAGAGCCATCAAACGAATAAGAGTAATGAAAAATCTTAGTTATGAGGAAAGCTTATGAGAATTAAATCTGTTTAGTCTTGAGAGGAAACGACTGAGGGGGGAACATGATTAACATATCAATATATAAATGGGCAATACAGAAAATATGGGGAAACACTATTTCAGGTAAAAACCTCTCCAAGCACAAAGGGGCACTCTCTTCGACTGGAAATAAAGAAATGTAATCTCCAGAGACGACAGTCATTTTTTACATTAAAAACTATAAATCTGTGGAATAGCCTCCCACAGAAGCTTGCTACAGCATCAACTTAAATAACTTTAACAGTTACTATTAGCTGTTATCAGTAAAAAAAATGAATAAAATAACTTCATACTACTATTTTGGATATGTGTCAGAGTTCATTCCTGTTGTCAGGGACTGCTCAGACTCCCCGCCTGTGCTTCTGCGGCCTACTCCTCTTCTTCACTTCTCCTGTCGGCTTAGGATTGTTCCCGCCCCACGGTTTTTCCCCCTGGTCGTGTAGGGCTCCTCTATGTGAAAAACCTCTTGTCTAATATAGCAGAGAGTTGGGCCATTTCCGTGTAGGTTGATCTCAGCTGTCGGGAAGTATTTTTTATTTCTCTGTGTCGTGTGGGCAGGTCGGACCACGTGTTGACAGACAGTGGGCTGTGGGGACTAGCACACCGGCTGTGCTGGCTAGTGATCAGAGCGGCCATCTTACCATGTCGGAAGCGTCAGAGGCACCGGGGGTTCATACCTTAAAAGAGGGTGGTTCCACGTGTCCCATGTGCCAGGTGCAACTGGCCTCGGACAAGGAGCCCCTGTGCGCCAGGAGCACTGCAGTCCTGCAACGCCTTAGGCAATTGGCAGGTTCCGTACCTTCACCCGACTGCCCATTTTGCCCCGTGGCTGCCAGCTCGTACTGCACGGGATATCTCCCCTCCCGGGGGGCCTGCTGGGTCAATTCTTGGCCCAGGCTCCGCCAACCAACGGCTCTCGTCTGTGGATGTGGTGGTCTGGGTGGCATATTTGGAGAGTATGATTGCTGGCCTGGGTCCCCTGGGGCATCCCTGGTCAGGCTCCTTCTGACCTGGTAAAAAGGCTACTGCTAGGTGTAAGAATGTTCAGGTGGAGTCTGCTGAGAATTATAGTTTCAACAGCACCAGAGTCTGCATGAGGGCCGGTCACCCCTTCGGATCACGTGATGGATCAGGTTGACAAACTCATAGAGAAAATTTTGGAGACCCTGCACCTGGCTAACCCTTTGCTGCTGCAGAGACGGCGGGGTGAGCCTTACAAGCGCCAAAAATGCCAGGCAGGTTTTACCCAGACTTTCCCATTTGGACAGGCTGGTGAAAAAGGAGTTGAAGATCATGGTTAAGTTTCTGTCTCTCCCTAAGGTTCTAGATGCCAGATACCCCTGGTCTTCGCCACCTGACGTAGACGATCTAATTTTGGGACTGGCTCTACATACCCAGATTCCTACTTTATATAGTTTTGCCTTGAGAGAACCAATGTAGTAACAGGTTGGATCAGCTTGCTTGGCATGCGTTCTCCATGGTGGGGTCAGATTGCGCCACTTCCCTGGCGGCCATGGGGGGCAGGGTCTGGATGAGGTGACAGCAGCAGAATGGGATCTTGCACTCCTCTGCGCTTTGCCTGAACTCCTCAGCCATGGAGATCTTCAGGTACATTGGAGAACATGGTACGCCTGGTGGCTAGGAGGCTTGCCTTGTTAGTCACCTTGCGGCACACTTTTTGGCTGAAGCAGTGGCCGGCAGACACTGCCTCTAAAAAGACGCTTACTGCTCTGCCCTTTTCGGCTTTTTGGTGAACCACTGTATGACCTGGTTAAGAAGGCCACGGGGTAGTAGTCGGCAAGGCTTTTGCAGAAGCGGAAACAGAAGACCTTGTTTTGGTCCTTCCTACTGGAGGTTCGGAGGATCGACTGAATCCAGACGCCGCAAGGACAATTTGGGGAAGTGGAAGCCACAGGGGAATGGGGCAACAGGCCCAAGCTCGCAGCCAAGTCCTCTGAGGATTTACCGGGTGGGGGGACGGCCTCTGCAACTACATGCCGGTATGGAGGGATCGGATATCTGACGCCTAGGTTCGGGAAGTTGTCTCTTCCAGGTACAAGATCGAGTTCTGGACCCGGCCTCCACACAGGTTTATGGCGTCCAGGGTGGCGGCTCGCGAGAGCGTGACAAATCTCTTGCTGGAACAGGGAGTTGTAGTACCTGTGCCCCCATCAGAGCTGGACTGCAGCTTCTACTCCATACTCTTTGTCATCCCTAAGGACAGATCTGTCCAGCGGTTTGTGGTGGGCACCCGTCATTTCCAGTTTGTGGCACTGCTGTTTTGGCCTGTCCACGGCCTTGTGGGTGTTCATGAAGGTCTTGGTACTCTCCTGCAGCATCAACCCATACCTTGACCACTCGCTAATCAGAGCGCTATCACTGCCGGAAGCACAGCAGGACATCAGAACGGTACTCTCAACACTGGAACACTTCGGGTGGATCATCAACTACCCCAAATCCCAGGTCATCCCCTCCAGGGTGGCAACTTACCTGGGAATGACGGTTGATACTTGCCTGGCCCGGATCCTCTTTCCAGACCAGCATGCACTGGCGGTGGGTAGTCCTTCCTGCTGTTCCAGTGTGTCATCCTAACCAGCGACAACCATGGTCGCTGGTACCAGCGGGAACGTCGTCGCCCGATCAATATATCGGAACTGAGGGTGGTTCATTTGGCTCTCAGACATTGGATTGGCCAGCTCTGAGGCCTCCCAGTTGGGGTACAGTTGAACAACTACACAGCTGTGGCCTACATAAACCATCATGCCGGTACCAGGAGCTGGCAGACATTCCAGGAGGTGAGTCGCATCATGAGGTGGGCGGAGCTTCACATTCCATGCATCACATGCATCACAGCGATCCACAGTCGGGGTGGAGAATCTGCAGGCCGATTATTTGAGCAGTGGGATGTTGTACCAAGGGGAATGGTCCCCTTCACCAGGACGTGTTTCAAGCTCTCTGTGGTAGGGAGTGCCAGAGGTGGACCTCTTTGCATCTTGGTACAACTGGAAGTTCCAGTGGATCACGTCCATGGTGCAAGTCTCACTGGCCATAGTAGTCGACACACTGGCCATCCCCTGGTCAGGGTACAACCCTCTGCACGCATTTCCACCACTGTCCCTACTGAGTTGTGGCGACTCCCCAACCCTCCAGATCTTCTACATCACAGTCCTCTGCGGAAGGGTCCTCCAAAACTTTCTACAGGACTTGGAGGGCCTTTGTGACTTGGTGTGAGTTGAAGGGCTACTCCTGTAGGAGGTTCTCATTGCCCAGGATACTGGAGTTCTTTCAGAAAGGCCTGGACACTGGTCTGCAGCCCAGCACCCTTAAAGGCCAGGTCTTGGACTTGTCTAGTTTTTTCTAGAGGCCAATCGAGGAGCACAGGTTAGCCCAATGTTCATGCAGGGCGATACACATGTTCAACCTCCGAGGCGCTGGTTGGTTCCGTCCTGGGATCTCAACTTGGTACTATCGACACTCCACAGGTCCCTTTTTGAACCTATGGCGGAGCCCTCTCTGGCGATGCTCACATTGAAGGTGTTTTTTCTTGCGGCGATCACCTTCACCCAGCGGGTTTCGGAGTTGGCTGCACTCTCTATTAAGTCACCCTTTTTGGTGCTGCATGAAGACAAGGTCGTGTTCCAGGAAATGAAATGGAGGATGACGAGAAAAGAAATTTCATTCAATGTTGGTGGCATAAAAGCAGGGCCTCACCACCTGGTAAGTTCTGGTGTTAGTAATTTAATGGGGTTCATCTGGTAGGTTACATGTTATAATTCATATATACCCAACAAGTATAACATATTAGTACAGTGATCATCCTTTGATTGTACAAGTAGTATCATGTCAGTGATATACAAGCATAGTACCACACAGAAAAGACCTCCTAGTAATGAAATATGTTGTAAAAGCGATGTATAGTTGAGGAATGTGCCAATTCTAGGTTAGAAAAGAAATTTACCGGTGAGTACACAAAATTTCCTTTTTCCTAGGAGTAAAAATGTACTATTGACTTTCATTGTTTTATTATCTGGTAATTCAGCAACAATGACATTTTTTTTTTTTCTCATAAAGTGAATTTTTTACTTACTTTTTTTTTTTCAACTCTCGAGGCCTTTGTAAAACGTAAAAATATTTGACAATCAGCCAAGAGTGTAATAGAATTAGACGGACAATAAAGAGTTGTAAAGATGAGACATGACATAGATGTAGACCTATAGAGGAACAATCAGCAGAACTTGATGGAGGATGAAGAGGACGTTATAGGTATACACAGGTTCAGTCCTGTCTGGCTGGTCTGGAAGATGGCGATTCTGGGAAGAGCTACAAATGCAAAAATGCTCAAAGAGCCACAGTGCCTTTTCTCTTCTCTGGTCAGTTATATATTGATTTAGTTGCCCCCATTTTGTTAATTTTTATTTTCTGGAATGGTGTGAGCACTTTGGGATGTCATCAGCTTCATGTGCATAAATAAGGATAGGCCAAACAATATCGTATGCCGCCGCATGCCTACCAAGTGTAGAGGCGGGGTGCACGGTTAGCGGTGACACCGCAAATCCACAGGTAGCAAAGAAAACCAGCACTCCATATATGTGAGAAGATGAGTAGAGCTGTATTCGTACAATTGTACAAACAGGAACAGATAATCCATAATCCAAAGTTTTGGGGGTTACAGCGAGCCCCCTTCATCAGGGATAACAAACAACAAGTGGTACATAACAGAAACACAATATATACAGGAACCTAGCCAATGACAGGTTGGGAAAAGCCCGCCTGACGTCACAATGACGTCACAGCGGTTGCGCTGTCAGGGCTGGCTGAAAGAGTATAAAGAATAAGAAGAAACAAGCTTATAAGTGTAGTTTTATCATTGCAGCAATCTTCTTTTAAACGGTGTCAGCGGACAGCCTCTTCCCCCCCATATAGCATCACTGGCCAGGACGCAAAGGGAGCAGGATGAAGGCTGTTGCCTAAACACTGAATAGAAGCTGTATTTTAATCAACTGAAATGTGAGTGCACACTTTTAACAACTTTTTAAGAAAATATATTAAAACGGTGTTACACTAGATATCCTTTATGCTTTTATTTTTATGGCAATACGCCTTGATATTCTTACACTAACCACGTTTGGGAGCAATATTGCTGGATAAGGATTAAATGTTGTGGAAAGAAGGAAATCTACACAGCAGCAGAACCAAAGCTTCATTTGGAGTATTTTACTCCGCATACCATCTGGTAAGAGTAATTTAAACAGGTGGTGGGCACGTGGTGGAAAATTGAAGTGGAGTAATTGTAGCTACTACCAACAGCACAGTACCAGTGCATGCATTTTGGGATACCCACTTTGGACTTAGATGGAAGCCTTTTGACATTACACTGTTAGAGAACAGACAGTGGATGATCTATTGCCTTGGACTTTAACCACGATTGTTATAAGTTTGCTCTGTGTTTATTTATTTTCATATAATTATAAGTGTATTACTCACCAGCAGGGGACCCCCCGAGAAAAAACGCCAAACTGCAGTGCTGTAGGCTGGCCGTAGCGGCGGCGAACACCGCAGGTGTCAGACCGGTTGCATAGCAACCGGCCTGTCAAAGCCCTCCAATGGGAGGGAGGCGGAAGTGATGACAGATCTCGGTCCTTGTCAGAGCTTAGACAGCTCTGACAGGGGCTGCACCCTGCACAGCCTATCCTGGCTGCCTAAGGGCGGATATCGCAAGTACAGGGCATCTCTGCCCTGACTGTGATGTCACTTCCGCCTCCCTCCCATTGGAGGGCTTTGACAGGCCGGTTGTTATGCAAACGATCTGACACCTGCGGTGTTCGCCGCCGCAGCGGGCAGCCTACAGCACTGCAGTTTGGCGTTTTTTTCTCGGGGGGGCCCCTGCTGGTGAGTAATACACTTATAAGCTTGTTTCTTCTTATTCTTTATACTCTTTCTGCCAGCCCTGACAGCGCAACCGCTGTGACGTCATTGTGACGTCAGGCGGGCTTTTCCCGACCTGTCATTGGCTAGGTTCCTGTATATATTGTGTTTCTGTTATGTACCACTTGTTGTTTGTTATCCCTGATGAAGGGGGCTCGCTGTAACCCCCGAAACGTTGGATTATGGATTATCTGTTCCTGTTTGTACAATTGTACGAATACAGCTCTACTCATCTTCTCACATATATGGAGTGCTGTTTTTTTTTTTTCTTTGCTACCTGTAAATAAGGATAGGGGCATGTATTGCCCACTGCCCATGAATTCAGATACAGTTTTAAAGAAGCTTTATTAAGTAATTGATATAATAAAATTCACTTAGTTGCAGTATATATAAATCTGACTTGACTATCTAAGGTTAGATATTTCTGTATAATCAAAGATAATTAAAGACACTTCACCTAAATCACCGCTGGGAATGACATCTTCTGGTCTAAGTAATATCATCCATCAGTAGGCAGAACCACAAGCTGCAGCATCCCGTCCTTGCTTTGAGAGCTTCTAATCAGCACCGAACAACCTCCCCGTTCTTATACCCTTTGTCCTTCACGCCAACCCAGAATGGCCAGTTCCCTGTCAGCGAAGACATCAATTGGTTAAGATTTCCAGACCAACAAGTCTGCGCTTAACAGTGGTAAGCAGCATCAAGTATAATAAGAAGATATGAATGTGACAACAGGATATAGCTCTACAAACTATGTGTTTTTGCACAAACTCAAGCGATGGGTCAACTAAAGGCTAATTGTTCTAAACAACCATTTTGTCCATCCCTCGCCACATTGCTGTACTGCAACATAAATGCCTTGGGGTGTGCAGTTTTCCATGCATTTGCAAAAATGTGCAACTTAGCCAATTGTATTTAGCAAAATGCTAAGATAATATTTGCTGTTGCAGGCTAATAGCGTTTTGAGTGTTGGGCTCAGGGCTGTTTTTAGCCCTGGACGAAGTGGGCAACTGGCCAAGACACCAATGCACACGGAGAACATGAGGAACCACATCTGTGCACAGCCTGGCACTTAGCTGACACAGCTATGGGCCTTTGTGCAGGGTCTAACCTTAAGGACAACCAGGTGTTACATGGTACTCAACAGACAGCCTGAGCTGTACACTGCAGTCCATATTTTCTTCCCAATCTGTGATCTACCTGAGTCATGGGCAGCCAATAATATCCTAAGTTGAGGAGGTTTATTTTATTGAGGTGTTTTGGGGTCTGTGGGAATTTACTTAGACTGTGCTCATAATTTTTGCATTAGGATAACATAGACTGAAATATATAAGCTGGCTTTAGGAGATACAGAACACAATGGTGGGACAGTTAAAAAGTAATATGAGGTGGGGATTATTGATCAGATGAGTCTGTGGGGTGATTGTGGTGTTTTTTTTACGAAATTGGTACAGGAGATGAAACTGGATCTTGCAGTTCTTCAGCGCAGGCGCATGGCTTAGAGCCACCAAGGGGTCAGTATATGTGGATCTCCACATGGCCAGCTCTATTGCTGTTATGTTGCACTGTACTCTACCCATGCATTTGTGTGGAGATCTCCAAAACATGACCCCTTGATGGATATCCAGGAACATGTTGTGGAACACTGGCTTACAGACTAATGTTAGAAAGGGGGGTTTGTTTTTTTCTCAGTTATCTTAGTTGTGTCAGTTACTGGGGTAGTGGTGTCCTCTACCACAGCCAAAAGCATAGACTACTGTCCGTTTAGGCTAATGGTTCAGATCTGTGCACAGGCTTGTAATACTGACTGACTGCTTTTTTTATCCTCTCCTTGCGTGCTATTTAGCCTGTAGACTGCCCTGTCTGGGTTTGTTTTTGTACAATGCCTGCACAGTCATCCACCCTGGGTGTGCGGTGGGGTGGGTGAAGCATGGAAAGCCCATGAGAGTAGCATTCACACACAGTGACCCTGGATGTTAAATAGGTGTATCTTGTTTTAGAACCACCTTCAATGAAATGCTAACAAAATACTGAGCATTCATGTATGACAAATCTCCCAACTTAAATCACTGTGTTGTCTCCCAGGAGGCACAATAATACACAGCTTGATCCTCTTTTTCCAGATTATTGATGTTCAAACTTGAAATGGAGCCAGCCTGATACTTGTCAGTTTTGAAGCGTTGGTTGTAAGTGGCTCTTCCTTCTGAAATGTAAAGGATGTTTTCCAGACTTGCATTTGTTTTCTGCTGATACCAATAAATCGGTCTTGTTTCCAAGTCAGCACCAAAAATGTTGCACTTAACTCGTGCAGAGGTTCCTTCTTGTCCAGTTTGAGTAATATATGGTTGTTCAATTAAGATGGCTGCATATGTGCCTAAAAATCATAATAAAGTGTTTAAAAAACCTTCTGTGTAAAAGCACAATTAATATAAAGTTAGAAAACATATATATATATATATCTCATAACTTACATGTCCAATAAAAAGGTAAGAGATTGAAACGTGGCATTGTCCACCTTTAAATTCCACGACTAATGCACAGTTCTATTGAGAGGTATTTAAAAAGGAAGAAGGAAGGAATCTTGAGTTCAGACAGATATTCTGAGTACCTCCTATTCAACCAGGTGGCGGGATCTTTCAAGTGCTTACACCCAAATCCTACTCATTAAAGTAACAGTTATGCCACAAACAATATGTGCAGCCTATAAGTGGACTCTCAGTTTAAGACGGTGCTGGCTGGATGTACAGTAAAATGCTCTCATCAATGTAACAGCAGCAGTAGCAGTTTCAGTAGCAGATTTAAGTCTAGCAGAATGTCTAGCCCTTTACATTTCAACCCGATATTTCACTTAATCATAGGAAACAAAGGCGGGGTGGCAGCCGCTCAGACCAATTTATAACTAACCTGAGAGGTGCACGTGACCAGGGAAATTAGGATATACAAGTCTTAAAGGGGCCACAGCACTCAACCCTGTTAGCTTGCAGCCAAACCTATAATGTCTCTAAATCTGGTTAATGTCTCTAAATCTGGTTAAAAACCAGAGGTCTTGGTCAACAAACACTTGCAGAAGTATACTTGTCACGGTTAACTCACCTCGCATTCGGTCCAGCACCGTTTCCGGGCGGCCGGCCAGAGCGCCTCCCATTCAGCGTCCGCGCCGAGCGGCTACTCGGGCGGCTCTGGCTGGAGCAGCGCCAGGCGCGGCCGCCGCCTCTGCTCTCGGGCGCGGCCCCGACTCCTCAGAACGTACTCCTTATGTCCTCTGCCGGCGCTGCACACAGGGCGCCCGCGGGAGGTTAAAATTAAAGGGCCAATGAGCCCAGGTGTTGTTAAAAATTAAAGGGCCAATGAGCCCAGGTGGTTTTGGGCTATACTCCCCTCTGGTTGTTTTGGTCCAATCTGGACCGGGATCATAGTTGGCCCAATCGCACACACACACCCCTCCCTCTCCAATCATGTCTGGATTCCTATTTAGGTGGTACCCCTGCAATGATTCAGTGCCCGTGATAGAGTTTGCTGAGTTTGATTGAATTTCGCCTTTTTAATATTGTTGCCGACCTTGCTTCGTTTGACAATTTTTGTTTGCCGCCTGGACCGACCCTGCCTGAACCCCGACTACCCCTTTGGTGCTGCGATATTGTTGGACTGCCTTCCCGGTATGACCCAGCTTGTCTACGTTGCCCTGTCGGGCCCTTGGTTCATCTGCCTTCACACTCCCGTAAGCTCACATCCTTTGTGCTAACAAGTCCTGGGGGCAACCGTGTCCGGCGAGGCGTATAAAGCGTCCCGGCAAATGGGGGCTTGTCTAGAGGTGAAGCTAGCAGCGGAGATTGGGGGTTGTAAGCTTACTACGAAGGCGGGTATCCCACGGGGCCTTACAATACTAAAGCTGCACCACCAAATTCCAAGGTGCCTCTGTGAGGTGCAGTCCTAACTCTTTGAGAACCCCCTTTGGGACATACAATGCAATAGATAAATTGGGAGCGGCTTACCTGAGTTTGCCCTTTAACCTCGAGTGCAGCACATGGGGTGAAGGAGGTGACGGAGGCGGCTCAGCTTCAGCTGTCCTTCCTTGGCCCTTATGGAATTGTGGCATTGAAGTTTATATTTTAAGCCACATATCTACATTAAAGGAGAGTTGAAGTCGTTTCTAACTGGATTTCCCTTATTTGAGAGCAATTATCATCTATTCTCTCTGGAGGTGTCTGCACCTATTTATTTTAATGCAAAGATTATGTCTTGATCTGGTAAGAGTTTTGTGATACTGGTGACGGGCACGCAACAGTGGACATCACATATGTTTCTAATTGGGACATATTCACTAAATCATTCACTTAATGAGCTCTGTGTTTTAATAATTTTTGGATTTGTTTTGGACTTTTTTGGACTTGAGTCACACACGTTGAGCTTTTCACTGTAGGATTATTATTTAGCGCGGTATTTGTTAAACAACTTGTTTGTTTATTTTTTATCTTACTGGAGACCCTGCTGTAGCCCATTCTGTCAGCTGAAAAAACGGCACAAACCAATTACTGGCACAAAAGGCTGCTAACGGAAATGACCCTGTTAGTGCATTAGTGGCCATGTGGTGACCCTAGCAACAGCCAGGGGTCCTCCAGAGTCCTGAGGGCCCCAGGCAGCTGCCTAGTTTGCCTGCCCCAAATGGCGGCCCTGCAAAATTGGATAGCGTGAAGACAGCAAGTTCAGTTTTTTTCCACCCTTAGTTTAAGGGAAAGATATTACATAAATTAAAGCGGTCCTTTACTCTGAATAAGTCTATCTTATATGTTTCCCATACTCTGTACACAAATTGATCACATTAAAAATCATCCTACCTGCATTTACTGCATGTTATGAGCCTTTAAACATCCAAGATGGTGGCTCATGGAACATCAGGCAGCCTGCAAGGCAGGAAGTGCCTTCTGACTGTGATGCTCTGCATTCTGGGATTGCTGACCTTTTCCTGACCCTAGCTCTGCTCTGTCTGAGCAAAGCACAGCTATAACCTGCCCCCTGTACTTTATCCCACTCTCCTCTCCTCAGTAAGTGTGATGCTTCTGAGTCAAGATGGCGACGCCCATATCCTAAAGTCCTGAACAGAGCTGCAGCCTGGTGGGGGAAAGAATAATAAGTAAGTGACTAAAAAATTAAAATATATTAACGTTAGATGCTGGGGAATCGTTTTATTTTTAGTATACAGTACATCCTGCTCCAAATCTAATACTTACAGTTGGGATATACTCCGCCAGATGGCGCTGGACTGCAGGGACATCGAAAATAGGCTCCTCCCGGCCCCTCAAATACCCAGGGACCTCCCACAAATCTCCAGAATTTTCTCTGCAGTCTGGCTGCAAAGAACGAGAAATTGGCTCTCTACACGCAGGTGAGCGGGGCTATTAGCCTGCGGCCCTGTAGGACTGCGCTGGTCGGGTGAAGGTAGGCAGCACCGCTGTCAGGTGCTTAGGAGCGCTGCTCCACCGCAATTCCCCCACCAAAGGGTAGGCGGTTCAGGCTTATGGTGAGCCTCTATGGGATGCCCCTCCTGCACTATTGCCCCTTGCCCCTGCCTATCGGTGGGCCCTATTTAAGTGGCTGCTGTCCTCCCTCATCCTCCTTGTAGTCTTCGGGGGAAAAGAGGGGGGGGTGTGTATGTGTATAGATATGTATGTTATGCAGTCTGTGCTTTCACTTTTCACATGTCTTTATTCTTGTGTCAGCCGCTGCGCTGACTTGTCTTTATTGCTTTCAAATTGGCTTGGCGGCGGCATTACCTCAGGCGCTGGTGCGCCATCATTGACTGTTGGCCTTTCTGGCTTCGTGCTCTTTGGGGGGGGGGCGGGCCCGTCTTTGGCGCGTTTCGCCCCTCGAGGTATACTGACGCCATCTTTTCTGACTTGGTTGGCCTATGCGCGACAGACTCCTACCTACCGCGGTCCGTAAGTGCCCTTGCGGGCGACTTTATCTGCTTCACTTTTGTTACGATGTACTTAAGGTCTTGTCTGCTTATGTCTTTCAGGCGGGACGAACCCTTCTTGGCTTCTCCCGGCCCTGTTTTTAGTATATTACTTGTAGGCCTTGTATAAATTATCCCTAGCGGGTTATTGGGGCATCCAGGGTTGCTATATAGCGTTATTCCCTATCGGCGTATAGCGCCGCTATAATCACCATATGGAGGCATCCCAGGATAATGTTACCGGGGTCCCTTTGGGACAAGACCGGCTGTGTGTAGCGTGTGGGCAGCCTCATGCTGACGCTGAGAAGGCGCGGGTCTGTGTACCCTGTGCTGAGCAGGTGCTTGCATTGCAATCTGGCCTGCCAGTGGCTGCACCTCGTTTCACTTCACCTACTCCCCCAAGCTTAAATCTCACTCCTGCTGAGTTGCATACTAGTGGGGATTCTCAGCCTGATCTGTCTTCTAGACTGGCTACTGTTGAACAGATTATTGTGAAGTCTTTAACGCGTAAGGCCCCTGCTAAGAAGCGGCACTTGACGCCTAATGTTACTGTTTTCCCTATGGGAACTGAGGAGTTTTGGAATCTGTGTGGCTATACCCCGTCTGATGAAGGGGAGCTCTTTTCTGATTCAGGCTCATCTGATGAGAGACCAAGGGGTCATGACGATTCTGGCTCTGACCCCTGGGCCCCGGATGACACTGACAGATTATTGACCCAGATTTTTGAGGTTCTGTCCATCTCTCTCCCTGTTGAGGCTCCCAGGCAAAGAGGGGAGCTTTTCCATACAGCAAGATCACGTTTGGAATTTCCAGAGCAGGCACATTTCCATAACCTTGTGCTCAAGGAATGGGAGCACCCCAGTAAACTTCCCGGGGTTCCAAATAGTTGGGATAGGAAGTATCCTTTTCCTGCTGATGGGGTTAAATGTTGGTCATCCCCCCCCCCCCCCCCCCGAGGTGGATGCCCCGATCCTAGGGCTATCTAACACCTCTGTCATGCATTCCCCTGATTCTGCTACCCTGTGGGATGCCGAAGACCGGCGTATTGATCAGCTGGCATCCCACGCCTTTGCATGTGCGGGGACGGCGCTGCGCCCGGTCTGTGCCTCTGCCATTACTGCTGTGGCCACTAGAACCCTTATCAGAAATATGCTCGATAGTGCCCCTGATGATTTGCCTTGTGAGGTGTTTAATGCACTCTCCAGTTGTGATGTTTTGTAAATTTTGTCCTATCAGCATTGGATGACACCATCAGAATGTGTGCCAGAACTTCTGCCCTCATGGTGGCTATACGCCGCTCGGTTTGGCTGCACCAGTGGGCTGCTGACAATGCTGCCAAGAAGGCCCTCACTAGGTTTCCCTTTAAAGGACTGCGTCTGTTTGGAGACCGCCTGGACCTTTTTGCTAAGGGAGGCAGGTTACCCCAGCGCAGGCGGCAACCTCGGCCCTTTCGGGGTCAGGGTTCCTTCTCCTCCCCTTACCGCGGTGCAAGACAGGGAAGGGGGTTGTCTTTCCCTGGGGCCCGGGGAGATTTCAGGGGTAGAGGCAGAAGACGTGGACGTCCTGGCTCCTCCTGGGGTCCCAAAGCTAAATCCTCTCCCAAGCCCCCTCAGGCATGATGGGGCGCCCTCACCCATCCGGGTGGGGGGGCGGCTGCAGCACTTCGCTCACGTCTGGAGGCAGATCCTTTCTTGCCCTTTCCTGGGAGACGGTCACCACGGATGCCAATCTGTCAGGTTGGGGGGGTTTCTGGAAGTCCCTGCGGTTCCAGGGGAGGTGGGGCCCTCAGGAGGCCCACACACCTATCAATGTCTTGGAGCTGCGAGCGATCAGGTTAGTTCTGGCTCGATTGACTACTCATCTTCAGGGCCTGCCTGTTCAGGTGCGCTCGGACAACCAGACGGCAGTTGCCTACATCAATCATCAGGGAGGGACCCGGAGCAAGGGGGCCCTCCAGGAAGCGTCTCGGATCCTGACTTGGGCGGAGGCCAATGTCCCCTGCATTTCAGCTGTGTACATCCCGGGGGTGGAAAATCACCTGGCGGACTCTCTGAGCAAGGGGACCTCTCGCCAGGGAGAATGGTCCCTGTGCAGCAGGGTGTTTCAATCTCTGTGTCACCGTTGGGGCCAACCAGATGTGGATCTGTTTGCGTCCCGCCACAATCACAATCTGCCAGCTTTTGTTTCTCTGTCCAGGGATCCTCTGGCCCTGACCTCGTATGCGCTAGCAATGTCATGGAAGGACTTTCAGTTCCTGTATGTCTTCCCCCCAATTTCCCTGCTGGGCAGGGTTCTGCGCAAGATTGCTCTGGAAGGGGTGCCAGCAATTCTGGTGGCCCCCAGGTGGACAAGAAGAGTGTGGTTCGCAGGCGTGGTACAGCTGGCAGTAGATCAATACGCTCTGCCCTTGGTGCCAGATCTGATCACTCAGGGCTCACTACGCCATCCCAATTTACAAACTCTGGCTTTGACGGCTTGGCTGCTGAAACCTCCATCTTGATGGAGAAGGGGTTGTCTTCCTCAGTTGTGGATACTTTGATTAAAGCTAGGAAGAAGTCTTCCTCTTCCATTTATTACAGGGTTTGGCATGCCTACATTGACTGGTGTGAGTCTAGGTCTCTTCCCTGTCGTGTGTTCTCTATTCCCAGGATTCTGGAGTTCCTGCAGCATGGGTTGGAGATGGGGCTCCAACTCAGTACTCTGAAGGGTCAGGTGTCTGCCCTGGCTATTTTTTTCCAGAAGTCCTTTGCTCAGCACCCTCTGATCAGGACTTTCTTCCAGGGGGTCACTCATGTGCGTCCCCCACGTAAACCTATGGTGCCTGTTTGGGATTTGAACTTGGTTCTGTCAGCCTTGCAGGGTGCTCGCTTTGAACCTGTGCAGGATGCTGCCTTGGCCATTCTTACATTCAAGGTTGTGTTTCTGGTGGCTATCACTTCTGTCAGGCGTGTGTCTGAGTTGGCGGCGCTGTCCATTCAGCCCCCTACTATGAGAGGCACCAGGACAAGGTGGTGTTTCGTTTCAAACCTGATTTTCTGCCTAAGGTAGTGTCTGCTTTTCATTTGAATCAGGATATTGCTCTTCCTCCTTTGTGCCCTAATCCTAGCAATGCTAAGGAGAGGGTTTTGCACTCTTTGGATGTGGTTAGGTGTCTGAAGTACTCTCTGGTGGCTACTGCACCTTTCAGGAAAACTGATGCTCTTTTTGTGGTCCCTTCTGGTCCTAGGAAGGGTTTGGCTCCTGCCAAGTCTACTATCAGCAAGTGGATTTGTCAGGCTGTGATTCAGGCCTACTCTGCTAACGGAATGAATCCTCCCTTCCGCCTTACTGCTCACTCCACTCGTGCTATTGGTGCCTCTTGGGCTTTTCAGCACCAGGCTTCTGTTGAACAAGTTTGCAAGGCCGCTACTTGGTCTTCTGTTCATGCCTTTTCAAAGTTTTACAAGGTTGATGTTAGGGCCTCAGCTGATGCTGTTTTTGGCCGCAAGGTTCTGCAGGCGGCAGTGGTTTAAACTGCCTGCTGCTAATTTTTCTTGGGGATCCCACCCTACTTTATGGACACTGCTATTGGATGTCCCAACTGTAAGTATTATATTTGGAGCAGGACGTACTGTATACTAAGAATAATACAATTCTGTGATTACTCACCTGTAGAATTGGTATTATGAGTATACAGTACGTCCTGCTCCAACCCTTGGTTTTGCATTATCTTGGATCCCCTGTATGGTGATTGTTATAGTTGATAGTTTGGATTGTTTAATGCTCCCGGCTTCTCCTTAACTGCTTTTCAATGCTGGGGATTTGTGGGAGGTCCCTGGTTATTTGAGGGGCCGGGAGAAGCCTATTTTCGATGTCTCTGCAGTCCAGCGCCATCTGGCGGAGTATATCCCAACTGTAAGTATTAGATATGGAGCAGGACGTACTGTATACTCATAATACCAATTCTACAGGTGAGTAATCACAGAATTGTATTTTTAAGGTTTGGGGTTTTCAATAAATCATGGTGAAGGTCTGGTTTAAGCGTTAGTTTAATGCATAGATGTGGACCTCAGAAGAATATGTGAGTATTATCTGTGTAAAACTGGTGTTGGAAGCCAAATTAATTTATACATTTTCCAAGACCATAGATCGAAACTGCAAGATCTTGAATTCCTAGGAAGGCCAGTATCTGGAGTGGAAAGGAATGGTCAGTAGTATCAAATGCAAAGGCTAGGTAAAAAAAAATTAGATTGGAATAGCTTCGGATTTTAGTGAATTGTTAGTGACTTTGTTGAAGGAGGTTTTAATAGAATGATTAGAGCAGAATCCAGATTAGAGAGTGTCAAGTAAAGAGGTAAGCCAAACAACACCCTTTCATATGCCACCCCCCACCCCCCCCAGGGCAATTCAGATTGATGCACATAAAAATTAATTTACCTGTTTGTAACTCCTGCCATGGTGAGTTGTACCCCCTCAATGGCGTTCTATGGACCTGCCAGTAGCCTGCAAAGTGGAAGTGCTGCAAGGACTTCTGTCACTGTGTATATGGGTTGTGTAAGTCAAACCAGACAACACAAATGGGAAGTTGAGAAAGGAAGTCACTGGGTGGTGTCAAGTGGCCGCTACCAGGAGAAAATTGGTGAGGCGGCATTTCAGCAGAAAATGCATGAGCACATTTGGGTCACAATTATTCAGTATTATGCATGCAGATGGGGTAATTTTGGGGGAGTTTTTTTTTTACTGTACATGACTGTAGATCGTGTAGGTTTAAGAAAGAAATAGCATGGCAATTCTGAGTAAACATGCGGCAGTTTGTATTCAAAACGCTGTAATTGGCAAGGACGAGTGATGGGTGCATGTTGCTAAGGAAAGGTTAAAAAGAGGTATGAGGTCAGTTAAGTGATTAGGGAATTAAGGAGGAGAGGAGGATAGTCCCTGTTACGCAATCTAACAAATATGCAACAAAGTGAAGTGTGTTGGGGGGTTGTCAGGGGGTAGTTGATTTAAGGGGAAAAAGTTGTGATATTGTTGATTCTGTCTTTGAAAAAATGTGTTTTGATGTGATTTGAGAGTAGGTAGGTAGGTAGAGGAGGTAGAGGATAGAGCAGAGAGCTGAAGGTTTTGAATAGTTGAGAGGGGTTGGGGGAACCTCCTGTGTCCTGGCTTCTCTGCTGGGAGTGGGGGAATGGCACTTGTGCATTATTCCTTGCACTAGTAT
This sequence comes from Gastrophryne carolinensis, assembly GCA_027917425.1. Taxonomy (NCBI): domain Eukaryota; kingdom Metazoa; phylum Chordata; class Amphibia; order Anura; family Microhylidae; genus Gastrophryne; species Gastrophryne carolinensis. The sequence goes on along the minus strand of CM051239.1, from coordinate 191,890,241 downwards.
ATACCTGTGCTAGTAAAGTAAAGTATATTGCTTATGAACATGATAGTTAGCAAGAATAAGAGCATTTATTTACATAAAGCATGGATGCAATACAGTTAGTAGTGTATAGGTAACCCCTTTGTTTTCCACAGGTTGTCCACGTTCAGGTTGTTTGGCTAGTGGGTTTCCCCTGTTGTAGCAAGTCTTTGGGTGTTTTGCTTCTGTCCTTAGTTTGTAGCAAGTAGAGTACCCCGTTTGTAGCAAGTGTCCCAATAAGACGCGTTTCACCTGTCCGGTTTCCTCTGCGTATGGGGTGTCCTAATGGTAATGATGAAGGGCTTTTTTATATTATTCTGATTTAGATACATGGGTGATTTTCAGACCTTGTTAATACACATAGAAAAGATGCTCAGGTGCCCACCCCCCCTGAATTTGGTGTGTCCTTCAGGCAGCAGTGCATCCTACATTGGGATGTCCCTGGGTTAGGGACCAATCACCGATGCGCAGTTTAAAACAGTGTGCAGACTGACTATACCTTCCAGAGGAGACTTAGAATCACTTCATTAGCTGATGGGTACCACCCCGCACACTGCCGCCACCCACTCTGGATAGCTACTTCTGCTACAAATCGCTTCTAAGTTTGCTGCGTTTTTTTCCACTTGGTTACTACAAGATGCTTTTTTTTGAACTGCTAGCCTTTGTCTATGCGTTTCAATAATACTGTGTAAGGGACTTGTCACATATCCATCTTGATTTTACATATTTTATATTTCTAGGGCACATCCTGACCCCTAGTGGCCATAGTGCTATATGTTCTCACTACTTGTCTTTATACTTGTAATAGCAATTGTTAACCATTACCTGTAAGATGCATTGTTTAATTGCTTTTCCTGCAATTTTTTGAAATTAATATTTCAATACAAAACCATCATTAGGAAACATTTTGGTTGTTCAATAGCTATTCTTTGTTGTTTCAGTTCCTGCTGGGCATATCAGAACCCATTGCAAAGAGATTCCTTAAACCGGACCTTCACCGTGATTTAATGAAAAGCCCAAACTCTTAAAAAACAATTCCTCAGCATCTAAAATTAATATATTTTACATGTTTAGTCACTAATTTATTATACTTTCCCCCACTGGGCTGCAACTCTGTTCGGGAATTTAGGATACGGGCGCCGCCATCTTGACTCAGAAGCATCACACTTACTGAGGAGAGGAGAGTGGGATAAGGTACAAGGGGGCGGGTTATAGCTGTGCTTTGCTCAGACAGAGCAGAGCTGGGGTCAGGGAAAGGTCAGCAGTCCCAGAATGCAGAGCAGCACAGTCACTTCCTGTTTGCAGGCACTTCCTGTTTGCAGGCTGCCTGCAAAAATGGCAGCTTCCATAAGCCGCCATCTTGGATGTTTAAAGGCTTATAAAATGCAGTAGATGCAGGTAGGATGATTTTTAATGTGAGCAATCTGTATGTACAGGGTGTGGGAAACATATAAGATAGACTCTTATTTAGAGTGAAGGTCCGCTTTAAGATAATTTTTATGTTCATATAGGTGTGCACTATCTGAAATTTTGTGTTAACTATGTCTCCTTTATATTTCACTTTATTTTCTTGGATTGTTTTTTTTTTTTTTGTATGGTGTCTTTTTTCCCTGTGGTTCCCTAGTGGGGAGCTGGAGGGAGAGAAGCATAGTGGTATTAAGGAAGGATTGCTGGGAAGGGCTGACTAATTAATATCAAAATCCATTCCAAATGGGAGTAGACCTCCCCTAAACCTGTTAACCCAAAGACTTTGCAGTAGAATATAATATCAATATTCATCTAAAAATACAAATTTAATTTTTTATAACCTAAGACAAACTTCATAGCCACTATGAGCTGACAGTCTCACTGAGGCCGGTATATGCTGCTGCTTTCAATTTATATATACATATATACTTTGTAGATCCCCTCCCCCTTCTAATAGTTGGGTGTATCCTATCTAAGTCCTGTACTTCCAGACATCTAAGGTCCTTGTTATGCTTTATCCAAAAATGTCTCCCCGCTGGGGTCTTAAGATGACCTGTTTTGATAGCATAGTGGTGCTCAAATATATCCTCTGTTTCAGTTTACGATTAGTTTTACCTACATAATATCGGCTGCATGGGCACATTAACAGATATACCACATGAGATGTAGTACAGTTGATATAGTGCTTGGCCCGGAGTTGGTATTTTACCCGGTACTCTAACCTCCCTGCCCTGGTTCATATATTGACAGGTGGAGCATCCTCCACATCTATATGTGTGGTTTTGCAACATAATGACTCTTGATTAATTTATCCCTCAGATTTTTAGCCTTATGGTAGATTATTAGGGGCAAGGCGCAAGAATGTTTTTCAGTTCAGTATTGTGCCAATGTTTATTAACTATCGCTTTAATGTTTGAGCTCATATTCGTATAAGTCAGCATTTGTGGGCTGCTCGCTATGGTCTTTTTGTAGGTCTGTTTTAGTATGCTTTAGCTATATCCTCTGGCCTTAAGTCTTGTCCTTATGTCTCGTGCTGCATTCTTGAAATCTTGCAGGTGCAGTTCTTTTCGCCCTAACATAGAGGATACTTTGAATTAGTGGGCAGTGGTGTAACCTTGATGCTCTAAGAATAGTATTCCCAACTGAACTTTTTCTGTACAATTTAGTTGAGATCTGCCCCTCAGGTGAGATATACAAATCCTGACCTGTGACCTGTTGTAGGCTATAGTCCAAAGTAAAAGTGGGAGTGCCTCCAGGGGTACCGTCATATCCTCCAGGATCTGTAAGATATGGATGGTGTCCTTCATGTGGAATTGCAGTTCATTCACAAAGGGTTACCTCCCTCTCTGCTTTTGCTAAGGGAAAGAACCAGAGGTTCATATACTTAATTTTATACAGCTATTAAAATAGAATATTTTGAAAGTTGTTTGTAATAGTATATGGTTTACTTTCTCTTCTGATGTATGGGCTGATTCAAAGCAATCAGGAGCTCGATATTTTTCAGACTTAGAGAAGACTCTACTTGTCAGCTGACTGTATGTGTGCTTTCTCCACCCCCAAAAGTTTGATAATAGAAAGCCTACTGAACATTGTTTGCCCTCCTATATAAGTTTGACAGCTGTTTTTTTCTTTTTTTCTTTCTGCTAGTAGGCACAGTTTTTCACCCACTGGAGGGAGGGAGGGGAAGAATTGATTTGAGTTTGTTTGGTAGGTGGAAGGGCTTTTTTCCTTGCCCTTTTCCTTTTCCCCTTTTTTCTCTCTCCTCAGTTCTGTGTTTCCAGGTCGGAAGCACAGGAGAGTTTGTCTCTCCATACCTCAGGATTTCCAGGGGACAGCCTCTGGCCCAGGTGCTTGGAAATCCCAGGAGGCAGAGGTCTCTGGGGGGCTCCATTTTACAGTGTTCTGGGCCAATAGGGAGGCAAGCTTCTTTAAACGGAGTCCTTGATAGGGTAAGAGAACCTCTATTAGGGCTCCAGGGTAGGTATAGGCTGTTAGATAGTCTAGTTGCTACCTGCGCCTGCATCCCGGGCTGCATGGACTGAGTGTGTGCGCACGCAGACCCATGAAAAACCGGCGGTGCTAGCAGCGGCTGGAGCGGGGACAGTGAGCGGGGTTTGGTTACCCTACCCTCTCGCTGCCCACTGCTCGGCTGGTGGCCGCAGCGTGAAGTTTATGTAAGTATATATATTTTTTTACATTCGCTCAGTAAGACACACTGACATTTCCTCCCACTTTTGGGGAAAAAGTCTTATAAGGCGAAAAATACGGTATATTTTGCACATCAAAATTGTTCATTGGTAGTTTCAAGCCCTTCCTTTTGGTCTGTCAGCAGCTCCCCACCTGTTCACAAAGCTTTTGGCGAAAGCTGTCTCAATCAAGAGACAAAAAGTCTAAAAATGAGGGGATTGAATTCTTAATTTTGTCAGACTGAGAACAAAAGATCCAATTAGACCTGGAATATACACTGAATTTTATGGCCAAATTGGGTTTGTTGATCAACTTTTAAAAAACGGTCGGTACAGAGAAAACTTTTTGTAGTAGACGAGGAATAACTAGCTTTATCAATAATAGATCTTATGAAGGCATTGGGGTTGATGACTATACCTGCAGTCCCTTGGGCACAGTTTCACTCAAGGAAATTACAGGTTTTTCTTCTTCAGTCCTGGAACACAGCACCGAACACTCTGGATATGAAATTGCCTCTGGAGGTAAAAGCATGCCTTCTTTGGTGGACTTGCCCTGGCAACTTATTGCAGGAAACATTCTGAAGGCATAAAAATCCAGTTTTGTTGACCACAGATGCAAGTGCATAGGGTTGGGGTTCACTATATAGCATATATTTCTGCCTGGGCCAGTAGCAGGACGCCTCCCTGTCCTCAAATCAGACTTCTGGCTGTGAAGCTGGCTTTGGTTTTATTTCAGGATCTACTAATGCAGAAAGACGTGAAAATTCTTTCAGACAACTTTTATATCAACAAACAAGGTGGAACAAGTGCCAAATCCCTACAAGATATTTTTCGGGACATCATTTCTTGGGTAGAAAAACATTTCTGGTCAATCCAAGCTGTACATATAAAGGGGCAGGAGAATCAATCAGCAGACTTCTTAAAGTGGACCAAAACCCAGGATTTTGACTATTCTGGGTTTTGGTCCTTGCCGATGGGGTGCCCCCAGGCACACACCCTGCTAAAAGGAAAGTGGGGATGCAGCCGTAGCTTATGAGAGTTTCCGGGTGACCTGGGGGGTTTCACACAGTGAGGCATCCTGAACCTGGATGCCCTGTGGGGAGGGAATTCAGCAGCCCTGGAATCTTATAGATTCAGGGCCAATAGGGCATGGGGTTTGATCCATTTTAAGCAGATTCCAGGTATCGGAAGCAGAGGGTAGTAGATCTTTTTTTGCCAGTAGGAACAATGAAAAACTGCCTCAATCAGAATCAGGGAGCAGAGGGCCTGGATGCCCTTTCTCAAGTATGGGCGAAGAATCTTCTTCATGGCTTCCCTCCGATACAGTAAATTCCTCTGGTACTACAAAGAAGCAAGGAACAAAAAGCAACAGTTATCATGGTCTGTCCCTTCTGGCCCAAGTGGGCCTGGTTCCAGAGTTTATTGAACCTAGCGTCCAGGGAACCTTTGAGTCTGGGGCTAATTCTGCATCCATCCCCAGAGAAGTTAAGTTTGGCAGCTTGGATCCTGAAGTCCCCCTGTTAGAAGTCAAGAGTTGTTCCTCGGAGGTCATTAAAGCTTTGCTGCAAAGTCGTAAACCTGTCACTAGGAGAATTTGTCACAAATTTGGTGAGTTTTTCCCAATGGAAAAGTCAAAAGGTTTTAGTGGCTGACACTTCTACTACCCGGCTGATATTAGATTTCTTTCAGAATGGTCTAGTTTCCTTATCTCTTTTCCTAATCAGATCCCTGAAAATGTAGTTAAAAGATTTTTCATGTTCCGTGCCACTAAAGAGAAAGACTATTCCACCATGGGACCTTTCCTTAGTTCCAGATAAGCGGCCTTATCAGCAAATATTAGTGTTATATATAAAAAAGGATCCTTTCTCAATGTAATGGATTTCGTCCCCTGTCCTTACTAAATCCTTACTAAATGCAGATATTAAGACAATTGCAAAACATCTAGATTGAACCATTTGTTATCATCGTTGATTGATTCATTGAGTGATCAATCTGGATTCATAATTAAAAGACAGGAAAGAGACAAGAACCCTTAATAGAGAGAAAGACAACAATGGAACCCCTTCTTTATCCTGTCCATGGATGCAGAGAAGGCATTTGATAGGATAGAGTGGGGGTCATGGAAATAGTCCTGAGACATATTAGGCTTAGCAAAGTGATGATGAAAAATAGGCTTGAAAAATAGGAACAAAACATGCTGTAGAGAGTGAGAGATATAGAAAGGACCTTAACAGAGAGCAGGTTTTTCTATTGAATAGTAAGACTCCATTGGCAGTTAAAATCCAATAGAGACAGGATATAAATAGTTGACACAATGGTATTATATTCTGGTGAAATGTAATAGGATGTCCCCCCAGGACCTTCAAAAAATGCTGGAGATGCGGGGAGGAGGAGGATGGATCCTTTATGCACTTGTTCTGGGAGTGTAGAAAACGTAAACCCTATTGGAAAGAAATACATAGATTAATGAATGGGATAGAAGTGGGTAAATTGAGTTTTGATCCAGCCGTCTTTTGCACCTGAATAGCATAAGTGAAATATAATAACTCCATATCCTTCTGATTAGTAAATGCAGCTAGAGGGATGAACCTGAGATTCTGGAAACAACGAGGAACGAATAGTTAAGAGAAATAGCTGAAAAAGGAGTGATGGAAGAATTAACAGCTACTATTTATAGGAGTGAGGAGAGAGATACAAAAGAGATGGTTGCTCCGAGGAGAGGGGGGGGGGGGGGGGAGGAAAACGTTGTCTTTGCCTTTATTTTATTTTATTGTATTTATTTATTTTTCTATTTCCCCCTTTTTTTGGGACTTATTTTGAATGGGAGTGGATTAGGAGAGGTAAAGTTGGGGAGTGTGTGTGTGTGCGTGTGTGTGTGTTCAGCCAAGTTCAACCATGGGACGGGGGGTTGGGGAAAGTTATTTTTATTTTTTATTTTTTAACTGATAACAGCTAATAGTAACTATTAATGTTACTTTCTGCTAGAAAAGCATATAGGGGGGCGTGGCCGGACATGAACGGCTGAGGACGTGTTTCTGGAGAGCTCCCTTCGGATGGCTGAAATGTATCCATTTATACTGCCATCTCAGCCAGATCTAGAGCCCCTGACCTGATGGCGAAGAAGAGAAAGGGGCAGAGGGCATCACCATCAGCCCAGACCAAAAAAATAAGCTCCTACCTGACAGATCGTGGGAAGAATGAGAGCGGGTCCCAGGTATCCAAGATGGCGGTGGAGACGAGGTGGGAGGCGCCTGCCGAGCGTGGCATGATGGAGGAGATCGGAGAGGCTGGCCCCGGGGAGGCGTCGTCGGCAGCCCACAGTGAAGTGTCGGCGGGTCGGGCGAGACCGCGGGACAGGAGTCCTGGCTGCGAGGCATCGAAGAAGCGGCAGGAGGGGCAGCGAGGCTCGGCGGGCGACGTGCCGGGGCATCGAGATCGCGGGCGGCATGGAGCCACCTGAGCCGCTGGCCGCAGAGCCGCGAAGAACGGCCCGCACTCCGGAGGCGGAGGAGCCGCAGCCCGGCGGCGGATGGCGGGCCTCGGATGACGCCGAACACGCAGCTGCCGGAGGTGAGACGGGGAGGGGATGGGAGCAGAGCGGCCCGCAGCGAGACTCCCGCGTGCTGCGGAGGCGGCTTTTTCCCCCGGAGTCCCCCCTCCCTCCCAACCATAGTGATCCGAGCCTAAGGGCAGGGCAGCAGGGGCAGGTTGCAGGACAGTGGGGGGAGGACGTCCAGGAGCCGGATGGCTGGGGGTCCTCGGAGGGGGGATCCCCCTCTAATACACAGCACATGTGCGGTACCACAGTTGGGGTGGATGGGGACGGCCGGCCGGATATGATGGGGTGCCTGGCCTGGAGCAACACCTCGTCGCCCCCTAGTTCAGCCTGCATGCCAGCCGGGGTCCCTGACGGCCCGGCATCCCCAGGGGACCGGGTCATGTTCTCTGCCGCTCACCTGGGTCCGATCTCTCCCCACATCAACCCACCAAACCCAGACCCGGTGATCCGCGCCGGAGGCCCTCAGTCAGGGGAAAGGATCTCACTGGAAAGGGACATTCAGGGCCCTTACACCCCCTCGTGGTGCTCTGGCTCGGGTCCGGAAGCGAGCACACTTCGATCCACGCGTGAAGGCTTTCCTGGCCTGGATGTGGCCCATGACCGGCTAGGGCGAGGTCCCAGCCCAAGTACGCAACATACCCAGGTCTGTGGGACCCCCTCTAACACAAAAAAAAAAGGGGGTCACAGGGGAACATTTGAATGCGGAGACGAGACAGTGTTCCTCCGGGGTGCGGAAAATTAAAGCACTCCCCACTAAAGCGGACCTGGAGGCCTTCATATTGCAAGTGGAGAGCACCTTTAAGAAGGACATTTTAGATCTGCAAAATTCTGTGGAAAACTTGGACTCTAAAGTGGTTGGCCTGGAGCAGTCGCAGCAAACGTCCCTGCAAAGAATAGAGGCCCTGGAGAGAAAGGTGTCTCGCCAACAATCCCTCTCCCAAGCCACGATTCTACACCTGGACGATCTGGAGAACCGGAGCCGTCGTAACAACATCCGGGTGAGAGGTCTACCGGAGGCCACTGGGCAAGAGCAGCTTCAGCACACAGTCACTGGCATCTCCTGAACCGCCCTCCGGACTCAGAAATCGTGATGGATCGTATCCACAGGGCGCTCGGTCCCAAACCTTCTGATCCCAGCCGTCCCCGTGATGTGATATGCCGTTTGCATTACTTCCAGGTGAAGGGTGAAATAATTTAGAAGGCCTGGGAAAAAGGCCAGATAAGCTTTGATGGGGCGTCAATACAGTTATTTCCAGATGTTTCCAGGAGATCCCTACAGATGCGCCGCCTCTTGAAACCTCTACTGGCAAAAATCCAGGAGAGCGGGGCCTCATATCGATGGGGTTACCCATTCCACCTATTGATTCGGAGGAATCAGTGTGTGTTCGCCCTGCGTTCTCCAGAGGACCTCCCGGAACTGTTTTCTTTTCTGGACACCCCTCCGATGGATGTTCCCAACTGGTTGGACGTTCCACCCCCTTCCGCCCCTCAGGCCCTGAGGGTATGGCAACCACCCAGACCGCGTCGCGAGAGGAGATCCGGCCCAGCGCGTAGAAGAAGCAATGAGAGGAGGGCTGCGCCCCGTCGTCCTGTGGACAACGAGATATAGAATGCCTCTCTGAATGCCCCTGATATCCTTAACATAACAATGTTTTCCTCCCCTTAGGTTCTCACACTCATAACTTGAGTACTTTGATTGCCTCTTTGAACGCTCCTGACTTCCTTTGCATGTTAATTTTTCTTACCTCTCAGGTTCTCATCGCCTGGTCATGCTCCAGTAGACTGATTATCTGTCTGCCCTGGGCACCGTCCACTTAGCGGTCCCTGCCTCCGGCGGGTTCTCGTTGGTGGGGGGGTCCCGGGGGGGGGGGGGGGGGCTCCGTGCGCCTCAGCTGGGCGACCGCCGGACGGACTCTTCCTTTGGACATGTAATACCGCCATGACGTCCTCCAACCAGCCTTCCTGGTTGATTTATCGGCACCTTACTGTCCCGCCTCCCTTCCGTCCCGTGCGCCCGGCTGGGGCGGGCGCGCCCCCGCCCTGGCCTTTGACCATCCGATGAGGGTATGTTTATGTTCTTGCATTGGCTCTATTGGCCCATGGTTGGTTATGACCCATTGTTGCTGCACTCCACCGGGTGCAGATATAGTTGAATTATGCTGTGGCCAGCCGAGGGGACCTCCTTGTCCCGTTCTGATTCGCCGCTCACCCACAGTAGACCTGTGCCTCACCTCCCCAACGCCGCTTGGTGGGGGGCACACGTTTGGAACAGTGTTTTGTTCCCTTATAGGGGGTGTGCCTTAGGCATCCTCTGGTAGTTAATTCTTCGTTCTCCTTTCTTTCTTCTCTCTCCCCTTACCTCTTGTGCTTTACCCTCTTGTGTCCTCCTTATCCTCTGTCCCACCCCCATCCTCCCTCTCACCCACCCCCCCGCCTCTGATACTGGACCACGCGTCGGTCACTAATAGCTGACCCCGGGGTTCCCCTCTGCGTGCAAGCATGTCCACAGTAAAGTGCACCTCCCTCAACGTCAAGGGTCTAACCTCCCCCTTTAAGAGAACCTCTGTCCTTAGGGAACTGAGGCGCATGCACACTCAGATTGCTTTTATACAAGAAACTCACCTCAAAGTCGGCAAGTCCCATAATCTTACTGACCGCCACTTTAAAACTCAATATATTTGCCCCTCACCTGACTCAAAATCTAGGGGGGTTGCCATCATCCTGGCAGGGTCTCTACCCTGGACACATCTCGAGACTCTCGCAGATCCCGAGAGAAGGTTTCTCTTTGTGAAGGGAACACTTTACTCCCTAAATATAACCCTAGCAACATGTTACTGTCCCAACTCTAATCAACACAAGTTTCTCCATTCCACCCTAGAGAAACTTGCGACCTTCGTTGAAGGGGTCCTTCTGGTAGGGGGGGATTTTAACTTAGTCTTGGATCCTGGGCTGGACACCTCTAGGGGGATCTCACACTTGCCCTTCTCTATGCTTAAAAAAATCAAGGCCCTTCTCCACAGAAACCAGTTGATGGACACATGGCGGACCCTCATTCCAAGGGAGAATGACTATACGTTCTTCTCTGCACCTCATAACTCTTACTCACGTATAGACTTCTTCCTGATCCCACATAGGTTTCTACACCTGGTAGTTAGCATGGACATAGGCCAGATAACCATCTCAGACCACGCGCCTGTCTCGGTTACCCTCTGCATCCCGGACACCCCACCCCTCAGAGGCCAATGGAGACTTAACAACTCTCTTTTGCAGGACCCTGAGGTCAGGGACGATATTCACAAGGCCGTCGCTGAATTCTTCTCCGTAAATATCACGGAGGGGGGTCTCACGGATGGCCGTATGGGAAGCCCACAAGTGCGTGGTCAGGGGCCTGCTAATTAAACATGGGTCGCGCCTTAAAAAACAACGAAACCGCCAAATTGCTCAACTGACTCAGGAGATACTGGATATTGAAGTTAGGCACAAGCAGACACTAGACAAGGCCCTTGGGGCCCGCCTGGTGTGCCTCTGGGAGTCTCTTAGAGACATCTGCCTAGCTGAAGCTAAAAAATGCGTGGCTAGGAATCAGAGATTTTTCTATGAGTACGCCAATAAATCGGGTAAGGCCCTTGCGAGGGCGCTGAGAGCCCAGCATGGGAGGAATTTTATCCCAGTTATTCCGGACTCCAAGAGGAGCAGGAAACACCTGATGGCGGACATAGCGCAGGCCTTCGGGGAGTCCTATGAGAGCCTTTACAATCTGCCTCAGGAGCGTACGCCCAATCACTTGAACCGTGTTGCCACTTACATCCGGGAGTCCGGGCTCCCTAGGCTCAGGAAAGAGGTGGTTGACGCCCTCGAGGGGGAGATTGGAATGGATGAATTTCTGAGGGCAATTAAAGGCACTAAGCCAGGCAGGGCGACGGGCCCAGACGGTTTTAACCTGGGATATTATAAGGAGTTTGCCGAGTTGCTTGGCCCTCAGTTTATTGCTTCCTTCGGCTCCCTGAAGGACGGTCGCCCGACACTCTCCGAGCACACATCGCGGTCATCCCGAAAGAGGGCAAGGACCCGACGCAGTGCGGCAGCTACAGGCCCATTTCTTTATTGAACTGTGACCTGAAGCTTTTCAGCAAGATTATAGCAGACAGACTGGCGCCTCTCATCCCCCATCTTGTCCACTGGGATCAGGTTGGCTTTGTCCCTTCGAGAGAAGGGAGGGACAATACCACAAGGGTCATTAACTTAATTCATCAGGCAACCCTGGGGGGGGGGCTGAACACCTTGCTCCTCTCGACGGATGCGGAGAAGGCGTTTGATAGGGTTAGCTGGGAGTTTTTATTTGCGACCCTTAGCCATATCGGTCTTGGGGAGAACATGACCCATTGGATCAGAGCCTCCTACTCGTGCCCCTCTGCGTTCGTCATAGTAAACGGGCTCCCCTCCAGACCATTTAACCAATCAAATGGGACTCGCCAGGGTTGCCCGCTTTCACCCCTGATCTTCATCTTAATTCTAGAACCATTCCTACACACTGTCAGAAAGAATCGGGACGTTGCCGGGGTACAAGTTGGTCAGGTAGAACACAAAGTGTCAGCATATGCCAACGACCTAATCTTTTTTATCACTAAACCGGAAACGATCCTACCCGTTTTGTTGGCGGAGCTCCGACACTTCCAGGCAGTATCAAACTATACAATTAATTACCAGAAATCCTCGGCCCTTAATAGTAACCTCCCCCCCAAGAGGTTGGAACAAATCTCAAAGTCTTTCTGCTTTAAATGGGAGAGGGAGGCGGTGACGTACCTGGGAACACAAATTCCAGCCCAGCCCCTGAGGATTTACGGTCTCAATTTCCCCCCATTACTGAGAAAAGTGGAAGAGGACCTACGGAAGTGGAACAAGGGTGCATTCACCTGGTTTGGCCGGGTGAATATTATTAAGATGAACATTCTTCCTAGAGTACTATACCTCTTCCAATAGAGGTCCCCCACTCGTTCTTTAAGCGACTTGCCGGGTTGTGTTCAAGCTTCGTCTGGGCTGGGAAATAACATCGCCTGGCAGCGCCCCTCTTGACCCTTCCCAAGGCCCTCGGGGGCCTGGGTCTCTCGGACTGGAAAATCTATCACGCTGCTGCACACCTGTTCAGGGTGGTCGATTGGTGCAGGCATTCCAAGCTAAAACAATGGACACAAATTGAACAGGTGGCCTCACCTACCTTCCTTCCGGGACTCCCATGGCTACCGCCAGGCCAGATCCAAGTACTCAGTAAACACCCAACAATAGGCCCCACGATGAGGGTGGTGGCTAGGTTCTTCCCAAAGCTGGACATCTCTCCCACCCCGTCACCTTTAACCCCGGTGATGGGACACCCGGATTTCCCGGCGAGCCAATCTGATGGTGTTTTCCGGTCTTGGGCACAGCGGGATTGCTTTAGGATCCTGCATATGCGGGAGGGGGGTGGATGGTGTGGGACGGAGGTTCTGGCTGCAAAACATTCGCTGCAGCCTCTCAATTTCTGGCGGGCCTTTCAGTTGTCACACTACCAGAGATCTGTGGACCAGCTGGGCGAGGCCGACAGACCATTGACACCTTTTGAGCGACTCTGCTCCGGGGTGGGCCATTTTAGAGGGGCTTTGTCCTATGCCTACTCCCTGCTTATCAGTCCTCCGGATTCGTTTGTGCCCCCTTGCGTGGGGGGATGGGAGAGGGAACTAAAGAGAAACTTCTCGGCGGAGCAGAGGCGGGCTATGTTTCAGCTGGCTCACAAATCCTCTATCTCAAGCAGATACCAAGAAGCTGCCTATAAAATTCTGACTCGCTGGTATTTTGTGCCGTCTAGGCTGGCAAAGATGTTTCCCTCTTCCAGCCCCCTATGCTGGAGGTGCTCGCGTGAGAAGGTCACCATGATCCATGTTTTCTGGGAGTGCACGGGCCTCACTAAATTCTGGGGTAACGTCCGGAAAATAGTGCTACACTTGACTGGGGTAGATCTGGGAGAGGACCCGGCCAGTTAGGTCCTCAACCTGGCCCCCACCTCTATAAGTAAGAGGGGCAAATCCCTTCTGGCCCCACTGTTGAACGCTGCAAAGGCATGCATTCCAGCGTGTTGGAAGTCGCCCGATCCACCTTCGACAGCCATGTGGCTGTCGAGGGTAAGAGATGTGAGAGGATGGAAGAACTGACGGCCTCAGTGAAAGGAACCCTAGACAAATACAGGAGGATGTGGAGCGCGTGGGATCAGTTTACTCTCTCGGCCGATTACCTTGGCTTTCTACAGGAGTGATGCCAGGCTGACGCCGAGCGTGCTTTTCCCCCCATACCACTTTTCCCAACTCCCCCCCCCCCCATTTTTCCAGCCCTCCCCTTTCCGTCCCCTTCTTTTCACTCTCTCTCTCTTTCTGTCTTTTCACTCTCTCTCTCTTTCTGTCTCGTCATGCGTTATGTACTTAGTTGTTCTGTTCTTGCATATATTAAAACAAAATGTGGGGGCTTGGGTTGCGGACTAGGTCATACAAATTTAAACGGACAATTGCTGGGTGTAATTGCATCCTCGAGTAGTGGCATTAATCTGTGTAAATCTCATTATGTATTTTCAATGTGTTCAACGATTTGCCATCTGTATACTGTTTTGGCCTGTCTGTAATGCCTGTCTCCTTAATAAAAATTACAATTAAAAAAAAAAAAGAAAAGCATCTAACCCTTTCTTGAAGCTGCCAGCTGTTGATGCTATAACAAGCTTCAGATTTATAGTTATTTTAGTAAAATAACTATACATTTCAGTAAAATAACTATACATCCAATAAGCATCACCCATATACATCAATATATATCAGAATAATGATAAAAGGTTAAATAAATCACAGCGCCCACTGTCCTCTCCACTTACCTCACCGACGCGCTGCCTGGTCCTCCACCACTTCGCCTGGGTGCCTTCGCCTGGCGTATAGGTTACATAGGTTACCGCTGAGAGATCAAATTTGTAATTTTTAAATGCCCTTTTCTTGTTTTTTTATTGCCCGCTTAACTGCAGGTGTCAGCCAGGAGGGATCTTATTTGAGTCGCTTATATTTGTTACCTATAGGTGTGTTTTTACCCTCCCAGCCAGAGAATTTGTAGAATACAGCTATATTGTGGTCACTGTTACCAAGATTTTCATCAACTGTAACTGTACCTACCAGGTCACCGTCATTTGATATTACCAGATCCAATAGAGCATCGCCCCTAGTAGGTGCCACCACCAATTGGCTCATAAAGTTATCTTGCAGCAAGCTCAGGAATGCTTCTCCCTATCTGTTGAGGCAGATCCGTGGCTCCAGTTAATACCTGGGTAGCTGAAGGCCCCCATTATCGTTATCTGTACCTGTATCTGTTTATGCAATTGACCCTCTATTTCCTCAGCTATGTTGGGGGTTTTATAGATCACACCTAGATGTATTTTAACATTGTTTTCATCTCCCTGCACTTCTACACACAAGCATTCTACATCTTCACAATCCTCAGCTAGTATCACCTCATTGATATATGGTTTGACTTGTTTTACATAAAGACACACTCTGCCCCTTTCCAATTTACTTACTACACACAAACACGCACGGTTACTTCAGGGCACTGGCTCACATGATGCAAGTAGTGTAATTAAACTACAAGGCAGTATACATACTTTAATTCTTTATCAGAAAATATTGCACAACCTCAAAATAAGCACCCCAAAAATTGATACACCTAAAAAAGTCACAACATTGTGATATTAAAAATAGGGGGCCCCCCATGCACATGCACCAACACCTCAGAAATGCATCCACAGACATACACCCACTATCCACCTAAAGCCAGCCACCTAATATAAAGAAGCTTCAACGTTGGGCGCCAGGTAAAGGAATACTGCTCCTCAGTCCGTGTCTTATAATCCAAATGAAGACCAGCTGGTCATATATGCAAAAGACTGGAGACATAATAATGATCCTATGATCATAAAGTATGTATACTGCCTTGTATTTTAATTACACTACTTGCATCATCTGAGCCAGTGCCCTGAAGTAACCGTGTGTGTTTGTGTGTAGTAAGTTATTGGTAAGTTGGTTAAAGGGACGCCACAAATAGGAATTGGCAGTGCTCATGATACTTTTTCTTGGAGTCTCCCTGTATTTTATTTTCTTGTTTGTTGCTGTTGAGTAGGGAGAAGTTGTTACCTCCCAGTTATAGGTGATTGACTCTTAGGTTAGGCAGTAGCCTGTGGGATGTAATAATCTACAATTTTTGGCATACAGCCCATCCCTCGACAGGACAGGTATTGGCAAATTTTCCCTTTATTTTGGGTTGTGCCTATGGTCTAGGAGGGTGGGCACCACAGTTTAAGCACCTTGATTTACTGGCGTGAAAGGGCCTATTGACTACTGATATGGCCTTCAAACTAGACAGAGGCTGTTTGGCTGACATCCAGGCATCCTTTGGAGCTGAGAGTAATTCTTCAGGTGAAAATGGGGGTGGGGATATCCGCACATTATTTAAAAGGCATAAATCCTTGGTTATCAAGCAACTCAAGCGATTTTGGGATGTTTGTACAATAGAAAATTATGTACAAAATCGTGTTGTACCACGTGGGTTAAGGGAGCGCATAGTACCAGCTGAGCACTTATGCACAGAGCGCTTTATGGTAAAATGGCAGAGATTATGTATTGACCATGGGGTCCTTTCAAAAACTGAATGACCTTGTGAAGGCTGAGGTGGATCGGGTACAGAGGTCGGTGAAAGAGATCAGTTTGAGGATGGCAAAATCTTCCTGCAGATAAAAAGCAGGGGGAGGTCGGCCCCCTTATATAGACAATGGAAAGATGTCTCAAGTGATCTCTCTGGTTATGAGACAGAGGGAAAAATCGCAGGTCGGTGTCTTTTTTGGACCCGGCCGGAAAAAACGAAGACGGCGGGGGCGAAAGCGTTGCAACCAGAGTGAAAACACTCAGGGGCATCAGAAAATCGGGCAAAAGATGGCCAACATAGGAAGGGAAGCAGAGATAAAATCAAGTTTACTGAATGTTATCAACCTGTCGGCTTTTAAGTTGGATGAGGGCCATATTTCAGTTCTATCTAAAGGTCTGTCCTTTTCGCCAGTGGCAGGGGGTGACGAGTTATTTAAAGACACGGCCCTCTTTTTACGAAAACTGCTATTTAAGACAATGTATCCCAATAAAACTAGTATGACGGAAGGAGTGACCCTTGTCCCCGACGAGATGGATGGGATGGAGGGCGAAGTTGAGATGGCCGATGTGGTCCCCGATCTAATGCCCAATTTGGATAAATTGCGTGTGAAGTCTAAGAGGTTTCCTCCATTGTCGTTGAATCGCCACATTTCCCTCTTTTTTCAATTGGTTCAGTGGGACCTACATGGGGTGGATTGGACAAATGTGGGGAATACGGATTATGTTTCCTCCACAGAAAAAATAGCTCTAAATGAGCTGCAAAAAGCATCCAATATCATAATCCGCCCAAGTGACAAAGGTGGAAATGTGGTGATCCTCAAAGAGGGGTACTATGTGGAGGAGATCGAGGGACAGCTATCAAACAGGGATACCTATGTCAGGATACCCTCTAATCCGTTCCCTAAGATGGTGAGGATACTGAATGACAAACTGGATTGGGCAGGGGAGGAGAGGCTTCTCACCCCTAAAGTGTTGAATTTTTTGAAGATCAAGGACTATAGTATCCCGGTACTATATACCATTCCTAAGATCCACAAGAACCCAGTGACTCCGCCAGGAAGGCCCAATCGTGTCAGGGAGTGAAGGTCCTCTGGATGGGGTAGCACGTTTTGTGGATGAAAATCTCAAACCCCTTGTCAGGATCCTGCCATCGTTCGTGCTGGATAGCAGTGATGTTTTACGTAAGCTGTCGGCTTTCAGCATGGGTAAGGGCTGGCTCCTGGCAAGTATTGACGTGGAGAGTCTTTACACCTCTATTCCCCACGTGGTGGGCCTGGAGGCGGTTACCTGGTTCTTGGAGGAGTTGGGCCCCTGTGAGGCAGCCTACAACAAATTTGTTGTGGAACTGCTGGACTTTGTTTTAAAGAACAACTATTTCAGCTTTAATGGTCAGTACTACCATCAGGTCCGTGGGACAGCCATGGGGGCGGCCTGTGCACCATCGTATGCCTGCCTCCACCTGGGGCGGTGGGAGAGCTTAGAGGTGTTTGGGCCGGCAGACTTTGAGGCACGGGTCGCCCTCTGGCTTCGCTACATTGATGACGTGCTCGTAGTGTGGAAGGGCACCCCGTATGAGTTTGAACAGTTTGTAGCCTCATTGAACCAAAATGATAGGAATATTGGGTTGACCTATAAAGTTGGGCCCTGTGAGGTGGAATTCTTGGATTTAATGATTCGGCAGGAAGGTGGGGAGCTGAAGACCACCACGTTCCGGAAACCCACAGCAGGCAATACGCTGTTGCATTTTAATAGCCATCATCCTATGCCGCTGCGGAGTGGAATCCCCCTGGGTCAATTCCTGCGGATACGCAGGAATTGTAGCTCTGAGGTGGACTATAAGAGAGAGGCACGACTAATCATAGCGAGGTTCAGGGCAAGAGGGTACCCTCACAGGCTTCTGAGAACCTGTTTCAAGAAGGCCCTGGACTCTACGCGAGTTGATTTATTAACGACAAAGTTCCCCATTAATAGACATAAAAGCAATGGGCAACCAGTCCGGTTGATTACCCAATATGGTGCACATTGGGAACGGTTTTGTGGGATCTTGGAGACCCATTGGCATGTGTTAGCATTAGACCCGGCAGTGGCAAGATCAGCGGGGACCCGCCCCTTACTCACTGCACGTAGAGCTAGAAACATACGGGATATGCTGGTGCATAGTGAGTATCAATCAAAGAGGAGTGAGGGTAACCGGTCAGTTGAAAAGCTGAATGGCTCGTTTAAATGTGGCCATTGTAGTACCTGTAAATTTATGGTAAAAACTACTAGTTTTGAGGGGATGAATGGCCCCCCGGCCAGACAGATTAAGGGGTTTATCAACTGTGCAACAACCATGGTCATTTACATGCTCACCTGCCCGTGAGCATGTACGTGATATTAAGAACAAGGAATAGCAATGACAAAAGTCCAGTGGCTGAGCATTTTAAAATATGGCATCAAGGTGACCCAAAAGGACTTCAGGTATGTGGGATTTTTGTCCTTAGGAAACAGGGGAGAAGGGGTTTTGAAGAGCAGCAACTACTACAGCAGGAATCTCACTTAATATATGAGTTAAACACCATGACCCCGATAGGGCTAAATACTGACACTGGTTTGAGTGCTTTTCTGTGAAGTCCTCCCTCCCCTCCTCCTCCCCCTCCTCTCCTCCCTTTTTCTCCTCCCCCCCCCCCGACCTTCTCTACCAGTATGGGGTTATGCGACTGGTCATTGTGGATATAGAGTGACATAAGGACTCTCTTAGTGTCAGCTGCATAATAGACACTTACGTATTTATTTCCTTGGCAATCTGTTAACAGTAGTCAATGGGGTGCCAGCTAAGGGGAGTGTGATTGAGTGAAGCCTGCAATAATGGGTAGCTATTGGAGTTGTGGCTGGTAGGTGAGTGTCAAGTTTGCTCTGCAGCTGCGGCTGCGCAATGCCGCTGTGAGCCTGGAAAGCTTCAGCTATGTTACTTCGATATGACAGTATGACGTTGATATGGGTGGAGTCCACTCTGAGAAAAGCGGCATCCTGATTGGCTACACGTCACCCTGACGAAGCCCCGGTGGGCGGGGCGAAACGCGCGTCGGACGAGGGCGGCCTCACTTCACCTTGTGTCCCTCTACCACACATCACCGGCATGCCATGCCTTGGCTCGCATATGTAGGAGTGCCTGTATTGAATTAAGGATAACTGTTCCCATGTGGGTGGAAGTCGTCATTGCCCATTATCACAAAGCAAAGGTTTAGTATTGACTGAAGGTGACATGCGGGGGCAACAGCTCTGTTCAGCAAGGTATGACGTATGCCTTATGAGGTGTGTACTCTGATGCAGTGAAGTGGCCGAGCAGGAGCAACAATGTTGGCTTTAAAAAGTGTGAGCTATGATCTCCAGCGCGCAGCGTGAATGTGCTGTTTGCCCGTCTGAGCTGGCCCTGTGGACTTTACAATCCTCCTTGGAGTGGGTGTGGAGTTAAAGGAGTCCCCGCACCTTGACTATGTGCTGTTCAGCATACATATCCAGTGCTGTTTTGCCTTGTCTTATGCCTGTGACAGTTTATAGAGGGACAAGTGAGCTGTGTGTCCATTAAAGGGACGGCTACCTAATTCACATGGCCGCCAGCGGCTAACACATGCATTTTTCTACATGAAGCTGTGGACTGGCAGTCTCTGAATGTCATAGGATCATTATTATTAGAGATGAGCGAACTTTTGAAAAGTTCGATTCGGCCGATTTGCCGAATTTCACAAAGAAATTCGGGTTCGGCCGAATCGAACTTTTACGAAGTTCCCCATCAAAAATGCCGACATGGTGGGAGCCGGCCGGCGGGCCGGTAAAGCCGGCCGGCCCGCTCCCACCATGCCGGCATTTAAAAAAAAAAAAAAAAAAAAGCATTTTTGCCGGCATGGTGGGAGCGCCCTCAGATGACAGCTGAGAGCGGCGCCGGCCTCCACGCTCCGGACCTGCAGGTAAATGTTTGCCTTTTTTTTAAAATGCCGGCATGGTGGGAGCGGGCCGGCCGGTTCCGCTGACAGCGGAGCCGGCCGGCCCGCTCCCACCATGCCGGCAAAAATGCTTTTTTTTTTTTTCTTTGTCTTTTAAATGCCGGCATGGTGGGAGCCCGCCGGCCGGCTCCCACCATGCCGGCATTTTTTTTTTAAATTTCAGGAAAAATTCGATCGGCACGAACCACAAAATATTTGGGTTCGTGCCGAATCGAATATTTCCTGAAATTCGGAGCGAATTCCGGTTCGTCCGAACCGGTTCGCTCATCTCTAATTATTATGTCTCCAGTCTTTTGCATATATGACCAGCTGGTCTTCATTTGGATTATAAGACACGGACTGAGGAGCAGTATTCCTTTACCCGGCGCCCAACGTTGAAGCTTCTTTATATTAGGTGAATGGCTTTAGGTGGATAGTGGGTGTATGTCTGTGGATGCATTTCTGAGGTGTTGGTGCATGTGCATGGGGGGGCCCCCTATTTTTAATATCACAACGTTGTGACTTTTTTAGGTGTATCAATTTTTTGGGTGCTTATTTGGGGTTGTGCAATATTTTCTAATAAAGAATTAAAGTATGTATACTGCCTTGTAGTTTAATTACACTTCTTGCATCATGTGAGCCAGTGCCCTGAAGTAGCCGTGTGTGTTTGTGTGTAGTAAGTTATTGGTAATTTGGTTAAAGGGACGCCACAAATAGGAATTGGCAGTGCTCATGATACTTTTTCTTGAAGTCTCCCTGTATTTTATTTTCTTGTTTGTCCCTTTCCAATTTACTCTGTCTTTCTGAAAGAGGGTAAACCCTTGAAGATTAACAGTCCAAACATGTATGAGTCCATTCATGTCTCAGCCACACCAGTAACATCAATGTTTATTCCTGTACCAGGGCCTCAAGCCCCCCCCCCACTTTACTTGTCAGACTTCTGGCATTTCTGAACATGCACTTCAAGTTGCCATCACGTTTAACACATTCGGCTTTAGAGTCATTAACTCTTGCAGTGTTGTGTCCACATACTTTTTCACTGCCTGTTTGTAACATGTGGATCTCCTTATCCAACATAGTAGTCCTCCTCCCTCCTCCTATTTCACCTTCCACCATCATATGCTGTCCCCTTAGTCACCTGTCTTCCCCTTTGCTTTCACTCTTGCCCTCTCTCCTCATTTCTAGTTTAAATACTCTTCCACCCCATCTAGTATCACCTTACACAGCCTTTTAAGGAAAATTCAATAGGAGGTCAGAGATTTGGCATCTCCAATGAGAAGTGAGAGGGGCAGCTTTGCCCACCCTTCTCCCAGATTCCTGGATCCACCAAGCTTGAATCTTCATGATGGCCCCAAGTGTTGTTTGGTGTCTCACAAAATATTCTGCTGCTTGTAATTCCAGATGGAACAGTATCAAACATGTTAGGTCCACCATTCTTGGTTTGGGTTTAAACTAAAAAGGTGTTATTCCACTCTTATGGCTTGTTCTGTCAGAATCTTGAGTTTGGCAACATGAGAAGAGAGAAAGAGAATATGTGAGGACACTGGCATAACCCCAGGAACATTAATATCTAACTTTATATATATATACTATACTACTATAATATTACATGGTGTCCGTGCCTGGATGTACTGCGGAGGTAGGCTCGGTGAGTCTCTCTGGGCTCGGCGGGTCATGTCTGGGTAGTTTGGTCGCTACTTTATTGAGGAGCTGGATGTAGCAGATTCACTGACTCACTGGGTAGTTTTGGTCGCTACTTTATTGAGGAGCTGGATGTAGCAGATTCACTGACTCACTCATTCACAGATTCATCACTCATTCAGAGGGGCAGACTGCCAGCTACTGGTACTACTACTACTACTTGCTACTGGTTGTAACAATCTCACCCTAAAGCCTCACTCATTCACAGTTTTCACTCACTCAAAAGGTTGTCTGCCAGTATATTATTAATCAACCTAGTGCACACAACAGTTAGAGGTGACTCATTCGTCCATTTAAAGGTGACTCACCATTTAAATGGTTAGTCAACGCACTCATTCATTGTTGTGTATTCAGGAGGTAATTTCTGTACCAGGATTCCCTAGTCTACTACGCTGGAATTTGTTCCCTTCTCCTACCCATTCTTGTTCATCATGTGCCTTAACCCTTTAAATGCCAGCCACGTAAATTTTACGTGGTTGCTTCTCCTGGACTTAAGTGCCAGCCACGTAAAATTCACGTGCCTGGCATCTACCCCTGCTAGTGGGCAAAAAAATAAATAAAAATACTCACCTGACCCCTCGTTAGATCCGGCCGGGTCTCCTCTTTAATTTGGTGCCATCCGATCCCCCGTGGGGTCTCGGATGGCTCCAGGAGAGCCCCCGGAATAGTGCCCCCCCCCCGTTCGGCAGCAGCAGCTGCTATCTGTGTAAAAAAAAAAAAAAAAAAAAAATGACATTCACTTACCTTAGGTCGCGCTGCCTCCCGACAGGTCTCTTCTTCACTGGGGGGGCCTCCGATCGCCCCCCCCTGGCTCTTCAGCTTCAGGGGAGAGCCTGAAAGGGCTCTCCCCCCTCCTGCTCCGACGGGCGCCGCCATCTTGTGATAAGCCCCGCCCCCTTATCGCGTCCCGCGCTCAAGCTCCGCCCCTTTGGGGGCGGGGCTTATCGCGATCCCGTCTCGAAGCCCCGCCTCCTTTGTGACGTCACTCGCCGGGTGTCGTCCTGGCTCCCGGCTGTTGTTTATTCAGATGCGATCATGCTGGCCACAGGAGCAGAGGGGCAGGTGATCAGATCATCGCCTGCCCCTCTGCTACTGCAGCCAGCATGGTCACATCTGTCAACACATCGAGGGACAAAGGAGCTGACGATCGGAGGTAAGTAAAGTAAAAAAAAAGTTTTTATTTTTTAATAAAATTTTTTATTAAAGTGTCAGTGTGTTTATTTTTACTGTTAACCCCTTGTGAACTGGTAAGGGGTCCATGAGACCCCTTATACCAGTTCACGAGGCATCCCCTATTACCTGCCTCCCCAAAGGCCAGGGGGGGGCAGAAGAGCCCGGGCCCACATAGGGTATGTGGGCTCGTAGGCTGCAGGGTGGGGGGGCCACAAAAGCTGGCCCCCCCACTCTGTGCCTACAAGCCCCCATAGCTGGTCCCGGGCTGGTTATGACGGGTAGGGGGGACCCTACGTCATTTTTTTTTTTTTGAATTTTAAGGGTTAGGGTTAGGGTTAGGGTTAGCCTAACCCTAACCCTAACCCTTAAAATTCAAAAAAAAATGAGGTCCCCCCCCCCTGGGAGGGGGGACCCTACGTCATTTTTTTTTTTAATTTTAAGGGTTAGGGTTAGCCTAACCCTAACCCTTAATTTTTTTTTTTTAAATGACGTAGGGTCCCCCCTCCCGGGGGGGGGGGGGGGACCCTACTTCATTTTTTTTAAAAAAAATTAAGGGTTAGGGTTAGCCTAACCCTTAAAATTCTGCCAAAAAATGGGTCCCCCCCCCCTTCCCGGGAGGGGGGATGCTACGTCTTTTTTTTTTTTTAAAGTGGACCAACACCCAGGCTGATCAGCACGGGAATCTATAAGATTCCAGGGCCGATCAGATCCCTCACCGCGGGGCATCCGAAATCGGGATGCCCCGCTGTGTGAAACCCCCCAGGACGCCCCATTCGCCTTACCTTATCCCCGTTCCAACGATGCATGCGCGGGCCTCCGCCACCTCTCACGCTTCTGTCTAGCAGGGCGCCGTTTGTGAATGGCCGGCGCGGGCACGCTCCCTGTTAGAGGGAAGCGCGAGATGCGGCTGCCAGCGTGCTCGGAGCTGCTGTGGTTGTCCGTCCCTTGTCCGTGCATACCACAGCGGCTCTGAGCGCTCTGATTGGACGAGCGCTCGCGCATGCGCCGTAGGAGTGGGGTGAGGTGAGTTTTTTATACCTTTCTCGGGGGTTTCACGCAGCGGGGCACCCCCGCGGAAGTGGAACAAAACCCAGGATAGTGAAAATCCTGGGTGTTGGTCCACTTTAAGGGTTAGGGTTAGGTTAACGCTAACCCTTAAAATTCCCCCCAAAAAATGGGGTCCCCTGGGAGGGGGGATCCTATGTCATTTTTTCTCTAATTTTAAGGGTTAGGGTTAGGCTTAGCCTAACCCTAACCCTTAAAATTCCAAAACAAACGGGGTCCCCCCACCCCTGGGAGGGGGGTCCCTATGTCATTTTCTTTTTAAATTAACCCCTTGCGTTTATAGTGTGGATAGTAGTATTTTGTTTTTAAATGTTATAAAGTGCTATTTTCAGTTTGGGGGGGTCTCCTGGGCAAGAATGGGGGGCTATCGATACATATGTGGTACCGTTGTAATCGGGAGAAATGGGGCTATCACATGCAATATGGTTTTCATTACTAAAACAAATGTTTTATTTAAAATAAAGGAGACAATTGTTTAAAAAATATTATTTTATTTATTTTTTTGTTTTTTTTACGCAAAAATATTTAAAAAACAGCAGAAAAATTACAAACAAGACATTTAATGTTAAAGCCTAAACTCTGCTGCAAAAAAAAAAAAATATATATTTTCCAGGAAATTCCGGCAAAAATCACGGTTAAACATGGCGCAAAATGGGGAAAAATGACCAACAGAGGGTGACAAAAGTTCAAGTATGCTGGCAATTAAAAGGGTTAATAGTACCTATGCATGTTGGGTATTGTTCTGCTCGGGGGACCTTGCGCTTTCAGATTTAGCTTGTTTTTTCTTATTTGCATATTGATATTTTAGGAAAAGGTGTTTTTTATTCGGCTTTTTTATACATTTTCTTGTGAAACCCTGTGCAACCTAAGAATTCTTCAAGGGATTACTTCCAGAAAGATGAGTCCACGACAACAAGCTGGGTACGCTTAGAAAGCTTAAAATGTGTACTTTCCGGGAATATATGGTTTATGGGGGATATTCCAAATGTAAAGGCTTGTTTTGGTAGAAAAAGCACAAGGTGCGCACATTGTCTGCAGAGCTGAAATTTTGAAGTAAAATTGCTGTTATGCACATGCTTTACTTTGGTGTGTTTGGCAACTCTTCCCTTGACAGGACCTATGCATGCTGGGTATTGTTCTGTTCGGGGCATGTTGCTTTTTCAGATTTTCAGTTTTTTTCTTGTTTCCATATAGTTTTTTTTAGGAAAATGTGGTTTTGATTCTGCATTTTTATTCTTTTTTAGGGAAACCCTGTGCAACCAAAGAATATATTGAGGGGTTAACTCCAGAAAACTGCACCCATGTCAACAAACCTGGTACGTCTAGAAAGCTTGAGGTATGTACTTCCAGAGAATATATAGTTTGTCGGGGGTATTTCAAATGTAAAGGGTTGTTTTTCTTGAAAAACTGCAAGGTGCGCTTAGCGCGTAGCATAGTTGTATTTTATCTGAAAATCTCCTAAAGCGTTGTTTCAGTTTGGGGGAGTCGCCTGGGCAGGAAAGGGTGTCTACCAATACATATGTGGTACCGCTGTAACCGGGATAAATTGGTGTTTCACGCGCAATAAGATTTTAGTGAGAAACTTACATTTTTTATTACAAAAAAACACTACAAATTGTAAAAAATAGTTTTTGGGGGGTTTTTTTGCACATATTTCATCCAAAAATATTGAGAATACACCTAAAAATTGACAAACAAGACATTTCATGTTAAAGCCCAGACTCTGCGGAAAAAAACAATATATCACTTTCCTGGGAAATCCCTGGAAATCCCTTCAAAAACCACAGTTGAACATGGGGAGCGCAAAATAGTGCAAAATGGTCTGGCAACAAAGGGTGACAAAATCTCAAGGTAGGCTGGCACTTAAAGGGTTAAATACGCAAGAGAAACCCTCTTGGAAATTAAAGATCCCAAACTGCCTTCTTTTTCTATGCTGTGGGACTTGGTTATGGACCACATTGCAGCTATAAGTCACAGGCGCTGCAAAAAATGGCGTAGAAGAGGTAGAAGAGCGGGTGTGCTGGTGCGGCTAAAAAGGAGAGGTCAACGTCTGGCTCTACCTTCTGTTCATCTAGCCAACCTGCGCTCTCTCCCGAACAAAATGGAGGAATTACATCTACTGTGTAAATATCGCTCTGAGTTCTCCAACTCAGCGGTTCTTTGCTTCACTGAAACCTGGCTCAGCGCCAACATTCCAGACGAGGCACTTGAGCTCCCCAACTTTAATATCATCAGGGCAGACAGGGCCTGTCACGCAGCGCAAAAACTACGGGGAGGCGGCATCTGCTTCTATGTGAACTCCAATTGGTGCAGGGACTCAAAAATCCTAGTCACAAGCTGCTCTCCCTGTTTAGAACTATTGGCAGTCAACTGTAGACCGTTTTACGCTCCAAGAGAATTCACCTCTTTTATTCTTATTGGGGTCTATATTCCTCCTCAGTCTGTCGTAAACTCTGCTTTGGATGGTCTGGTTGACTGCATTACGGAATGTGAAAGGAAATTTCCACAGGCCCTCATCATCGTTATGGGTGACTTCAATCAAGCTAAACTCAATCTGGAAATGCCGAAGTTCTTTCAGCATATTACCTGCCCTACCAGGGGCGGAAACTCCCTTGACCACTGCTACACTACTATAAAAGGCGCTTACAAACCTATTGTCAAAGCGGCACTTGGTTATTCTGACCACGCCCTTATCCACCTGGTACCTGCATACAAACAGCGTCTGAAAAACTGCAGGCCTTCCTACATTACTACTAAGAAGTGGACGGAGCAGGCAAAATCCGATTTACAGGCGTGCCTCGAATCAACTGACTGGGATATCTTTAAAGATCCAAACGACATCAATGACTGGACAGACAAGGCAACGTCCTACATCAAGTTCTGCGAGGACATGTTGATTGAGACCAGGACTTACAGGAAGAAAGAGAACAACAAACCTTGGTTTAAAAGGTCGATCAAGGCCCTTAGAGCAAAAAAGGAGGAAGCCCACAAAAATGGAAATCTTCCAGAATTCAGAAGACTCCGGAACAAGCTCTCGAAAGAGATAAAAACTGCCAAAAGGTTATACTCATCTAGGTTGGAGGAGGAATTCTCTTCTGCTAATCCCAAGGCGCTTTGGAATGGCTTAAGACACATCACCAACTTCAAAGGCTCCTCCGCTTCCATTACTCCAAACAAAGAGCTCGCTGAGGAACTGAACAACTTCTACTGTCGGTTCGAATCAGCCACTAGTGGCACTCTCCCTACCAATCCCCTTCCATGTGTTGGCAGCACACCTCGCCCTGAGTGCCCTGAGTATCCGTCTAAGCTTGCCTTTGGTGTATCAGACATCAGGAAACTCCTGTTGTCCCTCAACCCCAGGAAGGCATCAGGTCCTGACGGCATCTCCACCACATGCCTCAAGGTTTGCGCAGAGCAGATTGCTCCAGTCCTTACAGACATCTTCAGTAAGTCGCTAGAGGCTGGCATAGTCCCTAGCTGCCTGAAGAGCTCTCTCATCATTCCGGTACCAAAATCCTCTTCCGCCTCGGACCTGAATGACTACAGACCAATTGCTCTTACCCCTGTGGTCATGAAGGTATTCGAACAGCTAATCATGTCCTTCCTTAAGGAGGCCACAGGTCCTTCTTGGGATCCTCTACAGTTCGCTTACAGAGCAAACAGATCAGCTGAGGATGCGGTCAATCTGGCGATCAAGTTCACGCTGGATCACGTTGATCGTCCCAAGTCCTATGCTAGGCTGCTATTCGTGGACTTCTCTTCGGCTTTCAACACCATCGACCCACACATTCTCCAAGAGAAGCTGCTATCCTTGGGCATCCCTCTAAACATATCAAACTGGGTTCTCAGTTTTCTAACAGGCAGGTCCCAAAAGGTCAAACTAGGACCCTTCATTTCATCATCCAGGATTACAAACATGGGTGCTCCTCAGGGTTGCGTCTTGTCTCCGCTACTCTTCTCACTCTACACTAATGACTTCATCTCCTCGGATCCGTCAGTAAAGATCATCAAATATGCTGATGACACCACCTTAGTCGGCCTCATCAGTGACAATGATGAGTCTAGCTATAGGGCCCAAGTTGATGCTCTTGACTGTTGGAGCAAAGCTAACAATCTTATTCTGAACACACAAAAAACAGTTGAACTTATTATTGACTTTAGGCGATCCCACCAATCTCACCACCCCATTCTGATTGGTGAGGAGGCCGTCAAGATTGTTACCAGTGCCAAATTTCTTGGTACTCACATCACGCAGGACCTGAAGTGGAGCTTGCAAGCGTCTGCCATCCTAAAGAAGGCCCAACAGAGGCTATTCTTCCTCAGGCAGCTGCTAAAATTTGGATTGTCCAAAAATATCTTGAAGGCATTTTACAACGGGGCCATTGGATCAATCCTTACCAGCTCTTGCACAGTGTGGTACAGTGGAGCGTCTACAAAAGACAAGCAAAGGCTGAGAAGAATTACCAAGATCGCGGAGAGGTTGATTGGATCCCCCCTACCTTCCTTGGATGACCAACACATGTGTAGAATCTCCTCAAGGGCAAAGAAGATCTATGGCGACGTGACGCATCCGGGTCATCACTTCTTCAGACTCCTACCTTCAGGCCGCAGATTTAAGGCTCATGCTACCAAAACCTCTAGACACAGGAACAGTTTTTTTCCACACGCTGTCATGGCAATGAATAATCTCAAAGCATGAGAGTCACTTTATTAAATCCTGGCCTGCATCACGAACTTGTGAGTCAATTCCGATACCTGAACTGCATCATTATTCCTTTACTTGTTTTTTTTTTTTTTTTTTTTTTTTTTTTTTTTAAAGCAATTGTTATAGCTCTCATGGAGTTTCTCCTTACCAAAAAAGCATTCCTTGTCTGTACACTGTACTTACTTGGCGGTTCAATAAAGTATTGAAGTATATTGAAGTATTGAAGTTACATGGGGATACCTTCCCAGGTAAGGAACCTCTATTGACTAGGATCCCTGTAATGTCATGTGGCTCTCGCTCAGCCAATTGCTTTCAAGCACTTCAATCCTATAGTATCATTAACCAAACCCGTCAGGTCCCAGGCTAAACTTTAGCAATGGAACCTGACTGGTTTTTCCGGGAAACTTCTTTAGCGGTGTTTCACTTTTTTCACTTGTCTTCATATAGTTGGGCAAATAACTTTGAAGAATATATTTTGAATAAAGTTCTGTTCACACAATCAAGTGTATAATGTATTAATCTAGTCCCAGTTTATTATGTTTTTTTTTTATAATTAATCAGCTGAGAAAAAAAACAAAAAAATAAAAACACCCAGTCTCATCACTGGTCATCAAGCAAAAAGAGCCAGTGTGAAATTTGGTATGACAGTATTTAAACTTGAATGCAATCACTTCACCTGTTCTTGTAGCCAGAAAGAACAGCCTAAACTGCAAATAGAGGGCCTTTCCTCCTCACTGATGGCATTGGTTACCTAGATCAGAAAACTTCTTAGTTTTTTTACCATTTGCAAGTGAAAACAAATGGCTAAATAAAACAGTATAAGCACAGCGCTGAACAAAGGCAGGCCTTCGTTAAAGTTGCCAAGCGCAATGAAACGCAACAGTGGGGATATGGCTTTACTCACATGGATTTATTCACAATCTTATCTTCATGTGCCTTATTAAAAATAATGCCTGTCTTTGTGGAGGATTGATGAGAAGCAATTCACCTGCACTTTCAAGTGTGTTGGTTTTTAAATACCCATGTCTACCTTAGTGTTTCTAAGTGCAATGTTTTATTAAAACAGAGAAGCTTTTTGTTATACAGAGTTGCACTAGGTTCTTTTCTTTGCTTTTTTCCTCCTTCATGCTGGACCTCTGCTTGAGTGACAACTAGGTTGGCTGACAACCTATTAAAGTGAACCACCCTGAATAAGGTACACAACAAGAAACAGAGCCGCCAGATCGACCCTAGATGGTCTTTAACGAAAGCCGCACAACCAAAATGTTTTTAGAATGTGTAAGTCACAAAAAATCAAGTACATACAGAGACACATAAACAAAAGCACATTAAAAACAATTAAAAAACACAAATCAGCTGCCAAGAAAAAGCCCGGGACCTAATCAACTCTAATCAAGCAATTATTATTATTAATTATTATTGCACAATGCCCTACTAATGCATACAATTATTATTGCACCTTATCCATATACAGCAAAAAAATGTGATGTAGTATAAATTAAATCAAATTTATGTTGGGCAGGTTCCCACTGCGTAGTAGTCTGCCCTGTTTTTCGAGAGACCCTCCTTAAAATTATTCTAATATTGAGAGGGGGTATGGAATAGACTGGTCCTAATAGGTACTGGTCCTACTAGACTAACACAAAAAAATCTATTCAGATAATCTTTTGTCCCAGATTAGCTCTTACTGGTATGGCGATCAAAATAAGGGCAAACATGTTTCGCCTAATTCGGCTTCTTCAGTGCCCTACTATAGACATAAGATGTATTTTAGTAATACGTCAACATACATATATAGTACATGCAAAATATTACATATATATTCCATATATAGTACATGCAGAGTAATCATTTAATGTAAACATCCAAAATGTGCAAAATATATGTAAAGTGCTAGTGCTAAAAATTCATCACAACCATAATATCATGTACACGCTTTAAAGTGCAGTGTGAACCTATATGGAAAAAGTAATAACCATATGAATCTATACTAGGGCAGAGTGAGAAAGGTAAGTCTGAAATTATATCACCATTTTATTGAGGTCCCAATCCCGGCCAGCTGAACTCACATCGACGTGTTGCGTGGGCCCCAACCGTCTTCACTTCATCAGGATGTAAGTTGGCAGATAGTATGTGTTCCCCTTTTATAGCCCCAAGCATTGAGCTTGCAGTGCCCGGCAGGTGGACGTGCCCGAACGTCCGGCCATGCCCCATCCGCGCTCCCTTCCGGGAGTACGTGGGAATCACATGACCGTCCACAGGTCCCCAAATGCCATGGAACGCAAGCGCTTCGGCGGTGCAAAGAGGCGCGCGCATGTGCCCTTTGCCGCATACCCGGGTGCTCTCCCCTGCAGTAGGAGGCGTCCAGGCATCGGCTCCAGACCCAGTGTGCGCACCGCGCGACACCGCCGGCCTCCCCGACTGCAGCTGGGATGTACCGTGAATAAGGGTTATTATAATTTGAGGTGACCACGATTGAGAATCCAGTCCAAATTTGAAGTTTTTTTACTCCCTTATCTCTGGTAAGCATTTTCTTGAAAGGCGGAGGAGTATCGTGGGATACACTGCTTCCTTGGACATTTCTTCCAGAGACTTTCTAATTCACTTTATTTGCTCTGTGTCCTCTAACTAAAAACAAATGGCTACTTACAATTCAACAAACAATCAGCAATTCTGTGAGAATCTCTCTCAAAGCCAATTTCACAGATGAGGCTCTTGTGTATGTTAATGTGAAATTCACACTCGTAGCGTTTTAGAGTGTTTTTTAAAGTATTTTGTGTGAATGTCAGGTGAGATGTGTGAATGTCAGGTGAGATTCTTCTAGTTTCCATCAGAAAATTTCTGTTTTTGCCTTCATTTAGCCCCTAAATTCTGTGAACTTTTCGCTTTTGTGAGATTTATACACAGACACTGGCTTTTTTTGGTGGGTTCTACACATATACAAGCCTATTTTTTTAACGGTCTCACATACCCTGGTCCTGCAAGCCCATTACTTACTTATTGCTGTGCCAACTCCCTTCTGGCATATTTAGTATGCAATGCATTCTTCTTCTCCTAAAGTATACCTTAACCACTTTAATGCATTCTTCTTTTTAATTCATTAAGCATACCTTAACCCCTTTAATGCATTCTTATTTTTAATTCATAAAGCATACCTTAACCCATTTAATGCATTCTTCTTTTTAATTCATAAAGTATACCTTAAATACTTTAATGCATTCTTCTTTTTAATTCATAAAGCATACCTTAACCACTTTAATGCATTCTTCTTTTTAATTCATAAAGCATACCTTAACCACTTTAATGCATTCTTCTTTTTAATCCATAAAGCATACCTTAACCACTTTAATGCTTGCCATACATTCTTCTCTACTTCTTCCTAGTTGAATATTTGGGATGCCTACATGGATAATAATGTAAAAATTACTGATCTAATGCTACCTAGCGGCACGTAGCATCTGGTGAATGCTGGGCGCTGTGCGTAAAACCACATTTAATAAAGCAAATCTGGTGAGCACCTTTAACCCTTCTAGTGCCAGCTACGTGAGTCTCACGTAGCTTCCTCTACTCCACTTAAGTGCCAGCTACGTGAGACTCATGTAGCTGACTTTAAACCCCTACAGTAAAAAAAAATATAAAAGTAAAATATTCATCTGACCCCTCGTTGGATCAAGCCGGGTCTCCTCTTTAATTTGGTGCCATCTGATCCCCCGTGGGTGCTCGGATGGCTCCATGAGAGCCCCTGGAATAGGGCCCCCCACTTCAGCAGCAGCAGCTGCTAACTGTAAAAAAAAAAAATTAAAAATGACATTTACTTACCTGCGGTCGCG
The DNA here is from genome assembly GCA_027917425.1 of Gastrophryne carolinensis. Lineage (NCBI taxonomy): Eukaryota > Metazoa > Chordata > Amphibia > Anura > Microhylidae > Gastrophryne > Gastrophryne carolinensis. The sequence goes on along the minus strand of CM051239.1, from coordinate 191,857,882 downwards.
CTGCAAAAATATTTAAAAAACAGTAGAAAATTTACAAACAAGACATTTCATGTTAAAGCCTAAACTCTGCTGCAAAATATATACCTATAATTTTCCTGGAAATTCCGGCAAAAATCATGGTTAAACATTGCGCAGAATGGGGGGAAAATGACCTGTCAACAGAGGGTGACAAAACTTCAAGTAGGCTGGCAATTAAAAGGGTTAATAGTAGTACCTATGCATGTTGGGTATTGTTCTGCTCGGGGGACCTTGCACTTTCAGATTTAGCTTGCTTATTCTTGTTTGCATATTTATATATATTATTTATATTTTTTAACATGTTATTTATTCTGTTTTTTAATTCATTTTTTTAGGGAAACCCTGTGCAACCTAAGAATTCTTCGAGGGATTACTTCCATAAAGGTGAGCCTACTACAAGCTGGGTACTCTTAGAAAGCTTAACATGTGTACTTTCAGGGAATATATGGTTTATCGGGGATATTCCAAATGTAAAGGGTTGTTTTGGTTGAAAAATTGCAAGGTGCGCACTTTGTCTGGTGTTTGCCAACTCTTCCCTTGACAGTACCTATGCATGTTGGGTATCGTTCTGTTCGGGGCATGTTGCTTTTTGAGATTTTACTTGTTTTTTCTTTTTTGCATATAGTTTTTTTTTAGGAAAATGTGGCTTGATTCTTCCTTTTTATTCTTTTTTAGGGAAACTTTGTGCAACCAAAGAATACATTGAGGGATTACTTCCAGAAAACTAAGCCCACATAAACAAGCTTGGTACGCCTAGAAAGCTTGAGGCGTGTATTTCCAGAGAATATATAGTTTGTGTGTGTATTTCAAATGTAAAGGGTTGTTTTTCTGGAAAACTGCAAGGTGCGCATAGCGCAGTTGTATTTTATCTGAAAATCTCCTAAAGCTCTGTTTCAGTTTGGGGGAGTCTCCTGGGCAGGAAAGGGCATCTACCAATACATATGTGGTACCGCTGTGACCGTGAGAAATTGGGATTTCGCACGCAATAAAATTTCATTGACAAACTTACATTTTTTATTACAAAAAAACACTACAAATTGCAAAAAATAGATTTTTTTTATTTTTTTGCACATATTTCACCAAAAAGTATTGAGAATACACCTAAAAAATGACGAACAAGACATTTCATGTTGAAGCCCAGATTCTGTTGAAAAAAAAACAATATATAATTTTCCTGGGAAATCCCTGGAAATCCTTTAAAAAATCACAGTTGAACATGCTTAGCGCAAAATAGTGAAACATGGTCTGGCAACAGAGGGTGACAAAAGCTGCAGGTAGGCTGGCACTTAAAGGGTTAACAGCTCCAAGTAGCGTCACATGTATTACTACAGGCAGCTCAGCAGGTTCAGGGGCACCACATATTACCTTTCGCTCAGTGTCGCTCTGCCATACATTTCAATGGGGTTTCATTTGTTGGTGTTGGGCAATTAAAATGATTTTTTTTTTGCTCAAATCATTGTATGACCTCTCCTGGCTGCAAACAAACACTATTGTAACACAGGATTAGGTATTTTAGGTATTTTTCTTGCACCTAAGTTAAAAAAAAATATTAAAAAATTAATAAAAAATAAAAATCTAACTCCCTAGCCTGTTGGACCAGACCCAAGTTTCCCCCTGCTCCCCAGAAAAAAAAAACATTCCTACTTCCAGGCAAATCACCTAAGCAGTGTGACCAAAATTTTAAATAAACAAATGGGGATAATTTGATAACATTCAAGCAGACCTTAAGAGTTGTATAAAAACATAAATGTATATAAACTATTAAATTATTATTCTTAATGTATTTTTATTTTTAATATTTTTAATATTTTTTTGGGGGGTGCTTAATGTGTTTGAAATGTAATTTTAGAAAATATAAAAGTAAAAAAAACTAATACATTAAAATTATACCTCAAAAAATAGGTCCCATTTTATTCAAAAATATTTAAAAATGTTTATTTTGGGGGTTGTTTAAAAGAAGGAACCCAGCCTCCCAGTGCCTTAAGAACTACATTCTGTTTTCTCACACACCACGAAAGCACAATCTCACCAACAAACAGTACCAGGAAGTGCCGTCTGAAATTTCCCATTGTAAAGCCTTCTCTCACACGCTAAATCTGGGCTCTGAATCATGTGGAAATCTCACTCATCACGAGTTTTACACATGAATGTAAAAAAAATACAACGCAATTACACACAACGGAAAAGACTTTTACACACAACGAAAACACTAATACGATGGAAAAAGCAAACGAGAAACTCACAAATGGCCCAAACCCAACGGAAAAAATAAACATACACATGCTTTTTCATGTGAAAGAGGCTTTGAATCAACCCTATTGTCAGTTTTCTCAAGGCCTTCTTTCAATATATTTAGCTGCTGTGGAATTACACCTTAGTGTAATCATCCAGCCAGCTCCACCAAATGTGTGCTAGCATCTGAGCAACCTTTTTAAAGCAATCTGGGAAATATGTTGGAAGATCATACATCCATATCCTCTTTGGCACCATGCAAATTAACCAAACTTTTAACTTTTAAAACTTTTCCCCATTCTATTTCCCTTGGTTCATGAGACAAATTAGTGTTCCATCTACTTGCATATGAGGGTAACCCTTATTCAAATTTCATATGACAAAATTAGAATATACAGATTACCGATTGCTCAGCACTGTGTATGTTTTTTACTCGTGTTTTCTTGAGAGAAGACACTTTTTTCTTATGATTTTTTCCCTCTGTGCAGTTCAGCAGCAACGTTTTTAAAAATTGCACAGCTAAATATTGTGCTCAGGGGAAAAGGGTGTTTTCTCACTAAAAAAAAAAAGCATGAATAAAAAACACGGTGCTGAATGAACCCTATAAGTAGCAGTCTTTATTTTTGTATAATCTGTTTTTATTGAAACATACAAGCAGAAGCAATACATAGGGAAAAGTCCCTGGTTCGGTACAGTGTAAGAACCTTGACGAGATAATCCAGAGAGCATTTTAACAAAAAAGGGTTCAAAGCAATAACCATAGGAGTCATATCACATAACAGAGGCGCCCCATGCACGGCCACCATTCTAGTGCTCCATCGGGTGCCTGGGTGAAGAGGGTAAGAGAGACTCCACTGCCATGAAATTCCTAATGTACCCAACAGGGATAGAGAAAGGGGAGAAGATAGAGGAAAAGAGGGAAGGGCAGAGGGAAGGGTAGTTTAACTCCACAAAATCCGTTGCCCGACCCCTCTGCGACCTTGACAAACTTCCACGCCCACTCCTGCAAGTGCCTAGCCCCTCCGACGGTCAATCCAAAGGTTAACCCGGCTGATTAAGCCTATCCTCCCAACAAGCCTATCCTCCCAACAGGTCCAGGTTAGTGCATATTTGTCCCTAAGCCCCCTATCTCCCAGGATCAGTTCCTCCGCTCGCCTAATCTGTTCTAGTTATGTTAACCATTCCTGTAAAGAGGGAATCTCTCGTGATTTCCAGTGCCTGGGGATCACTGCTCTTGCAGCCGATAAGAAGTGCCAGGGTATATCCGTCCTGTATCGTGATGCGGGCCCCTCAAATAAGCAGAGAAGAGTCAGCTGGGGGGAATTCCTGATTGACTCCCCAGTGGTGTCCGTATAGATGCTCAGCACCCTATCCCAGAAGGAGCGTATGGCTGGGCAACCCCACCAGATGTGAGTCATATTGCCCACACCCGTTAAGCATCTCCAGCACAGGTCCGAGGAGTGGGGGGCAAATTTCTTGATGTCCAATGGGCACCTATACCATCTGGAGACAATCTTGTAGTTCCTCTCCTGCGCAACCCCCTCCACTGCCGCTTTATGCACCAGGTTAAAGCTTGATCCTCTTCGGAGAGGGACATACCCAGCTCACCCTCCCATCTCTGGATAAAACCCAACGGCCCCGTATGAATATTGTTAACCAGGGCGGAATAAATCCAGGAGAGGGAATGGGGTGCGGGGGACGCAGAGGAGAGGAGCCCCTCCATCTCCGTCAAAGGGCCATCAATGTTGCACTTCACCTTTAACGCCGACACGTAATTTGGCATCAGGGTTGGGGGCATGTACCCAAGAAGAGAAGTGACGATCCCTAACGTTAGGGACTCGGCCCTCTCTAAAATGCGTTTCCTGCAGTAAGATAAGTTTGGCACCACATTTATGGAGGTCGTATAATACTTTAGATTTCTTCTCAGGGGCATTGAAACCCTTCACGTTAAATGAGCAAACAGTTAAATTTGCCATCCTTACCTTATGTTACCCAAGGTGACGAGAAGGATCGGAGGCAGTTAAGTGGAGATTGAGAGGGAGGAAGGTCAGGGACCTCTGTAAGGAGAAGAAAGGAGAAGGGAGGGGTAAAGAGCAGAAGACAGCAACAGGAAAAAAAAAAGAAGGGAACAACCAATAACAAGCTCCTCTTCTCTGTGAGCCAGCTCATCCAGCCGCCTCCCATGTGTCTGGGGCCATGAAAGCTGGATCATCCCCCCATCAAGGCTCTGAAGTGGGGGGGACGGTTGTGACCCACCCCCAGGCAAACCTGGGTTTATCATTGGGCCAGAGGGCTTGAATGCCTCCTTATGTCTCCCTCCCTGGGGGCGCCAAGGGATTTGGCCTGGGTGCGCAGCCTCGTCTCCCCGCTGCTTATAGTTGAGCTGCGGCAGAGTCTTATCTCTGCTCCACCTTAGCAGCTGTCAGTTCCCCCGCCGAGCTCGGCGGCGACACACCAGGCGCCCTTAACCTTCCTCCACGCCGCTCGATCGGCCGGGCGGGGAGGGGGGACTCGTCCCCCGCCCCGCGCTTCACCTCTGCCATCCTCCGCCGGCTCCCGACGCGCTGCCTCCTCTCCTCCAGCTCTCGCATGCGACGGTGGGCACGGCCGCCCCTCCTCCACTTCTCTCTCAGCCCTGTTCAGTGGCTGGGACACAGATGGGGCTCGTCCGCCCTTCTCCTCCCGCTCCTCGGCACACGGGTCCGCAGCCGCCTGCGATCTTCCCTGCGTCACCACCTGCTGGGATATCCTCCTAGGAGAGGAGGGCGCCCACCTCCTTGCCGACTCCGCGCTCCTCAACATGGAAATATGTCGAGATGGGACCCGTTCTTCAACCCACAGTCACCACCTTGCTTCTCCTCTTCTTCGACATGGCCCCCGGTAAGTCTAATTGCTATGTTAGCAGGATGTTTAGGGCTTTCTTTTCACTTAATCCGGCTGGAGCTCCGCACTCTGCTTCCTCACACGGCCATCACTGGTAGCAGTCTTTTTGGTTTTGATGCCCCGAGAAGCAACAAAATGCTTTTTTTGGAGGGACAGTAGCAAATAATTTTTTTGCCAGTATGTTATATTCTTTCAAATCCTCAAGTGATTTGAACCCATTCAGTGCTGTCAAGACTTTAATGCTCACCAAGTTCAAGGAACCCCACAAAGAGAAGGGATGGGAAATTGCAAATCCTGCTGGAAAAGTTAGATTTCCTAGAAGTATAACCAAAGTTAGATGGGGCAAAATCAGACTATCCATCAATTTGATATGATCCTATGGCTGCAATGCATTGCATACACTTGTGCTGGCAAAACTTTTCTTGATTCACACCAAATTGTTCAAACGTTCAGGTGTTCAGAGGTCAATAGAGGACAGATGGACAGACATTCATTTATATATGTATATTATTTATACCAACAGAGTAAAACAAATTACATATTATAGTATGTATTATGTATGTCAGATGTGAGAGAAATGCACACACATATATATATATTTGTTTCTGAAAACATTGGTCTTTACATACTCTTTTACACAATATATATTTACACTCTATACATTCAACAATAACCATATTTCTACACTTGTTTCTATGGCTGAAAGCAGAAATCCCCCAACCATCCCCGAACCTAGCTACGGAACCACATGTGACTCGCAAGCTGCCAGCTAGACCAAAACTCTTCTGGGTCCTACACACTGTTGAGGATGGGTAGAGGATATATGGCACCCAGGGCTCATTGGAGCTGCAGAGTCTAGTCGCGTGGGGCAAGTATTTAATCGACCAGTGTGCAGGATATCCACAGGCACTTTGTTCAAGTTTGAAGCATTCAAGTATTTTACTACAGTGCTATTTGGAATAGTTCTCAGTTAGTTTGTTTCTTAGAATTATTATTATTATAATAACGGCTTCTATGATCTATTCACTTTGAATGTGGCTCCTGGCTATCTCAGTGCTGAATCATGTTAAGAAAGGTTGCAATCTCTGTTCTAAAGTAAATTCCATTTCATATTTTTTTTAACAATTTAGTTTTAGCAGGATATTGTAGGAATGTCTTATGTAGTTACAGGAAAGTGGTGCTGTGCCATGCTGCACAGAAATATGTGCCATCATCGGTGGGCCTAATATTAGTGATGCTCAAGATGCAGGAACTGTCTGAGTTTTTTTCCAAGGATATGCGTGTGTTTTATGGTCATTCTGTGATTTCATCCTCCCAGGCTTGTAGAAAAGCAGCCATTTAATGTTGTTGTTGAACCGATGATACCAGTGGAGGCCTTGATTTATGATATTAACCCCCTCAACTTCACATCTAAATTTTTCTGTTCTGCCTTCTGGCCTTAAATGAGTTCTCAAATCTTGGCAAACAAAAAATAAACTAAACAGATAGACCTGTTAAATATGTGGCAGTCAGAGCTGGTTCTTGTGGAGGGGTTTGCGGTGAGGAAGGTGATTACCCTGGGTGCTAAAACCATTGGGGGTGTCCCCACCATCCTGTTTTTCACAGTAGAGTCAGGGCCACTGTTAGTGGTGTCAGCCATTGGTGGCCATCATCCTCCTATAATGGGCTCAGTCATGGGGAGGGGACACTGCCCACTGCTAATAAAGTGGCACAGCTTGGCACAGAACAAGACAAGGACATAGGATGGGTGAGTGGGGCAGGATTTTTTCCCCTTCTATTTCCGGCTATTTCCCCTTAAGACTGCCATGGTGGCAGCAAATAACATGCTATTACAGCATTTCACACTTACCCAGTACATACCTATGTACTTACCTAGAAGGATAAGTATTGTATAGCCCAGTATATTGGATGCCTTCATGTTAATATTAGAAAACAGATTGTAAATGGCTGATTATTAATATAAGTAAGTTCTGTTAAACTAATTGCATGTGTTATTTATTGCCATTTCACAATGTTTATTGTACTCAGCACAACCACAAATAACAACCACAAGATAAGGCAAACACCCAACTTACATAGCACAAAGCCACAATAGAGCTCATTGCTAGTCTCACACGGAAACATTTAACTGCAAGTAGAACAATAGATGGTGTGACATTTTTGCATGACTTGCTACTTGCAACTCAGTCGTGCACATTTCAGATGCCATTGAAAAGGAAATTTCGAAATACCATTTAAAAAAATAATTTTGAATAATTTTTAAATACATTTTATAAATTGATGATAGGTAATACAGTATGATGTTAAATCATATACACTGAACAATGGGGGTCATGCTGAAGTACACATTGCTGAGCACATAAGTGCATTTGGTGGTGTAATGTTTTTTGTCTTTCTTTGTATGGCAACACATGCTGTTTCTTAAAATTAAACAGGAATGTCAGTGCACTTACACAAACTACAGGGGGCAGTGTCCACATACTCATTTTTGCCCCCACCCCCCAAAAAATTACTCCAAAAAATATTCCATGTTTTTTCAGGTGCGCACTTTTACTTCTAAAATGTCTGGTAGTTAAAAAATTGTATATGGTAGGAATGTGCCAATACCAACTGAGCCATGTATTTTGTGTGAGAATGGGGGTCATGCTAATTATTTGGTGAAGCAAGGTGCGCTTTGGTTATGCCTTGTGGTATAAATTGAAAACAAAAATGTTTTTCCAAAATGTTCCCATAAAAATCCCCTGTACCTGTAATGTGTAATTTTTACAGAAAGGGTACATATTTTTTGCAATGATGTAAGGTTTTTTATTTTAGTTTTTTAGAAAAAACAGAACCAAATGGGGTATGTAGAGAAAATGCCTAATTATTCTGCATAGCTCATAGGGTTCTGTCATTTCTAAACTTAAAAAATTCCCATACCTCATTGGTAAAATGTTGTACCCCACTTGTAAAAAGGCCCCATTGCAGATATTTTATATAGAAAAATTAGTAAGAGAAGAGTTTTATATAAAAGCGAAGTATGCTTGTTGGTGACAGGAAATTAAGGGGTGTTTATGTACATACTTACATGCAAATAATGACAGATGTAGGTATGATAAACAAAAATATATATATATATATATTTTAATATATATTAATATTAATATATATTATTATATATATTATATTATTATATATTAAATACAAGTTGATACTTTATATTCCTGCAGTTAAGATAAACGATTAGTATAAAGGTCACATAAACTGTAAATGACCAGTGCTTCGTACGGTAGTCGGACATACTGTTCCGTTAACCTTGAAACGTATATGCTGCAGACTTATTGTACACTTTTTCAACATCCAGCCTTCATCAGAGGGCCTTGTGTGGTCTGAAATGTCATATAACAGAACAGAAGCAATAATGATGTGCTTTACAGAAAATGCTGCTAAGTGGTTATTATAGTATTGCATACGGTAATTACACATCAAAGATGGAAAATGAGGTAAAATTTAAAGTCAAAAGAATATAGAATATATAAAAGGAAAGAGGTCTAGACATGGTGTTAATAAACACGTGACAGTCATGCATTAAGCATTACCAGATAGGCAACAAAAAAATGTAGTACCTGCATATATATATTTTTTTCTCACTTTTTGTTTTTTGTTTTTACAGAAAATGCTTTTTGTGATTTTTTTCCTCTGTGCAATTCAGCATAATTTCTAGCTGTGCAAAAAATTGCTTTGTCCAAAACTGTTAGAAGGAAAGTATGCAAGGTGACATTAGGTAAGTATAAAAGGTGGAGGAACCGAAGTTTATGTGACATGGATAAAGGAGTATTGGGAGTTGGGTGAGTGAGGATAAGTAACTTGAACAAACGCAGCAAGGTCGTGCCCATGGGGGGATTGTTTTCGTTGCCAGAAAAAGCATGAACCGTATTATTTGACTATATCAAGCATTTTGAAAACAGATTCATGTTTCCATGTACATATATGACAAACACACTAGGAATTATTTGCAGCAGGTAGGCAACGGGGATACAACAGTAGTCAAGAAGTGACTCCCAACCAACAATCCATTTCCATTCCGGGCTCTAGATGGTAGCATTCAGGAATTTGAGATTGACGTTCTATTTTAGGCGCCACTTGGTGGAGAAGAAGAATAACACGAGGAAGTGGAAAAGAAATAAAAAGGAAAAGAAGAATAGAGGAAGGAACACTTGTACCAGGTACCATCCACCCAGGCAGCCATTCCATTTCAGGAGCCACGTGGTGGGGTCCTAGCACAGGAGTGGAGAGTAGCGTGACAGAAGGTCAAGGTGAAAGCAGACATTGCTGGGAGGTCTTCAGGTATGGGAGGGACACCAAGGAAAGAAGGAAGGAAGGGGCAGTACAAGGAATAAAGTCAGTTCTGAGGAAATACAAGTAAGTCAATTCTGCAGGGTATCCATGAAGCAAAAATAAAACAGAAAAAGACAGGGGCAAGAAAGGGACTCACAAGTCTTGAGATACACCCCTATGGCATCAGGTTGGAGACTTAAACGGGCTGCGCCAGGGACAAGGACGAAAACCCAGAAAAGTGAAAATTACAAGTTTGGTCCACATAAAACCCATATCTCATTAGCAGCTAGGTATTTACCCTTCCCCTCCCAACCTATGATTATTTTTTTGCTAGGAAGGGAGGCGTTAACCCATTCCTGGCTCATGATGTAATGGTACATCATGTGCCCATGGACACACTGCTGCACCTCCCTGCTCAAATTGGCTATAGGTGCATCAGGGTTTATGTCCAGGGTTGGACATGCACTCCAGGCAGCCTCCCCGGGCTTTCATGTCTCAGCTCCGCGGGGAGGAAGGCTGCCCACTCTCAACCATAAATCCCCATGTGCCCCTCCTCCATTTCTGTAACCTTCTCTTAGCACCAGGTTGTCTGATGTTATATGTGAAGCTAGGTGCTGATGGGAGTGTAGCGGGCATGGGGTGTTTGAGTTATATTTTTTAACTAAAATGTTGGTTTAGCCTCAATCTTTTTATTTTCCTAAACAGCCTAGAAGAAAGTGTATCCCATAGTGAGGCAGTTAGCTGTTCCTGAACATGGAAATACCCCATATGTATCAGAAAACACTGGACACATGGTTGGGCGTAAATAGGTGAGAAGCACATTTGGATGGCAAATTTGGCTGGAATACATTGTAGATTTCATGCCACATTTGCATAGCCTCAAATATACCAAAAACAGTAGCAAAAAAGTGGCCCCATTTTAGAAACTAAACCTCCCAAAGAAGCAATATATAAATGTGGTGAGCACATTGAATCTATTGAGCAAAAAAATAATTTTTAATTGTTTTATTCCACATTGCGTTAAATAAAGGGATACATTTGAGGGGGTGCAGTTTTTAAACGGGGGTCTTGTTTGGGGGGTTCTAAAAAATAAGCCTTTTAAATTCAATTCAAATGTTCAGTGGTCCAAAAAACAGATTTCAGAAATTTTGTTGAAAAATTGCTGCTGAAACCTTTAAACATTTTAGCAAAATAAAATGACTTTTCAAAAATGATGCCGATATAAAGTAGACATATGGTAAATGTTATTTATAATATTTTTTATAGTTAGAACGTGTGTTTTGAAGAGCAAGCACATTTAAATTTTAAAAACGTGGTCATTGTTTTTTGGTCAAATTTTGAATATTTTCTAAATTAATGCAAATTCATTGTCATTGAGACATGAGGTTCTATTCCAAAGTTATTACCACAAAAAATAAATGCATTTCAGATTTGCAAAATTTGTCAGGAACATTAGAACTAGCTGTGGAGGGAAGGGGTTAATCGTGATCTATAAAAAACAGAGGCACTATCGCGGTTTCTATATCTTTATTGCAACTCTCCAAGCTCAGTGCCTGGGAGTCATTCTGGACTCTGCACTCTCATTTAAACTGCACATTATCCCTAGCCACTTCCTGTCACCTCCAGCTTAAAAACATCTCACGCATTCGTCCCTTCTTCTCACCTGAGACAACTAAAATGTTAGTGCATGCCTCGGTCATATCCCGACTGGTCTACTGCAACATCCTTCTTTGTGGCTTACCAACTAACAAACTGAAACCCCTCCAATCTATCCTAAACTCTGCTGCTCGACTTATCCATCTCCCCAATTGCTCATCTAGCTCTGCTCCTCTCTGCCAATCCCTACACTGGCTGCCAGTCTCACAGTAAATCCTATTTAAAATACTAACTCTCACCTACAAAGCTCTCTCCAACCAGGCCCCTCCCTACATCTCATCTCTAATCCAACAATATCAACTGAGATGTAGCCTCCGCTCTACTGCCAACCATCTCCTGTCCTCCACCCTGGTCACCTCCTTTCATGTTTACTTCCAGAACCTCTCACATGCCACTCCAATCTTCTGAAATGCCCTCCCCCACCCACCACTCCCTGGCCCTCAAAGGCGCCCTTAAAACTCACCAATTCAGACAAGCATACAATTTGGCTGGGCACATGCCATAGAGCTCAATACTGACTGTGACCCTCCAACCCTTTCCCTTACTGTAAGCTCGCAAGAGCAGGGCTCTCTCTCCTGTTGTCAGAATATTCATTGTGAATTCAGTAACCTGGTATTTGTAATTGTCTATGTACTGTATGTTTTTTACTCTGGGTGTAATGACTACTGTGTACAGCACTATGGCAGATTATGGCTCTTTATAAGAAAAAAATATTTTTCATAATAATATTAATACCTCCTTTTTCTTCTGTTGTATACTACTATTATAAACTCAATAAACATGTATAATACAAAAAATTGCACAAATAAAACCATTTAATGTGCTTTACTATTTTTACTATTTACTATTTTTATAGGGCGGGCTAGTGTTCTGTGCATTCTGTCACTTTCTAGGCTTGCTTTATACTTTATAGAACTAGTACAGATGACAACAATGAGTGGAGAAAGCACATTAAAGATGACACAAACCTTCCCGGAAACTCTGTGCCAGGCAGGGTCAAGGTTTGCAGGGACCCTGACCCACCTAAGCCCACTGCCCATGAGCCTCAAATTCAGGGGACACCCCCCTTTACCTTGTGGAGCTATGTATGATGGAGTCAAAAAACATCTGCACAGTGAAGTGCTGCATGCCTCCTATTGTCGGGGATGAGGCTGACACACGTCTGCCATATGGAAAAGCTTAACGTGTCTCTTAATGCACGGATCACCAATGGCCTGGCATGGTGAGTTTAGTGTATCAGGAGCCTCCCTGGCACAGAGATGCAAGGAGGGTTTAGGTCCATTTTACTACAAAAAGTATAAGATTACATTTTAAACCTGATTTTTTTCTTTAGTGACCCAAGTATATATATATATATATATATATATATTAGTCCTGAGAGTTAACTCCACCACCCTGGATCAGACTGTAAGACTTTTATTGCTTGCTCCTTTGTATACTGCAAAGTTAACTGACAGCAAACAATTGAATCCTTTTTTATGCTGGATGCATATTGCTGCATAGTAGTTTTAACTACAAAGACATAAAGAAAAAGTGCCCCTCCCCATTCTAGAAAACTCGCATCAGACCTGGAAGAAAGCAACTGTGAGGGAGGTAGGAGACAATTATACTGTACCGCCTGTACAATTTCTATAAAACTGCCACTCTCCTGTTTAATGCCAGTGTTGTTTTGATGGCTTGAGGAAGCAAACAAAAAATAGACAAAAGCAACACAGCAGTGTTTTGGACTTTATGATAACACTCATAGTCATGCTGGATGGCTGAAAGGCCATGGCTGCACCCACTTTGGTGGGGTATCCCTTCATAAGTATTGCGGGTGACCAAATTCAGGCGGCGAGAGTAACTAATGTAGTAACTAATGTAGTAAATATAATTGTTTTTAAAATATGCAAAAATCATTTCACGATTTAACAAAAGGTTTATTAGAGGTGACACAACACTGAAAAACATAATCGATTCCATGGTACTTTCATACAGGATACGCCATTTATTTGAAATGTGCAAGTAAAATAGATTCTTTTCTCCAGGACAAATAATAGTAATAGTGTGTAAACTAAGAGGACCACCAGCTGTGTATTTAAGTTGCCATCACTTTCAGTACCATAATGATAAGTTCACATTATTTACGAAGACGTACTGCTGAATGCTTTGGCAAAGGAAGCTAGCTGTGCTATAAAGCAACAAACTAGTTCAACACCACAATGCCAAACAAAAGATAAAAGAGAAGCAAAACCACTTTTATAATGATACTACGACTGAAAACTCTACAACAAAGGACGACATACATGATACATAACTGCAGTAGATAGATTTGTAAGGGATGCTGGAAAATTGCAACAGTTTTGACAAAACTTTGCAGGTATTGTTCAGTTCGCTCTTTTTTTTGCTATACAATATCTAGTAAAAGTGCAGCAATTCAATACAATATAGACTCAGTGCACAGGAGTTTCGTATGCTGTAAAAGGATAATGAGTCACAGAATCCTACAAGGTGTGATTTGTGTTCTGAATGTAAAAGTGTTGCTTCTGATATGCATTTTATTAGTGAATACCTGTCCATGGCCTGCCATTATACCATATTAAATAGACAAGACTAATGTCATAGATGACACAGATTTATCTGAGAGTTAGTCTAACTATACCTGCAGTGAGTGCACAGATGAGCAGAAACCTCTCCTAGGAGATTTTTCTATGCGTGCTGGTCTAGCTTTGTCCCATACACCTGAGATTTTTCCAACCAACATTCACTTACGGTAACTTGTGGAAAATCGCACAGTGTACAGCCATCTTGACAAACCTCCACAACTGTTCTACCACAAGGACTGTAGACTGTAATAACTATATGCCACAGCCCTTATCTTCCAGTAAGAAACACCTTGGGTATCTTTGATATCAGTTTTATCTACATGACAACATGGATATCATTGGATATGAATTATACTGTGGTAAGTAAACAGTACGACAGCAGTGCAATTTTTACAAAGCTAGTTTAAGATGCTTCTGCTTTGCAGCTCAGGGCATATTTCTAGTTCTTTCATTCAACTTAATTTTGCATCTGAAATACAATTAAAAAAATTAGTTTGTTGATATATTAAGTAGATTGGATGCCTTAATAAAGATCTTTATAGTAAAGGTCCTTCAAATATTGTTCTGACAGCACAAACAAACCAGTGATTGCATACAAGTAAATAATATGGATTCTGTTCCATTTACAGGTTGGTAGAATATAGCTTACTTCTTGCTTTCATGCTTCTTTTGGGTCTTACAAGGTTCACCAAGCTTTTATGAGGCCGACATCAGTCTTTATCAGTTTGCAATGTCAGCCCAAGCGTGCCTGTTAATTCAGGAGGTCATTAAGTTCAAACGTTAAATATCCATAAGCTTGCTGGTAACTGCAAAAACTAATCTAGTTTTTGAGTAAAATTCTCTGGGAAAAGTCCCTTGTAAGTGTCATAATTCTTGTACTGCTGCCAGTCTGCTTCCTTAACGCCAGTTAGCCAACCTGCTTCCTGAAAGGAAAAAAAAAAGTTTAAAATATAGTTAGTTACACAAATTTTTTTTATTTGGAAAAAAATATATATATTTTTTTTATAACAAGATCTTCTTAAATGAGCTTTTTGTTGTTTAACCCTTTCAGTGCCAGCCTACCTAGAGATGTTGTCACCTCTTGTTGACAAGCAATGTTTAAGCATTTTACACTATACATGTTCAATTGATTTTCTTTAGGAATTTTCAGGAAAATATAATATTGTTTTTTCTCCAGTCTTGTTTGCACTTTTTTTAGTACTTTATATTTTTGGGTGAACTATGTGGAAAAAAATCTATAACATTTTGTAGGATCTTTTTAATAGAGACACATAGTCGCCCTGAGGAAGCAGCGAGTGGGCGCTGCGACACGCGTTGGCTGATATATAGCAGGGGTAGGTCCAGTTGGTGGGTATACCTTTCATTGATTGTTCCATGTTTCTTCCAACTATCTTGGCTGGTTCTGATTGTTTTCTAGAGTAGATATATGGTTTTGCACAGGCACTTTATTATCGTTATCTTTATTCATGGTCATTTGAGCTATTTGCACATTATTTAGTTTTGCACATATTGTATATAATTAATCTAAGTAGCAACTGTATGATTTTAAGCACTATATAATATTACCAGCCTTGAGCATATTTTATATGGAACTGTGATATTATGAATTCTTAGATGGTACTCTGGCGCCCCCTGGTGTGTTTTGTACATGTGTGATGTGTGTTTTTTTAATATGTACCGTCTTGTGTCTTTTTATATTTACATGTAACATGTAACTTGTAGTGCCCTATTTTTTCCACCTAGTCTTGGTAATTTTTCTGGGTGTGTGGGGACCCTACATAGATTTTTTGCTGGTTTTTAATAGAGAATGTTAGTTTTCAAGATAACCATATGCATGTAGAAGCTTCATGCCTCCCTATTACAATGGTACCACATATGTGCCCAGGAGGCTCCCTAAAATGAAAAGAGCGCTTTATGAGATTTTTAAATAAAATACAATTACTATGCGTAACTTCCAGTTAATTTGTATAACCTTCAAGGGTTAAACTCTTTTAACGGTGTGGGGTCCCCCTTTCCTGCAAAATCAGCCTGGGCACCAGCTTTGTGGGATGCAGGTAAGGGTGTGGGGGGGTTGGCAAGGCATCGCCGTGTCGTCCCTTGCTATCAACTGGGAGTGAGCAGACCAGTGCAGGACAGAGAATCTGTGTCCTCCTCCCTGTTAAAGACCCTGGCCCTGTTCCTGTGGTGAGTCCTCTAGTTGTTACCACAGCTATGGCCTCTAGGGAAGATTTAGCTTCCTGACTGCGAGCCGCCTTCGTATCCCATGTCCTAATTCCTAAACCTCCCTGACTGCCTAGGGGATTTAAATTGCACAGACCAAATGTCTATTCATTTCAACAGACCAGTGCGGGACAGAGAATCTGTGTCCTCTGCCCTGTTAAAGACCCTGGCCCGAGGATTGGAGGCCTGCCAGGGGATAAGGACACCCCCGGTGGTTGAACATGGACAGGGTTGAGCTTTTTTTGGCTCTAAAGGGGAGAAAATGTCAGCTACATGAAAGCTGTGGCTCTGCTCACATTTTCTCAGCTGTCACTCTGCTCGATTTTTCCCTGCCTGTGTTCCTTGTCTGGGATGCTGCTCTGTTCCCAACCCCACTGTTTTTGGTCTATGCCCCTGTTCCCAGTCTGCATCTCTGACCCTGGTCTATGCCGCTGTTCCCAGTCTGCATCTCAGTCCCTGGTCTATGCCCCTGTTCCCAGTCTGCATCTCTGTCCCTGGTCTATGCCCCTGTTCCCAGTCTGCATCTCTGACCCTGGTCTATGCCCCTGTTCCCAGTCTGCATTTCTGTCCCTGGTCTATGCCCCTGTTCCCAGTCTGCATCTCTGTCCCTGGTCTATGCTCCTGTTCCCAGTCTGCATCTCTGTCCCTGGTCTATGCTCCTGTTCCCAGTCTGCATCTCTGTCCCTGGTCTATGCCCCTGTTCCCAGTCTGCATCTCTGTCCCTGGTCTATGCTCCTGCTCCCAGTCTTCATCTCTGTCCCTGGTCTATGCCCCTGTTCCCAGTCTGCATCTCTTACCCTGGTCTATGCCCCTGTTCCCAGTCTGCATTTCTGTCCCTGGTCTATGCCCCTGTTCCCAGTCTACATCTCTGTCCCTGGTCTATGCTCCTGTTCCCAGTCTGCATCTCTGTCCCTGGTCTATGCCCCTGTTCCCAGTCTGCATCTCTGTCCCTGGTCTATGCTCCTGTTCCCAGTCTGCATCTCTGTCCCTGGTCTATGCTCCTGTTCCCAGTCTGCATCTCTGTCCCTGGTATATGCTCCTGTTTCCAGTCTGCATCTTTGTTCCTGGTCTATGCTCCTGTTCCCAGTCTGCATCTCTGTCCCTGGTCTATGCTCCTGTTCCTGATCCGTGCCTGTGGTGAGTCCTCTAGTTGTTACCACAGCTATGGCCTCTGCGGAAGATTTATCTTCCTGGCTGAGAGCCACCTCCATATCCCATGTCCTAATTCCTAAACCTCCCTGACTGCCTTAGGGGATTTTAATTGCACAGACCAAATGTCTATTCATTTCAACCGGGTTATACTTAATTTTGCAACTTTCTGCATATGTGTCAAGGGAATGTTACTCTGTCACCGCCTGAGAACAAAACTAGGAATTCAACTGAACCAGACTGGCTACCATGGTTATAACCAGGCCACTGCCTCCAATCATCAGACCCACACAACTGATGTTTCTATTGGAACTAATGCAGCTTTTGTTCTCACACTGAAATTCATTTGAACTACTGCAAGCTAAAATTAGACCAAATGTATTCTCTTGGGGAAGGGCAACCCCCCTCTCAAGAAAACCTTGTAATACAATATTAAAAAGCAAATAATAAAGTTCTCTGTAAATACAACTTGTATAAGTTCATCTCACCTGATCAGCTGCTGCAGCAGAAGCAACTACTAAAACTTTGTCTCCCCGCTTAAGATTGAGTTCATCTTCATTTGCCGCTTCAAAATCATGTAGGGTTTCAACCTGTAAATGTAAGCTTAAATTTAATGAACTTGAAAAAAATGCATGAGGCCTGAAATAAATTATGGTTGGCCTCTTTAACATATTTGTTTGATGTATGTGTGTAATTTGGGTGGCAGTGTAGGTGCTGTAGTGGTGGCTAGCAGTAGAGATGAGCGAACTTCTCAAAAATTCGATTCGGGCGATTCGCCGAATTTCTCAAAGAAATTCGGGTTCGTCCGAATCGAACTGTAGCGAATCGCTCATCTCTGGTGGGAGCAGGGAGGCCGGCTGCGCTGTCAGTGGGCGGCGGGAGGCTGACAGCGCAGCCGGCCTCCCCGCTCCCACTATACAGCAAACACTTACCGGCATAATGGGAGCGGGGAGGCCGGCTGCGCTGTCAGCGGGCGGCGGAAGCCGCCTCCCGCCGCCCACTGACAGCGCAGCCGGTCTCCCCGCTCCCACCATGCCGGCATTTTTTTTTTTTTTTTTATTTCAGGGAAAATTCGGTCAGCACGAACCACTAAAAATTCGGGTTCGTGCTGAATCGAATTTTCCCTGAAATTCGGAGCGAATTCAGGTTCGTTAGAACCGATTCGCTCATCCCTAGCTAGCAGGTCTAGCTGAATTTTTAGGACGACGAAAGGTTAAAGTACTGCAGATGGCCAAAGCTAGGGATGGGCTGAAACCCATATATGCTGGTGGCAAGAAGAACATCTGGACTGAGAAGCTTAAAGTGGAATTAAACCCAGCAGGTCTGACCTAGGAAACTTAGCCATAGGGAATGTAAGCAAAAAATATTACACAACCTTATATAAGAAGCCAACTGGCATCTCCTGCACAGCACTGCTCTCTGATGTAGGAGGTTGATCACTTTGTCCATCCTGTGTACTCTCAGCCTGCACAGCTTGCACAGGGACAGCATCAAATTCATCTTTATATTCAACAGTATTTTTGACATGGGTGATGGCACTATCTTCATATTCACCCTCGTCTTCATGGTTAGATGCTGGTTCTATAACAACTGATGGTATGCAGGGCATTTCCTTTAAAAAAAATAGTTTATATTTAAACAAATACTATTCCACAATTTAATTATTAAGTCATTATTTAGTTTCATTTGCTATAACATCAAGTAATAATAATACCAAAGAGAGACTTTAACAGTGGCACAGTTTGCATATTTTTCATAATGCTGGCCAACAAGGACTGCCCAGGGTCCTTATAAAGAAGATGTGTAGGCTGAATGTGAGGTTCTAGGGGTTTACAGTTAATTGGTGGAGGCAAAAACACAAAGCATGTTGGGGGGGAAGGATGACGCAGGGCGTCACAAAAAGCCCTTTTTCACAGAGTGATTAGCGAAAAAATAATGGCTAAACCGAACGCCATCAAACCTTAATTGATCAGTGAAAATGCCCGCTGCAATCAACGAGAAACCGCTCGTTGGGCCAGCGGTGTATCATTTTGGCTGACATAAATTTTAGTTTTTTTATACAAATTACAATCACTTTAATGAATATTTTCCAACAAATGGTCCATATCTGAATGCAAGTCAGCTACTTGCATACAAGTTGTACAATCTTTTGCTCGCTCACCAAACGATTGATTAATCTATTTGTGGAAATGGACCTTTAGTCAAAGATTAGAGTAATATCCCGATTTGGGGATGCCGCACTCAGTGAAACCCCCCCGTTCGCACACAAAAACTCTTATCCAATCAGAGCATTGGGTTATGTTATAGTCTTCAGCAAAGAGCTCTGACTGAATTCAATGGGGAGCGCATGCTGCTGCATCCCCCATATCCCCGGAGGAGTGTGTGCTCCCGCCCCAGCCTGAATTGCAGGGGATGCGGTAGTGTGACTCCCCATTGTCTCCCCTTTGAAAACCCCCATTGTCTCCCCATTGAAAACAAATCAGAGCCCTTTGCTGAATGATGTAGTCAAGGCAGAGGTCTCTGATTCGATGTGAGCCCACACATGTGCTTTTGGAGTGGGAAAAAGACCCCAGGCTGGGCGCTGGTGGGTTTTGTTCCACTCTAAGAGCATTTTGAGCTGTGCATAACATGTCATGTAATCAGCGTTACCGGAATATGTCTCAGTTTTGTTAGAGTGCAGTTTGACCGACCGATTATTCAGATTATGGATACAATTTGTATGCCCTGCTTTAGGAGCAGTTGTGTAGCAAGTCACCCATTTTCCCCTTTACTCGCTGGAAGTCAGAAGTGGAGCTTACAGCACTGAACTCTTCATCCAAAATTCTCTGTGGGGTCGAGCTTGAAAATATAGCATTTTTGTGGCTGACCAAAACCTCAGCTAATTAAATGAAAACATTAAAAACCATTAAAGCCCATTCCAAACAGAAGTTCTTTACATGTTTTCTCATAAGTCCCCTCCTGCTCAATGTACCAGACTGGTCAAGAAAAAAAAAAGATTATACCTGAGTTGTTTCGGCCACTTTAGATCCTTCTATTTCTTCTTCCTTCACCTCTTCTGCAGTAATCTGAACAGATTCAGTGGTTACTTCCTCTGTATGCTCTGGTTCTGTCTAACAGATGACAAATTACATTTGTATTATTCAAATGCAATATTGTGTTATGAGGTAGAACATTAACATTAAACGCTTGTTAGAAACTCTTTTTTAAATATTGTATGCAACAAGGAAGGATTACAGATAATGCCATGCCCATCTTGCTTTCTGGGACTACACTATTTGGGTTTAGACTCATTTTTTTATTGAATCATTGGACACGACAAGTTATTGTAACAGAAATTCTATGGGTGTTCCAGGGACAGAAAATTAGCAAATTATATGGGAACCCTGTGCAAATAAGACCCCTATGGTGCCTGTGACAACCATGGATTTGCAGTTTCTTGAATTTCCTGATACTCCTTCCCCAGGCTCTACAGTGAAATAGTACCTATTTATCATGAGCCTCTGTCAGGCAGAAGACAAGAAGCAAACACGGGGAGGCCGATTCATTAATAGCGCCAGGTAGCGACAGATGAGCGACTGTAGCGTGATTTTTTCAGCGCCAGCCAGTATTCGCTGTGCTTGGCCGGCATTAGCTTGATGACAGCGACTCAGTCGGTGTGCGGTAATGTTGAATACGGGCTGGGGTGTCGCTGTTTCACAGGTTCAGCATTGTATGTGAGCGCCTGACAACGAATGGCCAGAGCGAACGGCTAGCTTCATATTCATCAACAAATCACGCTCCGAATGTGCTGTCGCTGTCTATTCCTTGTTTAAACCCCAGAGCGCTGGCGGCGATGTGTATTAACTAGTTTTTAACCCCTAAACAACCATATTTTTTGAATGTAACATTATACATGTTTTTAGAATCATTTTGTAATATGAATACATTAATCTCAGACCTGTTAGATCAATTCTGCACATATTTTTTTTATTTTTTTTTTTTACTTAAAAATAAATCCTAACATTGCAGAAGTGGTCTCCGATTTTTTGACATTAAAAAAAAAAAAAATGAATACCAATTAATTATGAATAATTATAGATTGCTCCATTGAAAAGCATTGGACATCGCCAGGGAGCGACAGCTCATACCTGGCGCTGTGAGGGAATTTACAGCGGCGCTGTTCGGTCCAGGCGGCTTCATGATGAATGCCGCGCTAGCCGTCGCTCTCGCCAGCGCTAGCCTCATTTTGCTTGATAAATGCGTCATTGTGACCGCCGGGCGTACTTGAGTCGGTAGTCGCCGTTAGCTGCCGCTACCTGGCGCTCGTCAGACACTACCTGGCGCTATCGCTTGATGAATAAGGGCCTGTGGAAAGCAGCACCTAGTAGTAGAGGAAGTAGTGAAAGAATGATCAATTGGGTCTAAATTGTAGAACAGTCTGATGTTGTTGTTGCACATAATTTACTATAATGGTGTGGTTAACTTCAGAAGGCCCTGCCTAGCAGCATTTACATCATTACCAGAGCTCACTGACCAATCAGCAGTCCATTCAGTAAGTGAAAGATTCACAATTCCAGTGGGGTGGGTTGTTATTTCACTGAGCTAAAAGGTTTTATTCATCCTTCCACTCTGGTTCAGCAAAACAGACCAGTGGCCAGATCTCAACTAGTTTTATATGTTGGTGTTTTTCTGCCCAGCCCTCACTGTACTGTCAAAGTATTAAGAGCGCTGCAAGGACCATTGTGGTAAAAAACATAAATGTACATTAGCTATATATGCACTGAAAAACAAGTTAGGAAACAGAGCCGTAGCAGCCATGAGGCGAATGAGGCACTGGCCTCGGGCGCAGCCAGGCCCGTATTCGGCAGGGGCGGGGATAGGGGCAGCAGCCAGCATCGATTTAATAAAAAAATAAATAAATCATCTGCCAGCAGTGATGGTCAGCATAGGAGAGAGCGATCAGGCAGGGGCGAACATCATTTGGTGGTTGAATAGTTAAGAGCCCATCTCTCGCTCTCTCCGTGCAGCCTGCAAGACAGCATGTGACTGATGAGGCAGCCAATCACCACCCACTTCCTTGATAAGAAGCTCGGAGGAGGCTGGGGATGAATGACGTCACCCTCGTCACCTCAGCAGCGCGGGACCCTCAGAGGAGCTGTGTGGAGCTGACGGGCCATTCATCATCTTTTATCAGAGAGCTGGGTGGCAGGGAGGGAGGAGAGAGGAGCCATTAACCATTGAGCCCCCAATGATTTATAAAGCACCGTAAACGGTGAAGGTGAATGGTTTGATTGCTGTTTCAGTTTCATCTGTTGTTGCTTTAAAGCAGACCAAAATGTGGCATTATACCCCCGAGGTTTTGGTCCCCCCTGTAATCTCTGGTCTCTTACCTTCCTCCATGCTATAACAGGGCTTCCTCTGCATCCCCACATGCAGAATTTCTGGAGCCCCCCTGTGCATTGCCCCCCCCCCAGAACACCCACAATTTTTACCTTCCTCGACCCTCAGCTGGCGGCCAGTCAAGGGGCAGCATTCCTGGCTGAGGATAAGGTAAGGACCCACACCCATTAGCTGGAAACTGGTGTTGGTCTGCTTTGTCATGGCAGCCCCGGGTGCACAGTATAGTTTTTTTTTATCCCCCCCCCAAAAAGGATAAACTCATATTGCCCTGGTCTCTTTAAAGTGGACCAAAACCCACCAAGATTGGCCCAGGAATCTATACCATTCCTGGGCCAATTGATTCCCTCTGCCCGGGGCATTCAGATTCACCTTCGTACCCGGTCTAATGGCGCATGCGCGAGCAGCAGCTGCATCCCCGCCCGGAATTTGTGATCGAGGTGCCCAGGTGGGGGAAAGGACCAAAACCCAGGATAGTTGAAATCCTGGGTTTTGGTGCACTTTAACCAAGCAGACTGAAAGGCATAGCACACATTACAGAAGGCATTGTGTGTGCTCAGTCATTTCCAGTCCCCCCTGCAGCCAGGTCAGACATTATGTAAAATGGCCAGTGCAAGGGCTGGGAAAATAACAAGGGTGCATATCTCTCAGCCAGCAGGCTTGATCTCATAGCTGCACCGCTCCATTTTCTGACCAGTGAAGAACAGTGGCTCTGACAGCCGCATGCTTTGCTTCCCTGTAGCAGTGCGCGTGCCCGCGCCAGGCATTTGTGAATGACCGGCGTGATGCTCCCTGTAAGAGGGAGGCAGAGTATGTGGCCGTCAGGTGAGATGGGCTTTGACATAGCGGGGCACTCCCGATCGGCACCTGCTGCTGTTTATGTGGCTGCTTCCAGCCCCCCTCTGCATCATGTTTTGGAATATGATACATACACGGTTTGCCTTTATAGTGAATGCAGCAAATCCATATCTGCCTATGGGCAGTGCCGGCAACATTTACTGCATTGTGCTTTGGCCTTCTGGCAGCCATCACTGCAGACTTGCCACCAGTGTCCACTGACTCCACTCACTTGCTGCTGATCCTTTCAGGTTTTGCTCTCGCTTTTTTCTGCACTGTCCTCCATTGTTGCAGTCTCCTCTACTGGGTTTTCTATCTTCTTCTCTTACTGCTTCCTGGTCCTTAGGTCTTTGATGCGGTTTTCTCCCTGCATTGCTATTTCTGTACAGCTAATAAAGGCCGGGGGGGGGGGGGGCGTAAGCATAAGTGTTGCCTAGGGCAGGATGAACCCTAAATATGGCCCTGGGCGCAGCTACAGCTTCATGCAAGGGGGCGCAGAGCTATAGCCCGCGGGCGGGTACGGGGTGGTGGCCAGCAACAAATAAAAAAAAAAAATCGACTTTCATACAGAGATGAACACCCCGCCCCCCCCCCTGCTGCCACCACCACCACAATAGGTGTGCGGGCAATCCCCAACCCAGTCCCGCCCAGTCCCAGCCGGTCCAGCCTAGATGGGGCTGCACAGGAAGGAGACAGGCTTGCAGCCGCCTGTCCCACTCCGCCCAGGCTGCCGTGTCCCACTCCGTCCAGCCTAGCACAGCCCAGCCCTGCCCAGCCGAGCCCTGCCCCTGCTTGTAGCTGCCTGTCTCCTTCTCCTTACAGTGCGGCGTGTCAGCGTGTCAAGTGCAGGAGTCGGGGGCGTGGTCTCTCCAGGCGCTCTCTCGTGGTAACTTACCGCCCGAGGGTTGTGGGGGTTAACTGGGGGGGGGGGGGGGGGTTACAGTGGACCAACCTTGGGACATCCCTTTCCAGGATGCCCCAAGGTCACTTAATCAACTTGCGGTTGTGTGAGCCCCCAAGATCCCCATTGGGGGGTATAGCTACCATCTTTTCAGGGTGGGAAAGAGGGACATTTGTTAAATTAGGTCACACCCCCTCATTGAGGGATGGATAGGAGCTAGATTAAAACAGTTAAAACATTCTAAACACTTTAAAGTGGACCTTTCCCCTAGGGCACCCCGATCGGGGATACCCCGCTGTGTGAACCCCCCCAGATCGCCCTAGGAAACTCACCTCATCCCGGTCCTTGTGTGCATGCGCGGGCGCTCGTCCAATCGGCATGCTCAGAGCCGCTCAGCTATGCACGTCTAAGCGACGTCTCAGCAGAGCGGCTCCGAGCGTGCTGGCAGCCGCATCTCCCACTTCCCTCTAACAGGGAGCGTGAATGGCCGGCGCGGGTACACGCCCTGCTAGAGGGATAGCGGGGATGCGGCCGTAGCCTGTGCATGCACCGTTGGCTCGGGCCTAGGGGGGTTTCACACAGCAGGGCATCCTGGTTTTGGATGCCCCCGGGGGGGGGGGGGAATGGATCATTCCCAGGTTTTGGTCCACTTTGAATAGGCAAATGAATCATTTATTGATGCAGATCTGTATGTTACTCCTCAAAGGGGGGCAAATTATAACAATGAGGGACAGCGGGACATGGACTCAAAAGAGGGACAGTCCCTCCAAATCAGGGACACTTGGGAGGTATGGGGGTGGGAGCACGCCACACACAGCAGGGAGACCAGGGATGTGACTGCTCCTTGTTACCCTGTGCCACAGCTCTCATACAAATGGCATTTTATGCTGTGCATTAAAATGCACGGCATAAAGCGCTGATTGAACGAGAGCTTGTGCATGAGATGTGGGACGAGGGAAAGGTGAGTCTTTGGGGAGATTGTTTTTTTTTTTTTTTTATAGAGCGGGGCATCACAAATCTGGTTGTTCCTTAGCAAGTACCAAAGTCCAGAATAGTGAAAATCCTGGGCTTTGGTTCACTTAAAGTATAACTAAACTTGGGATTGTCTTTCCAGGTTTTGTTCCGTGCTCTCAAGGCATCCTGAATTGGGAACCCCCCCAGTTCGCCCAGTAAAACTCACCTCTCCTCGGTCCAATGGTGAATGCGCAGTCTCTCGTCAAGTCAGAGCCCATTGCAGTGTTTACATCCTTTGGCAAATGGCTCTGTTCGGACGAGAGCCAGCGCAAGCTCCGCTGGAGAGGGGGAAGGTGAGTGCTTACGGGCGCCTTGGGGGTTTCACACAGTGGGGCATCTGGAATCGGGTTGCACTGTGGAAAGCCAGCAGCTGGCCCTGGAATCTTTAGGTTGGAGTTTTGTTCCACTTTAAAAGCTGGTAAACCTGGAGATGTCCCTGTGTGTGAAAACCCAGGTAATGCCAAAAATCTTACCTCACTCCCATGGCGCATGCCCAGGCTTACAGCCAATTAGAATATTTTGCATCACCCTGCAAACAATTCTGAATGAATGACGTGCCAGGAACCTCCAGCTCTGCATGCCTGCACATGCACTGTGGGATCGATGGAAAGGTAAGTCTTATGGCTATCCCAGGGGGCTTTACACAGTGGGATATCCTCTGTCCCCTATCAGAAGAGGGAAACGGCTGGCCCTGGAGTCTATTAGACAGACTAGGGCTGTCCAAATTGGTTTTGATATGTTTTTACAATATGTGTGAAGTGTGTGTAGTGAGGAGTAATGAAGTGTTTGGGGGGTGATTGTGTGTGTGTACGTAAGGGGTTAAAGTGGAACAAAACCCAGCCTGGCCAGCACCAGGGGCATCCCTGAATTGCCCTGCTGAGTTAAGCCCCCGGGGGGGCCAGTATTCACTCACCTTTCCTGGTTCCAGTGGTGCATGTGCAGACTCTTGGCCAATCAGGGCCTTTTGCCATGACAATGTAATTCAGCAAATGGCTCTCATTGTTTTCAATCCCCTGCATCCTCAGGCTGTGTGCACACTCCCGCCCCATCCATTCATATCGGCTGGGACAGGATGGGCATGTAGCCAATTGCGCTCTTCATTGAAGTCAATGAGAGCCATTTGCTGAATGACATAGTCACAGCAAATGGCTCGCAATGGAGAAAAGACATGCATGAGCCGGACGAAGGAAAGGTGAGTGAATCCTGGCGTCCTGGGGGGTTTCACACAGTGGGCCATTCCAGTTTGGGATGCCACCAAGGAATGGAACAAAACCGGGAATGTCAGATACCAGGGATATATATATATATATATTTTTCTTTTTTTTTTTGCGGGGGGGGGGGGGCATATTTTCTGGGCTTACCTCGGTCGCAAAAGAAGCTAGCTACAGCTCTGTTAAGAAATGTAAAAATCTAAGAAATTCAGGCCTGAAAACAAAGCTGTCTACCATTGGACTCGACACTATGGTTACTAACTCAGGGTCTAAACAATTACCCTCCTCCTTGTTGTGGCACATCATACGGCCCATTGGAACCAAATGAGCTTTGTCAACTCTGCCCCTGGACCTGCTAACTGGTGGGCCATACACTTACCTTGGTGCCATCTGTCTCAGGTTCTTCAGCTGTCTTGGTTTCTTCAGTTTCAGTCTGTTCCTTTAAAAGTAATATATATACTATATTATTGCATTGCAAGATATGATCATAAACTGCTATTTATGAAAGGCATGCGGGGAGGAAAATTGATGAATGAATTATGGGCTGGCTCCATTTCAGGAGATGAGTATAATGAGTATAATGAGACAGACTGGTGATGATGCTCACCTTATCAAAGTAAGTATTCAGCATTATTACTTCATTTGGGTCTCAGTTTATATTATTCACTTGGTTTACCCATATATAGGAATAGTACAAGGATTATGAAACGGACCAACAGTCAAAAGTGACTTAAACCAGACCAACACAACAAACAATGCTCATATGCTTCCCTCCCCAGGGCAATTAAGATTGCTGCACATACAAATGAATTTACCATTTTCTAACTCCTGCTGTAGTAAATTATAGAAACAAAATCGTAGCTCATGTATGTGCAGGCCACCTGCAAACAGGAAGTGCTGCTGGGTTTCCCGTTATTGTGCATTGTCACTTATGTTGGTTGAATCCAGGCAGCAGCATGGTCAAGATGTTGGGAGAGGAAGCTCCAAAATGGCCACTACCTTTCTTTTCCAACTGTGCCAAGCTTTTGGTCCTGTTTAAATGCTTTGCCCTCTAGAATGTTTTTGTTCTATTTATCATTAGATTAGGAATTCCCTATCAGTGGTACAAGTACCATTGATGGTAGTTGAGCTCTTCTTTAAAGGTAACTACACTGTCAAAAAGTGTGAACAAAGTTCTTAATGTGAAGCACAGAACTTTGCAATAACATTTAATTTAATTTTATTTTTTTTACATTTTTGTAAATACCAGCACATTTTTTTTTTTAAGTTCAGAACCAAGAAACAGACACGTTTATGGCATGCTGAGCTGGAGATAAGAAATAAGAAAACTCAGCAAACAGGTGAAACTCTCACATTTTATTTCTGTTACCCGTGGTAAAAATACAATTATAGTAGCCTTAAAGACCAACTTGAGTTTCCAATTAGGGAGATTATCCAATAAAAAATGTAAATGGTGCCACCAGCATAAACTCCCCCCCAATAATTTTTACTGATTAATACCCACCACAAATGTAAAAGCTACTACCTCTGAATCACCAACAGTCTTTCAAATAATAACTCAATTGCAAAATGCAATACTTTAAATAGAAGGCATTTTCCAGTAAGATGTATATTGATGGAATGTAATGAAATTCGGTATTTGGGACTGATGAAGAAGAAGAGCTGATGTTCCTTCCCACTCACCACAGTTTGCTCTGCTAGCTCATTTTGCTCCTCAGTTTTAGTGTCATCAGCGGGAACATCAGATACAGGCTGTGTGTCCTCAACAATAGTCTCATCAGAGGCTGTCACTTCAGACTCCACCTTATTTTGTTATAAGAGTATATAAAGTACTAAGTTTCATTTTAGTGTTTCAATACTGATAAGATGACCCTATTTGAAAATGACTTTTAAGACCTGTTTACTGAATACAGAAATCAAGAGTAAAATAAGAGTATGGGGACAAATACTAAAGCACATATTATAGGGCTTTTGGCAATACATTTCAGTTTAATATATGTACACAATTTAATAAAAATACATATTAAAAAGACTAAAATGGTACCAGCACTTTAGTATCATGCTATACATCAAATCACTTTAAAAAAAATGGATGGTGAATACCCCTGATTAAATTTATACATTTTGAGATGCTTTTGGTACAGCCCAACTGACCTGATGATTTTTTATACGGACCTCTAATCAGAAAATCTGCAGCATACTTGCACCACATCCCTGCTATCCCCATTTGGGATGCTTGCCTGGAGTAATGACCCCAGAAATCCCCCAAATAAGGTATCTCTACCCCTACATTCTTCTGTTCTTTGCCAATGCCCCATGTGACCAGGGGTGGTCAGTGAAGTCTGTGTGTTGTGGTCATGTGG
This sequence comes from Gastrophryne carolinensis, assembly GCA_027917425.1. NCBI lineage: Eukaryota > Metazoa > Chordata > Amphibia > Anura > Microhylidae > Gastrophryne > Gastrophryne carolinensis. The sequence continues at coordinate 191,829,120 of CM051239.1, read as the reverse complement.
TAACTTTGGTATGTCTGCCTCATTTGCAGGATTGTGAGTTTACTGCATTTGAGTATTTCGAGGGGTTTGCTAGCAGATGGGATGCCGGGAGAATGAGGACAGATGGAAGCCAGATGCCCTCGGCGTTGATGCATTTCGGGCTTTATTTAGCCGTTATTCATGACACATGATTGTCATGATGAAGGGCTAAATAGTGCCTGAAACACGCCGACACCGGGGGTATCTGGCTTCCACCCGTCCTATTCTTTTATTATGCTGTGAGTTTTTTTCCATGTATTTTAATGGCTTAAAATAAATGTCAGATTTTTACTTGGCAAAACTGCTGGCTATGCTGTGGTATGGAGTATAGGCAGTATACAGCACAGAAGTCAGATGCTGCAGCAGCTGGCCATTTGATAGTTAGTGACCAATCACATGACCAAGGGAGCACTATAGAAACAATAAAATCATGATTAATTCGATTTATAGCTTTTCACAGGAATTTTAACTGACCAGTGTCTATAAATGGAATGCTCAGGAGTTTGGGGAATTAGTGGCCAGGAAGTGAAAAATACCATTTTGTGAGTACTCACCTGTAAAATGGATATTGTCAGTGTGTCACACACCCCGCTTCCCCTTTAATTCTTACGATCGGTTACTCCACCAGCAGGTGGCGACGTTGCAGAGAGAAGTCTTGAAAACGAGCCCCTTCCGGCCTATATATACCTGGGACCTCCCACTTAACACCCAGTGAATTCAAACAGTAGTAAGACAAGGTACCAGGAAATCCAATGGTAACCTCAAAATAAAAATAAAGAAAAGCTTCACCATCTAGAGGATCCAGGATACCAAAAAGGGCGGGTGAAGCCGGGTGTGTGACACACTGACAATATCCATTTTATAGGTGAGTACTCACAAAATGGTATTATTCTCAGTGTGTCACACACCCCGCTTCCCCTTTAATTCTTAGGATCGGGACATCCAAAAACAGTGTCCACAAGGGATGGGTATCCGAAGGCAAAATGAAGCATAACTTAAATGCCTGCAGTCTGCAGAACCTTGCGGCCAAACACAGCATCCGCTGAGGCCCGCACATCAACCTTGTAAAACTTAGAAAAAGTATGAACAGAAGACCAAGTAGCAGCCTTACAAACTTGTTCAACAGAAGCTTGGTGCTGAAAAGCCCAAGACGATCCAACAGCGCGAGTAGAATGAGCAGTGATACGAAAAGGGGGAACTTTCCCCTTAGCAGAATAGGCCCCAATAATGGCCTGACGTATCTATTTGCTAATGGAAGACTTGGCCGGAGCCAAACCCTTCCTAGGCCCACAGGGCACAACAAACAAGGCATCAGTCTTACGAAAAGAAGAAGTAGTAATCAAATAGTACTTAACACAGCGTACTACATCCAAACAATGCAAAACCCTCTCCTTGTCATTCTTAGGCTTAGGACACAAGGAGGGAAGAACAATATCCTGATTCAAATGAAAAGCAGAAACAACCTTAAGAAGAAAGTCCGGTTTGAAACGAAAGACCACCAAGTCCTGATGCCTCTCAAAGTAGGGCGCCTGAATCGACAAGGCCGCCAACTCCGAGACACGCCGAACCGAAGTGATAGCTACTAAGAAGGCAGTCTTCTGAATCAAGGTAGACAGGGCAATATCCTGCAAGGGCTCAAAGGGAGGAGCCTGAAGAGCAGAAAGAACCAAGTTCAAGTCCCAAACAGGGAGTAATGGTTTCCTGGGAGGCCACACATGCGTAACCCCCTGGAAAAAGGTTTTAACTAAAGGATGAAGCGCAAAACGCTTCTGAAAAAAGATAGATAATGCAGAAACCTGCCCTTTCAAAGTACTCAGCTGAAGACCAGAGTCCAGCCCTGATTGCAAAAACTGGAAACCGAAAAGACCCTACAAGACAAAGATCTATTCTCACACCAAGCGATATAGGCTTTCCAAGTCCTATAGTAGATGATAGAAGAAGACCTCTTCCGGGCACCGATCAGAGTCTTAACAACCGAGTCAGAAAGACCCTCCTCCTTCAAGATGAAGGTTTCAGCAGCCAAGCCGTCAAACCCAGCGTTGGTAAATTGGGGTAACACAGCTGACCCTGAGTGAGCAGATCGGGCCGAAGCCGAACGATGTCTGCGAACCATACTCGCCTTGGTCACCTTGGAGCCACGAGAATGGCGGACACCCTTTCCAGAGCCAGCTTCCATACCACCTTGCCCAGCATGTGTATCGGAGGAAACAGGTACAGAAAACCCAGATCCCCCCAGCTCAGGGACATGGCGTCCACCGCCAGAGCCAGAGGATCCTGGGAGAGCGACACGAAGGTCGGGAGCCTGCAATTGTGACGAGAGGCAAACAGGTCCACCTCCGGTGTCCCCCACCGTAGACACAGTGACCGAAAAACTTGAGGATGGAGAGCCCATTCTCCCAGATGGGAAGAGCACCTGCTCAACAGATCCGCATCCTTGTTTTCCACACCCGGAATATAAACTGCCGAGAGACAAGGAACATGGGCCTCCGCCCAGGTCAGGATCAGGGACAGCTCTCTGAGGGCACCCAGACTGCGAGTCCCTCCCTGATGATTGATGTAAGCAACCGCTGTTCGATTGTCCGAGCGAACCTGAACCGGAAGGCCAAGAACCTGTTGAGTCAAGAGAACAAGAAGCAGACGGATGGCTCTCAGTTCCAGAACATTGATGGGCAAGTGGGCCTCTCGAGGCCCCCACTAACCCCGAAACTGAAGATCCTTCCAGAATCCACCCCATCCCGAAAGACTGGCGTCCGTGGTGACAATTTCCCAAAGAGGAGTCAGGAAAGACCTGCCCCGGAAGAGATTGGTCGAGACCAACCACTATTGAAGGGACTGCCAGACCAGGGAAGGGCCGATCCAACGACCATGACCATGATCGCCGGTCCCAAGATGCCAACAGATGAAGCTGAAGCGTCCTCGTGGGAAATTGAGCAAAAGAAACTGCCTCCAATGAGGCAACCATCAACCCTACCAGTCTCATCCCCAAACGGATGGACGGTCGAGGATTGGAAAGAAGGACCCGAGACAACTCCTGAATCAGACAAATCAGACAACACCCTGTGTTGACAAGAATCCAACCGCATTCCCAGAAAGGACACCACCCTGGCCGGAGCGAGGGAGGACTTGGGAAAGTTGATCACCCAAACGAAGCTTTCCAGCGTGGAGACCACCGTCCTGGTGTCCGTCTCCGATTGATTGAGAGAAGGAGCCATGATGAGAAGGTCGTCCAGATAAGGTACGACACGAATGCCCCGAGATCTGAGAATGGCCATCACCCCTGCCAGCACCTTGGTGAACACTCTTGGAGCCGAGGTAAGGCCAAAGGGAAGTGCCACGAATTGAAAATGCCGATCCTTCATCACGAACCGAAGAAAATGTTGATGAGCCTGGCAGATGGGAACATGAAGGTAAGCATCCTTGATGTCTATGGACGTCATAAAGTCCCCCTGCCGAAGAGAACCGATGGCCGAACGCAGAGTTTCCATGCAAAACTTCCGAGTACGGATAAACCTGTTGAGGAACTTCAGATCCAGGATGGGGCAAACCGACCCGTCCTTCTTGGGGACTGTGAAAAGATTGGAGTAAAAACCGAGACCCACCTCTAAGCGCGGCACCGGCCGGATGACCGCCATTTCCAGAAGATTCCTTACCGACGCCAGGAGCCCCTGCGCGGCCAAAGGATCGGTGGGCACCCGAGACCGGAAAAACCGTGAAGGCGGGCGAGACTCGAACTCCAGCTTGTAACCGGACGACACCACCTCCCGGATCCATCTGTCCGGAACCTCCTGGTCCCAAACCAGGGAGAAGTGTCGCAATCGTCCCCCCACCCGCACGGGTGAGGGCACCCCCTCATTGCTGAGCGGGCTTACCAGCAGGCTTGGGGCCCCAGGACTGACCGGGACGGCCACGGCCCCTCCCCCGGGTCCAACCTGCACCCCTGGTAGCGGGAAAGGAAGCCCCTCTGCCCGCTCTGACTCCCCGAAAGGAGGGACTAAAGGAAGTCGCACCCCGAAAGGAACGACGAGGCCTCTTGCGTTGAGGCAACTTACCACCCTTGGTAACTGAATCCAATTTATCGCCAAACAGGCGCAAACCTACAAAAGGAAGCGCTGTAAGCGCCTTCTTAGAGTTAAAGTCCGCCGTCCACTGGCGCAGCCACACTGACCGACAAATAGCAACCAACAGTGCCGCTGTCCTGCTACTCATCGCAAGTGCATCGTCCTGGGCGGTCATGACAAAGGAAATAAACGACACACACTGCTTGAGAGAACTGAACTCATCACAAGTGGGATCAGGACCTGCGTACAAATCTCTAATAATGGACCTAATTGCCATCAGAAGAAGCGCCGACGGCGCCGACGACGGCACACACCGGCCGCAGTGCCGATCCAGCACTGATAAAACCATGGCGAGCCAATTGATCAATCCAACGATCCTCACCATCTTTAATGGTGGTGTCAGGGGAGTGCAACAAAGCCGTGTTCGACAGCCCCAACACGGGGGCATCGACGTCAGGGGGAACAGACCAAAGCTTCACCAAATCCTCCGGAAAGGGATAACGTTTATCCCAACTAGGAGGAACTCCAGCCAGGCGTGTGGGTTGTTCCCATTCCTTAAGGACAACCCTCACAAAGTGTTGTTGCCTGGGAAACACCAAACGTGGCTGGGGCACATCAAACAACTCACCCTTTGGCGGGGGGACCACCACGGGCGGATCCAAAGCCAAAATTTCAAACATTTGAGCCAAAATGGAAGGAGTGTCAAGGGACACCCCCGCAGCCTGATCGCCAGCGGTGCCAACCAATTGCTGGTCTGCAGGCTCATCCAACTCCTAAAGGAGTTCCCCCTACAATATTTCAAACACCTCATCCTCCGGAACAGACGCTGCCGGAGAAAGGTGCTTCCGCTTCGCTGTAGCCTTCTGAGCTACCATGGGGGAAATTATCTTCTCGAGGTTGGCCAATTGCGCACACACCTCGGATTGCGAATCCCCACCTTTGACAATGTCACACGGGGTCCGGAATAGGGGAGGGGGGGTAGGAGATGACGGAAGATGCGAGGGGCCAGAAGCCGGAGTGCCGGACTGGCACGCAATATTCTGCTTTGCACATGGAACGCATAATATGACATCATCGCCTGGGAGCGGAGCCCCACAACCCCCACACAGCCTGGATAGCCCCGAAGAGCAATTTCCGGTAATGTCGGAAGCCTCCATATGGTGAAATTATGGTATTCGCAACAACCCAGGGTTTTACGCATTAAGCAACCCGGGATGCCCCTTTATAATTAAAGTCCCGGGAGTGGGAGGATTTTTTAAGCCTAGGAAAATCCCAATTTGGAGACTAAGACTAGCCAGGTATATCAGACCGGGAGAGCCACTGCAGTGAGGGGATCCCAGAATCTGTAAGGGAAAAGAGACCACAGTCAGTCCCCCAGGAAAATAGCCAGCATGCATCACACACATACATCAAACAAAAAGTAATGGTAAAACATATATAAGCAATATATACACCATGAAGACAAATATATATGTATATATACCAATCAAAACAATAAGTGCCTCCAGGAGTTATGCTAAAGTGCCAGGGAAAACTCACAAACACAAGCACTACACAGCCACAATGTGAGACTACAGCTAAAATGACTGCCCCACGTGAGCCGAGGTGGGGACCGCTAACCTGTTACTGCTGCAGAAGACAGAACACAGTAAACGCCTGGAAACGCACTTTCCCCAGCTCAGCCCCAGCACCTGTCTCCGTGATGAGGCAGAGGAAGGAAGGCGGGCCCGGGCTCAGCGAGCGACGCGCTCCGGCCACGCCCCCCGCCAGTGAGTCACACAGCGAGGGCCAAAAGGGAGCATGGCCCCGCCCCCCAAGACCCGAGCAGCGCGGCCCGCCGAATGGCAGCGCCACGTGCAAACGGGCGCCACAGACGCCCTCAGTCCCCCAAGCCAGCCAAGCGGGGGAAGTTTAAAACACAAGTAGAAGAAGCCCCAGCAGCTCAGGCCACGCGCCCGCACACCGCGGCGCTGACCCTGCGTCTGCCAGAGCTCCCCACACACACACATTACATAAGTAAAAAGCACCCCATGCAAACCCCCCCCCCCAAAGCGAAGGGAGAAGGGACCAAGCGGGAGAAGGTGGCCAAGGGGAACATCGGGACAGGGGCATCCCAAATCCGGATCACCATGCCGGATAGCCGCATTGCCCCACGCAATGGGGTCGAGCGGATGAAATAAGCTCCTAGGCACCATATAGTGCCATCTACCGTTGCCCAGCCAGCAGCCTGGGCTGGGAGGCTTCCATTAACCATCTAGGCATGTAAACAATTGACTGGGCAGAAATAGACCAAAAGGGGGGTGCCGGGGTTTGACCCCGGCTACCTGCAAGCAGGAGACTTCTTTCTTCTGTCTTGTCGCATCGTGCAGAGAGAAAACACTGGGTGTTAAGTGGGAGGTCCCAGGTATATATAGGCCGGAAGGGGCTCGTTTTCAAGACTTCTCTCTGCAACGTCGCCACCTGCTGGTGGAGTAACCGATCGTAAGAATTAAAGGGGAAGCGGGGTGTGTGACACACTGAGAATATCAGTTATGCAGAAAAGTCCAAAAACACCTCGCTGTGGGGCATAATGTATGCTTTAAAATTGATGCAATTAAAACAACTAATAAAAAGTTAGTTGTTGAAAATATTACCTAAATAACTTTCACGGTCTACATAAGATATATACACTATCTGAAATGTATGTTTATAAAATATACTATACAGTATATGTAAATTACTGTTGAAGATTATTCATATATTACATCATGTTGTATTAGCAGAATAAAAAGAAGGTCCTTACAGTTACTTCACCACCACTTGTCTCTGTCGGTAATGTGTAGATAGATGAAGAGGTTTCAGGCTACATGGACAGAAATATAATTTAAATTAGCAACTAAAACATTTGCTGGGCTATTTGAACAAATGCTTTAAATTCTGAAATGTATTCTGTAATGGCTATATTTAGAAATACATTGGGCATACTAATTTTCCTAAGACATTGCTTGCCTCTTTTTGATCCATTTTTTATAGCAAATGTGTCATTTATTAACTGAAGTATACGTATACATTTAAGTGACATGTATGGTCTGGCATGATGGTTAACTGGTTTGTGTTGAGGATTTTATCTGCTGGGTGTTAATTAGTTTTTCACATTTTTACCTGTGTAAATCCATTAAATGCTCCATTGGACGCCTAAAAGAAATAAACAGCACAACATTAACATTTACAATAGTCATTAAAATATGATGAAATATGGTGTCACTAATGTAGGGCCAGAAGGGGAGTTGGTAAAGGGATTATGGAAATACTGGAAACTAAGTGGAGTTCTCCACCACTTGTACTAGAGCTTTGCAGCATTTCTGCTGAGCTTGCCATCTCATATGGAGAGCTGTCCAGGATTTTGGAGATATACGTAATAGGAGTTATTTGCTAATTGTGGAAAATATCTATACTTTGGCTGAGGAACTGCTCAGTTCAATCGGGTGGGCAAGAATAAAAAAAATATTTTGCTCTTTATTGTGTGTGGTGGAGAGCTCACTAAACTTTACAGTACACAAGAAGCTGGGGGACTTGCTGCATTTTAGAGAATACTTCTCAGTTTGCTACTCATAATGCTTGCTTGTAATTCTCAGTATGCTGTTGGAGGATTGCTCTGTGTATATACATGATACTATACTCTATTTGTAATCTGCATTCTGCTACTAATGCCTCAATGCATACAAGAGCCTGACAGCACTAAATTCTGGGACCAGGTCTTTTTTTTCTTTAAAAAGAGACTGCTTTTCAGCCGAAGTGGCTGGAAAGTCTCATGAATACTCCATGTTATGGAATTAGATTGGCACCTTGGCACCTAGAGGACATTAATCTAGATTGAACTCCTTGTCTAAATGTATTAGATTTCACGTTGGAGCAAGGATATGCTTTGTACAAATATCTGTAAACAACTATTGTCAATTTTAATACAATATTTTAATACTCGGCAGCATCTATTTGTGCGTAGGCTACCTATTTTATTGTTATAGTATCATTACAACCTTGGGCAAGGGTAGATGTTGACTAGAACCCTTTCCATAATTGGATATATCTTTTGTCTTTAGTGTGCACATAGTTAAACTTTCTGTCAGGACCCTACATACCATAAGGGCAGTGCACGTGCTCCCAGGCCTGTGGAACAAAGGGGCCTGGCCCATGCTTCCTCCATTGCCTCTATGATATGTACCTGCATACTTACCTAGCCATGCCACCTCCTTCTCTGTAGGATGCGGCCTCTGCTCCTGCAGCGATCGCCCGGTGAGTGCTTGCTGATGATGGGGGTCAATGGTGGGGGCCCTGCTATGGGGCCCAATCATGGATATATACGCCACTGCTTTCTGTATTGATGTTTGCTGCTCTTAATTCTCACAGTGGCGTTCACTAGTTCTGACATGATCAAGCAGTCTACCTGTCAATAAAATGCCTGCACCTTCCAACCTCTGCAATGACCCAGATGACATCACTTGATTGATGTCTGTGGGTGTTTATGTCTGCCATTGAAAACCTCCATGGTTGGATCCATGCATTCCATGCAGCCTCCTGCAATAAACTAGTTGCAAGAAGACTGATGAGAGCCAGGAAGATGACATAGTTCAGCAAGACATGGCCCAACAGCAATGTAAGTAAGTCTACTTGGGTGGCTGCCGCCAGCCTTTTGGAGGCAGACAGGCCTCAAGCAGCATTGCGGGGGCAAACAGTGAGTTTGAGTCCAGTGAGTGAACAATCCATTCTGGGACACAGGTTTCAACTTGGCGCTCCCAAAATTGCCCAGTGATATGGCTTTAATTGTAATCAGACCATGTTTCACCTTTAATGTTCAGGCTTTAAAAAAACAGTAAGGAAGAAGCCTGTTTGGGTTTCTTGATAAAGAACCTCATCTTGGCCTACAGGTTTTTTTTTTTTTTTGGTAGCAACCTCCACAACAACCTTAGTTTGTATGCTCCTGGATTACAATTAGCAATGGCTGATTAAAAATAAGTTACATTACACTGATAAAATCAATAGAAATAGTTTGGTGGGAGGTGTTTCAATATACACTTAGGACTGGATTGCATCTAAACTTTAGTGAAGCACTGACCAACATAATGGAGTTCATTCTAATTTGTTAACTACCACATTATTGGAATTGTTATACACTGCTACTGTGTATATGCCAAAATCGTAATCATATGCAAGCATATTCACATATAATGTATATGTTTTATTGCACCCGTCGCTTCTTTTCTTTTGAAGAAAAGCATACATGGAAAGTATGGAAAGAAAGCTGGATGTTGTTTCACATTCCTAAATTATTTCGATACATACTCCCATGTTACAAATGTTTATACATATAAAAGTTACAGTAACTTGCTATTGTATATTACTATAGCTATGAAGGACATGGCCTGAAATCACAAAAAAAACTCTAAGGCATAGGGTACAGTATCATACTAATCTACATTGGGATTGGGGTAAGCAGCGATACCTTTTCTTTGTCATGTTTTACTTCTTGGTAGAGAGATCCATATCTCCGGTTAGCAATTTCATCTTCTGATAAATCTGAACTGTTTGTCTCATTGTCTCTGAGGCTACATGAATGTTCCATTATAGTATTTTGGGGGTTACTTATATAAGACATGGTCTGGGGACCTACATTTGTTTCATTGTTATTACTGCAAGGCGGATATGCAGTCATATTTTGCATATCGATATTCTGTTCGCTATCGTTATTTTCAGCTAAGGTATTGGCTTTTGAATATAACATTTTATTTGTGCATGCTGAGTTTTGATCTGAGATCAGGAATTCATGTGTATGAAAATCTCTTAGATAAGACTCGTCCCATGAATCTGTTGTACAGCTTGGATCCCAGCTGGAAGGCCATATCTTATCATCACCATCCATCTGAAAACTATTTTTAAATCCAGTTTTAAATGAAAAGTCATTATCTTCCTTAGCTAATGTGGCTCTTGTTTGCTTTACAGAAGGGCTTCTTGGATCTTCACAAGAAAGGTCACCCTCACATGTAATTAATGCATCGTCTGATTCTTCAGTCATATTGTTGAAGTTTTCAGAAGGTTCAGCCCTAATCTGAACTTTATAATCACTTTCTTTTATAAAAGAGGAACTTGGGCTCCCTGTTTTATCATCACATTCTTCCACTGGAGCTTCATAATTGGTCAAACAATCTGTTTCACGTGTTTCACTACAAGTTTTCTCATAAACTTCATGCTCATTATACAAAATGCCTGTCTGAAATTCCAGGAAACCTACATTAGTGTCTGTTAATGAATATCCAATATCTGTGAAATGATCTAGGTTGGATGCATTTTCTATAATAGACCTCCGACTATTATTAGTACTTTGTTTGGCCTCTTCCTCCTTGATATGAACTGTATCAGAGGTATCTTCGAAATACTCATTTGCAATAGTCATGTCTTTTTGCTCTTCTTTTTCACACAGATATGACATAGCAGTACTTCCTTTTCCAAAGTCCCGCCCTTCCTCTTGGATTTGGCTATCTTCAAATACACTATCAACACCTATTATTATGTTTGTCATAACTGACTGCTCATTATCCAAATTCTCTTCATCTAATTCTGATAGGTACACTCCTTTTTGATAAGCAGAATGCTCCTGCTTATCTGTTGGAATTATATTTAAATTTCCAATATCATTGGATTCTTTTTCACAATTTCTACTACTCTCAAGTTCTAATGAAGCAAAAGTGCCATCATTTTGTGACTGGTTTACTTCTTCCACTGACCCACAAACAGGGTCCTCAGGTGCATTTAAACTACATAAAGAAATGTTTATTGAGGAGTTAGGCTTTATGCAGACAGAAAATGAAAGGAGGGGAAAAAGGAAAAGAGTGATGAAAAACATAAAAATTAAGTTAATATGAGAAAATGAATGTTTTAAATAAGTTAGAAAACACATAACATACAACACACACAGTATTTACCGATATACATTGAACTTACTGGTTGGACTAATTCACTGTTTGTCTGCAGAAATAAAAATAAAATAAATAGAGTTACAAATTATGCTCTATGTTATGCATTTTTGTATTACTATGCTATTATTGTATCCTAATGGGTTCATTAAAAGTCATTTGTGGGCATATAATAAACACCATAATCACCAGACCTCCCCAGTAGCATTTTATGCCTAGGCCTAGGTTACAGTACTGACCAATTTCGTTGATCAAAAAGGGGGGGGGGGAGGGGCATGCTGAAGAAGTTCTTTCTGAACTATAAGTGCTATTGAGCCACAATATTAATAATTTATAATTTAGACTGTAAGCTCATAAAGGCAGGGCTCTGTCTCCTATTGTATCCTGTTATCATAATATTTACTGTGATCTTTGTAACATTTTTTCGGTAATAGCCTGTATGTTTTACCCTGTCTGAAATAACTACTTTGTACAACGCTAAAGATTAAGCCCTGTAGAAAAAAAACATTTTTTATACGTATGAGTAGATTTTGAAACATGGATGTTATAAGAATAAAAACATATTTTCATAGGGCATTAAATATGGGTCGGTGGGCTGCCCAAAACAGAACACCTGGAGAAAATTTGGTGGGTTAGGTGCTTTTCTTAACAGCAATCTACAATCCTTTGGTTCATTAAACACTAGGATATAGCTGTCCCTCGATGTATAGTAGTATTTTGTCAGACATTTGAAATGTTTTCAAGCAATTAAAAGGTCTTTTTAGTGCCAGCCTACCCTTGTACCAGCCCTTGATTTTGTCAACCTTTGTTGCTAGACTTTTTTCACTATTTTGTGCTATACATGTTCATCTGTGATTTTTAAAGGGATTTCTATATTGTTTTTTTCAGAGTGTGGGCTTTAACATGAAATGTTGTGTTTGTAATTTTTTAGAGTATTCTGAATATTTTTGGGTGAAATATGTGCAAAAAGAATGTTAGATTATAATCTATATAGAATTCTATATTATATATTTTCAATAAAATCATATTGTGTGTAAAAGCCCCATTTCTCCGGGTTACAATGGTACCACATGTGTTGGTAGACACACTTTCCTGCCCAGAAGACTTCCCCAAACTGAAATAGCACTTTAGGAGATTTTCAGAAAAAATACAATTGCTATGCACATCTTGCAGTTTTTCAAGAAAAACAACCCTTTATATTTGAAATCCCACCACAAACTGTATATTCCCAGTACCCACCTCAAGCTTCATACCAGATTGTTGACATAGGCTCAGTTTTCTGGAAGTTATCCCTCGATGAATATGTTAAGCTTTCTAGGTGGCTTGTTGTAGTGGACTTATCTTTCTGGAAGTAATTTCTCATAATAAATTCTTTGATTGCACTGGGTTACCCTAAAAAAATGTATAAAACCACAGAATAAAATAAACATATTTTCCTAAAATATCAATATGCAAACAAGAAAAAACAGGCTAAATTCGAAAACGCAAGGAACATAATACTCAACATGCATTATGACTATTATTATTATTATTATTATTATTATTATTATTATGACTATTATATTATTATAACTTTTAACCCTTTTAATTGCCATCCAACTCGAAATTCTGTTGACAGGTAATTTGTCACCATTTCGCACTATTTGTAACTGTGATTTTTGCAGGAATTTAATTAGTAAAAAAAATTTTTTTTAAAATGTCTTATTTATTTTAAATAAAACATTTATTTTATTCAAGAAAACCATATTGCATGTGAAAGCCCCATTTCTCTTAATTACAATGGTGCCACATATGTATCGCTAGCACCCTGTTCCTGCTCAGGACACCCCCCAAACTGAAAAAGCACTTTATAACATGTACAAATAAAATACAACTACTACCCACACTATAAAAGGTTAAATTAAAAAAATTGGTATGGGGTCCCCCCTTCCCGGCATAACTAGCCTGGGCACTAGCTGTTTAGCTGTTGGGGGCTTGTAGGCCAGGGCACGGAGGCCAGCCTTGGAGGCCCCCAGCCCTAAAGGCTACAAGTTTGCATAGCCTTCTTAGCCCCTGGGCTTTGGGGAGGCAGGTAATGGGGGGCTGGAGGTTAATGGCAAGTCACTCGCTAGCCACAGGTAACTTGCCATCCCCTCAAGCCTTGTGACCTGGTATAGGGGTCTCATGAATCCCTTACCAGTTCACAAAGGGTTAACAGTAAAAATAAGAGAAAAATGCATCAATTTTTTTTCTGTATTCACCTCCAATCCTCCGCTGTCTCTGCCGATCTGATTACAGATGCCGGTGATCAGTGGAGGGGGGGTCCCCTGCCCCTCCACCATCTCTCCTCTGATCACCAACATGACAGGATTGTCGGGCTGGGAGTGGAATGATATCATGGAATTACATAATCCACCCCACCCAACAACATCGCACTGGGGGCAGTGACGGCAGAAGCACGGGGACGGGTGTTTCAGGCCCTCTCCTCATGGTGGGAGAGCCCACTGGGGATCAGAGGTCCTCCCCCCAGTCGAAGAGGAGACCCAGCGGGAGGGATGGCGGGCACGGGTGAGTAAATGTAATTTTTTTTTTAGCAGAAATGTCAGCGATGGCGGAATCGGGGGGGGGGGGGCTTCCTTTTAGAAAATCCCTGGGGGGGGGGGTGCAAAGAACAGGCCAGATCGATTAAGGGTCAGGTGAGTTTTTTACTTTTTTGTTATTGGAGTTTAAAGTCAGCTATGTGAGTTTCACATAGCTGCCACTTAAAGGAATATTAAGGAAACTCTAATTGGTTTCCTCTTCTGGGATACAAAATAAACATATGTGTTTTGATTGTGCCCCCATACATGTGATTTAGTTATCAGCATGCTGTTTCTAAGTTTCTTATATTCGTGTGTGTCTGTGATCCTAAGATGGGAGTGTTTTTTTGGCCTTGAGTGAAAAGTGCTGACTACATATCCCAGAATGCTTCCACTGTAACAGGTGAGCATCTTAGCAGCTTTGGCTAAGTCAAGCAGGAGTAATGACTAGAGATGAGCAAATTTATGAAAAATTCAATTCGGCCGATTCGCTGAATTTTCCGGAAAAATTAGTTTCGGTCCGAATTTATACACAGCGAATAGCTATTAAAAGCGGCTATTTCTGGCCTTCCGAGAGGCTCAGTAGGGTTGTAGAACATTTTGCCTTGCTGTAACATGCATAGGATGCGTGCTGGGTTAGTGAAATAATACTGTAAAGAAGTATGACATGCAGATCAGAGGCATCGCTATTAGAATCACTGTCGCAGAGCGGCACAATTACAGAGCCTTGAGGTGGCATCAGCATAAGGAGTCCATATACTTCCTGAAAAACACACCCTGGAGTTGGCAGCAGCAATAGGAGCCCATATATTGCCTGAAAGAGACATTGGAGTTGGCAGCAGCATTAGGAGCCCATATATTGCCTGAAAAACACATTGGAGTGGGCAGCAGCATTAGGAGCCCATTTATTGCCTGAAAAACACATTGGAGTTGGCAGCAGCATAATGAGCTACCATGCATCAGCTACTACCATGGATCAGCCATTGGTGAGTGGAAATCCTGGCTGATCCATGCCTGATTCATCTTCACAAAGGTGAGTCTCTCCACATTTTTTGTGGACAAACAAGTTCTCCTTGGCGTGACTATGACCCCCGCTGCACTAAACAGCTTTCCCAGGGCAAACTCTGCCAGTTGCGGCCACAAATTAAGTTTGGCTGCCCAGAAGTCCAGCGGGTCCTCAAGGTGTGTTGGCATGGTCATGTCAAGGTATGACACGACCTGCTGGTTCAGGTACTGCTCCAGGTCTTCCTGCTGCTCATGAGTAGCCTCACTATGCGTGTGAAGAAGGGTACTCATTAGCGAATGAAGACTTAGGCTGCTGCTGATGGAGCTGCTGCTGCTCCTGCCACCCCTCCAGCAGCCATGGCAGTGGAAGGTGAGCGCAGAGGTCCCCTCGAGTCAGACCTGCGAGATTATGGACCATGGCGCAGATAGGCATCGGCCAACTGACTTCGTAGAATGTCTCTGTAGTAGGTCAGTTTGTCCTCCCTCTCAGTGGGTGTAAAAAATGCCCCCATTTTGTGCCGTAGCAAGGGTCCAATAAGGTGGAGAGCCAGAAGTCATCCCGCTGACAAATGGAGACAATTCGGCAAGCATGTGAGCATGCATCGTGCCATTTGTGCAAGTAAGTCGGAGGGACTACCTCTCTCCATCCCCACTGCATACTGCCACGGTGTGTCTGGGTCCTCTGTCTTGCCTTCCTCACAACCCTCTAGCTCCTCTGGCTGCTCCTGCTCCTCCTCTCCTGTTAGATGACTAGATAAACCGTCCATTTCGCCAAAACTAAACTCTGCTTCACTGTGCCCCTCCTCCTCCAGTTCAGCTCCCACGGGGTTCATGTGGCCGTGAGATATAGGCGCCATGTCTCCAGTGCCCTGACCAGCCATGTTTCCAACATGTGTTGTAGTCCATGAAAAAGTGGAATCATGTCGTTCATCCCGTAATGCTGGCGACTGACAAATAAAGTGGCTTCCTCAAAGCAAATGGCAGGTGTCACGTATGAGCTGCCACTGGTTTACATTAAAGTTACACAGGGGAGTCCCCCTATCTGCTTGGATCATCAAGAAATCAGTGCCGTGGTACCAACATTGGGGCCCTGGCCACGCTTCACCTTCTGTCTACACATCTTGCATGTGGCCAGGTAACCCTCCTGCGGATGCCTAATTAAAAACTGCCACACTGCGGAGTAGTTAATTTTCCCACCAACATTGCGCACTAATTAACTGCTACTGCAGCCAACTCCAGTACCCCCTGCTCCACTACCTCCCAGGAAGGTAGCCTGCGCGCAGCAGGTGGTCTCCCCCGGCCACGTTTGGCTCCAGACATCCCAATTCTGCCACCATGCTGACTGCCAACCATACTACCACCTTGCTGCCTCAGCTGCTGACTCTGGGGCAACCTGGGACCCTCTTCTCCTGATGATGATAAAGCCCCTTCTGCACCGGGCTCCCAAGTGCGATCGGCTTCATCATCCTAATCATCGAGTTGTGTCTGCACGTCACTGATGTCCTCCTCGGTTCCTCAACAGTGTCTGCTGCAGGAGCTGGAACGCTCACCACACCACCTCCCACGCCACTCTCCTCATCAGTGTTTGTTTGCCTAGCGAAAGAAGCTGCGAATGTCTTCTCCATTTCTTGGCTGGGCAGTAGCTGCTGACTGTCCTCTAACACATCGTCCTCACTGAATAGTGGAGCTGAACCCAAAGCATAAGATATGTAGGCTGGGGGGGCATAGGACAGAGGCAATGGAAGGACAGGGGCTGCTCCTGGGCCATGCCAACTCAGGGTTGTGTCCGAGGAACCTACCGACTGTTGACTGGGGGTGTCAGATGTCACTTGTGATGAGGTGGATGACCGCGTTAACCAATCAATGACGGCAGATGCGTTGCTGGTCGAGACATGACCGATAGCAGATACCGGGAGATCAGGCCTCTCACTGCAACTCCTGCTGCCACTTGCCCCTAGCTGCGACCTCTGCCTGATGAATCTAGGCCTCTCCTCTGTGCATATCCTGGCACAGTATTTTTGTAACAGCAGGTGTGTAGAAAAGTTAGAGCAAAATAGGCAGACTAAGCTAAAAGCTAATGCAAAAAGACACTGTCAGATGGCCTTATACAGGATGCCCCTGGTCAGAGTTAAATGTACCACAGGCAGTTTTAAAACTTGGTTTTTGTTCAAAATGTAAAAGGTAAAGATGCAGGTACTCTTAAAAGATGAATGGTAGCATTCGGGATGCCCCCAGGTGAAAGTCCATGACTGCTGGAAACTTTAAAACAAGACTTTTGTTACAAAATGCAAAAGGTAAGTAGCCAGGTACTCTTAAAAGATGAATGGTAGCATTCAGGATGCCCCCCGGTGACAGGCAATGGCTGCTGGAAATTTTACAACGTGACTTTTGTTACAAAATGCAAAAGGTAAGTAGCCAGGTACTCTTAAAAGATAAATGCTAGCACGCTTTTTAAAGAATGACACCAGGAAAAGGAAAAGCTAAATAGGCAGGTGTGTTATTAACATTAAATAGGCTTGAAAGCTAACACTGTAAACTGTCTATGTCTCTCTCTGTCACTGTCACTGCCTCTCTCCTTCTCTCCCTGGCTCTATCTATCTATCTATCTATCTATCTATCTATCTATCTAGCTATCTATCGCAGTGCCGAAATGAGCTTCCGCAAGATGGCCACCGCTTATATAGGGCTGTGACATCATTGGGAAGCCTGGCTGCTGAAAAGCAGCATGTGATGCCTACCCAGGATTCTTTGCCCCACGGGACATGTCCTGACATGTGGATCCACCATTTTAGATGGCCTGGACCGCAGTAAATAGAGTTTTAAGGAAGCGATTCGTAACTATTTTGGATTCGTCAGATTCGATTCGCTCATCTCTAGTAATGACCCTTCCGGGCTGGGAAGGGTGCAGTAACCCTTTCGCTACTGAAAATACAAGATTGTGATCCTCCCTATCTGAATAAGTTGAATTACAGCAGAATGGGTTGTCACCTGTCTCTTAGCAATCACATAAGTAGTAAGCTAGAGTTGGGAAGTGTCTGATCTGTACATCTATTGCACCACTTTGATGTACAATGCTAAGGTATACACATTGTTGCTAGGGAAAATGGTTTTCTAATACAGAGTTGCAAATAAATAGAAAGTAAAAAAAATGATAAGCTGGGCACACTGAAGACATCAGTTTGGCACACAATAATGGAACTTTTAAAAAATGTCATTGAAAGTGGAATTACCCTTTACAGCTTGGAGCTACATGAGACTCACATAGCTGGCACTAAAAGGGTTAAAAGTGTAATTCCACTTTCCACTCCATTTTTAAAAGTGTCCATTGAGTGAACCACAAAGTTCAGGTTCGTACAGAAATTTGCGAGTTTGGGTTTCCAAACCCGAGTTTTAGCCACAAGTCTGTGTTCGAGTGGGTGCTCAGCTTGTACACGGAAAAGCTGGTGGATGGGCTGCTTAACCTAAAGGATGCAGTAGCCGAAGCTGCTGTACAACTTACCCGAGCTCAGAGATCTCGGTCCCGGCGGCGGCGTTCCTTACAAATGGTTCTTAGCTGGGGCCATCACTCCCATGAGTGAGGACATTCCTAGTACCAGCATTGTCAGCTCTCACTAGCAGTGTCCTCACTCATGGGAGTGGCTGCCATCTCCCTATGGCCCCTGCTGTGGACCATTTGAAGTGAACTGCCTATGGGACCAGGATCATGGGGCTCTGGTGACTTACAGCAGTGCTTCCTGCTACACACTCTGCAAATCACTCTGTAAATCACAGGAACCAGGACACAAGCCTAACACAAATCTATGTTTTACAATCGAAATTAGAAAACTAACAAGGTAGAACACTAAAAACCTGACAAAAAATACATTGTCTTGTAAACGTGGTGGATAATCATTCATAAATCTGAATTCCAATTAAGATTATTCTAAATACACTCCTTACTTAAATTAATAGAGGTTTTAGTACAATATGCAGTAAAATACAATCCTTAATTTCCTGTGCAGAAAAGTCAGGCCGTACACGGATCTTTTAAGTGGCATTAGATATTATTGAGAGGGGGCCAGGAAGAGCCACAATAATATGAAGTTATCATTGTATTATTGTTAAAAACAAAAACATCTTCAAAAGTTCTTTAAAGTCTAAAGCTTTAGCTTCTAATTCTGGATTCACATAATTGCAAATGACATCCCATTTGTACAATCGCAGCTTTTTATCATTATTAGAGATATTGAAGCAATCAGTAAACGGGAAAAATGTAACTAAGTTTGCTGGAAGTAAATACTGTACAATACTTTAAAACATCAAGTTAAAGCTACTAATACAGTCAGGTGTACATTGTTAGCCAGTCAGCAGGTATGCTGCATCCTCTTTAGATCAGAATTATATGACAATGGAAAAAAGAGTCTTACCGCCCACAGGTCCCATGGCAATGTCTGAAAATAGAAGAGAAAGGAGTTAATTACATCATGATAATAGCCAAAACATAGGAATGTTAGCATAAACATTTTAAAGGTGGCGACTTGGGAAGAACATTCTGATGGCTAAGGGCCCTTGTTGCAAAGCTGATTTCAATTACCTGCACAACACCCCCCTCCAAAATCCAGCCTAGCAATTGGTAGCCACTATTCAAGTGGTCTGGGTTTCTCTTTGATTCTGGTCACCAAAGCAAACCAGATTTTCTTGGAGCACCGTGCAGGTGAAATTGGGATTTACAACCGATGTATGTGCGGGGGGGGGATGCTTTCTCCGGAGCTTAGCTCAATGGCAACAAACACCTATTTAGTACATACCTGGGACATTGGTGAATGAGATTGTGTAATTCCTACAGTTGCAGCCTCTGGTTTGAAAGGATCAAAGTCCAGATCAAGTAATGATTCTACTTTATTTTCTTCTGTAGCCTCAACCTGGAAAAATAAAATACATTTAGTTATTGACCTTAATTGTCTGTTATCTAGTTTTAACATACAATTCACCTTACTCTGATGAAAGGTTTTGGGGTGGGGGTGGAGCTTACCCTATTACCAATGGTGCCATCCCAATTGTAATGGAAGCAGCAGTACTGGTGCAAAGAGCAGGAAACCTTCCCCCTCTCTTTTAGCCAGTGGTGGGGGTAAGAGCATAAAATGCCACTGCTCAGCTTTCTTAAAAATTATGCATATAGGGTACAAAAGCCCCAGAGGGAAAGTCACATGCTTTGATTTCACACCCTGTGTGTAAATTAATTTGATTTTAAGACCCTCAAGGTTTAACTGAAAACACATGTACAGAATTTATAGAGACTTTCCAGTTAAGCACACACAAGTGCAAGAAATTCCTGCATCTGACTGGATTTAATTTTATAAATGTGTACATAACAGCACACTATGGAGTATGCAAACACAATTCAAATTTCTCTGAATTTGATTAAGTACCCCAAAGGATGCTGTTAGTTACAGATTTGTACCTCACCTGTAAAACTGTTCCTTTGCAAAACCCAAAAGCTGCTGGGGATATTAAATAATTGTTTTGAATTTATTAGTCTCTGCAAAGAGCAATGTTAGATAGACTCATATAATCTGTCTGAATTGCCCTGATTTGTGAATTGTTCACTGCTGTGAGCTTCGTGTTCTACATAGCACTGCGCTAATGATTCGTATTACAGGACAGAATAATCCACAATTGAGCCTTATTATTTATAGCAATGGCTATGTCAGAATGCTTGTGAGTCTGATACAGTACTTTTATTCAAAGCCACCGGAGATGTGAAATAGATTTATCTTACCTTCGGGGCGCATGCAGCAATTCCAATTTTAGTTTTTTTTAGTCTATTAAACCAACAGTATTAATCACAAATCTAAATTGAAAAAGCATTTAGTAATAAAACAGATTTTTTTTGCTTAATGGTGAAGGGCTTTGACAGTTACAGTATACCTTGAAAACCTCTTATATGATATTATTCAGACATGTCAATGTCAATGCATTAATAGTTAATAGGGTATTTTCAATGCCTTATGCTTCTACCTCATAATTACCCCTACACACAACAGGGGGACGTGGACAGACCTGTCCTATCAGGTGTAATCAAAGGACATTGTGGTAGTAAAATATGTGGCTGCAATGAGGGACAAATTAATTGTAGTGGAGGTCCTAGGACAGGAGCCCCTTTTGCCCAGTGCTTAATCCGCCCCTGATTTTAATGGTTAAATAAAATTAAGAGTTTTAGAGCCCTTTTACTCAGTACTTTTTTACTTTTTTCTACCGAGTTTTGTTCCCTGCCCTGTGGGAATTAGGGTGCCCTGCTGTGTGAAATCCCCTAGATCACAGCAATCTTTTAGATTCCAGGGCTGGCCCATTGGGTTTTGTTCCACTTTGAAGGCATCTGAAATTTGTTGTTAAACTGAGGCTGTTAGACTGATCATGGAAAAGTAATAAACAAGAGTATGGGAAACCCGCGCTAGTGATTAATAGTTTTAAATTAAGACAATTTTACCAGATCGATTATAGTTGCTCAACGTGTTAGAAAAGCTCCTATCCCCAATAGAGAATATACAGTAATGTTATAGTATGTAAACACAGAGCATATGAGTTATTGACAGTTTTCTTAGTGCAAGGCTATAGCCCTTTAATGGGCTCTTGCTGATAAAAGGCAAATGTAAGCATTACAACAAATACATCAACAGGTAACAATAGTCCTTTAAGTGCTCCTTAATTAAATGTTAGTGATAAGACCACAAATCATCCCAGTCCGTCCAGGTGTGGTGTGAGGTTATAACACTCTTTATTCACAGCTGTAACTTCATGCAGTGTCTTTAGTAGTTGTTAAATTTAACTGCCACCGCTGTGCCCATCACCCGTGCTAGGTACTCTTACCAGCTAATGGGTAGCATAAAGCTGTAGCTTATGATTCCTCTGGAGTCACTTCTTTATATGGATGTCCCGTTAAGGGTTAAATCTCAACACACCCAGACGAAAAGCGTATAAAATAGGACAAAAGAAGAAAGATCTAGTGTGATCCTGCTTATTTATTCTTTTTTTTAAAAATTATAAAATGCCAGAAATGCGCACTCACATTTAAAAAAATGATGTATCACGTGTTTAAAAATAGGTGAAGCTCTCACCCTCCTCCAGTTACCACGGCCGTTGGTAATTACTGTTTAGGGGGTCAGATTAGTTGTCACAATTAAATTCTCCTGTGATTCGTGTGTCTATCGCCGTCAACGCGTTTCACTGCCAGCGGCAGCTTTATCAAGACTGTAAAATTACGCCACTCGAGTTAGTTGGTTAAGCCACCCCCACTAATGACGTATATGCGCAGGAAGGAAGAGAGCCCGGAGACATACATCCGGACTAACTCGAGTGGCGTAATTTTACAGTCTTGATAAAGCTGCCGCTGGCAGTGAAACGCGTTGACGGCGATAGACACACGGATCACAGGAGAATTTAATTGTGACAACTAATCTGACCCCCTAAACAGTAATTACCAACGGCCGTGGTAACTGGAGGAGGGTGAGAGCTTCACCTATTTTTAAACACGTGATACATCATTTTTTTAAATGTGAGTGCGCATTTCTGGCATTTTATAATTTTAAAAAAAAAGAATAAATAAGCAGGATCACACTAGATCTTTCTTCTTTTGTCCTATTTTATACGCTTTTCGTCTGGGTGTGTTGAGATTTAACCCTTAACGGGACATCCATATAAAGAAGTGACTCCAGAGGAATCATAAGCTACAGCTTTATGCTACCCATTAGCTGGTAAGAGTACCTAGCACGGGTGATGGGCACAGCGGTGGCAGTTAAATTTAACAACTACTAAAGACACTGCATGAAGTTACAGCTGTGAATAAAGAGTGTTATAACCTCACACCACACCTGGACGGACTGGGATGATTTGTGGTCTTATCACTAACATTTAATTAAGGAGCACTTAAAGGACTATTGTTACCTGTTGATGTATTTGTTGTAATGCTTACATTTGCCTTTTATCAGCAAGAGCCCATTAAAGGGCTATAGCCTTGCACTAAGAAAACTGTCAATAACTCATATGCTCTGTGTTTACATACTATAACATGGAAAAGTAATGCTCACTACACTCCAGCATTGTCCAGTTATTATGCCACACTCCAGCATTGTCCAGTTATTATGCCACACTGTATGTCTAAGCCCAGTCCTATGTTGAGACTGAGGCTGAATGGCTGCCTTTCAGCAAGTAATTATTAATGACGGAGAGGCCCACAGTGGATACTGCCATGACAATGGAGCAGCAGATGATCCACAAACTGAGTATTTCTGTAGGCATATTCTGGTGACTCTCTTTTTATTCCATCTGTAAATGTTGCAGACCTGAAGGGACTGTAAACCCAAATAAAAAAATGAATATACACTTACCTTCTCTCCTACGCAACAGCTACCAGCCAGTCCAGTGATCATAAACCTCTTATGAGATCAAGATATTTTTGGGGCCACGACCTATGCTCCCCGTCGTGGCCCTTCCGCTATCCTTCAGTCACCGTGCATGGCCACAGCCCCCTCACTTTATTGCCATGAAAGGGGCATGCCAGGCAGATCCCCTGTATTGCAATGAATGGAGATGCTGTGCACAGACAAAGTGACTGAGATGAGGGGAGGGAACAGCTCACAACGACATTGGGAGCCCAGTTTTCAGAAGCGGGAAGGTTTATGAGTGGCCTACCAGCCGAGACCTGCTGTGGCAGTGAAGCTATCTGCCTGTTTCTTTTTTGATTGGGCTTATAGACACTTTAAATAAAGTATATGTTTGCTTATGGTTACTCCTCTCGTCTAGTCGGACGAAGAAAAAATAGAAAAGAGGGAGCCTACAATCAAGCATAATATAGTGGATTTAATCATTGAATTTATAGAAGGTTTGTGGCACATATGCTATCTGTACTTATTTGCCAAAGCAATCCTGCTCAATCTACTGTATATACAGGGGGGTTATTTAAGAACGGCTAGCGCCAGGTAGCGCTTCGTAGCGGCAGGTAGCGCCTGGTGAACGCTGGCCACTGTACGCAAAACCACATTTAAGAAAGCAAATCTGGTGAGCGCCTCATTTATCATTTTTTTTTTATGTGTTTTCGCGTTGTATACTGCCGCAATGCTGCGTTACAGCGCCCAGTACCCGCTTACAGTATCTACTAGAAGTCGCTCTAAGCGCCGCTATACAGACTTCTGTCTTTAAAGTTAAATCTTGTAAAATTTGGATTTTCTTTACTTGTGTGCAAAATAAATAGAGATCTTAACAATATATATGTATTTTTGAATATTGAAATCAACCTTTTCTTATGCTTCTGTTGATATGTACCTGTGATGGGGTTGTCACATTGATCTCAGGGACAAAATTATCTTCAAAGAAGCTAATGATATTTTCTTGTTGCAGTTCTTTTGACGGCGTTAACTTCGGTAATGGAGGAACCGGAGGGCCTTTTCTTAACTAATAATGAAATAAGAGAATAAATAAATATTTTTTTATTTGTGAGAAGTAATAATCAAATGCCTTAAAATCAAGAAACTATATTATTCCTATAACGACACCCCACAAAACCTTGGGGGTAATGCAATGATTTAACAAACATCATACAAAACCATGAAAAATCGTTTATATAGAAAATCCCCTACACTTGATTCAGTCTTGTAAAGAAGCAGTGCCTGTATATGGGATTGGACTGGCTTGGTCTGCCACGTTGCCAGTTTTAGAGACATTGGAGGGGATTATGCACGCTGTCTATTATCAAGCTCCTGGGCAGGGGGTTCTGCACACTATCTGCTGCGATTGGATTCTGGGAGCAGGTGTTTTACTATTTGGTTCAGAATACTTTTTTCGTGCGTCTTATGGGGCAAAATATGGCACATTTGAAGTACCTTTTAGTAAAATGTCTTGCTAGAAATTACATCTGCAGTCTGACAAAAAAAAAATTTCCTGGTAGTCCCTGGCAAGTTTATTTTTCTTGCCAATCTATATATTTCTCCAATATGCCCATGCAACTGGCTCTAGCATTCTTCAGCCAGCAGGGAGTTTGTTAGTACACAGAAGATATGGGAGGAAAGTACCGAGACTTTAGTATCAGCATGCCCTATCTTCACAATGGAGGTCACATTCAAGAGCACATTGGAGAAAATTCCCTTGCTAAGAAATAGGACTCCAGGGAGGTGTCAGGTCACTAATGTATATTTTTGAATGCTACAGTCATTTAAGATAAAAAATGGTATAAAATTAACTGCATGCATGTCTGAATTAAACATTATAAATTTCTCAGTCAGCGCTACAGACAGGCACCCAGGATTGCTCTTCTCCGCTGTATTTGATATGCCTGGGGGGAGCAAGATAGCAGAATAGATACCAGGCAACACCATGAAAGTATAGGATGGCGATAAAAGAGGTGCCAAGCTAAAGTGGCCATAGACCTATAACAAAAATAAAGAGTGTGCAACCCTCCAAGACAGCACTAGATGACAGTGTTACCCAAACAGAATAACATTAATATAAGTTTCATACATTTATTAAATATTAATATAACAGTAACTCATCTACATGTTAAAAAATTCAACTTTTTATCTCTATTTTGTTATAGGGACTATGGGAAATAAATGATCACAACTCTGAAGAACTACTGTGTTTTTTGCCCGATAAGACACACTTATTTTCATTGCTTGTTATATGGTGGGTTAGGACTATTCTTCTGCATGCTGCCTGTTATATGGCGGAGGGGAATTCTACACACTGCTTGTTTTTGGGGTGGGGGAGATCTACCACACTACCTTTTATGGGGGTATTCTGCACACTGCCTGTTATATGGGGAGGGGGGATTCTGCATGCTGCTTGTTTTTGGGAATTAGGGGAACTGCCACACTACCTGTTATGGGGCTATTCTGCAAGCTGTCTGTTATATGGGGAGGGGCGATTCTGCATGCTGCTTTTTTTCGGGGATTAGGAAAGGTTTTGTCACACTGCTGGGTATAGTGTTTTGGAGGTACTCTGCACACAGCCTGTTATAGGGGACTGAGGGAGTCCTTGCACACTCATGTTATGGGATGATTGCAGGGCTTCTGCCATGTCCTGTTATTAGGTTCTTGTTCAAGTAGTCTAATTCAAGCGGTATATTAATCTAATAAGTCTCGTATGCTTGATAAAACAAGAGTAGCTGTTGTTTTCATGAATGCAGCAGAGGAAAAACATTATCCCCCATGCTGTCTGTGCATTAGAAAAGTCTGCCATTTTATGTACATCGAGAATCCATTTTATAATTGTACACACACTCCTGGTTTACACCACTGTCTCATGTGACAGCTGTAAAAAAAAGCCATGTAACTTCATTTCAATTTATTTTGAAAGATTGGAAATTTGAGTATTTGTGGAATTTGACATTAATTAATCCACTTCTACATACTTGGGAGGGAGACTTTGGCCTAGCTGGTCCAGGAGATGACACAGGAGCTAACGTATGGTTTGGACTTGCCAATGGACTTGGTATTTGTGTAACCTCTTCAGGCGGCGATGGAGTCTTTGCAATGCGAAGTGGTCCAGAATCACTAAAGGGCAAAAAGAGAATCATTAAAATACTTATTTACAAAGAAAATGGGTTATTTTTTTAAGCTTTAATCAAACAATGGGTTTTAGCCAACCATATTACTATACTATAAAAACTCTCAAAGGCTATCACACTAAGGACTGGGTAACTTAGATAAAAATGGCAGACACTCTTTGGTCCACAGCTACTGTAGGTTAAGCAATGATTTACTAAACCAAATGTCATAGTTTGGCATGACTGGACATCTGACAGCCAATCATACTAGAAAAGCAAAGCTGAACAATGCTTTTACTTTATTTCTGTACACTCACCATCTTTCTCTGTGGCACCATTAGAGAAACAAAATGATGTTGAGTTAAATATAATATCATTTATCTAGACTAAATATGTACTATATTACAATTTCACACTGAAAAAAATTGTATGATAACTATTGGTGCATGTCATGGTTTTTGAAATCAGTAAATAAAGATGATGCATATTGCTCTTGTGACCTGTAGGCAGGTTGAATAAATACTTCTTACTGAATGACATTATGTAACTTTACCCAAGAGCTAATACCCACCTTGGTGCTCCTAGAATAGTAAAAGCTTTATCAGCATGTTGCTCCCCTAATTTGGTCATCACCTCGAACAGTTTGTGACATAGCTGGCAAAAAACCAAAAGACACAGCTTCTAAATTACATGGTAGAGAGATAGAATTTGTATTTATGCATATTTGTTAATATAGAACCATCAACACATATTTCCTTAGGTATGTTTTTTCAATTATATTCATAACTTCACAATTTAGAAAATTAAGTACATGCCCGTGGACTTTTCCAATCCTTTTCCTTTTTTGGAAAACTAAAAGCAACTGGGGGCTATTCTTCCTAAAGGGGTGGTCAGTGATGCTTCCCCATAGAGCACTACTGAAGGACTGATTTATTAGGGCAGGGGCGGTGATTCAAAGAGTCAACCCCTCTTATCTAGATGGTATCTTTTGTTAGATGGAGCCACAGGGAGCAACATTAAGACCTTGAAGTAAACCTTGAGTCAAACGTTGAGTACATTGTTTCCCCAAGCCCCTTCCTCCTCTAATTCAGATGTTGCAGAATATATTTGCATTTCCTGTGCTGCAGGACTTAATTTGGGCGCACTGCTTTCTGAGAGCATGAGTGTAGTGAACTGGGACAGTGAGCTTTTAGTGTAGAAGCCGAAATGGAGCCTAATTATTGTCAAAAATATATAATAATGTATACAACGAGTGAACACATCACCAAATATATATCTATGCTGTTGACTTAAAATTCCCACCAGATTTTGGTAGCAGCCAATTCAATCCACACATGCAATGAAATCAAATCATAGAAGACCATATCAGTTGGTTAATTATGCGAAATAAGCCATGATCCATGAGTCATGACAGCAGGTTCAAAAAAAGGTCGTTATCAAGATGACACACAAGAAACATCTCAATAAAACCAGTGATCTCTCTCAAGACCTTTATAAAAGTTTATTGTTGTAAAACATTAGTTATAGAAGCATTTCTAAACTACTAAAGGTTCCAGTGAGCACTGTTGGGACCATAATCCAGAAGTAGAAAGAACATAATTTCACTATAACAACCAAGTGCTTCCTGCAAGACAACAGAGGAGTGAAAAAAAGAGTTGTTCAAGCACCAAGGAACACCTGTGGAGAGCCACAGAAAGACCTGGAATCAGCAGGGACAATTGTTTAAAAAAATATAAGTAATGCATTCAACCTCCATGGCATGCGCACCCCGCAAGAGGAAAAAGAATGTTAAAGAACATTTCAGGTTTGCTCAACAGCATTCAGACAAGCATGTGAAATACTGGGAGAAAATCGTATGGTCAAATTAGACCAAAATGTAACACCCAGAATGCCATACTAAACAAAAGAAAATCCTAGAGGGCACCATCACTAGATAACAGTGTGCAAGCACCTATAGCAGCAAAAAGGTGAATATAACAATCACAGATGTAAAAATGAAGAAGGTGCTACAATCCTCACAAAATAAATGTGCAGATATGAAGAGCACATAAGGTGCCAATGTGCAAAAGAAAGTGTTCAATGGATACTTAGCAGCAGACACAGCAGCAATCAAGGATGGCAAAGGAATGATGAAGGTACATTTGGTCCTGGACATTCTTGAAAAAAAATCTGCCGTTGATCAGGATGATTAGGTTGAAATGAAGGTGGACATTTCAGCAAGATAATGATCCCAAACACACAGCCAAGGAAATTCTCAATCAGAGAAAGAAAATAAAGCTACTAGAATGGCCCAGCCACCTGATCTGAATCAAATTGAAAATATATGGAAGGAACTAAAGTTCAGGGCTTATAGAAGTACCCCACAGAACCTTCAGGATCTAAATAGTGCTTGTGTGTAAGAATGTGCCCAAAACCTCACATAACATGATGTATGGACATCTAAGGTTTGCTTTATTTGCATGTGGATTGGTTGGGTTATTATCGGCATCTGGTGAGAATCTCATGTCAAAAGCACTTTTGGAAAGCTATATTCAATATTTATTCTACCAGGTGTGTGTATAAACAAACATGTTTTTTGGGTGGGGAAGTTATAAGAGATTTATAGACTGGTTGCTGCTTGCTGCTGTCATGAGCGGGGGGGGGGGCAATATCCGGCAGGCTGAGCATGCCTGTAGAGTGTTTTACTGCGGTTCCAGCTCAGCTTGTCAGGAGTTGTAAATAGCAGAGAGATGTGCAATGCAATAGTATTTTAAGTAATTTAATGGTATTTTGGCTTTCAGACCACTTCAACAAATTAAATGGACATTCCGGGTGAAAGATTCATTTAGCCTGCTTTCTGCTTGCCCCATGCTGGCTGTCAGTGGTGACATTGTTTAATCACCAGCACTTGCATTTCCAGATAAAGTCCCTCAGTCTGCCATCCCGTCAGTTAATTATTTGTATTAGTGTTTATTACAGACAGGGTAAACATACAGTACATAGACTAGATAGCATGAATGCTATTAAAATAGAATACAATAGAAGAAAGAGACCTGCCCTTATGAGCTTGTAGTCTTGTCAATTCTGAGGGACCTTCACATGGAGTCCATGACTCATCCATGCATGTGGAGGCCCTGGAGAAGCGAGAGGGTTCCCTAAGGGTTATCAAGAAATAGAAAGCAGGCTAAATGAAAGATGCAGCCCGTCACAGCCAGCAGAAAGCAGGCAAACTTAACTTTATGCCCTTTAGGACACAAGTTAATGTGTAGCCAAAACATAACCAAATGTTTTAACTGAATCATGCTCTATGCATTTCACAGCAGATCAAAGTAAAAGTGACACATGGAAATAGTAAATGACTGGACTCTTGCCTTAGAGCTTAGCTACTTTAGGTAATGTTAATGCGGAACACAGCCCACAATATTGACTAGCCCGAGTTTTGTTCCTTGCCCGATTTGGGATGCCCCATTGTGGGAAACCCTCCAGATAACCCATACAAAGTCACGGGGATTACCCCGGGCCTACTGCTCATGTGACTGTGCATGTGCAGGCTTTCATCCGATCATTAGAACCGTTGGCCATGCATATTAATACTTCAGCTCAGTTTACAGCAACTGGGGGTGAGAGTGGGTGCACTCCCAGACGTGGGCTCTCCTCAGCCCAGAGATGCTGAGGGCTCTTGGTGCCAATTGTTTACATTGCCCAGGGAGCCGCCAGAAAAACTGAGTTTTGCAGTGACCCAGTTTCACACACACTTAAGGGCACTTTTTGTTGGTGAGTTTGTGTTTTCATGGTTTGTGAGAAAACAGAATGGAGTCCTTAAACCGGACCTTCAGCGTGATTTAATGAAAAGCCAAAACTCTTAAAAAACGGTTCCCCAGAATCTAAAATTAATATATTTTAAGTTTTTAGTCACTAACTTATTATTCTTTCCCCCACTGGGCTGCAACTCTGTTCAGGAATTTAGGATACGGGTGCCGCCATCTTGACTCAGAAGCATCACACTTACTGAGGAGAGGAGAGTGGGATAAGGTACAGAGGGGTGGGTTATAGCTGTGCTTTGCTCAGACAGAGCAGAGCTGGGGTCAGGTAAAGGTCAGCAGTCCCAGAATGCAGAGCAGCCCAGTCAGGAGGCACTTCCTGTTTGCAGGCTGCCTGATAAGATGGCG
This sequence comes from Gastrophryne carolinensis, assembly GCA_027917425.1. Taxonomy (NCBI): domain Eukaryota; kingdom Metazoa; phylum Chordata; class Amphibia; order Anura; family Microhylidae; genus Gastrophryne; species Gastrophryne carolinensis. The sequence goes on along the minus strand of CM051239.1, from coordinate 191,798,871 downwards.
GCTTCCATAAGCCGCCATCTTGGATGTTTAAAGGCTCATAACATGCAGTAGATGCAGGTAGGATGATTTTTAATGTGGACAATCTGTATGTACAGGGTGTGGGAAACATATAAGATAGACTCTTATTCAGAGTGAAGGTCCGCTTTAAGGCACTGGGAGACTGCCACCTTCTTTAAATAACCCCCAAAAATAAACATATTCAAATATTTCTGATTAAAATGTTGCCAATTTTTTTTTACTTTTATCTATTTCTAACCAAAAAATTATAAAAAAACATTAACTTTTCAAAAAAATATTTTGAATACAATTTTAAAAATACATTATAAATAATAATGTAATAGAATATGAAATAAAAATTACATAATAAAAAATTAAGAGGCTGATTTTAGACTAGTGCCACATATTGCAATTTGAGCTTCTATGTAGCGTCCTGAGGGTAAATTGCCCAAGACAATGCTACATCTAACAACAGGACAACACTCCAGCGAACGATAGGTAGCGCAATGATTTCATCCTAAAATTTATGGAAAAAAAAATGCTATTTATACACAAACAAAAAAAATCATTAACAATAAAATAAAAACATTATAACTAAAAGATTACAGATTTAAAAATTATTTAACGTGTTGTACTTCATTTAATATTATAAACAATCAGAGTAATGTTTACATTATATTCATGTGGGCATCCCAAATATTCAACTAGGTAGAAGTAGAGAAGAATGCATGGCAAGCATGAAAGTGGTTAAGGTATGCTTTAGGAATAAAAAAGAAGAAAGCATGAAAGTGGTTAAGGTATGCTTTAGGAAGAAGTAAAGGAGAATGCATGGCAAGCTAAGTACTTTGGAACAGAAGAGACTTGGCACAGCAATAAGTAAGTAATGGGCTTGCAGGGCCAGGGTATGTGAAACAGAAAAAAAAAAGAGGATCACATATGTGTATAAGCCACCAAAAAACCGTATGTGTATAAATTTCACAAAAAATGAAAATATTACGGAATTTAGGGGCTAATTGAAGGGTAAAAACTTGATTTTCCTGATGGGAATGAGGAGGATCTAACCTGACACTCAAACATTTCCTGACAAAACTGAGCCCTGCAATTGGTCACCAGAGGTCACGTGATCTGAAAGAGGGCCGCAGACTTTATCCATGAGAGCGAGTATACGGGTAAGAAATTTCAGTTTGCAGGAGGTTATTGAGCATGGCGCACCTGCTATCGGGATGCCTTTACACACAGGAAAACAAAACCCAATTGGAGAAAAATGGGTGTTGTTCCCTTTTTCGTAATTTAGTTTATTTGATTGTACTGACCCATGCCTGATGCATATTCCCTTATCTATAAAAGTATACGAGTTCTTGTCTAGTAAACATTATTACTCAATGTAAAAGAGAATTGCTTTTCTGTGCTGAGTTCAGCTGAGAAGAGTGATAAAGAGTAAGCCGGGCTTTTAATATATGCAATGTTTATATATGGCACAGCTGGGAGGCTGGAAATAAGTTAGGCAATAAATATGCAGGATTTCTGCTTACTATAATATATGTGGCGACATAAAGAACTGATTTCAAGCCATTGCCAGAATGTCAGCTCTGCAATAAATACACAAGTAATGCCTTCAGTTGGTACAAAAGGAGCAAATCGCTCTCCAGGGACACACAGTTTTCTCAGTACTTCCATAAAACTCTAGAATATGCAGGCACTGACAATGCTGTCAGATTACAAATCTCTTACCATCCTGCTAAAGCTTATAGACAGAGTTGCAAGACAACATTTGATCTATGCAGTTAAACTTGAAAATCTGTGGGTAAAAAAACCCCAGAAATACCCGTAACTTGCTACAATCTTAGGCCCCCTTCACACCAGGCCGCCTGTGTAGTGTTAGATTATAAATACTCCAATGTGTAACAAATGCTGCATTTTGCCCACAGCGCAACTGCAACGTGCCCCCCATAGAGGTCTATGGGCACCACAGGTAAAGCGCATGTTTTGCGCTTTACCTACTACACTATGCACTGGTCCTCCGGTCAGGCACTGCTGCAGACAGCTTCTTGGGGGTCTTCAGTCCTCTGCTCCAGCAAGGACTAGTAGAAGGCTCCCAAAAGATGGCTGCAGCAGTGCCTGACTGAAGATGCCGGCCCCATCACTGCCTGCTGTTTCTGGGTCCCGCCGTCGAGAACTCCTGCCTCTGCCACATATTTCTTTTAATACAATATTTCAATAAATAAACAAAATCTATTTTATAAATAAATCATGATTGTTAGAGAAAAAGAAATGCCTAGGTACAGCTCTAGTAAGTAATAGATTGAAGCGTTTGTTGGCTGAATTTTCTTTAGACACCACTGGAAATTTGAAAATAATAATGAAACTGTTAACCCAGACTGGATGACATGCCTTTAAACAGGTCGGAATTCTATAGGGATGCTCATCCTCATTTCTCTGTACTCCCCCAGTACTCTGTGTGCATGGCAGCTGCTCAAACTGCCCCTGTTGGCTGACAATACAGTTCACTGGGCATTCCTGTTTGGCTCCATGTTGGTCTGTCTGGCAAGCCCCATTGGGCACCAGCAGTCGGCCATTGCAGTGTCATTAGAGCACAGAGTGAGTAATATTGGCCAATTTAGGGCTTCTCCAGGGGCATATTAGTGGTTGAGATAGGGTAAGAGGCTTTTTTATTTTCCAGTTTAAATATCTGTTTTTTCCCCGGCAATCCATTAACCCTTTAAACGCCAGCCACGTAAAATTTACGTGGCTGCCTCTCCTGCAGTTAACCGCCAGCCACGTAAATTTTACGTGCCTGAATTTCCCCACTAATAGTAAAAAAAGTTTTTTAAAAAGTCACTTACCTGACCCCTCGTTTGATTCAGCCGGGTCTCCTCTTCAAGATGGTGGTCTCCGATTGTTCATCGGACCTCCTCCAGCTGCAGGGGAGGGCCCGGAATAGGGTCCCCCCCCCCCATTTCAGCTTCCTCCGGCTTTTCCTGTAAAAAAAAAAAAAAATGACATTTACTTACCTCTGTGTGCGCTGGCTCCCGCCGACCCTCCTCTTCACCTGGGGGGCCTCCAATCCCCCCCAGGTCTTTCCGATCTTCAGGAGAGAGCCTGGAAGGCTCTCTCCCCTCTGCTATTCCGATGGCGGCCGCCATCTTGCCGCTAAGCCCCGGCCCTTTTGGGGGCGAGGCTAATGACGTCAGTCCGGCCCAGCGTCACCGCTAAGCCCCGTCCCCGATCACCGGCTACAGCTCTCTTAGCTGTCAGATGCCGGTGATCGGTGCCCGGGGAAGGAGGTGACAGGAGATCCTCTGATCTCCTGCCTACCCCTTCTCTGGATGCCGATCGCCGGCATCTGTCATCAGAGCGGCGAAGGACAAGAGCTTACAATCGGAGGTAAGTACAGTAAAAAATTTTTTTTTTTTTAATAAAATCATTTTGCCTGTGTGTTTTTTTCAGTTAACCCTTTGTGAGCTGGTAAGGGGTCTATAAGACCCCTATACCAGCTCACATGGCTCTGGGTATGGCAAGTCACCTGCGGCGAGCGGGTGACTTGCCAAAACCCCCAGCCCCCCATTACCTGCCTCCCCAAAGGCCAGGGGGGGGCAGAAGGGCCCAGGCCACTATGGCTATGTGGGCTAGTAGCCTGCAGGGCCAGGGGCCACCAGCGCTGGCCCCTGCGCCCTGTTCTACAAGCCCCCATAGCTGGCCTGGGTCAGTAACGCTGGGTAGGGGGGACCCTACGCAATGTTTTGGGGGGATTTTTAAGGGTGGAAAAAAAAAATGGAGCCCCCCCCCCCGAGAGGGGGGACCATATGTCAATTTTTTTTTTAATTAACCCCTTATGTCCTGTCGCCCAGCTGGTAATAAATGCTTCCAGCATTTTGTGGTGTGTGTTTTTTTTTTTTTTTAAGTGGACCAACACCCAGGATTTTGACTATTCTGGGTAGTGGTCCTTTTCCCCGAGCATCCTGATCGGGGATGCCCCGCTGTGTGAAACCCCCTCCGATCACCCACAATAACTCACCTCACCCGGGTCCTACGGCGCATGCGCGGCCGCTTGTCCAATCAGCGCGCTCAGAGGGGTTGAGTTATGGACGTCTAAGCTCAGCCGCTCTGAGCGCACTAGCGGGTGCATCCCCCACTTCCCTCTAACAGGGAGCGTAAATAGCCGGCGCGGGCAAGCGCCCTACTAGAGGGATAGCGGGGTTGCGCCCCGCGCATGCGCCGTAGGACCGGGATTCAAGTAAGTGGTAGCGGGTGTTCCGGGGGGTTTCACACAGAGGGGCATCCCGATTTTGGATGCCCCATGGGGAGGAAATTGAACAGTCTGGGAATCTTATAGATTCCCGGGCCGATAATCCCTGGGTGTTGGTCCACTTTAACCCATTGTGAACTTGTAAGGAGTCCATGAAACCCCTATACCAGTTCACAAGGCTGGGGGGCTGTCAAGTCACCTGCGGTGAGCGGGTGATTTGCCATTAACCCCGGCCCCCCTAATTACCTGCCTCCCCGAAGCCCAGGGGGGGGCAGAAGGGCCCGGGCAGATTTAGGAGGTGCGGGCTTATACCTGGCAGGGTGGGGGGCCACCAAAGCTGGCCCCTGCGCCCTGTTCTACAAGCACTGCATAGCTGATCCCCGGGCTGGTTATGCTGGGTAGGGGGGACCCCATGTAATATTTTATGGGAATTTTTAAGGGGTTTTTAACCCTTAAAATTAAAAAAAATGGGGATTACCCCCCCTTGGAAGGGGAACCCCATGCCAATTGTTTTTTCTTGATCTAACCCTTTATAGTGTGGATTGTAGTTGTATTTTATTTTTACATGTTATAAAGTGTTTTTTCAGTTTGGGGGGGTCTTCTGAACAGTAACGGGGGGCTACCGATACATATGTGGTACCGTTGTAATCAGGAGAAATGGGGCTTTCACATGCAATATGGTTTTCTTTAAAAAAAAAAAAGGTTTTATTTGAAATAAAGGAGACAATTTTCTAAAAAATATTTTTTTTATTTTGTTTTGTTAAATTTACTCAAAAATATTAAAAAAAAAAACAGTAAAAAAATTTCAAACAAGACATTTCATGTTAAAGCCTAAACTCTGCCACAAAAATAAAATATATCATTTTCCTGGAAATTCCTGCAAAAATCACAGTTAAGCATAGCGCAAAATGGTGAAAAATGACCCGTCAAGAGAGGGTGACAAAACCTCAAGTAGGCTGGCAGTAAAAAGGGTTTATAGAACTTATGCATGTTGGGTATCGTTCTGCTTGGGGGACCTTGCGCTTTCAGATTTAGCTTGTTTTTTTTTTTTTTTGCATATTGATATTTTAGGAAAACTCATTTTTGATTCTGCTTTATTATACATTTTTAAGGAAACCCTGTGCGACCAAAGAATTCTTTGAGGGATTACTTTCAGAAAGATGGGCCCACTACAACATGCTGGGTAGGCTTAGAAAGCTTATCATGTGTACTTTCAGGAATGTATGGTTTTTTTTTTGGCAGAAAAAGCGCAAGTTGCGCACTTTGTCTGCAGAGTTGAAATTTTCAAGCAAAATTACCATTGTGCATATGCTTTACTTTTTGGTGTTTGGCAACTCTTCTTTTGACAGTACCTATGCATGTTGGGTATCGTTCTGTTCGGGGGATGTTGCTTTTTCAGATTAACCTGTTTTTTCTTGTTTGCATATATATTTTTTTAGGAAAATGTGGCTTTGATCCTGTTTTTTTTATCCTTTTTTAGGGAAGCTCTGTGTAACCAAAGAATACATTGAGGGAGAACTTCCAGAAAACTGTGGCAACATCAACAAGCCTGGTACGCCTAGAAAGCTTGAAGTGTGTATTTCCAGAGAATATATCGTTTGTGGGGGGTATTTCAAATGTAAAGGGTTGTTTTTATTAAAAAAATCTGCAAGGTGCACATAGCGCTTAGCATAGCTGTATTTGATCTAAAAATCTCTTAAAGTGCTGTTTCAGTTTGAGGGAGTCTCCTGGGCAGGAAAGGGTGTCTACCAATACATATGTGGTACCGTTGTAACTGGGAGAAATTGAGATTTCACACGCAATAAGATTTTATTGACAAACTTACATTTTTTATTACAAAAAAAAAACTACAAATTGTAAAAAATATTTTTTTTATTTTTTTTGCACATATTTCACCCCAAAATATTATAAAAACACTTGAAAAATGACAAACAAGACATTTCATGTTAAAGCCCAGACTCTGCTGAAAAAAAACAATATATAATTTTCCTGGGAAATCCATGGAAATCCCTTCAAAAATCACAGTTGAACAAGGGGAGCGCAAAATAGTGCAAAATGGTCTGGCAACAAAGGGTGACAAAAAATCCAGGTAGGCTGGCGGTTAAAGGGTTAAGCTTCTGTTGACTCATGGACCCGAATATAGCTACAGTCTATCACAAAGCTTCTTAAGGCCATGAGATTTTTGTTGTACATCATTGTTTGCCTTTTTTTATTCCCCCCCCCCCTTTAAAAATATATTCAGCTTTATTATGAATTGTCCTACCTTTCTAAGTACCCAGTTCCACCTCCTAAACCCTGCTATGTTTTATTATCCTTCCTATTATATATTATATTTCTTTCTTTCCTCCCCTTTCCCTTCCTAGTTCTTCAACCTTATCAATAATCTGTGTATAGAATCATGCAATTTCTTTCCTCATCAGGTACTAAGGTTATTTCAATATTCATGGCTTGTTTGAGTTTTTGTTTCCATGTAGCTAAGTCGGGGGGGGGGCGCTTCTGGGACCAACAAATTGTTATCGTGTTACGTGCTGAAAAAATTACCAAATTTGAGACAATTGTTTTAATATGCTGCAAGTTAGGGCCGTCAATATTTATGAGTAAGAATTTTTCTTTATATGGAATTGGGAGATCTAAAATTGAATTTGCAAACTCTATTTGCGGCCCGCTGGGCATTGTTGCCTGGCAGGACCGCGGGGCAGGCATGCTCTACCCTAACGTGGGGTAATTAATGTCTATTAATGCATTGATAGGCACGCTTATTACCACAAAATAGCGCTGACATCAGGCAGGCTTTCTTACTGCTTGGAGGGTATTTAACCCTTCTCTATGTGTACGGTCTCTGTTTTCTTGCACATTCCTAATGAAGGGGCGCATGCCGCCCCAAAATGTCGTACAAAGGCTATATGGACTTTATTATATGTGCTTTTTGGACTCACTTGCTAGAGTGCTGGCTTTTTGTCTTATTTCAGTTTATGCAGCGCCACTTTATAAGGGATTTCCAGAATTGAGTTATCTTTTCTTTTCAATATGTCTTTATTGAATTTTGACATTTTATACAGAACAATAAGTAGAAACAAGAAAATAAAGGATCACAGGATGAAGAAGACATGTCAACCAGACATAAAGCATTACAGTCGTATTCAGCCTATAGGGCTCCGATCCCACGTCTCAGGGTGCACCCTATTACCAGGCACATGGGGTCTATTATCCTGCGCCCAACATCAACCACCTACATCATGCTGGGCCGCCCACACTGTGGGGTGACCGCCCTCGTCTTGTGACCCCATCTCTGGCCGGCCAATCAGCACTAGAACTGCCGTATCCACTCCGCCCTACAATCAGAGGGGGGTGGAGGAAATACGGAAAAAGATAAAAGGAGAGAGAGAAGCAAGAAGAATGACAGGAAAGTGTAGAGAACCTTGGAGCCCGGTGTCCCGTGCCCGGCCCCCGCACCACCAGACCACACCCCACCGACCGCTACACATGCTCTAGGAGTGCCCGGAAATCTGGCGAAACCCGTGACATCTCCCAAAGAGTCCAAGCCCTAAGAAACCTCTGGGCTCCATCCTCAAACTTCTCTAGCATCAGCTCCTCTAACCGTTTGATATTCTCTACCTCCCCATACCACTCTAACAGGGAGGGAGCCACGTTGGTGCGCCAGTGCCTGGGGATCACCGATCTAGCGGCCGTAAGTAAATGCCTCAATAACCCCTTCTTGTGTGCCGACGCCTATCCAGGGATCATTGAGAGGAGGGTTACCTGTGGTGTGTTCGGAACGTTTTCATGCGTCAAGTGTTCATAGATTCCAAGCACTTCCTCCCAGAAGGTCTTCACCATTGGGCACCCCTACCAAATGTGAACCATAGTCCCCGGAGCCCTCCCGCACCTCCAACAGTCCCCAGACTCCGCTCCCCCAAATCTCACCAGGTCCGATGGGCATCTATACCATCTTGCTAAGATTTTATAGTTTTGTTCCTGAGCCCTACACGCCATAGACAGCTTGTGGGTGAGCGCGAAGGACTTCTCCCAGTCCTCAGATTCAAATGTTTGTCCCAGTTCCTCCTCCCACTTCTTACAGAACTGGGCGCCCTGTAGGATCTTGTATAAGGTAGAGATCACATGTTTGGGGGGTGTTGGGTCCCTCAGAAGCCTCTCCAAAGGCGGGAGAGGGTGGGAGAGGTTTGAGGCTGGAGTATGGGACTTGATAAAAGCAACCAGTTGGGCATGCAGGAGCCAGGAGATATTCCCCCCACCGCCTCGGGCCTGCAATTCAGAAAGGGAAGGCGGACCCGTACTCAACACAATGTCTCCCAGTCTAGTGTCCTGATCCGTATCCCAGAGGAGAAATGTCTTAGAGGTCGTTCCTGGAGGGAAGGCCGGGTTGTCAAATAGCGGGGTGAGGGGTCCAGGTCTGAGTGATAATTCCCTCCGCCTCAAAAACCCATCCCATATTGTCAACAGAGGGCCTACCAAATAGGGGAGCTCCTGTTTCCTGGGTCGACGAAGGGGGTCCACCCAAGGGAGGGACATCAGGCCGAGTGGGGAGGTGTCCTTCTCAATACTAACCCAACACTTATTTTCCTTTTGGTGGAACCAGTCAGAAAGGCGAACCAGCACTGATGTGGCATGATAGAGCCTGAGATCTGGGACCCCAAGTCCTCCCTCATTTTTGGGTCTACATAGCGTTGCCCTCCTCACCCTGGGTCTCTTATTGTCCCAAATGAATTTAAAAAAGGTTTCTTGGAGCAGCTTGAAGAAGCCACGCTCTGGGGCAAGTGGGATTGCCTGGAATAAGTAGAGGAAACGGGGCAGTATATCCATTTTTAAAATATTAATGCGCCCCAGTCATGAGTATTGTTTTTTACTGTAGAGGCTTAGCTTGGTAACCGTAGAATTGAGGAGCGGGGCGTAGTTAAGCTTGTACAGCTTCCCCAAATCTGAGGGCAACTGGACCCCTAGGTATTTGATGGCCTCCCCCTGCCACTTGAAGGGGAAGTTCGCCTGCAGGAGTTGCTGAGTCTGCTTGTCAAGAGAAACATTTAAGATCTCTGTTTTAGATAGATTCACTTTAAAGTTACTGAGTTCACCAAACCGCTTGAACTCCGCTAAGATAGAAGGCATAGATATATGCGGTGAAGTTATATACATAAGCAAATCATCAGCAAAGAGAGAGAGATTGTGCTCCTTCTCCCCACAGGGGTTAGCCCTCAGAGCATTGGCCAGGTGCTCCATCACCAACACATAAAGCAATGGAGATAGGGGGCACCCTTGGCGAGTACCAATCCCGGATACTGAAGGGGCCCGACAGGGAGCCATTGATCTTCACCTTTGCGGTAGGGTCATGGTATAGGGCCATGATTCTAGCCAACATAGCTGGACCCAGTCCTATTTGATCCAATGGAGCTCTCAGGAACCCCCAGTGCACCCTATCAAAGGCTTTCTCCACATCTACCGCCAGCACGCAGGCCGGGATAGCCCGCGATGTGCATGATGGATCAGAGAAATTGTCTTGATGGTGTTGTCTCTCGCCTCCCTTCCCGAGACAAACCCCACCTGATCCAAATTGATCAACGAGGGAAGTAGCGGCTGGATTCTAAGAGCGATAATTTTAGCAAATATTTTCACATCCACATTGATCAATGAGATCGGCCTGTAGCTCCCCGGCAAGGTGCTGTCCCTACCAGGCTTTGGGATGACCGCAATGTGCGCCTCTAGGGCCTGTCTCGGGAAGGGGCAGTGGCTTGAGATCGAATTAAACACCCTAACAAGGAAGGGGGCAATCACAGTCCCCAGCGCTTTGTAAAACCTGGGGGTGAGTCCATCTGGGCCCGGGCTCTTACCTGCAGGGGACTCCCCTATGGCCTGGACCACCTCCTCTATCCCGAATGCATCCTCCAGCAAGTCGCTGTCCTCTGGAGGTAACGGTGGGAGGGCTGTTTCTCTTATATAATCTACTAATGGGTCGTTCCCTGCTTGCCGCGGTTCCTGCGCAGGAGTATTTCTGATGTTATAAAGTTTGGAGTAGAAGGCCTGGAACTCGCCCGCTATCTGTGGTGTTTTATGGACCTCTGATCCCCCAGCCCCCCTAATGGTGGGTATGAACGCACAGCCCTGCCTTGGGTGAAGGGACTGGGCCAACATCCTGCTACATTTATCTGAGTATTCATAGAAACTGGCCCTACACCGATCCCTGTATTTAAGAAAACACTGATCATACAGGCCCTTCAGGCTTTGTCTGGCGTCCAGAAGCTCTGTCAAAACTGTATGGGCGGGGAGGCTTTGTGCGCCTCCTCTAACTCCCTGATATGCTCCAGAACAACCTCAATCTGCCGCGCCCGTTCCCTCTTGAGTCTGGACCCGGTTATCTTTTCATATGTCCACCATAAGTGGTGGCATTAGGCAGTCTCCTTCTCGCACCACCAACAGTTAACTAGTACGGTGCTTTGATTAAGATCTACTGAGAAGAAACATCTAATTGCGTATTTGTAGTTACATAATCGTAAATTGGTGTTTTTGGTAAATGAATGTTTTTGAATATGAGGTTCCATTCTCTTAATCCCGATTCTAAACCCAATCCATCTCCCATTAAGTTTTATACGAGCCAGGAGCTTATTTTATTCCACTTGCTATAGCTTTGTAGAACATAGAAAGCAAGATATAGCGAGGTGGTGCTTTTAGGTATCGGTTCTGAAAAGGAGATGGGGAAAATTATTATTTTTGGGTAGATTTAATTTAGATACCAGACCTTGGTATTGGTGTTTGTACAGTCAAACATTTGGCTGGTGCCATTTCCTTTGTAAATTTTGCCATTTCCTTTTGTGTAAGTTTATAAGCTGCCAGATTCTAATTTATGTAAGATCAGCGCTCCCTTCCTTTATTTCCAATGTCATTTTCTGCGGTATGAATTGGTTTTGGTATGGTGTAATCATTATATCTGGATATAGCTGCATTTTTCATAATGACTAGCATGGATTTCACTACAGCATTGAGTATCAGGTTTTTTCCATTTGTAACAAACTTTTTTAAGATACCGGGGACTACAGAGTTTTGACCGTCTAGATTTTTCAATCTCTACCTAATTATCTTTAAACTCCAACTGAAAAATCTGAGAGCGTGCTTTGCCAAATAATAACACAATGATTTGATAAAAAAAAAAAAAAAAAAATATTTGCCAAACAAGCTATTTAAACACAAACAAATGAAAGCCCATTGAAATGTATGAGAGAGCGACACTAAGCAAAAGTTAATATGTGGCGCTTCTGAACCTAGAGGGCCGACGCTATGCGCTCTGGTAATAAATGTGACGCTACATGGCGCTGTTATTGGCGCTCACCAGATTCGCTTTCTTAAATGTGGTTTTGCATACCGCGCCCAGCGTTCACCAGGCGCTACCTGTCGCTACGAAGCACTACCTGGCACTAGCCGTTCTTAACCCCCTTAGTCGGGTTTATTGTAAAATTAGTCCTCTTGTACTCCTCAAGGATATACAGTAGTTTGGGGAATTAATCAATTAACTTTGTTATGGTTATTAACAAATAATCTGCATATGCCAATATCTTTACCTCCCTGGCATTTAAAAAAGCACCTCGGATTATACCATTAATCATTAATTTGAGTCATTAATTTGCCACAAAAAATGGTTCTAGACTGATATTAAATAATGTGGAGGATAGTGGACAACCCTGTCTAACTCCATTATAGATATCAAAAGGAGCAGTTAGGGTGTTGTATCAGTTTAAATAACATTTACAATAGCACAGCAGGTTTTCAGCTAATTTCCAGTGCTATTGAAACCTCTAAAACCTGATAAACAGCCTTGCACAGTTAGAAAGAACTCCACAAAACTCACTCTGCATGCATTATACTGAATCATTGTCAGCGCTTACATTTGCTCCTTAATCCACAAAAAGCAGAAATGCCGCCTCACCGATTTTCTCCTAATGGCGTCCATTTTGTGGGGCTTCTTTTCCCAGCATCCCAGCAATGCTGCTGCCTGGATTTACCTGACATAACCCACAATGCACAGCAGCAGGAAACCCAGCAGCACTTCCTTTTTGCAGGCTACCTGCAGCTAGATAGGATGCCATTTAAGGGGTGAATATCAACCACGGCAGGTAAATTCATTTTTATGTGCAGCAATCTAAATTGCCCTGGCAGGTGATGCAAATGAGCGTATTTTCTTTTAGGGGTATTGGTCTGGTTTAAACTGCCTATCCTATTTGCAGCCTCTTGAAGCTTACTAATCACTAGAATCACCTTGCCTTCCAAGTTTTCAAACTACATATTAAAATGAATTTGAATACAGAAGCTTGGGTAGTGTATGGCAATAATTCATAACTGTATGACAACAACTGTGTGAAGACAAACCCCACATTCAAATGTAGGAAAGCTCTAAGAAATCTACACTCATTTTTCTCGTGATATTGACATGCAAGCATTTTTACTACCACATTTCTAGGGATGAAATAATTAACATGTGAAAGAATATGTCCAATACAGTATTGTGACATTATTTACAAAGCAATCTTGTCATTGAGGCATATCATTAATCACAATACTGCTGTATTTAATTACTCATTCTGCTGCAAGTCATAAGAATTTGTTGGAGGATCGTACTTACCCCTGTAATTTCCTTGTGAAACTTTGCTTCTAGGCCAGATATATTACTGAATGTGTTCACATAAAAGCCAATTCGCCTGGTTAGACAATAAAGCATAAAAACATATGATACCAAAGCTTTTCTGATGGGAAATCAAAACAATCAAAATGTGCATTTATACCATAGAAGGTATAGGGGATTGATGTATAGAACACAGTATCATTATATAGGGTGTATGCAGCATATTTGGGGTGAGGAATCAATTACAAAAATGTTATACATAATTATACAAAAGAAACAAAGGAGGGGTGGCAGCCGCTTAGACCATTTTATAACTAACCTGGGAGGTGCACGTTAGCAGGGCAATTAGAATACAAAAGTCTTAAAGGAGCCACAGCGCTCAACCTTGTTAGCCTGCCGACCAGCCTACAATCTGTCTCTAAACTTGGGTAAAAACAGAGGACTCGGTCACACACATCTGCAGAAGTATGCTTAAGCTGCACCACCAGCGCCAAGGTGCCTCTGTGGGGTGCAGTCCTAACTCTAATCTCTGAGAGCCCAACACAACAAATATACATATACACTAAGCTAACAATGCTTCTTATTTTGTTTCGATGAACCTTTAGGAAAAAAAGGTTTTCTGACTGGCAGCCTGGTTCAAAAGTCACAGTTGGTGATCCCACTGCTAGTGTAGGGAGGTGAGTATTTTTTTTTTATCAGGCTTATCAATGTTTAAAGTGCCCCGCTGTGTGAAACCCCCCAGGTATCCCAAACAAACTAACTTCTTCCTGGTCCTATGACGCATGAGCACGCTGCTCGTGCATGCGCCATTGGACTGGGAGTGAAGGTGACTTTTGGGTGAACTGGGGGCTTCCATACAGCGGGGCACCCCTGGTCGGGGTGTTCTGGGGGGGGAGTATACCTGGTTTTTGGTCCTCTTTAACTAATGGAGTAAGAATACTTGTACTGTACACAAATTTGTATATACATGTATGAAACAGCATGCAGATTCCTGCCTAGCAACTGCAATTCCTTTTTACAACTGACTCAAACTAACTCAAATGAAAAACTCCCGTTTTGTCAGGTTTTTGTGTTCTGCCCAGCAGAGAACCTATTAAACCTGTCCATTCTGTCTCAGCCAGTCAGTTGATGAGCAAGCCAGAGTTAAGAAGTTTCTGAAATGTACATCAGAACACCACTTTGATGTTCATCACTAAGGTAAACACAGTTTTGCTAGAGAAAATAGTTTTCTTTTATAACACATGGTTGCAAACACAAAGAAAATAAAAAAACAGATAAGCTCAGCACCTTCAGCACATCAGAATGGCACACGAAAATAGAAACTTTAAGACATGCCATTGAAAGTGGAATTACCCTTTAAAAGTCAATAGCCTTGATTCACAGCCTCCTTTACCTGCACTTTCACATGTAAAAACATGTGTTTGTGTATTTTTTGTGAGAAATTTCTGCCATTTTCGAGAATCTTGTGTCTTTTTTCTTGCGTATGTGAGTTATCGTTAGCTCGAATAAGCATTTTCGTTGATCGTATTTTAGTTGAAAAGATTTCATGTTCACGCGATTGATATGTTTTTGGTATGGGCTTGCACATGATTCAGAGCCTTGATTGTTGATTAGAACACGGCCAATAAAACGAGTGTGTTTACGACCCAACTTATGGGGTCTATTTCCTGGTTAAAGTGTGCCGTCGTGTTGTGAGTTGCAGTGTTATGAAAGCGGACGACGTGGAGGAATATGAGCGTCTGTCTGTCGGATTTTAGGTTCCATCGTGCACGATATGCCTTACGTCATGGGTGCGATCGACTGTACACGCTGGTGCCTCCAGCTGCAGATGAGCATTTTTACAGGTATTTTGTTTATCTTGACATCCTTCCTTAGTTATAAAATAATATAAAATGTTTATATTTGTATGTTTATTGGCACATTTATAGTAATGTTGCCTTGCATTGTGCATTTTAATGTAGACCTAAATCTGCTATAAAACCTACTTTGTAGTTGTACTGTTATATTTTTGTTCTGTCCACCCAATATTAAATCATAAGTGCCCTTTAACAATTTGAAAGAAAAATACTTGCGTGGCTATAGACCCCCATCCTGCACCCTCAGACACAGCCACATGACGTCTACAATCGGGCACATCGGAAGACCCGGGCTGTTGTTGAGAGGGCATTAGGCTTGTTGAAGAGCCGTTTCCCAAGCTCTGGAGTGTAGCTGGGTGTATTAATCCGCAGACCAGTTCCTCTGCAGCAGAAAATTGCAGTTTGACTGGATATCCACCTCTTGGTTACAACTTTATACAAGAAAAAATCTATATAAATTAGAAGGTCATGCACAACATCAACCTGCCCAACCAACACAACCATCTGTACCCATGCAACTTGTGCTTATTAATCTTCTGCCGAATGGCATACTTTAATGCTGAACATTTTTTTTGTACTTGATCCACATCTTTGCACTCCGTACCCGTGCAATTAACCTGCCTGGTGATCTTCTCCTTGCAATCTGTGGTTTTTGCTGGTACCTCTGGAATTGCTCCAATACAGTTGATGGAAATGGTCGCAGACACCAGTAGCCAAAGCCATTGAATGGCCCTCAGTAAAGCGCCCACTCAAAGTGCCACACTGCAGGTTTCGCACAACAGATGGTCTGTCTGCATCATCCTGGGTACTTGACAAAAAGGATGACATTTGTGGTTGAGGTGTGGATGATGAATAAGGAGATCTTTCACTGGCTAATGACTGAAGAGGACTTGCTTGGGGGCTGGGTGTGTGTTCTTGGCTGGGCCGGTGAGATGGGGCTCTCAAAATTAGATTCTTCGAAGTGGCCTCGAGCAGGGGCGGGTGTTGTTGGGGGGCTATTGTGTGTTGCCCTACTCTTCCCCTTGCTCTTACTACACTTGCTTGCTAATGATGTTGTAGTGTGAGATCTGTGAGTAGGGCGAGCAGTATGGCTGTAGGAGGATTCCTTTGCCTTCCTGGTTGTGGCAGTTTTGGTTTGAGCTGCAGTCTGGCTCAAAGGAGCCTTTCTTTGTCTAGTTGAAGGCCAGGTTGGCTCAACGTTCTTGCAAACCTTAGATTTGCTTTGTGACCAGTATGTGTAGGAGTGGCTTTGCTGGACCTAGTAGCTGGCCTGCCACTGTGTTGGATTGAGGTTGAAGGCAAAGGCTCTTGCTGGTGCACGCCACATAACCGATAGAAACTCCCCAAGATGGCCCCCACGCTCTTCGTTTTTTAGCCCTCACACAGGATGCACAGCAGCGCCTACAACATCTTACAGCTGCTGCTCATAGGCTGGTGGGAGAAATAGAGAAGCTGGCCGCATCAATGGGGACCACAAGTGATTAAAACACTGGAAGGCTGCCATTTTTAATTTGTACATAGTTTTTAAATACAAATTTTACTTTTGTATTGTTCAAAAATTTTTATAACAAAATGTTTTTATAACCAAATTTTCTAAATAAAACAAAAAAAAACTTAATTACTACGTTTACAACGATTGTTATGTCAATATTTGATGGCTCTTAAAAATCAGAGTAATGTGTTCATATAATCTGCACATTAATCCGAGAAGTGAGTGATGGAATAGCTGAAATCAGGTACATGAATCAGTTAATAAGCTGCGCATATGCGTACATGCCTGCAAACATACCAGCTTCTACATCAACATTAAGTCTCTACGTATATTTTGAGAAACATGCAAGCTGAATATCTTGGGACACTGAAATTTTAAGTTGCAAGGTACGTTGAAAAATGCTCAAAAACGATGGCTTACACAGCTACGGAAGCAAAACAGAATGCTCCCGATGGAGGCTCTGCATCATGAGTACGCACGTATACTATGTGGAAATTACACATTTAGAGACAAAAACAAGATGGATTTTAGAAGGCTTTGAATCAACCCTATTGTCCAGACATACTCAAAAGCTACACATAGCAATGTACTCCTTTTTTCTTTTCGAAAATCAAGCTATACCTGAGCAATAATAAAATAAAGTTTCACCACATATTGCGATGATAGTGGCAGAGCTGAGTAATCGAAGCATAGTGCCTGCATTGCATTGGAGTGATACAGTATGGGAGTAATTCTGCATCAGATAAGCCACCAGGTAATTGATTTTTAAGGTTGACTGGTCAGTTAAAGCAGTTTATAGCCAAGGTCAAAGTTAAAGGACAGTTATCATTTGAAACCTCTGAAAATCTGCTCTTATATTATAGACCTTGGAAAAACAAACATTTCACTAATATATCTAAATTAAAAAAAAAATATTTCCATTTGTACTTTTGTCCCACTTGCCACAAAGCTTGCCGAGTCAGCAGCAATCACTATAAATGGTATTCGCAAACCTGTCACTTATGAGGGGTGAGGGATTGTCATGTGTGTGTGTCTGAAGATACAGCACAATACTTGAAATCTTTGTGAGCAGTTATTAATTAACAAAAAGTGTCAGTCCTGTCACGCCTGCCAGGAGTATCCATATAGTGTGACATCTAAAAGTAAGCAATTCACAAAGGATTGAATTTCATTCATGATCACATCAGACACCAACCTGACCCATTCCTGCAGGGTGATTCCTCTCCAGTCATGCATTTTACAATGGCCATTTACCTCAACACATCTGGACTTAGATAATTAGAAATCCTATTCAACTCAGTTAATTGGCAGAGCCAATGTGTGTTCAGGAACATAGTCAGTGCCAGGTGCAGGACTGGAGAAAAATTAGCCCTCAGCCCCCCCCCCCCCCAAGTGAGTCACCAGACGTAAAGTGTTAGAGCTCTGGGCAGCCTCGGATAAGGTTAGCTCTCAGTTCATCTATTGCTTTGTATGTCTTAAGAATGGGGGAGATCTCACTGTTTAGCATAGGACTGCAGGAAAAAGAGGTGATGTGACGCGGCCCTGCAGTTTCCCATACATTTGCTAATGTGTGCACCGAAAACCTCTCTGTTTTTAAAAATGTAGGGGAAATTGTAGGATTTGTTGCAGGTTGGTGGAGATTTGAGTACTGGGGTATTCCTTTTTGTTTTGTCTGTAACTAGTTGCCCAGTGTGCACAGCTTTTTCCAGGTATAAATTAAGGTGCTGCTTGCCATTTCCTTCCTTCCTTAAGAGTCACCCTACAGAAATGGATGAGGTTGGCAGCTTTGCAGAAATGCCAAAGCCCAACCATAGCATATCCATATCATTGCATTACAAATCAAAAGTGTCTTATACCTGGACCATAAAGAAGGCAGCTCCTCTTGTAAATCTGTGTTGAAATCTTCAAACACTTTCTGTGCCTTTTGAAATTCTTCTTCTGCCTAAAATGAAAAAATAATAACATACAAACTTACAACTAAAGGATTTTTTTGTGTTTATGGAATGTCTTAAGGCATGTTATAATGTCCTGCTAGGAAGAATAATCCAATTATCACATTGATAAGACCAATGCTGAAAAATGGGGGTTTTGAATTTGGCCCCAGCCAGGGTTACAATATGGCCACCTGCTCCCATGAATAAGGACACTTCTAGTGCTGGCACTAGTGCAGAAGTGGATCGGGCAGAGGTAAGTCATAACAGCGTGCTTCTGCTGCACATTTTACACCCCTATCCCCCGCCACCAGAACCACTGCCCAATGTTTGGGTCCCGCGTTTGTTTTAAAAGTTCAGCCAAACTTCCCAATCCCGAACTGTGGGGGGGTTTGCCCATCCCTATTCCTAATTTAACATGAGTATTAGATAATTTTTAGGTTGGCCTTGGTCAGTGCTTCAAAATCCAAGGCATTAAATAGCTCTTTACCAGCAGATCATTAAGACTTTTCAACTATCTGTTGCTTGTTCCAAGTTAACTATCCACAAATTCTTAGATCTATTAGAAGCATGTTGGAATCTTGGAGCAGATACCATATTTCTTGACTAGGACACATAGCAGCAGTCAAAATGACTGTTCTGTTTAAGCTACTGTATTTATTTAGAACCCTCCCAATACTAGTAACTTCATATATTTTTGTGCTAAGCATAATCAATGTTACAACATAACCACAGAGCTATAAATAAATTATTAAGAGTCCTCTTTAAAGTCCTCCAACTTAGAATTCTACATCCACCACGAGTGTCAGCAATCCAATCGTGCAGAACCACCACCGATTTGGTACCCTTACCAGAAATGATTAGGTCACCAGCAAATACAGCCGTTACGTAGACACTTCCTCCAATCCACTCCACCCACTAGGGTATGTATCCTCAATGTAGGTTAGTACGACCAGTCAGATTTCCAAAGCATATTCATGCAAAGGGAAATTTATTTATAGCTCTGTGGTTATGTTGTAATTTTGTTTATACTTAAGGGTGAGATTTAAGTTTTACACGTGGAGCTTGATTTAACATCACTTATTGTTTGTATTTAACTGTTATTAATTTGGTATTTAGCGCGGTATGTTTATATAGCAATATATATTTTTGTTTAAGCATAATCAATGGCCCTGTCTTTTATTTGAGGTGTGAAACATCAGAGAATTGCTATATACTTAATGTACCATTCCTGTACAAGGGGAGGATTTGGGGTCCTGGACTTTTCACGATATTATATTGCCTCGCAGCTGGCACCGTTACTTTAGTATCATGTAATTAGAGATGAGCGAGTAGTGAAATATTCGAAATTTCGAATTTCGATTCGAATAGACCGCGTTACTCGACTACTCGACCGAATATCGAATCCCATTATAGTCTATGGGAAAAAAATGCTTGACACTTGGAAATCTCAATTCGACCACTTGGAGGTCACCAAGTCCACCCTGAAACATCAGAAAATGATGCCAACACTGCTGGAATGCAACTGGGACAGCAGGGGAAGCATGTCTGGGTGCATATAACGCGCCCAAGTCGCACTATTACGCCACTATCACAGCCTCTCAACAATACACTCCAAACACAATATTACTTCTACGTAAAGTGAGACAAGACAAGGAAACCTTCTTTCCTCTACATTGCCATGGACCCCAAGCCAAACTGTACAAAAAAGAAGAACAAAATTCTGCACCCCTTAAAATCACATTGCCTAATGACAACCACAGATGGCATAGGCAAGGGGGAAAACAAATAGACCCCACCCCTAATTGTCATTGTGTGTGTGTGTGTGTGTGTGTGTGTGTGTGTGTGTGAGATGTGGTCAGACATGTCCTCTTGTGTCATTGTGTCACCCCAGCAGTAAGGGAAGCTTAAAGGAGGAGGTTTGTTACAGTGTGTTACCCCAGCAGTAAGGGAAGCTTACAGGAGGAGGTTTGTTACAGTGTGTCACCCCAGCAGTCAGGGAAGCTTACAGGAGGAGGTTTGTTACAGTGTGTCACCCCAGCAGTAAGGGAAGCTTACAGGAGGAGGTTTGTTACAGTGTGTCACCCCAGCAGTCAGGGAAGCTTACAGGAGGAGGTTTGTTACAGTGTGTTACCCCAGCAGTAAGGGAAGCTTACAGGAGGAGGTTTGTTACAGTGTGTCACCCCTGCAGTCAGGGAAGCTTACAGGAGGAGGTTTGTTACAGTGTGTCACCCCAGCAGTAAGGGAAGCTTACAGGAGGAGGTTTGTTACAGTGTGTCACCCCAGCAGTCAGGGAAGCTTACAGGAGGAGGTTTGTTACAGTGTGTCACCCCAGCAGTAAGGGAAGCTTAGAGCTGAGACCTCTTAAAAATTGTGTGGAGTCCCACGAGCTGAGACCTCTTAAAAATTGTGTGGAGTCCCACGAGCTGAGACCTCTTAAAAATTGTGTGGAGGCCCAAGAGCTGAAACCTTTTAAAAATTGTGTGGAGGCCCAAGAGCTGAGACCTTCTAAAAATTGTGTGGAGGCCCAAGAGCTGAGACCTTTTAAGAATTGTGTGGAGGCCCAAGAGCTGAGACCTTTTAAAAATTGTGTGGAGGCCCAAGAGCTGAGACCTCTTAAAAATTGATTGTATTAAGCCCAAGAGGTGAGCCATAATTTTTTTTTATTAATACAGCAATTCTACGGCGGTTAAGGAGGAGGAGGAGGAGGAGGAGGAAATGGCACTTCATACAGATGGCACTTCACTCTTGGCTGCTTTCCACTGTTGTACAAGCAAAGTCCGGGTCAATCCACTTGCTGTTCATTTTGATTAGCGTCAGCATGTCGGCACTGTTGGTTGACAGGCGGCTGCGCTTATCGGTTATAATGCCCCCGGCTGCGCTGAACACCCTTTCTGATAGCACGCTGGCGGCAGGGCAGGCAAGCACCTCCAAGGCGTACAGGGACAGTTCCAGCCACGTGTCCAACTTGGAGACCCAGTAAGTGTAGGTCGCCGAAGGATCGGGGAGGACAGGGGTGTGGTCTGCCAGGTAGTCCCGCAACATCCGCCGATACTTGTCCCTCCTGCTGATAGCGGGCCCCGCAGTGATGGAAGTTGCACGAGCGGGTGACATGAACGTGTCCCACACCTTGGAGAGTGTTCCCCTGGTGGCTGTGGGCCTGATCGATGTTGTCAGACTCTGGGAGACACTCTCCTCTCTGCCGCCAGCGATGCTGGGTGGGAAAATCTGCATCATGTTCTGCAAGAGTTCCCTCTGGTATTCCAGTAATCGATTCGTCCTCTCCTCTACCGGAATAAAAGAGGAGAAGTTATCTTTATACCGGGGGTCCAGGAGTGCGAAGACCCAGTATAGTTTGTTCTCCAATATCCGGACAACACGTATGTCCCGGGAAAAGCAGCCCAGCATGAAGTCAGCCATGTGTGCCAGACTCTGAGTAGGCATGACGTCACTGCCCCCACCAGAAGGATCATTTTCCATTTCCTCCTCTTCCTCCTCCTCTCCGCCCCATCCGCGCTGAACCAATGGGACGCACACAGCCTGACTGCTACCCTCGCCGCCAGCATCCTCTTCCACAGCCACCTCCACGTTGTCCTCCTCCTCCTCATCCTCCTCCTCCTGCAACTGCCACCGAGCAGCAGACAAAAGTGTGGTCTGACTGTCTACCTGCGTTGCGTCTCCTCCTACCCCGTCTCCTCTGTGTGCATGTATGTATGTATGTGTTCTCCCTTATTGCGATGAGCGATTCTTTAAGGACGCATAGGAGCGGGATGGTTACGCTCACTATAGCGTCCTCGCTGCTGACCTTCTTAGTGGACTCCTCAAAGATACGCAATACATCGCATATGTCTGCCATCCATGGCCACTCGTGGTTGGCAAACTGAGGGAGCTGAGTTGGAGGCACGCGTGGATGCATCATCTGGTACTCCATCAATGCTTTCTGCTGCTCACACACCCTGGCCAACATGCAATAGGTGGAATTCCAGCGAGTGGGCAGGTCGCACAACAGCCGATGTTGAGGCAAATGGAGGCGTTGCTGGATTTTTTTTAAGCTAGCAGCAGCTACAGTTGACTTCTGAAAGTGAGCGCACAAGCGCCGCACTTTGACCAGTAGCTCTGCCAGGTTGGGGTAAGTCTTTAGAAACTTTTGTACTACCAAATTAAAAACGTGGGCCAGGCATGGTACGTGATTGAGTTCTGCAAGCTCCAGAGCCGCCACCAGGTTACGGCCATTATCGCACACGACCATGCCTGGTCCTAGCTGCAGCGGCGACAGCCACATCTCTGTCTGCTGCAATATGGCGTGCCTCACCTCTGCGGCGCTGTGCTTCCTGTCGCCCAAGCTGATGAGCTTAAGCACCGCCTGCTGACGTCTCCCCGCGCCAGTGCTGCAACGCTTCCAGCTAGGGGCTGAGGGCGATGTTAAGGCAGAGGAGGAGGAGGGGGAGGAGGAGGAAGAGGAGGGGGGTCTATCAGAACCCGTGCTGGCAATCTTGGGCGGGGGTGGTATGTAGGCCGTCCCTGTTTGCGACCCCGTCCCCGCTTCCACAACATTCACCCAGTGTGCCGTCAAAGAGATGTAGCGTCCTTGGCCGCAAGCGCTTGTCCACGAGTCGGTGGTCAAGTGGACCTTTGCGCTGACTGCGTACCTCAGGGCCCGCCTGATGTTACGCGACACGTGCTGGTGCAGGGCGGGGACGCCACACCGGGAAAAATAGTGGCGGCTAGGGACGGAATAGCGAGGTGCGGCAGCCGCCATCAGGTCGCGGAAGGCCTGCGTCTCCACAAGCCTAAACGGCAACATCTCCAGGGCCAGCAGTTTGGAG